>VDFB02271358.1:1007712922-1008312922 GCA_007258455.2 Sequoia sempervirens | reverse complement strand
CTAGCTAAAATAAAACCCAATAAATCTATATACACAAAGAATATGATAAATGAATTACTTCTAACACACGAAAAACTCAAGGTTTCAAAAATTGAATAACTTAGATGCATACAAAGCTACAACCAAGATTAACAATCTTACTACAAAACCTAACACTATTCTTCATTTTCAATTCAACCAACAAACTCCAAACTCTCTAATCACACATAAAATTCAAATTCAACATTTGAATGACTATTTTTGCAGGATATTAATGTCCAAAAATTGGGATTCTTGAAAAAAATTCAATTGTTAGCATGAAATTCATAAATGTAATGTCCCCTTCCTAGGCAATACAGCTATTTCAGGGGTTAGCCTATCATTCAGATCCTCATAGGCTAGCAGATGTGTTTAGAGGATTACTTGTGGCAGTTATCCAGCATTTGGGAACATTATTCCAGCAGTTGACTCAGGTTTTGGCCTTGGCAAACACTTTCAGAGTGGTTTTTGGGTACTTACTATTTATAGTAAGTCAGGCAGGAAGGAGTTTCTATTTCTGGCAAAGCACTTGGTTCAGTTGGTCAGTTCAGTGTCGATCCAATCTAACAGTCTGGTGAGCGGATAGCAAATATCAGAGCATTTAATGATATGGGGAAAATATTTAAGTTGTGACTTTATAATATAAAGTCAATTAATTAAATATTAAAATATCAATCGAATAATATAAAGTATTTTAAACTTTATATTAAAGGGGGTCGATTATTAATGACTTAAATACTCAATAATCATTTATTAAAAAGGGATGCCATGTTTAATTATTTTCCCTAAGTTTGAAGAGGCAAATTTATTAATATTTAAAATGCTCATTCACTTGCTTTTTTGGGTCGACTTAATGAGAGAAGGCTTATATTTCATCTCAAGGCAAATCAAACTTCATTGTGAATTATTCTAATTTTTCTTATTATCTCTCTGAGAACATTGGGATTTGTGAAACAAGGGTTTCTGCGAATCACTGGATTTTGAAGAACGTTCTCTCTTCAGAATCAAACATACTGAGACTGTGAGATACCAGTTGAAGATTGTCAGTGGGTGACTTTATTCAGAAGTCATATTTGTGCTTACAGAGGAAAGAAATAAATAAGGGTTTGAAGAAGAATATAGAATCAACAGGGAAGTCAACTTTTAGCTTCATCCATCACATCACAGGCCATTTTCCCTTCAATCGTACCATCATCCTTTCTTGCTGTCAAGCCGTACTGTACCAACAATTTGGCGTGTGGATTTGTGCAAGAAAACGCCTTGTTTTTCTAGGCAACTCAACTTCCACCTTGGACGCATATCTACTGTGGGCATTTGGGTGCTATCTGGCGTTGGAGATTCTCATCTTTTCAGCCGTTCATTTCCAGTTGTCTTTCATTGCTGTGCATAAATGCAATCAGGTTCTCTACTTCATTTATGGCTGCTTTTTCATGTGCATTCCTGCCTTACTCTATTGTGATTTGTTACTTGAAGAAATAAAGGCAATTGCAGCTGAGATATATATTCATTGTTATTTAGATTCACTTCATGCAATTTTATTGTATTTATTTTCAAAATCGTATTCTTTCAATATATTGCAAAAACCCTCAAAAAAATCAAAAAAACAAAGGAAACAAACAAAACTTTGCATTTACAATTAGTAAACAGGGTTGAGAGACACTAGGTCACTTACAGTGGTATCAGAGCACAGTTTTCTTGCCATCCTGTGATTTTTCAGTTGCTTTTTCAATCAGATGTGTGTTTTTTCGATGCTTTTTCATGAGTAGAGATATTATTTTCTACAGTAAGGGTAGAGGAACAGGCAGAATTGAGGATTGGACAGGTCCACCTATTCCTGAAGGTGAGACAGTATCAGGGGTTCTGGGTATTCACAGATCCAGTTCCACTAGCAGTGAGAACAGTGTCACTACACTGATGGCAGATCGTGAGATTCCTGCAGAGACACATAGGGATCCAGGGAAAGAGCATGTCGGAGGTGATATTACTGATGAGGAGTTCAGACGCAAGCATGATAATATGATGGACATGATGTCTCAGTTGATGGGAACGATGAGACAGTACCCTCAGCCTCAGCAGCACTATATTTAGGTAGGAAAGACAAGCAGGACTACAGGCATAGACCAGCCACTGGTGTCAGTACAGTGACAGTCGTCACCTATCTTGCATGAGCGTAGGTCGGGACAACCCACATTCATATCTAGAGAGGCACCTTTGACTCCAGAGGCAGAGTAGCAAGGTCATCATCATGAGTTTCAGCCACACCATGGCATGTCAGTGGCAAACGTGACTGGATTTTATGGAGAGTATTCGACATTGGCACCTGAGATCAGGCAGTCTTTGACTTTTCATGAGTTTATGGATGTGCATAAACCTAAAGGGGGAGGTAGATTTCACCGCAGAGCTCCTCAGCACCAGCAGCCACAGCCACAGGTGAACAGGGATCTTCAGTATGTAGTCAGCAAGATTATCTTGCCTTACTTTGATGGTTCTGATAAGAGTTCAGCGAGGTCTTGGGTACAGAAGTTAGAAAATTACCTATCATTGAGACCTATGCAGGAGGACGAGGCCATTAAGTTTTCTACACTGCATCTTAATGGGTTGGCGGATGACTAGTGGCATCACGGCATGTACACACTTGGTTATCACGCAGTTACTACTTACCAGGAGTTCACCAGCAAGCTCATAGAGCGTTTTGACAAAAAGGATCCAGAACTTTATTTTAGAGAGCTAGCTCAGCTCAGATAGACAGGTAGTTTGGATTCCTACATCGGTGAATTTCAGAGGGTTGCAGTCATGGTGAAAGGCATTTTAGAGAGGAGACTTTTTATTCTCTTCGTCGAGGGATTGTTGGAGCCGATGAGAGGTTGAGTCAAGGCATTTGATCCTCCTACTCTTCAGGAGGCCATGAGGAAGGCACGCAGTATGGAGCTTGCATCACCTCGCAGCAAGTTCTCTTCAAGCTCAACACCTTATACGAGGCCTAATAGATCATTTGAAAGGAATAGGCCATTTGATAGGAACAGGGATCCACCTGATCCTAAGAAACGAAATGCACCACCATTTGACAGGGAAACATTAAATGATTTACACAAGAAAAAGTTGTGTTTTTGGTGCAAGGCACCTTATGATGAGAAGCATGTATGCCCTCTTCATCCCAAAGTGAAAAATAACCAGATGGAGTGGTTTTATGAGGGTGAAGAGCAATCTAAACTGTCAGACCAGCAAGCTGATTCAGAGCATTCAAATGATGAAAGGTCTGAAAATGATGGTGAAAATGAAGGAGGAAGAAAGTTACAAGAGGCACATTTGACTAGTCTTCAGAGAGATGGATCTTTTAGACTACGTGGGCTCTTAGCAGGTCAAAAAGTGATCACTCTACTTAACACTGGTGCTACTCATTATTTTATTGATGCATGGTTGGTAGAGAGACGAGGTATACAGACAGAGGAGTTTGAGGGTATTCGAGTTAAGGTGGTTGATGGGTACACCCTCAAATGTGATAGGAAGATAACAGATTTTCTGATGCGGCTTAACAACTATGACTTCGAGACTGAATTCTACGTTGTTAATATGGGAGATACTGATGTGGTACTTGGGATGGCATGGCTTCATGATTTGGGTGAGTTCACACTCAATCTTTGGGACATGGAGATGAAGTTCAAGGTAAACGGGAAACCTCATGTCATCAAAGCCATCAAAGAGAGTAATCTGAGGATGGTATCTTACAGATGGATGGAGAGACTCATTCGTCATGATATGGTAGATTGGGCTGCAGAGTGTATGTTGTCACCAGCATAGCAAGAGCAGCAGAAGGTTGAGTACCATCCTGACATTCAGATACTGAGGACTAAACACTCTAAAGTGTTTAGTGATATTCCACCTGGCAGACCTCCAGACAGAGGCACAGAGCATATTATCGAGTTGGAGGAGGGCGCAAATCCCATTATGATCACACCCTACAGACATCCGAAACACCTCAAGGATGAGATAGAGAAAAAAATCAGTGAGTTGTTGGCTATGGGGCATATCAGACCTAGCAAGTCACCTTTTGCTTCATCGGTCGTATTGGTGAAGAAAAAGGATGGATCACTTCGGATGTGTATAGATTACCGCCAGCTCAAAAAGAAAACAATTAAGAATAGGTACCCAATTCCCCGCATCGATGAGTTGATTGATGAGTTGCACGGTGCTATCTTCTTCATGAAGATTGACTTGAGATTCGGGTACCATCAGATTCAGATGAGGGAGCAGGACATAGAGAAAACCGCTTTCAGATGCCATTGCAGTCACTTCGAGTTCTTGGTAATGCCTTTTGGTCTAACCAATGCACCTGCTACCTTTCAGGCTACCATGAACAAGGTCTTCAATTCTCAGCTACGGAGATTTGTGTTGGTCTTCTTCGATGACATTCTGGTGTACAGTAGGTCATGGGAGGAGCATTTAGCTCACTTGGATACAGTTTTGGGTATCTTGGCTGAGGAGTCCTTTTATGCCAAGGAGTCCAAGTGTGAGCTAGGCATGGCTGAGTTCTTGTATCTTGGGCACATCATCAGTGCCAAAGGAGTCAGTATGGACCCTGAGAAGGTCCGAGCTATAGTTGAGTGGCCAGTACCAGAGAATCTTACACAGCTCAGAGGATTCATTGAGTTGTGTGCTTTTTACAGGAGATTTGTTAGCGGGTTCTCATGTCACGCCACACCCCTTACTGATTTGACAAAGAAAGGGGCTTTTGCTTGGTCACCACAAGCTCAAGAGTGCTTTGACAGGTTTAAGGTGATTATGACTTCATGTCCAATGTTAGCATTACCATACTTTACGAAGTCATTTGATTTGTAATGTGATGCTTCAGGAGAGGGCATTGGTGTCGTTTTGATATAGGAGACACACCCTGTTACTTTTGATAGTAGGAAGCTTAGGGGTCTTGAGAGATTTTATAGCATTTATGACAAGGAAATGTTAGCCATTATGCACGCTTTGGCTAAGTTCAGGCAATACTTGGTGGGCAGTAAATTCAGTGTGCGTACAAATCACAATAGCCTGAAACACTTCCTTGGACAGTGGGACTTAAAGGAAAGACAGCAAAAATGGGTCAGCAAACTGCAATCGTATGATTTTGACATCACCTTTATTAAGGGGAAGCAGAATGTTGTAGCTTTACGCCTTGTCTCGCAGACCTTAGTTGAATGCTATGGCATAGATCTCCGAGGATTGGAGGCATCGGATTATTACAAAGTATGCTAAGAACCCATGGGCTTCTAGCATGTTGATGGGACAGAGCAGGATAGTAGGTATACCGTTGTGAATGACTTGATCATTTACAAGGGGCGGATTTTTGTAGTTCCTGATTCAGAGTTGAAGGATACAGTTCTGAGAGCCTTTCATGATCTTCCTATGGCGGGCCATCCCAGTTATTTCAAAACATATAAGTTGGTACGGGAACAGTTCACTTGGAAAGGGCTAAAGACTGATGTTCTTCAGTATGTACGAGAGTGTTTTTTTGTCAACAGAACAAGCAGGAACACACATCCTGCTGGATTGCTTCAACCACTTCCGATACCTGACAGGAAGTGGGAATGCTTATCAATGGACTTTATCACGGGTTTGCCAAAAGCCCAAGGTAAAGATTGTATTTACGTAGTTGTTGATCGACTGACAAAATATGCACACTTCTTTCCAATCACCACTACATTCGCAACATCCCAGATTGCAGAGCTTTTCTTCAGAGAGGTATTCAGGTTACATGGTTTGCCTCGGACTATAGTCAGCGATAGAGACAGTCGATTCATGAGAAACTTTTGGCAGGAGTTGTTCAGACTTTGTGGGACCGAACTGACACCTAGTACCAGCTACCATCCACAGACAGATGGACAGACGGAAATTTTCAATAAGTGGGTGAAAGGATATCTGTGCAATTATATAGCTGGACAGCAGAGAGCTTGGGTGAGGTGGATATATCTCTATGAGGATTGTTATAACTCTACTCACCATGTGACTATACAGATGACGCCCTTCATGGCATTGTACGGGTATAAGGCGCCCAACCTTTTGGATTTGGTATTGAGTGATAGCAGAGTGCCTAGCGCAGGTGATATGATGCAGGATCAGCAGGACATTTTGAGGTCTCTTAGAGATAATATCCAGCGGGCACAGAATCAGTAGAAGCAGTATGCTGATCAGAAAAGGGTTGAGCGTTCTTTTGCAGTGGGTGACATGGTGTATCTCATGTTATAGTCGTACCGTCATGTTGTGACCTTTTTCACACATCGCCCCATTGCAAATGGGGACCCCCTAATTTTTGCTTCGTCTCGAACTTTTGGCTTGATTTTAGTTAGTGTTCCTGTTGTCTCTCTCTCTTTCTATCCCTTTTCTGCTGTCTGTCTTTCGGGACATGCCCGTTTGATGTGAGATTTTGGCCAAGTCGGTAAAATTAGGGTTTTCAACTTTCCAACCAGTTCGTGGTCAAGCAAGGTGAATAAATTGAAAATTGAGACTAACATTGATGTCAGTATGCTTCCAGCAGGCCCTCACTGAAATTTCATCAAATTCCGGTTACTTACTATTTTTAGTAAGTGTGTAATTCCTGTTAGCATTTTTGAGGTTCCGACAATCACACTGCATTCAGAACACATCAAGCTGCTCGCGTGAAAAATTTGAGCTGAAACAAACTACTTACTATTTTTAGCAGTTCAGCTTCCGGAGCAAATTTCAGGGGCTTATATGCAAAGGTTTTTCAGTGCATGTCTGGAGATTCCTTCTGGGTTTTCAGAGACCTTCGTGATGATATGACATCCAAAGCGAGATAATCACTCCTTCAGCAACTTACTATTTTTAGCAGATGCATCCCGGTAGCCGCTTCCCAGCACTTTAGAATCACGAACTGATTGCAATGCAACAAAAACGAGAACAAACGGAGGTCATTTGATACGCATGCAAGATGAATTAGGGTTTCTAGCTTCGGGACCCAAAATGAGGGGTAAAAGGTCAGAATTTTCAAAAACCGATGTATACCACCGTGATCAGCTTCTTTCAAGCTATCCGCTGGTAAAATTTGAGGGCAAACGGAGCATTTACTATTTATAGTAAGTCATTTTAGAAACGGGCTAAAAATAGTAAATCAGCAGCAGGCGCCGATGTCAGCAGGCAAGTCACGTGGTGAGGAGCGCATCATTCAAATTTCAAATCAAACGGAGTTGTGGAGATATCAGAAACAAGCAGTTACTATAAATAGCAAGCCACCTCCAGAAATGTGCTATAAATAGCAAGTCAGCACGAGGCGTCAGTATGAATAAGTCAAACAGGTGATAAGGACCCCATGGCGCGAATTTCAAGACAAATGAAGTTGCAGATGATGGAAAATCAGACACTTACTATTTTTAGCAGGTTGGTACAAAGGAATTAGGGTTTCTCAAATTCAAGGGCGAAACACAACAGCTAGGCAAATGTAGCATCTAGCTATGATCACCACACTTCAGGCAATAGGCACGCAAAATTTGAAGGCATTCTGAGCAATTGCTATTTTTAGTAAGTTGCTAAAATAGCAAGTATAGACAGATATCAGGCATCAACAGCACAAATGCATCCCGAGATTCAAAACAAAGCAAAATCCAACCTTTTTGGAGCTTGAAATTAGCTTGAAATTCAAAATTTGAGGAACTTTCTAAAAATAGCAAATTAGGGCAAGCTAGGGTTAGCATGAACGAGTCACTCTAAATTTGACAAATGGCATAAAATTCACTGAAATTGATAAATTTTCAAGTCCAACCAGTGAAAAACGCCTTTAAAAGCTGAAGGTTGATGAAAATTTTCTAAGCACCTTGAATGCGCCTTGAGGAGAAAGGGGGATGATGATATTTCACTAAGTATTCAAAATTTGAAGTTCAACATCTTGAATGCGCCCTCAAGCTTGAAGAGATGTGCCTTGAAATTTTCCAAGTCTTGAAATTTCAAGCTCAGCCAATCATATGCGCCCAAACTCTGAAGTGACTCCAGCAAAGTTTCTAAGTGTTTTAAATTTGGGGCTCCCTACTCCAAATGCGCCCAACAAAGGAGGGAAGGTCTTGAAATTCTCTAAGTGTTGAAGACTTGAAGTAGGCCTTGCCTAATGCGCCTAAACTTGCAAGGAGAGCTTGGAAAAGTGTCTAAGTATCACAAACTTGAAGTTGGACCTCTCATATGCGCCCAACTAGATGAAAGGCTTAAAAAATATTCTAAGTGGAACCTCCATGGGCTAAATGCGCCCAAACTTGGAAAGGGTGAGTGAGAAATTAATCCAAGTGTTGAAAGTTTTGCAAGTTCAAAATTTGAGGCTTGACCCTTGACTTGCGCCTTGACTCCTAGGGAGGTTAGAATTTTTTTAAGTGTTCAAAGTTGGAAGTCCAAGGTGTAATATGCGCCCAAGCTGCTGGAGGAGTGGAGATTCTACCAAGGCATAAAAATTGAATGCATGAGGGGCTAAATGCGCCCAAGGTAAAGAGGGGCCTCTAAATTTTGCTGTCATCAAATTAAAAGCTCACATGGTTATTTGCGCCCTGGCTTGATGAGATGAGTTAAAGAAATGCTAAGGAACTCAAACTTAAATCTCACATGGTTATTTGCGCCCTAGGCTTGAAGGAGGAGTTGGAAAAATGTTTAAAGGTCACAAATTGAAAGTTCAATGTGCTAAATGCGCCCACCAAGCTGAGAAGAGGTTACAAAATGCTCTAAATTTGAAGCTTGACCCTTGGCTTGCGCCTTGACTTTGAAGGGGAGTAAAGAAATTCTCTAAGTGTTTCAAAATGGAAGGTGACCCTCCAATATGCGCCCATGCTTATGATGGTGAGCTGAAAAACACCCAAGACATGTAAATTGGAAGCTTGACCAAGCAAATGCGCCCAGCAAGATGATGGAGTTTGAGAAATTTTCTAAGTGTTGATAAAGTGAAACCTCAAGGTGGTAGATGCGCCTAAATTGAAGTAGATGAATAAAAATTTCTAAGAAGTGAAAATTGAAAGGAGACCCCTCCAATTGCGCCTAAAGCTAAGAGTGGAAATTTTGAAAGTTTTCCAAGGTAAGAAACTTCTAAGGCAAGTTAAACTGGAAGCTCCATGGGTGAAATGCGCCCCACTTTGAAAGTGAATCAAAATCTTCTAAGTATGGAAAATTTGATGCTCCCCTGCCAAATGCGCCCAAAAGATAAGAAGGTCAAGAGTTGAAAAGTTGCTAAGAAGGTCAAATTGGAAGCTAGACCATGGATTTGCGCCTAAGAGCTTGAAGAACAAAATTTCATCAAGTGTTCAAAAATGGAACATCAGGGATGGATTTGCGCCTGACATTGAAAGGGAGAGGCTAGAAAGATGGAGTTTAAAATTTTCCTAAGTCATAAATTTCAAAGCTCCCCATGCCATTTGCGCCCTTGAGCTGGAAGGAAAGAAATTCTCTAAGTAGCAAGAATTTAAAGTCCAAGGGTGGATTTGCGCCCAAAGCCATGGAGGTGAAGTTTGAAATTTTTCTAAGTGTCAAAACTTGAAGTAAGCCATGTGAAATGTGCCCAAACTTGAAAGAGGACTTAAAATTTTCTAAGGCGTAAAATTTTCACCTCTAGAGGGAAGTACGCCCAAGCTTGCTGAGGGATGAAGAAATTTGCTAAGGCATAGGTAAATTGACAGTAAATAGTCAAAATGTGCCAACTTCGTGAGATTGAAGAAAATTGTCAAGGCAGAGCAAAGAAATTTTCACAGGAATGAAAAATGGGTTTAAATTTGAAAATTTATTTTTCTAAGGTTCAAAATTCAAAAAAATTAAATGAACCCGTTCGTTGTATACCCATGAATTCGACAAGTTCTGAAGAAAATTTTCTTCTGGGTATTGAGGATCTTCGATGAGAAGTTGATTTCCAAGTCTTCCACGCTTCGCCAAAGCCTTCCGAGGTAGAGATTTTAAATGGGCACCAGGTTGATGAATTTCCTAAGGGAAATTATAAAATTTTCTAAGGCAAGGGATAAAATGTGTTAAAAATGCCTTGGCGGATGAATTTGAAAATGATTGCCTAGATGATTTTTGATCGAGATCCTGATGAAAGCTTTTCTTTCTCGAGCCTGAGTTGGATGAAATATCAAAGTGAAGTGCGCCGAGCAGAATGCAAGATAGGTTGGAAATTTGGCTAAGGCATGAAGAATTTGAACGCAAAGTTGGCTAAGAAAAACGATGAACCCTCGGCAGTTAAAGTGTGAAAATCCAGGTGAGTAAAGTGGATTTATATTATGAAATGTTCTAATACTCTTCTGCTTGCTTGTTTTGAAGGAGGAACATCGAGACCAAGCGGTGATGACTTAAGTGATGAAGAAAATAATCCAAGATGACATTTCAACCTCGAAAGAAGAAAAGTTGGAAGAAGTGGCTAAGTGTTGGAATTTCTCCTCAAAAGCCCAATATGCACCAAACACAGTCAGGCGAATGGCAAGCGTGAATGATTGAATCCAAGACAAGAAAATCTTCCAAGTTCGGAATGAAGTTGAAGCAAGGTTCACCAGACTTATCCAGTTTGCAGTCGGAACAAGAACAATGTGAACGTGTCTATGAACGGGAATCTTCTAGAAAGATGATGGACATTAATGGCTCATTTATTACCCCACTCCTCTTGGTGGCGGTTTTTAGGGTGAATCTTGTTTAGGGTTGAGGTGGCACAATCTAGGCCATCCAACCGATTGTAATCTGAGTTGTCCGTTGGACTTGGCCAACTATAAAAGGGGGAGTCCCCCTCATTTGTACATTCATGAGACAGTAGAATTAGAGTAGAAGTTAGAATAGAGAGACAAATTAGAAGTAGCTTAGTATAGATTGATAGAGTAGTTGAAGAAGAAGGAAAGTTTTTTTCCTTAAAACTTTGTAAGAAATTGTTGTGAACACTCTCCCAATAAAAAGAATTTTCATTGATGATGAATTTCGTCTTTTGTTGTGAGTAGCTAGCAAGGTTTCTTCGTCCTTCTGATTCGAGTAGTGACTTAAAGTAGAATAAGTTTCATTTCATGCAAGTAGTAGATAGTAATTGTGGAATGTGGTCTTCAATTTGAGCAAACTTCGTCTATCCATACCACTAGTGTGTTCGCTGATGGTGAATGCCCTTGTGTGGTCAACTGGAATATCATGTACTTAACTTCGATCATGATTTGTATGTTTATATGCATCGTTGTGATGGTATTTTCATGCTAAGTTGTGATCTGAACACCTTGAGCTACTCCTTTGAAGATTGCACCGGTTCTGTGGAGGCTGTCCGAAGCGAGGCAAAGCAGAGCCCGGTTGAAGCTTGTGAGAATTGATCGCCATGTCCCACGCCTTAGAGTAAATTAAAGCCTTCTTAACCCTGCACCATTTCAATTCAGTACTTTCTGGTTAGAATAGGAAACCCGCGCCTCATAGATAAATCTTTCGAGCATTTGAATTCCTTTCTCCGCTGCCAAACAATTCCATAAGTCCCCTTGAAATACCAGCAAATCACATTGAGCCAACTGAGCCTATTCGCACTGAAAGAACCTTGGATCAAGAGAGGATAGGGTAGCCGTTGGCGACTTTATTCTACGTTGGTGCGGTCACGAAACACACATCAACACGTCAATCCACTTTGCGGAAGAGTGGTGCAGAGAAGTTGAAACCTCGTTACTATGGTCCATTTCGAGTTATCAAATGAGTGGGCGAGGTTGCATATGAGTTGGATTATCGGCGGATAGCAGGGTTCATAACGTGTTTCACGTTTCACGCCTGAAAAAGGCATTGGGTCAGCATGTGATTCCCTCTCCAGTACTGCCACCCCTTCATGACGAGGGGAAGCTGATATTAGTTCCTAAGGCCATCCTCGATGTTAGAGAGAGACATCTTCAGAGGCGGGTTATTAGAGAGTATTTGATAAAATGGAGAGACTTGCCGGTTGAGGATGCTACTTGGGAGTCAGAGGAGATTTTACAACATCCAGAGCTGAGATTGTTTGAGGACAAGCAATTTCAGGGAGGGCGGACTGTAATGTCCCCTTCCTAGGCAATACAGCTATTTCAGGGGTTAGCCTATCATTCAGATCCTCGTAGGCTAGAAGATGTGTTTAGAGGATCACTTGTGGTAGTTATCCAGCATTTGGGAACATTATTCCAGCAGTTGACTCAAGTTTTGGCCTTGGCAGACACTTTCAGAGTGGTTTTTGGGTACTTACTATTTATAGTAAGTCAGGTAGGTAGGAGTTTCTATTTCTGGCAGAGCACCTGGTTCAGTTGGTCAGTTCAGTGTCGATCTAGTCTGACAGTCTGGTGAGCGGATAGCAAATATCAGCGCATTTAATGATATGGGGAAAATATTTTAGTTGTGACTTTATAATATAAAGTCAATTAATTAAATATTAAAATATCAATGGACTAATATAAAGTATTTTATACTTTATATTAAAGGGGGTCGATTATTAATGACTTAAATACTCAATAGTCATTTATTAAAAAGGGATGCCATATTTAATTATTTCCCTAAGTTTGAAGAGGCGAATTTATTAATATTTAAAATGCTCATTCACTTGCTTTTTTGGGTCGACTTAATGAGAGAAGGCTTATATTTCATCTCAAGGCAAATCAAACTTCATTGTGAATTATTCTAATTTGTCTTATTATCTCTCTGAGAACATTGGGATTTGTGAAACAAGGGTTTCTGCGAATCACTGGATTTTGAAGAACGTTCCCTCTTCAGAATCAGACATACTAAGACTGTGAGATACCAGTTGAAGATTGTCAGTGGGTGACTTTATTCAGAAGTCATATTTGTGCTTACAGAGGAAAGATATAAATAAGGGTTTGAAGAAGAATATAGAATCAGCAGGGAAGTCAACTTTCAGCTTCATCCATCACATCACAAACCATTTTCCCTTCAGTCGTACCATCATCCTTTATTGCTGTCAAGCCGTACTGTGCCAATAGTTTGGCGTGTGGATTTGTGCAAGAAAACGCCTTGTGTTTCTAGGCGACTCAACTTCCACCTTAGACGCATATCTACTGTGGGCATTTGGGTGCTATCTAGTGTTGGAGATTCTCATCTTTTCAGCCGTTCATTTCCAGTTGTCTTTCATTGCTGCACATAAATGCAATAAGGTTCTTTACTTCACTTATGGCTGTTTTTTCATGTGCATGCCTGCCTTACTCTATTCTGATTTGTTATTTGAAGAAATAAAGGTGATTGCAGCTAAGATATATATTCATTGTTATTTAGATTCACTTCATGCAATTTTATTGTATTTATTTTCAAAATCGCATTCTTTCAATATATTGCAAAAACCCTCAAAAAAATCAAAAACAAACAAAACTTTGCATTTACAATCAGTAGACGGGGTTGAGACACACCAAGTCTCTTACAGCTGGGTGGATGGACACGTTCACAAACTTAAGAGAAGATCAATTGCCCTCACATACAATCTCATGGGCGATCGAAGGCCACTGATGTCAGTAAAGAAGAGGAAACAAATCGCCCAAGCTGCAGAGCCACAACAGGAGGAAGAACCAGTTCAGCCTGAGCCTTAGAGGACGGAGGAGGCATCACCTACACAATTGTTGGCTCAATCTTCCAGCATACAAGAAGTTTCAATGTTTGCAAATCAGAGGGTTGGAATGAATGAAGAGCAAGAAATGGGAGAAGTCAACCAGCCATTGTCTAGGGAGCCTGATAGTCAGAGTGCCAATGCTCCTGGGAGTGCTAATCAGCCAGATGAAGGTGAAGAAACAAAAACGGACACTCGCTTTGATCGTGCACTCGAGGCAACCTTTGAGGATGAAGACATTATGGAGCCTGAAGTTCGAGGTCTTGAGGAGGATGGTCAACATATGGAAATGGATGAGCCTCAACTGAATGTTGCTGAAGAGGAAGTTCATGGAGTGGAAGCAACAGAGGGGCAGCCGCTTATCGTCTATAACGCTTAGAAGAATGTCCCAAATTGGCTCACAAATGCAATAAGGAGAGATCAAGAGGACGACACTGACCCAACAATAGAGATGGAAGAGCTTCTTAACAAAATAGGTAGGTCACCTAAAAGGAAGACAGCCAGGCAGTACTCTAGGATGGAAACGGATGAGGCTGGTTCTCGCACTATTCATGTTGCGGTTCCAAGGGAAGAATGTGATCTAGATGAAGTAATGCCTAAGAATTACACGGTCACTACAATTGAATTGGGGTGCCCTACGGGAACACAAGTGATCGAGGAGGCTGAAAACTCCTTCCAGGCGTTGAAAGATAGGCTGCTACGAAAAGCAGGAAAGTACAAGAAATTGAAAATGGAGCATTGGGCATTAGTTGGGTATGTGCGGCATTTAGCACATCCATGTGCTCCAGAGAACCCAACGGTGAAACTTCAACCCGAGCTTCCACGAGAGTCAATCAACGAGCTCAAGGAGATGAAGAAGGCCATTCAGGAGGGAGATAAGTGGATTGGCGGTGTTCGTGCTGAGGCTGAGAGATTCATCATAGATCTTGTCTCCTCTTTCTAGCATGCTTCCAATATCCTCTCTCGTTTGGAGAACATCGAGCAGGCTTGGAATGATAGTCACATATTTCAAGATAAGACTATTCCACACCTGGCTGCTCTGATGCGCATGCTAATGCAGACTTTGGTTGAAGAAGGGGTGATTCAAACAGGAGATAGATATAATTTTCTAGGCTGGTACTCTGCTGCATTCACGGGTCGAGGTTTCTTCGACATGGCAAAGACGTGTTGATGTGTTTTTCGTGACCGCACCAACGCAGAATAAAGTCGCCAATAGCCACCCTATTCTCTCTTGATCAAAGTATCCAACACGCTAACATTGCGAGAGAGTTCGTGCGTTCAACTCCAAGGTTCCTTCAATGCGAATAGTCTTAGTTGGCTCAATGTGATTTGCTAGTATTTCAAGGGGACTTACGGAATTGTTCAACAGCAGAAGAAGGGGTTTTCACAATTCGACAGATTTGTCAATGAAGCACGGATTTCCTATTCTAACCAGAAAGTACTGAATTGAAAGTGGTTGCAGGGTTTAGAGAGTCTAAATCTATTCTAAGTGCAGGATATGGAGCTCAACTTCAGCAAACTTCAACCAAACTTCGCTTTTGCCTCGCCTCGGACAGCTTCCACGGAGTCGGTGCAATCTTCAGGGGAGATAACTAAAGATATTCAAACCACCACTTGACATGAAGATACCATCACAATGACGCATACCATCATTCAAACTGTGATTGAAGTTAGGCCCATAACGTTTCCAGTTGACCACACAAGGCAAACACACCATCAATGAGCCCGCTAGTGGTATGGATAAGCGAAGCTTGCTTAGATCAAACACTACATTCCATTATTACTATCTACTTGCATGAAATAAAAGCTACTACTTGAATCAGAAGGACGAAGAAACCTTGCTAGCTACCCTACAACAAAAGACGAAATTCACCATCAATGAAAACTCTTTTTATTGAAAGAGTGTTCACAACAATTTCTTACAAAGTTTTCAAAGGGAAAACTTTCCCTCTTCTTCAAACTATCCTATCAATCTATACTAAGCTACTTCTAAGTTGTCCCTCTACTCTATGTCTAATGTATAACTCTAAGCTAATGTCTAATGAGATACAAATGAGGGGGGATGCCCCTTTTATAGCTGGCCAAGTCCAACGGACGGCTCAGATTACAATCGACTGGATGGCCCAGATTGTGCCACCTCAGCCCTAAACAAGATTCACCCTAAAAACCGCCACTAAGAGGAGTGGGGTAATAAATGAGCCATTAATGCCCATCATCCTTCTAGAAGATTCTTGTCTGGAAACGCGTTCACACTGTTGTACCCAAAATAAATTTTTGGCATTCTGTGTAATTTGAGCTAAATCTTGTTAAAATGCCGTTAAAAGTCTGTTTTAGGTCAAAACAAACATAGGGTCTTTGTGGGTTTCTGTCAAGGAACACGTGCAAAATTCTGAAAATTTGAAAATTAGGGTTTTACGCCCCTATTTTCAAGGAAACCCCCGAAAATAGGACCTTCCCAGAAATGATTGAAGATGATTTTGATAGGATTTAAAGGTTTCACTATCACATCCGTCAAGTCAGAATCATCAAAAGGCATGTTTTACTCTGGTGGGTCTATTTCTATTTTTCAGGAACAAAGTTAGGAGCTCCACAACCATTAATGGCAGAATGGCCAATACGAGGTGCTGAAAGCTAAGCTTCAAAAGCTTCAACAAAGAAACCATGGAAAAAATGCTTGAAAAGATGCTCTACGACGGAGGAGACTTTCAAAAAATAAAAAAATGCTGAAAATTGACTAAGTCTGGGATTTTCAAAAAAAATGAAAAATGTTGAAAATTGACTAAGTCTGAAGAATGCACGCCTTGCTACCAAGAGGAGGCTATGCAGTCAAATGCCTTAGTCATTTTTCCAAACACCCATATACGATGAACGTGAGACATGAAGAAATGGTGATCTTCGACGGAGGAGATTTTTGAAACTGAAAAAGGTCGAAATTTGACTAACTCTGGAAATGTTACGAAGGAGAAACAAGTTCACATGCTGAAAAGAGCCTTTTTCAAGCAGGGGCTCCCATGATCTTTAAGGGTCAAATGCAGTCTATTAGATCATCCAAGGCAGTCATCCTCGGCGTTTGCTTGTTGGTTCGACAACGAAACAAACATCTAGATCATCTGATGAGTTGATCAGAAGCAGTTGCTAACAAAGCGAAAAGAGACAGTTGAAGAAATATCAGGAAATGATTGTCAAAGGTAAAGATCAAAAGAAAAAGAGCCTTTTCAAAAGAAAGGCGCCCTTCCTTTTGGACCTCAAGATGCTGACAAAAGACCAAAGGCCTCCCAGAATAATCTTCCCAGCATAGATAGATCTCAGTAACGCAACTGCAGGCACCAACATCTGACAGGGCAGTCAACAGATAATCAGGATCAAACTAGGCAACTTTTCAGATGGAAATAAACTTGCTAAAGGACAAAAGTGCCCTTTTCAAGGAAGGGCGCCCTTGAATAAAGGAACCCTAAAATGACTTCCAAGTTTTCTGACTGCAGTCATCCTTGACGAGACAAAGTTGGCTACCTGATGAGATATCAAGCGAAATCATCTGATTCTCCGATCAACGAGAAATCCAAATCAAAGCACGAGAGGTCATTTCAAAAGGCTGAAGAACGGAGATTGAAAATTCACTAAGGCACAAGCAAAAGCGCCCTTTCTTGGAAAAGGTGCCCTTTCTTTTGTTGCCCTTAACTCAGCTTTTCACCATCATGCTTCCCAAGCACTTCTCTTCAGGTTAGATCCAGCTCAGCAGTGAATGTGTCAGCAACATCTCAGGATCAACAGATCAACCCAGATTCAGGATCAAACTAAGGTCATTCAAGAGAGATAATATAAAAAAAACTTGCAAAACTCAAAAGAGACGCCTAGAAGAAGTCAAGGGTCAAGTTGTTGACTAAAGTCAAGATATTTCGAGTTAAACTTGGCTAAAACACTCTGCGATCAGTGGAAATCACCTTTTTGAACTTCAGATCAAGCCAAAACCACTTTTGATCATGAGTTAAGTCCCCAAACTTGTGGATCTAAGGCTTGA
This sequence comes from Sequoia sempervirens, assembly GCA_007258455.2. NCBI lineage: Eukaryota > Viridiplantae > Streptophyta > Pinopsida > Cupressales > Cupressaceae > Sequoia > Sequoia sempervirens. The sequence goes on along the minus strand of VDFB02271358.1, from coordinate 1,008,295,349 downwards.
GTCTATGTAATCAAGGTATAGGCATCCCATTTCATTATTTCATTGCAAGTTGATGATCAAGAACAGCCATAAGCTCTCAAGGACGCCATTTACAAATCTGGCCAAGGTTTTCATCCGTCCTTCGATATTTCTTGCAGATCTGAAGCAGAAGGAGATTGCTAATCTGAGGTTGGATTCAGAGACAAATTTTCTCAAGGAGTCAGATATAAAAACTTCCAATCCATCTTCTGTCTACTTCTTCTCTTCTTGTCTTTGGTTTTCTTGCATGTCACACAAGGCAACAGGCTACATCAGATCTGATCAACTGGGTAGATTCAGCATAATTTTCCAGTAAAACCCATCTTGTCAAATTTTCCAGAATTAGCAAACTTGTTGCCCCTATTTTTGGGGGTTTTTTCCAAAAAGTTTCAGAATCAAAATTCTGAGGAACTGGGCTTGTTCAGCATTGAAGCACGAACAAAACCCATGTGCTAGACTTTTTCCGGAAAAATACTTCTCGGCAGGGCACTATTTTCAGGGGTTTTTCAAAAGTTGTCTGAACACATCCGTTTTTACAGTCAACAGGCGAGTTCTTCACAGAATGACAATTTGGCGTCCTTGGGCTCCAATTGAACAACCAAACCTTGCACCAACAACTCTCCAACCAGATCTTACACACATTGCTGGAGAGCAAACGGACATCATCAGCAGTCTACGGATCTTTATCTTTGAAAAGAATACATCTCCCACTCAGTAGAGAGCCGTAGCAATTACTCTGGACTAAGAAGAAAGAAAGGCTGATCTTGCAGCAGAAAGACCAATATTACCACCTCCCGCGTGGCAGTAAGCACTTTGGCTTGCCAGCTGCGAAGAGGTCATTCCAAACACGGAGCCGCCCAAGTTACCAAAAGCAATAGCTTGCGCAAGAATAGATGTCGTGTCATCAAAGCATTGACTATCCGGAAACGGAAGAAGTCAACACATGGATCAAGGAGCCGTTGACCAAAAATGGTGAAGTGTGAAAAGACACCTAGGAAGGACGTCCTACCTTCCAATTGGAATTTATGATACTTGAAGTTGACTTGATGTTTCATTCCAAGTCAACTCAAGAAGGCATTAAATGTAGTTGGAGTTAACTTGATGTCCCTTTCCAAGTTAACTCCATATCCCTTAAATCACGCATTGTCAGATCCCACTAATTAAGGATGTCTAATTGGCTTCCATGATTTGTGGATCTTAGATCTCCACTAAATGTGGATGTCTATTTTGGAGGGATACTTACATTAAAGTTCACCTTTAGTTTACTTTCAGTCAACTGAAGTAGTTTCCAGTTGACTCTTTGTTTACTTTCAGTTAACTGAAGTAGTCTTCCAGTTAACTGCTTGTTCCCCCTTTTTAGGAATAAATCTTGCTAATTGATTGGCAAGAACTCATTGTTAACTCAAGGAGATTTTGGGGTTGCCCACTCCTTTGAGTTCTATAAATAAGAGCCTTGGGCTCATTGTTTGTTTAACTTTTACTTGCTATGCAAAATTGTTGCGCCATTGTTGCCAACAGCTTTGAAAGCAGATATTTGTTCACTCTTGGATGAGAGTTTCGTTGGTCGATCGTAATTGTGCATGATTTCGTGCCTTTGCTTTCCCAACCTTTGTAATTCGTTGATAAAGCTTTGAAGAAGAACATCAGAAGGCGCTTGCATTTTGATCAATCTATTTGAGTTATGTCTAACGTCTTGTACCTAATAGCTCGTCGTTTCATTTCCCTCCTTGGATAGGAGTCCCTCCTTGGATATTTGTTATTGACAGTTATCGTTCGTTGTTGTTTAATGTATTGACCTTCAATCTATACTTCGGATAGGAGTTCCTCCTCCTTAGCAAGCTCGTTGGCCAAGACATCGTCAAATTGTTGTTTCTTGTAAACTATTTCCTAGCCCATACCTCGGATAGGAGTCCCTCCTCTTTGGCAGGTCTCAGATCTAGTTTACTGTAAAGAGTGTTTGCTTGTACCAACCTTATCCCGGTATATACTCGAGAGTTCAGAGCCTCGGTCATATTCTCGGGAGACGGCAAATTCAGGTAATCCAACCAACCCATTCCCGCTCCTTTACCCTCATGCTCTGTTTATCTTGAAGGTATTGGATAGATAAAAGCTAGAATAGTCGTAATTAAGATCTGCAGAAACCAGAGAAAAAGCTTAGCTACGGCACATTGTGTTTGTGCACCCTTGTGTCCTACCACTGAAGCATAAAAAGATAGGAACTTTAGTTTACATTTCCCTTCCTTACGCATTGCTCCCAGCAAAGAGGGACTTCTCCTCTTTAAATAATGAAGAAGTGTTGCAAAACATTTGAAATAGTTGAACGTTTACAATCAGCACTCCAGAGGTGCTAATTTAAACGCCAACACACTGCTTCAACTTCTTGGGCTGGAGACTTGATCAAACAGCTTCAACTTCTGGCATGGCAGGCACGTTCTCGATCTGAAACTTCAAGTCTGCAACTTTCCTCTACCAAATGATTTTCCTTCTTGATGTTCTTCAACTTAGAAGTACTTGAGCTTCCATTTTTCCTCCATCCTGAGCTTTGAAAATATTTCTTCTTTGTCACTTGAGCTGGGCACATACTAAGTCTCAACACTTAGCCACTTTTTGGCAACTTTTCTTCCTTCGAGGTTGAAATGTAGTCATGAAGTATTTACTTTATCGCTTCAAGCCCTCGTGCTCTAGCCTTGACGTTCATCCTGCAAAACAGATAAAAAAAGAAGAGCATCAGAATATAAACTCCCCTTTACCTACTTGATCTTCATGTTTTAACTTCCAAGGGTTTGAGTGATCTCCAAAACATTTCTTTTATAGCTTTTCAACATTTTCATACCATCTTGACGCCTTCATCGTGATGTTTGAGTTTTACTTTAGCTTTACATTCTTCATGTCTTAGACAAATTTCATCTTTCTCAAGGGCGTATCATCTTTAAGAAATTCATTTCATTAGCTGGGTCGTTGATGATTTTGATTTTATTCAACTCTGGCTCAAGAAGACTATCTTCACGAAGAATTTAAGAAAATTCATCTAGGCAATCAACTTCAAATTTATCAGCCAAGGCATTTTATTGCAACATCTTTTCTTTTCTCTTGCCTTAGAAAATTCTTCAAAATTTTCCCTTTAGAAAATTCATCAATCCGGTGCCCATGGAAAATCTCCATCTTGCAGGCCTTGGCAAAGTGCAGAAGACTTTAAAATCCACTCCTTGTCAAAGATCTTCAATACCCAGAAGAAAATTTCCTTCAGAACGTGTCGAAATCATGGGTGTACAACGAAGGGGTTCATTTAATTTTTCTTGAATTTTGAACCTTAGAAAAAAATAATTCCTCATGAAATTTAATCCATTTCTTCATTCTTGTGAGTACTTTGTTGCTCTGACTTGAAGTTTTTATCCACCTTGCAAAGCAGGCACTCACTGACTTTTCCACTGGCAACTTCATTCGTGCTTCTGAAAAATTTCACACCTTCATCAGACTTAGGCGTTTTTCCTAGAGAAAATACTTTGTGCCTTAAAAAAAAAAAATTTAAAATCACTAGCATAGGCACTTTTTGAATTTTTCCTTAGAAATTTTTTTATTCCTCCATCTTCAAGTCACTTTTCCTGTGGTGAGGAATTTTTTATCAAATCACTTAGATAATTTTCCTTTAAATGCCTTGAGCATGTATTGTATGTCATAGAAGATGTTTTTGATTTTAACGCCTAGCATATTTTATTTGTCTTCATCCTTACTTCACCTGGCATCGCGCATTTAACATAGGCAGGAGGACTTATACTTTCAACGCCTAGCAATATCCATCAACCTTACTTCAAACTTCATGCATTTTGGGCGCATTTAGCACTTGAAGAGGACCTAGCTTCCAACGCCTAGCAAATTCAACTTCCATTTCACCTCACCTTGTTTACCAATCTTATTTTTACCTTCACTTTACCACTTTTCAACTCAAACTCACTCTTTACTTGGTGCATTCAAAGGAGGTGGAGGAAAGTCAACACCTTTGCCTTGGCTTTGCATGGGCGCATTCAAAGGAGAGAGAAGGATTTAAGTCTTTTGACTTGGAATTTTCTTCTTGTCTTCTTCCTGTGAGGTGGGTCGCATTTAGCATGTGCTGGAGGATGAACACTCCAAACATCTTTGACCCTTTTGACTTCCTTGTTAGCTTGAGCGCATTTTACACCTTGAGGATGGACGCCTTAGAAATTTTCTTCTTGCATGCCATTACCTTGAGCTGGGCGCATTTTATATGTTGAGGAGGATAAGAGTATTCAACGCCCTTGTCTTGCCTTGAATTTTCTTCTTGCATGGGCGCATTCAAAGGAGAGAGAAGAAAGTCAAAACTTTATCTTGACCTCACTTGACTTGGGCGCTTTTGGCACATGGAGAAGGATATCTTTCATACTTAGAATTTTTTTCATCTACCTTTCAAGCTTGAGGGTGCATTTGGAGGTGGCAAGAGGATGAAACACAATACTTAGAAAATTCTCATGACTTCCAGCTGAGATGGGCGCATTTGACCTAGGGAGCAAGATAAACTTATGCCTTAGAATATTTTTCCATCAACTTCCTCAAAGTGGGCGCATTTAACCAAGGCAGGAGGATAAACCTAACACTTAGAAATTTTCCTGACTCTCCAACTGAAGTGGGCACATTTTCAAGGTGATGAAGGATGAAGCCTCAGACTTAGCCATTTTCCTTCCTTCTGCCTGCTTCTCTGTGTCCTGCTATTTATAGTAAGTCCTCTGATTTCTACACTTCTGAGGCTAAGAACGATTTGAAATTTTGAACACTGGATCTTCATGACCGTGTCAGCCCGTGGACACTGCTATTCTAAGCTAGCCTGCTAAAAATAGCATCTTTCTGAAGGTGACTTGCTATTTATAGTAACTGCTTATTTCTAATATCTCTACAGCTCCAATTGACTTGAAATTTGAATGTCGCGTTCCTCACCACGTGACTTGCCTATTGACACTGGCGCATGATGCTAATTTACTATTTTTAGCTAGTTTCTGAAATGACTTACTATAAGTGCTTCGTTTACCTTCAAATTTTACCAGCGGATAGCTTGAAAGATGCTGATCGCAGTGGTATACACCGGTTTTCGAAAATTCTGACTTTTTACCCCTCTTTTTGGGTCCCGAAGCTAGAAACCCTAATCTAACTTGCATGTGTATCAAACGACCTCCGTTTGTCCTCGTTTATGTTGCATTGCGATCAGTTTGTGATTCTGAAGTGTTGGGAGGCGACTGCCGGAATGAATTTGCTAAAAATAGTAAGTTCCTGAATAAGTGATTACCTCTGTTTGCATGTCACATCACTGCATAGCTCTCGAAAAACCCATAAAGAATCATTAGACATGCAAAGAAAACCCTGACATGCAAACCCGAAAAATAGCCTCTAAAGGCTAAATTCTGAAAGTAATCATCTCGATTTGCACGTTACACCATCGCGAAGGTCTCTGAAAACCCAGAAGGAATCTCCAAACATGCATTGAAAAAATTCTTCATATAACCCCTGAAATCTGCTCTGGACGCTGAACTGCTAAAAATAGCAAGTTGTCCGTTCTGGCTCAAAATTTACCAGTGAGCAGCTTGATGTGTTCTGAATGCAGTGTGACTGTTGACACTTCGGAAGTGTTGAGAAAATTCTCTGAATTACACACTTACTAAAAATAGTGAGTAGCTGGAATCTGATGAAATTTCAGTGGAGACCTGCTGGAAGCATACTAACAACAATGTTAGTCTCTGTTTTCAATTTATTCACTTCATTTCACCTCAAATTGACCAGAAAAATCAAAACCCTAATTCCTAGACTTAGCCAAAATTTCACGTTTAGGCTCAACGACGGACACATCCCTGGAAAGACAGACAAAACAAAAGAGAGACAACAGGAAAAGGAATTAAAAACAAAGCCAAAAGACCGAGACGAAGCAAAAATTAGGGGGTCCCCATTTGCAATGGGGCGATGTGTGAAAAAGGTCACAACAAGACGGAGTCGGCCAAGATCAGGAAGGCTATGGGAAATATTCAAGAAGGCATCCTCAATACGCTGGAAGCATTATTCACCAAAAGACTAACTCCCGAGGAAGTAGAAGTGGATGGATTGAAGGGAAGATTGCAGCCATTCTTCTCTGAGATGAGGGTATTTGCTCAGGTGGGCTTTGAAAATATCTCCACGTTCTCAGCCATTATTCAGAGCACGCGGGAATCCATCGAGAGTTGGAGAAAGTCTTGTATCCGGCAGGAGCAGACGATTGCTATCCTTGAGTACCAGCTCGATCTTACTCCGGCGATCTCCGAACAAGAAGTTGATGCAGTGCTGGCTCAGTTTGTTGCTTACGCAATCAGAGAGAACAATGGGAACAAGGTCCTAAACGAGAATCTTCTGGAAGGATAGTGGGCATTAATTGCCCATAGTGGTCAAAGGAGGAATCTGCTATTTTTGTGCTCATTAATTGTGTCACTCCACCTGGCAGTTTTTAGGGAAGAATCTAGTCTAGGGCTGATGTGGCTTAATCTGAGCCATCCATTCTAATTTGATGTGGACCGTCTATTGAGATTGGCCAGCTATATAAAGGGGACTCCCCTCATTTGTACATTATTAGACTAGAGAATAGACATTCTGATAGAGCATAGAGAGACAGTTTAGAGTTAGAATAGTTTCATTGCATAGCATAGTTTGAAGGAGAAGGAAAGTTCTCCCTTTGAGAATTTTGTAAGGAATTGTTGCGAAGGATATCATAATAAAAAGAGTTTCATTGATGGTGAATTTGTCTTTTGTTATGAGCAGTTAGTGAGATTTCTTTGCCCTGCAACTTCAAGTAGGACTTAAAATTAGAATGATTTTCATTTTCATGCAAGTAGTTAGCTGTGGATTTGTGGTGTTTGATTGAGGTAGCTTCGTTTAATCCATACCACTAGTAGCTTGTTGACGGAAAATTTTCCTTGTGTGGTCAATTGGAAATCATTTCAAACTTAACTTCGATTGTGATTCACGTGTTTGTATGCGTCATCTTGATGGTATATGCATGCTGAATTATAATCTGAATACCTTCCGCTACTCCCTTGAAGATTGCACCAATTTTGCTGAAGCTGTCCAACGTGAGGCAAGGCGAAATCCAGTTGAAGTCTGCTGAAGTTAAGCTCCACATATCTTGCATTTAGGCTAGAATTTAGGCTTTCTAAACCCTGCATCTATTTAAATTCCACATAACTCTTGTTAGTATAGGAACACGTACCTCATTGCTAAATCATCCTCAACACACGAAAATTCCCTTCCAATCATAAACCTGTTGTTAGTTGCAAACCTTTTGAACAATAGTGTAAGTCCCCTCGTCTAAACAACAAAATCACAACGAACTGACTGAGGGTATTCCATAGCATTTTGGAACCTTGGAGTTGAACATACGAACTTTTTGGCAATCTTAGCGTATGGAATTCTTTGATCAAGAGAGAATGGAGTACCTTTCGGATACTTTGTTCTACTAATTGGTGCGGTCATAAAAATCACACCAACAAAAAGAATTTGGAGGCTTCGAGCTACAAACCTGTAATGTCCCCATTTTATCTATACGCCCTTCAGTGACTGATAGCCTATTTCCGGAAGCCCGTAAGCTTGTCAGAGGTAAAATTAGGGTTTCCTATTTTATAGGGGTTCTGAAGAATATTTGATGGCTTGAATGTTAAGAGTTTCAGATGCATTTCTGGTGGATTTTTTGGGTTTTCAGAGAGCTTCGCAATGATATAACATCCAAAGTGAGTTGAGCAACTTTTAAGAATTTACTATTTTTAGTAAGTTTTATTTCTGGAAGTGCCATCTTGGGCAGTAGCATCAGTAGTCAGCTCAGTTTCCATTTCGAGCAATGCAGTTTGGAGCATATTTGGCTTTCAACATTTTGAGGCTCATTTTGGTGAAATGATTTATTTCAAGTCATTAATGTTTTAAAATTCATTTTAGGCCCCATGGCCTAGATTAATGACTTAATGTTGTTTTAAAAGGGGGCCTTTGAGGGTGGACGCCTCATTGAAAGATTATTTAAATATTTCTCCTCAAGTTTTGGACGCCTAGAAAGGTGAATTAAATGTTTTAAAAGTTAAAATATTTCAAAAAGTGAAATGGGTGTCCCTTTTGGAGGGAAAAGATGGAAGCTAAAGAGTCATCTTAAGTTCTATAAAAGCAGGCCATTGCTCATTCATTTTCTCATCTTTGGTTTATGATATCGAAATGCTACTGGATTGAATTCAGAACCCGGCTAAGGGGAAGCTTAGCTTTCTACACCATTCTTCGGGCCTGAAACTATGGTTCCCTAGATGGTCAGTTGTGAGTGTGCTTCATTCAAAAGTGCATATTGTGCATCAACGTTGAAGATTTTGGTGAGATTTTCAAGATTTGTGCTTGCTGGTTTCAACATGGCTAAAGGAGATTTTCGAATACAACTCTTTGTATGAATTTTATTTCTTATGGGTACTTGTTCAATACATGTCCATGCTTGAGGCGACCCTAACTGTGCAGTTTCAGATTTTATCTTCAAGTCTCCATTTTTCTAGTGAATTCGCCCTCTTTCAAGGGTCATACCATTTCAAGATGATAACTTTGAAATTTGTGCCTTCCTTTTGGTGGTTGATTTGGCATTAAATGTCATGTGAGGTGGTCGCCATGTTTCTTGTGATTAATTGCTTCTAAATTAAGGTGATTTGGTGAAGTATTGTTGAAGTTATGAACATTTGGATGTTGCATAGTTGTTGGTTGAACAATTACAAGGTGCTGGTTTATATCAGACCTAGCTCTTTTCTTGATATGCAATATTTGTTGGGCATCAATGCTGTTAATTCCATGTACATTCCATTAGGAGGAGATAGGAGCTATTTGGAGTGAAGCTATGGGCAATTTAATGAAGGTTAGTTGTTGGTTAAGCTATTTCAGTTTGCTGTACTTCATATCAGCTTATCAGTTAGATCTGATTTTGGTTTCTATCTTCAATAATTGAGAGATTATAAAAGTGGGAGCTCATTTTCTTCATTGTGCTTTGAAAATATTGTAATAACACTTGTAATTTGCAGTTATTTTTCATTATAAGACTGTAAACAGTAGTACTGTTCCAGTCATTTAATTTGCTGCATATTCTTGTGTTTAATTTCACATATTTGTAACCCCTGGATGGTTTACCGCCAGTGTGGAGAAAGAACAAATTAATCTCTCATTTATCACCTACTGAAAAGTGAGGAATTCCCACTATTAAGTGGATGCCCGTTAAGGATGAATTGTTTTGAATTGTAATGTTTTCCCCCCACTGATTAAATAGTAGTGTGGAAATTGTTATGGCTGGTTCACCACCTATTTGTAATCAGTTGTAATTCAATTTTCAGTTTGTAGCTTAGTTTCCTCCGCCATATGCTATCACCTAGCCTTCTAAAGGATCATGGTGAACATTCTTGGCATTGAGCTCATTCAGTTTTATTATCTTTTGGAAGCTAACACTAATCAATTGGCATAGCGATGGTTTGTGTTGTGAAAAATTGGAAAAAAATTGAAGGGGCATATTTCAATGGTATCAGAGCAGAAGATCCTGCCATCCTGTTGATCAATGCTTCATGTTTAGGCAGATGAGTGACAGAGATCTTCGGTAGTACACCCAAAATCAGAACATATTCTAGTTCATCTCCTTGTGGTATCCAGAAGTTGGCAGTTACGCATGGCTAATGAAGAAGAGATGAAGTTGGCAGAGACTCTCTATATGGCTGGAAAAAGACTTGACAAAGAATTTCAGTCAAGGGAAAATGAAGAGAACATTCTTCATTTGTTAGAACAATGTTTGAAACAAGTGAAGCCATCACCTTCGAAGGAAATGCAGTTGGCATTAGCACCTGCAATGAATTTTTTGAGTCAACCCTCTTGGTTGAGGCATCCTGATGAAGAAACCAAGCTGTTGATTTCTTCTTGTTTCATGCAGATAATAAGAACTGTAATTCCCCATATGCCCTATGATGATGAAACCATGAAAATCATATTGAATATGATAGTGGAAAGTTTTCAAGATTTGGATGAAACCAGTAGTAGTTTGTTTTCAAGAAGAACAATTGTTTTAAAGACATTTTCTGAAGTTAGTGCTTGCATCTTATTGATAAAATTGGAGATGGAGAATCAGATTTTTCACTTGTTTAATTATCTCTTCACCTTGACCTGGAGTGAGCAAGAAGAGGGTATACTTGCAACTATCGTGAATGTTCTAATTTCTACAATCAAAGAAGTTGATAGTCTTCCTAAAAGTGTCCAAACTCTTCTCTCCGATGCTTATGATTTTGAAGAGCAGATTTCTCCCACTGCTGATTTGTTAGTCAAAGAAATTTTCAGTCAATGTGAAGAAAAGTTGAAACTATTTTTGAAGAAGACTGTTGAGAACAAAGAGGAGATTTCTAATGCTGAAGAGGAGAATGAAAGTTGGAACACCTTTGAATTCATGGCAAAAGTTCAAGGGGTATCTACGGATTTGCACTCATCCAAGCATTCTGTAGAAGAATGTAATGTGACAGTGGAACCTTCGAAGACTAGTGAGGTACTCTTGTTTTCGACAGAGGAGAACAATGAGTTGACTTGTGTTTAGAAGCCTTAAGTTGAAGATTCAAAGGAAGTACTTATGGAAAGAAAAGTTGAAACGGAGATGCATGAAGAGGCCATAAGTGCAGATCCAAATGAAGGAGAAGTTCGGTTAGTAGAAGATAAGTGTTCAACCAGTAAATTGCTTCTTCACAATTCTGGAGAATGCTGGTTTGAAAGTCGAGCCAAAGAGGAGAAAGAGAAAGAGGAAGCTAAAGTCTCTTCCCACTTCAAAGTTGATTTGATCAATTCCCTTGAATCATGTGTAGAAGACAACATGGAAGGAGAAGCTTCTAATAGTTATAAGGCAGATTTCTCTTCACCTAAAATCAAGCTAAGGCAAAAAGCTAAGGAATTGGAAAGCTCTATGGATGGAATGATGAAGAGTGTTCATCACATGCGAGACAAGTTGAGGAGTACAACTCAAACCATTTTTGAAATCTTTATCCATCAAAGTTGTTCTACTTCATCTCAGCCAACTTATGAAAATTGCAGCTTAAGTTCACACACTGTCGAAAATGGTATTCAAGTTTTGTCAAAACTTGATAGAATTCATAGGCAAGTAGAACATTTGATTTATGATGTGCCTAGGTGAGAAGTTGTATGTTGCATTTCAATTGATGATATGAAGTCCATTAAGTTTTCCTTGGAGGAAATTAAATCTAATCTTTTGCACATCATTCGTGACAAAGACAAAGTGGCCAAAATTGCTAACAAGGCATTGGAGTGGAACGAGCTTACCAAAGCGAAGTTGCAAGAAGTGCATGAGACTATAATTGAAGCAGAGAATCAAATTTCTGCTGATACTTGTTCTTGGGAGCAAGAAAAAAAAAGAAGAGCAGAGGAGCTTCAGGAAATTCTTGATGAGCTTGATCTCATACAAGAAACATATGATTTGGAATGCTGTCCTAAGAAACCAAAGCATTCAAATTCTCATCAACAAGTTTTTTAGGCTTTTGACAATCTCTTGTATGAAGAAGAAGCTAGTAGAGTTTATGTAAATCCTTTTTTTGAAAAAGATGAAAAAATTACTTCAGAAATTACTGAAGGAGGAAATTTCAGTTTGTCTTGCAGCATTGGAGAGTTGATACGTCAGTAGCATGAAGCTGAATCTACTGCTGCTCCTAGTACATCCATTCAGCAAGAAATGTTAACTCTTTGATCACAATTAAATGAATGTTTGCCCTATGGGATGTAATTCAAATACTACGTACTACTGAGCAAACTAAATCATATGCAGAACATGGAACAGAATAATAGAACAGAAATATATCATGTTTGAACATCAAAAGATTTATTCATTATCAGTGATATCATGTACAACAGTATTACCAACCATGACATTCCCTCACAACATCCTTTCGACTACAGCAAACTGAGTACATATAACATTCGGCGGTAGTTAGGCAACCAACCAACACGATGTTTCATAACAAAAGTTATCACTAATCGGGATTTGATTACCCGAAAGTACATGACATGTATTATTCCCACTAACTACAGTTTTATTAGCAAATGGCCGACTACAACAAAAGTAAAGATATACTACTTACATCATCCCCCCCTAAAAAGAAGTCGTCTTCCAGACGACATGACAACCCAACGGAATGACAGAATATACAAATTTAATGAGGGGGAAGTGAGGACGTCCCTGGATGCACGGACGATGCTAGAGTGGTCGAAGAATGCTCTGCCCGCAGTCGCCTCACTTCCTCTGTTTGTGTGCGGAGCTGTCAGTCGGCGAGTATCTCCCTCTCCCTGGCAGCCTTCACCATACGAGCTGCCTCCATCAATTGGCCTTTAGTCTTGTCTGCCTCTGCACTCTTTGCTGCCAACTAGTCTTCCAATTCCTTCACTCGCCGCTCCCATGCCCCCTCTTTCCACCGTGCCTCCTCTTCCAAGGTGATCACCCGGGTCTCCAAGGCCTCTAGTTGTGCTCCCCTGTCACTGACTAGCCGGGTCTATTCTGCCAAATCATTTTGAATGTTTTTCATTGCAGCAACTAACTCCTCCTTCATCCTCTGTAAGAGTCTATATGCTTCCACCTTCCATGATACTACAACCTCCGTGGAGAACACCTAGAGTTTCATGAGATAGAAAACATCACGGAATGCGAGCTCAATGTGGTATAAACTCTCAAGAACCCCAGCGTCCCTTCCTGCCAGCCTTGGTGGCCTACCACGCCATGTCCACAGCATTGCAATAGTCTTGCCTGCTGGCCACCCCTCACTGAATATCCGAGTAAACTCCGACTCGCACCCCATCTGCACAAATCCTCGGATGTTTTGGATTTCCTGTCCCACTAGAGGAGATCGGCTAACCTTGAGCTCTCTAGAAACTTGGCCCACCCGAATCATCAATCTTCCCATATGCTCCAGCTCCTCCACATAGCATCGTATTGTTCCCACTGGAACCGATGGGTCTGGCTGTGACATTTCTACTACAAGTCCACCTGTGGAATCACCCTCCTCATCCTCCTCATCACTACCTCCAACCCGTGTGCTCCCACTTGTGCCAGTGTTGCCCCAATGGCGAATTTTGAGGCATTCACATTTACGTGGAATTCCTTGTTCCAGTCCGGATACGCCAATATGGGTGAGCTGATCAACCGGTCCTTCAATTCGTTCAATGCTTTTTCCTATTCTTTGGCCCATATGAAGGGTTGTCCCTTCCTGGTTAGTAGGTCCAGAGGGTAAGATACCTATGCCAAATTCTTAATAAACCGTCGGTAGTACCCCACATGCCCGAGGAAGGACTTCACCCCCGTGATGTTCTTTGGAGCCTCCATTTGTATGATCACTCTTACCTTATCTAGATCTATCTTTAGTCCAGCCTTGCATACAATATGTCCCAGCAATTTCCCTTGTGGCACCATAAACCTGCATTTCCTAGGATTCAATGCCAGACGGGCCACTCGCACCTCTCCATGCACTCTCTGAGGGCCTTCAAATGCTTCTTTGCATCACTATAAATGGACCAGTCATCGAGGAAGGCTTTGAAGTTGCCTACCGAAATTTTGTCAAAGATATGCAGTATTATTCTCTGGAAAGTGGTTGGTGCATTACACAACCCGAAGGGCATCCGATTGTACGCATACACTCCGTCCTTCACCATGAAAGTTGTCTTCAATTTATCTTCCTCTACGATACTAATCTGATTGTACCCCAAGAACCCATCTAGGAACGAGTACATCTCATGCCCAACAACCTCTTCGGGAATTGTGTCGGTGAAGGGGATAGGAAACGGGTCCTTGATAGTCACTGCGTTCAGACTTTGAAATTCCACACATATTCGGATCTGCTCCGTTTTTTTCTTCAGGGATATGATGATTGGTGATACCCATCCACTGACTTCTACCTTGAAGATGATGTCCGCTTCCAACATCTTTTCAATTTCCTCTTGTACCTTGGTGGCATAGTTTTTATTCATCCAATAGGGCCTCTTCCGTACGTGTTGGGCTCCTGGTATGAGAGGGATCCTATGTACGCACAGCTTTGGTGGTATGCCTTTGAAATCCTTATACGTCCATGCGAATGTGTCTTTGTATTCCATGAAGATCTTGAATGCAGCCGCCTTTAGTACGAGGTCCCAATCATCACCAACGAGAATCTCTTTGGGCTTTTCGGGCTCACCGAGGTTGACCTTCTTTAGTGTCGGTTCCTCTTACTTGATGAGTTTGTCTCATTCGAATTTATGTGTTGGCGTTTCATCCAATTTGGCCACCCCTTCCTTATATTCACCGTACTCAGGTGGAAATGTTTGACTGGCCAAGGCAATGTCTCCTTCCTCTCCCCCTTCTCTGATTTGTAGCATATTGCAATCAGGGTGGAAGGCCCCGTAGTCCTCCATCTGCCAGTGGAACAACCCATTTAACGAACTTGTTTCATCCTCGAAGCAACTGTCGATCTCTAGTATACCTTCCTCGTTCGGCTCTATTATCTTTCTCTCTTCATCAACATCCGATCCTCCCTCCAATTCTGATCTTGACGATGCTAGTTCTTCAATAACCGCCTGGTTCTTTAGATCAATGGTATACTTCCGCCCGTGGCTCTCAATTGACATTGTATTCCTTTTCCAATTATGGTTTTCCTTTGCAGCAATAAGCCATCCCCGTCCCAACAGTGCATCGTACGCCCTTTTCTCCAGTGGGATCACGACAAAATTTAATAAGAACTCTTGCGTGCCAATCACCACTTTCTGTGCCATCAGGGTACCGAGAGGTTTGATGCCATGTTGATTTTCACCTACCAGGTGGAATGTCAGGGGCCAGAGGGTTGGCTTACCCAGGCATTTCCATGTATCCTCTAGTAGTACATTGACTCCAGAACCTCCGTCGACGATGGTGTTAGAGAGTTTCATTCCTAAGAATTTTCATCTGTACAACGACTGGTTTCCTCCCGATACTTACTACGAGTAGCATTGGATCGGTGGTCTCTGCTACCGGTTCTATTATTTGTTCCATCGGACCCTTCTGAAGATTTTTTCAATAACATTTGTAAATGCTACTCTCAGTTGGGGCATCGTTTGCAGAAGGTCAGTTACCTTGATTGGTACGGTTGTGTGAAGCACCTGTCGTACTACGTTCTTCTCCGACGGTGGCTGCAACGACGTACTCACCATTTTGGAAGTTCCTTGCTCATTTCGCATAGCTTCTTCTACTTCCGCCCTGGCTTCTCGGAGTCTTTCCTTCTCCGTACGAGGGTCTGGATAATTGGTCTTCTTCACTTGCACCCTTGTTATCGCCAAGACTTCTTCATCGACCACTTCCAACATATTGATGCCTTTCTGTTTCGAGCAGTCGATGTCTTCGTGATCACCAGGACCACACCATCTACATAGTTTTCCCCCGGTGCCTTGACCACTCTGACAATCCCTTGCAAAGTGACTCCATTACATTTCTGGCACTGGATCATGGGTCTACCTTTGTTGTCGTACTGGATTTTACTTCTTGGCATATTATTTCTCCGATTGTTGCGGTAGCCACCCGAGGATGCGTTGTTATTCTGAGGTTTCGACGGTGTGGTCGGCGGGGTTGACTATTCCCCTTGCGTGAAAAACACTTTCGAACTCCGTGTTTTTAAGTTGTATGGGCACTCCTTGACGAAGTGTCCCATAACCTAGAAGATGTCACAGAACATTTTTTTCGGGAAGTTCACCTTTGCATGACCTTCCATCTTGCATTCAGTACACCATAATTCATTCGCTTCCTTGGACCCTTCTTTGTCAGCCTTCAGCTCTTTCATCATTCGTAGCATGTCACAACGAGGAGCTTGTACAGTTGTTCATTCATCTTCACTTTCCTCCGCACTCTCTTCGTCATCTTTCTTCTTCCCCTTCGAGGATGTCTTGTTCTCGCTTTCAATGTCCATCGCTTGGTTATATGCTTCAGTGTACGAGGATGGTGGTACTACTTTCATTTTTCTTCGAAGGGAGGGAATCAATCCTTCAATAAACCATCTCTTCTTTAGGCCATCCACTGGTTGTGCCTCAAGCTTCTCTATCAAATCTTTTAATTTCCGATTATAGGTCCGCACGCTCTCGTGCTTTCCTTGTTTAGTATTGTATATCTCTATGACAATCACGCTATCATCTCGTACGAGTTTGAACTCCTCCTGGATAGCTTGCTTCAATAACCTCCATGTAGCTTTCTGTGCTTGATCTTATTCAGAGTACCAATCAATGGCACTATCTCTGAGTGTCGCTGGGAATTCTTTCAGCCACTGGTCTGGATCATCCTATTCGCTGGCTATCCAGATAGTTTCACATGTCTTACAGTGCCATACTGGATCTTCTGACCCATTCCCCATAAACATCGGTAGCTTCTGCCGCTCCGGAGTAGCCATCTTTCCCCGCTGTCCTCCTTGTGTGTTGGACCCGATTAGACTAGTTTCCCCGCTACGTTCTGGTGCGTCACTTGCACCCTTGGCCATGTACAAGTCACTCCCATGTCTTCCGTCAGCGTCCTCGACACCGTGAGTCTCCCGCGGTTCCCTTCGGTACTCTCTCCGCCTTGGGGTACTGGGCTCAGATCTTCCACTCATCAGTTGTTCATCGTCGTCTGATAAGGACAACTCCCGAAAACGTCTAATGCTACCACTTAATTCATCTTCGTTCTCATAAGGATCATACCCTCCTACGTATGGGGTGCAGAAGGATCCTTCATCCCTTCCTTCCGCCAAACTTTGGTGTGCTCTTCCAATGGATGTGTCTATTCTTATCAAATTCTCATGTGTTCTTTTAATACTCTAATTTATTTCAATTAGATCCTCATCCAATTCCTTACCGGCTTGCTTCAGTCTTCGTCATCGGTTTTCTTGTTCTTGCAGCTTGAGTGATCACCGAACCTTCTCCTCCTAAGTCTCATGCCTGTCAGGTACTCGATTCTTGTCTTTGTTTGGTCGTACGGGCATTTAAAATTTGTTCAGGCGATCATTGCAGACTACCAGATGTACGTCTTCGGCTAGTGTCTCGTTCTTCTTCTTCTCGTTTGGTTCTCTCTTCGTAGCGCTGCAGTATTTGCTTCCTTCAACGTTCCCGACCCTCTTATTCTCGAAGGTCTTGTAGGATGATGAAATGACGGGCCAACAGTCTGGGCATACGATTCAGAGGTGATCCACCTCGTCATTCACTTCCAGCCTATCCCAGATAACTTCCTCAGGGATCTCCCACCCGCAGGATTCCCTTCGTACGTGATCTCGTAAAGATATCTTCCACAGATTGACAAGATCTTCAGTCAATAGGTCCTCCCTTTCCTCATTGCTATTCATGGGCTCGTCTGCCGGAAGACCCATTACGCTGCCATGACGAGTGATTCCCCAGTCCGCTCAAGAAACGACGCCAAATGTTTTCCCTATGGGATGTAATTCAAATACTACATACTACTGAGCAAACTAAATCATATGCAAAACATAGAACTGAATAATAGAACAGAAATATATCATGTTTTAACATCAGAAGATTTATTCATTATCAGTGATATCATGTACAACAGTATTACCAACCATCACATTCCCTCATAACATCCTTTCGACTACAACAAACTAAGTACATATAACGTTTGGCGGTAGTTAGGCAACCAACCGACACGATGTTTCATAACAACAGTTAACACTAATCGGGATTTGATTACCCGAAAGTACATGACATGTATTATTCCCACTAACTACAGTTTTATTAGCAAATGGCCGACTACAACAAAAGTAAAGATATACTACTTACAATGAAGACATTTTTATTGTTCATCAACAAAGAGTTGATTGGAGTAATGATGAGGGTTTCATTCATTATTTGATAAGGATGCTTATGAGGCTCTTGTAAGACTTTAGTACATCTTCATCTTCTCTTAGAATGATTAATTTCAGAATTGTATTTGATGAAGGCTTCATGGAATCTTTCCGACAACTCACGACACATGATTTTGGACTCAATTTCTTCAACGAACATTGGTTGGTTGATTATTTCTTGGAGTTTCAAGAAGCATCAATTCAGATGGAACAAGCAAATTAGAGGATTAGTGTGAGAGCAGTTCTCCGTCTGAGAAGTGGTTCTTCATTATTGTTGGTTTGGGATCTTAGCATTACTTGGCAAGAAGGTAATAATGTAAATTTTATAGGGGATAAACCAGCATATAATATTCAGAATGTAGTTGTGATCATTTGCTTATGTGTTGGGAAATGTCTTCAATTGAAAATTAGTATTTGGGATTCCAAGTATATTCATATGAAGATTGGTATGCATGAAAAGAAGATTGGTTGGAGAGATAAGTGTCTAAATTTCAGTTCTATGATTGCTCCTATCTTCTTTTTTTGTCATGGGTTCATTGCTTTTGATCATAAATTGGTGTTCTGGGAAGGAAATATGATCAGAAGTTGGTTTGTGGTGGCATGGGAACCCTTACTGAAGGTGCCACCAGCTTGGTTCATGAGCAGTCATGTCAATTTTGATGAAAAATTCTTATGTTGTAGTTGTTGCTTGTCTTCTTGGATGCTAATTTTCCAAAAATAGATCTCAAGATGATTATTTCAGACCTATTTGGTAGCTGGCTATTTCATTTTCAGGTCTCTCCATCTCTTATTTGGACTGAATTTCTGCCTCAAATGAGCAAGGGAATGATTCAGTATGGTCATAGTTCAAGTATGGGTAGTTCATTGATGATTGACAGTGGATTTCTTGGTACCAACTCATACATTACTGTTTGGGGCAGCGAGTTATTAG
This sequence comes from Sequoia sempervirens, assembly GCA_007258455.2. Lineage (NCBI taxonomy): Eukaryota > Viridiplantae > Streptophyta > Pinopsida > Cupressales > Cupressaceae > Sequoia > Sequoia sempervirens. Next base: position 1,008,276,527 of record VDFB02271358.1, on the reverse strand, counting down.
CTGATTTGAATTGTCAAATTAAGGCTCTTAAAGTGAAATATGTGAAGATTTCTTGGAGTTTTTTCAATCATTGTATATCTTTTTGGATTGAGATGGAGTGTGGAGCATGGTTCTTTGTTTGGCATTGGTTTGGTGACTTGTTTAAGAACATTTTTGTTGCTGATCAAAATTATGATAGCAAGGTTTGGAGGTCCTACAGATTGATATGGGACCCGGGCACTGACATATTTGGTGCATTGTCTTTTGTGGACCGAGACATGTTGCTCCACCTTGGATATTAGATGTTTTAATTAGAGTAGCGCAACGGATTAGAGGGACAGTGTTCCTGAGGATGATTTGGAAACCTGGGATCACTTGGGTTTTCTATTCAACAGCTGAAGATGATGAAGCCAATGTTGGCCTTTTGGAGTTTCCTTCCATGGTGTTTCAGTTTAGTTTTAATCAAGAGGCCTCTTGTATTGGCATCCAGCAGTGCAGTGCTTACATCAGTTGGTGCTATCCTTCTCCTAGGTTGATTTGGGACCCAGGGATTATATTCAGTTTCAGTTTGGTTCAACATGGTGATTTCGGGATGGCATTGGAATTGTTTGAGGACAAGCAATTTTGGGAAGGGCGGAGTGTAATGTCCCCATTTTAGCTATACGCCCTTTAGTGACTAATAGCCTATTTCTGGAAGCTCGTAGGCTCGTCAGAGGTAAAATTAGGGTTTCCTATTTTATAGGGTTTCTGAAGCATTTTTTATGGCTTGCATGTTAGAGTTTCGGATGCATGTCTAGTGGAGTGTTTTGGGTTTTCAGAGAGCTTCACAATGATATAACATGAAAAGTGAGTTGAGAAACTTTTCAGAATTTACTATTTTTAGTAATTTCTATTTCTGGCAGTGCCATCTTGGGCAGTAGCATAAGCAGTCAGCTCAGTTTCCATTTCGAGCAGTGCAGTTTGGAGCATATTTGGCTTTCAGCATTTTGAGGCTCATTTTGGTGAAATGATTTATTTTAAGTCATTAATGTTTTAAAATTCATTTTAGGCCCCATGGCCTAGATTAATGACTTAATGTTGTTTTAAAAAGGGGCCTTTGAGGGTGGACGCCTCATTGAGAGATTATTTAAATATTTCTCCTCAAGTTTTGGACGCCTAGAAAGGTGAATTAAATGTTTTAAAAGTTAAAATATTTCAAAAAGTGAAATGGGTGTCCCTTTTGGAGGGAAAAGATGGAAGTTGAAGAGTCATCTTCAATTCTATAAAATCAGGCCATTGCTCATTCATTTTCTCATCTTTGGTTTATGATAGCGAAATGCTGTTGGATTGAATTCAGAACCTGGCTAAAGGGAAGCTTAGCCTTCTACACCATTCTTCGGGTCTGAAACTATGGTTCCCTAAATGGTCAGTTGTGAGTGTGCTTCATTCAAAAGTGCATATTGTGCATCAACGTTGAAGATTTTGGAGATATTTTCCAGATTTTTGCTTGCTGGTTTCAACATGGCTGAAGGAGATTTTCGAATACAGCTCTTTGTATGAATTTTATTCGCTTATCGGTATTTTTTCAATACATGTCCATGCTTGAGGCGACCCTAACTGTGCAATTTCAGATTTTATCTTCAAGTCTCCATTTTTCTAGTGAAGTCACCCTCTTTCAAGGGCTGTACCATTTCAAGAAGATAACTTTGAAATTCGTGCCTTCCGTTTGGTGGTTGATTTGGCATTAGATCTCATGTGAGCTGGTCGCCATGTTTCTTGTGATTACTTGCTTCTAAATTAAGGTGATTTGGTGAAGTATTGTTTAAGTTATGAACATTTGGATGTTGCATAGTTGCTGGTTGAACAATTACAGGGTGCTGGTTTATATCAGTCCTAGCTCTTTTCTTGATATGCAATATTTCTTGGGCATCAATGTTGTTAATTCCATGTACATTCCATTTGGAGGAGATAGGAGCTGTTTGGGGTGAAGCTATGGGCAATTTAATGAAGGTTAGTTGTTGGTTAAGCTATTTCAGTTTGTTGTATTTCATATCAGCTTATCAATTAGATCTGATTTTGGCTTCTATCTTCAATAATTGAGAGATTATAAAAGTGGAAGCTCATCTTCTTCATTGTGCTTTGAAAATATTGTAATAACACTTGTAATTTGCAGTTATTTGTCATTGTAAGACTGTAAACAGTAGTACTATTCCAATCATTTAATTTTCTGCATATTCTTGTATTTAATTTCACATATTTGTAACCCCTGGATGGTTTACCGCCAATGTGGAGAAAGAACAAATTAATCTCTCATTTATCACCCACTGAAAAGTGGCAAATTCCCATGTTAAGTGGATGCCCGTTAAGGATGAATTGTTTTGAATTGTAATGTTTTCCCCCACTGATTAAGCAGTAGCGTGGAAATTCGTATGGCTGGTTCACCGCCTATTTGTAATCAATTGTAATTCAATTTTCAGTTTGTAGCTTAGTTTCCTCCACCATATGCTATCACCTCGCCTTCTAAAGGATCTTGGTGAACATTCTTTGGCGTTGAGCTCATTTAGTTTGATTACCTTTTGGAAGCTAACAATAATCAATTGGCGTAGTGATGGTTTGTATTGTGAAAAATTGGAAAAAAATTGAAGGGGCATATTTCAAGACCTTCTTATACAGGCATGTAAATGAGTCTTTATTTTGTTAAAACTTTGCAACGAAAGAATCAATAGTCATTTTTTAAAAACCCTTTGAATAGAAAGGAAATTTCATTGAACTTTACATCTTTTGTAAGTATATTGTATTCGGATCTTTTTACTATCACTCTAAAACTTATCCGATAAAAGACTTATCTTGTATAAACCTGTATCATTTATTTAACTTGAGTTTGAATTATTCTCTCTTCTTCATATTAAAATCTGAATACAGATCGAGCTATCTTCAAATCACTTGTGAATTATTTTTCCCTGTCTAAGTTGAACCCTCTCTTTTCTGCTCTTTAACTTCTGAGTTGGACTAGTGCTTTTCCTCTGTTCAACCCGAGTCCTTTATATGGTGTACAAATGTTAAGATTTGAAAGATCCTCAATAACAAGCAAGCCTCTTCCTATCTCTCTTTATATATGATTAAAATTAGCAAATTATTATTTTTAAAGAAGTGAAAAGTTAAAGAGCCAAGTCTCTCTCTATATATGCTTAAAGATAATAGCTTAAACTAAGAGAAAAGATTTGAACCAAGTCATTGTAATATAAACCTTGAGTCAATATTATCATGTCGAGCAAGGGTGAGAGTGTTGACGGCATACGTGTGCCATTTGCTGTAAAATCCTTGGCCAAGGTTATGATGCTTAGTTTAAGCATTTGTCAGCTATCATGAACCAGATGTACCCCTAGTCAAAATGATTCTTCTAGTTAGGAGTAACCTATAGTGAAGGATCGACCAGATAGTATAGGTTCTTGACACCAAGCTCAGATGGCATGATGGTATTTGTTGTACCTTTTCACATATCACCCCATTCCAAATGGGGACCCCCTAATTTTTGCTTCATTCGGGTTTTTTGGCTTGATTTTGGTTGGTTTTTCCGCTATCTCTCTCTTGTTTTGCTTGTCTTTCTGGGGATGTGCCCATCTTTTGAGCTTAGATGGAAATTTTGGCTAGGTTTGCAAAATTAGGTTTTGCATTCTTCAGGCCAATTTGAGATCAAATTGAGTAGGCTAATTGAAGTCTGAGCTTGATACTGTGTTCAGTAAGCTTCCAGCAAGTTCCTAGCAAAATTTCATTGAATTCTAACAACTTACTATTTTTAGTAAGTACTCAATTTGGGACATTTTCTATGCACTGTTGAAATTCTGATTGCTACACTATGCTTAGAACCCTTTGAACTCCTCACTTGCAAAATTTGAGCGAAAACGGACAACTTTCTAAAAATAGCAAACTAGGGCAAGCAAAGGGTAGCACGAAATTTCCTAAGTCATGAAGATACAGAAGCTCAGCACCCTCAATCAGAATCTCACACCCTCAAATCCGCCCAAGATGGAGAAAGAACTTGAAATTTTTCTAAGTCTGAGAAAATGAAAGCTCAGAGGGGTAAATGCGCCCTAGCTTGGAGAAGGCTAAGTAAATTTGTCCAAGGCAATAAAATTGAAGCACATCCCCTCATATGCGCCCTCAAATAGAAGCCCATACCCCCACATGCGCCCATGAAGAAAATGTTGGAGATAACGCCTAAGGCATGGGGAAATGAAAGCTCACCTAGTAAAATGCGCCTTGAAATGAGAGGTGGACCCCCTTAAATGCGCTTAAGATGAGGATGGCTAAGGAGAAAGCTTAAGGAGTAGAAATGAAAGAGGATCTAGTTAAATGCACCTTGAAATGAGAGGACCCCCTAAATGCACCCAACTTGCATGGTGGCATCAAAAATCTTTTAAGGCACGAACAAAATGGAAGTATGAGGGGTCAAATGCACCCTTGAAGAGGAAGTGTTGGAGAAATTTTTCTAAGTGTGGAAAACTAGAAGGAGACACCCTTAGATGAGCCCAAGAAGAAGTTGAAGCTAAAATTTTTCCTAAGGCACCAAAATGAAAGTAGACACCCCTTTATGCGCCCTACTTGAGGGAGGAGGTAAAAATTTTCCTAAGGAGTGGAAAAATGAAACCCCAGACCCCCAAATGCGCCCTATCAACTAGAGATGCCATGAAATTTGTCTAAATGTTGAAAATCAAAGTACATGGGGTCAAATGCGCCTAAGGAAAACAAATAGGAAGATGGTTGATAAAATTGCCTAAGGCCTGAGGTAATGGAAGCCTACAATGCTAAATGCGCCCTTAAGAGATAATGAGAGGAGTTGATAAAAATTTGACCTAGTAAAAAAAAAATCAAACCTCAACAAATTGAATGTGCCTAAGCCAGAAGTTGAAGTTGGAAATTTTCTAAGGCAAGGAGAAATAAAAGCATGACCCTCTAGATGCGCCCAAAGTGGAGGAAGAGGTGGAAATTTTTTTTCTAAGGCGTTGAGAATGGAAACACCACCTAGTGAACGCGCCCAAGGCTGGAAGGGATAAAATAAACATTAGTGAGAAATATTTTCAAACGTGAAAATATTAAATCAACCCCTTAAAATGCGCCCCATGAATTTATGAAGTTAAGAAATATTTTCTAAGGGGGAAATGTTTTTCTTAGAATCTGGTGGTCTTGAATATTATTTTTCTAAGGGGGAAATAATTTTGAAATTTTTACGCCTTGCCTTGAGATTTTAAAATAAACGCAAGGGCTTACAATTATCTGGTTAAAATTTCCCATAAGTGTTTGAGTCCACTGAACGTTACATGCAGTCAACTGGGAAATTTCGAATTTTTCAAAGAAGAAAGAATCTCCAGCAATAGCAAATTCTATGACGACTGGGCACATCTTTGTGACAACTCGCCAGTCTTCTCTCCTAAGTTCGAAAATTACTAAGTTGTGGAGGAGAAAATTTAATGCAACTACTAAGCTGGGCGTCCTCTCACAATTATTTAAACTTCGAAGTTATTCATTTTTCTCCACCAGTTGCAGATTTGAAGTTGTAAAAAAAAAAGAGTGCTGAGAAGAAGAAATTTCTGAAGTGAGTGAGTTGAGCAAAATTTTTTCTAAGTATCGGAGTGATACTGCTGAAAGTTTTGAACTTTGAAGTCAGAATTCTTGAGGTTTGGAGTTAGAGTTTTAATGCTGGAGAATTTTTATTTTCAAAGTTAACTCCATTTTTCAGCCATCTCACGGTGTTTTTTTTTTTTTGAAGGAAAAATTTTAATGCTTATGTTTTATTTTGCAGATGGCTGAAGTAGGAATAGGAGATGCTGCAAGGACAAACAAAGATGCAGGAAAAGCTGCAAATGCAGAATCAAGCAAGGAGAATGCGTCCAGGCAGACAATTATTAAGAAACTCCGCAAGTCTTTTCTTCCTAAATCGAAGTTTATTTCAAAGTTGCGAGGGTTGGTGGATACCAGTCTTGGTTTTTTCAACCTTGGAGCGCTCAAAGGAAGAATGTACGGACAAGGTCGCCATCATCCATCAATTATAGCGCACAACATTATGAAAAGTGGGCTATATGCAGCTGCTGGTTTTCCACTGGCAATCCAATGTCCAGAGCTAATTTTGGAGTGTTCTAATTGCTATAGGCCAGATCGCAAAACAATAGTTTCTCTTTATGGCAAGTTGTTCGCCAACCTCACGCTAGATGCTATCAAAGAAGCATTCGGGATTCCAACTTTTGAGAAGATGTTGTACAAGAAAAAAGAAAGAGCTGACAAGATGTATGCCTCATCCTTCGAAAGATGTGCTGAGAGAATAAATACAATTTGGATGTGGAAGTCAAGGTCTCCCCACACAAAGTTACCCAAATAGATTATCTCTGAGGACTTGAAGCAGGAATATTGTGACCTGATTATGATGCTTAGCTGAGTGAACGAAAGCTCCCAAGTGTATATTTTTTAGCCTGGGATGTTTTATAACATCAGCGTAGTAATGGAGGGGAAAGATTATGTTGATTGGGCAAGGATGATCAATGATACTATAGATGAGCAGTTTAGGCACCTGAGGAGGACGAAGACTTTTTACATGAGCTCATACGTCATCTATATGTTGGCTCGAATGATGAAGTACAGAGGAATGACTTATAAGGAGCCAATTGGATGCGGTCCTGATCAGTTCAAGATTCATGAAGCTTGCCCGCAGTTACACCTAACCAGCACTTCTCACTTTAAAAGGGTGAACGATGCTTTTACTATGCATATAATGAGGAGTCTTCAGCAAAGAATATCTAAGGAGGCCCAGCAGTTGATTGAAGAGTACGGATATTGGTTTATCCAATTTCCGAAGTTCACCTACATTAGGCTGTAGGGGTTCACCTCTTATGCATACAGATTACCGAGGTACCCCACCAACAGGATGGTAATGTTAGAAGTATCTAGGCAACTTCTTGCCTATAAAATCCAGAAGAAGAAAAAGAAAGGAGGGCTGAAATACCCTATTGTTATGGCGAATTCAATTGAGGAATGTCCATCTTTATAGGCAGCCAGAGAGGCTGAGGAAAAATTAGAATTCTTCCACCACACTCTCCACACCAGCAGATAGGATTTTGATCCTTACAAAAATATCGGAGTGGTTCAAGGTGTGGAGCATAGGCATAGGGATCACATTGAGGATTTTTGGGCTAATGTGGATGATGAGGCTGAAGTTAGAAAGAGAATGTTTACCCGACTACCTCTCAAGTTGATCAGAGAGTGCGAGGTTATTCCGGTCCCAGACCAAGTGGATGAGGATATCAATAGTATTCAGCCATATTATGAGTCAGTGAGGGACACGCTAATCCCACCACCTGATTGGTCGGAGCAAAGAGATTACGGACTTGGACACGCTATGCATTCCAATCCTGACATTTACAAGGAGCTGGGTGGAGAGACATGTTCACAAACTCAAAATAAAATCAATAGCTCTCACCTACAACCTCATGGGCGATCAAAGGCCGCCAACAGCGAGAAAGAGGAAACAGGCTACCCAAGCTTCAAAGCCGCAGGAGGAATTTCTAGTTCAGCCAGCACCTCGAGGGATGGAGGAGGCATCACCCACACAATTACTGACTCACTCTTCGAGTGTGCAAGAAGTTTCGTTGTTCGCGAGTCAGATGGTTAGATTGGATGAGGACCGCGAAATGGAAGAGGTGAATCAGCCATTGCCTAGGGAGCCGGCTAGTCAAAGCGTTAATGCTCCTAGGAATGAGAGCCAGCAGGAGGAAGATGAAGAGACGGAAATAGACACTCGCTTGGAGCATATGATCGAGACAACTTTCGAGGATGAAAATACTGCGGAGCCCAAAGCTCAAGGTTTGGAGGAGAATGCTCAACATTTAGAGGAGGAAACACAGCACATGGAGACAGATGAGCCTCAACAAAATGTTGCTAGAGAGGAGGCTCGTGAAGAGGAAGCTATAGAAGAGCAACCACTTGTTGTTTGCAGCACACAGCATGCGGTACCAGATTGGCTCACGAGTAGGCTGAGAAAAGATCCTAAAAATGACACCGACCCGGCGATAGAGATGGACAAATTCCTCAATAGGATAAGTGGGTCGCCAAAGAAGAAAAGAGCTAGAAAATATTCGAAGATGGAAACAAATAGATCCGGTTCGCGCACGCTTCACATTGTTGTGCCTAGAGAGGAGTGTGATCAAGACGAAGAGATGCCCGAAAACTTTATGGTCACCACTATTGAACTAGGCCATCCCATAGGAGCACAGGTAATTGAGGAAGCTGATAGCTCCTTTCAGGCATTGAAAGACAGATTGCTTCGAAAAGAAGAAAAATATAAGAAGTTGAAAAGGGAGCATAGGATGTTGATTGGCTACATACAACACTTAGCACGTCCGTGCGGACAAGAAAATCCAGCGGTAGACCTTCCAGTGGAGCTTCCAAGAGAATCAGTTAGTGGGCTCGAAGAGTCGAAGAAAACAATTCAAGAGGCAGACAAATGGGTTGGCGGTGTTCGTATTGAGGCCGAGAGGTTCATTAAGGATCTTGTCTCTTTTTTTTAGCATGCCTCCAGCATCCTTGCACGTATGGAGACATTGATCAAGCTTGGAATGAAACTCACATCTATCAAGACAAGACCATTCCTCGCTTGGCGGCCCTTATACATATGCCTGTGCAGACTTTGATTGAAGGAGGAGTAATCCAAAAAGGGGATCGATATGATTTTCCAAGTTGGTATTCTTCAACATTCACTAGCCAAGGCTTCTTCGATTCAGCACAGGAAGAGTCAATCAAAGTGAGAAAGGCCATGGGAAACATTCAGGATGGCCTCTTCAACACACTCAAGGCCTTGTTCGGAAAACGACTAACTCCTAAGGAGGTGACATTAGATGGCTTGAAGGGCCGATTGCACCCTTTCTTTTCTAAAGTGAGATCGTTTGTCCAAGTTGATTTTGAGAACGTTTCCACTTGCTCCAGCATCATTCAGAGTACTCAGGAAGCCATTGAGACCTAGAAAAAATCTTATATTCGGCAGGAATAGACAATCGCCATCCTCGAGTTCCAGCTCAACCTCACTCCATCCATTTCAGTTCAGGAAGTTTAGGTGGTGTTGGCCAGATTTGTTGAGTTTGCATTCAGAGAGAATAGTGGGAATGCGTTCCTGGACAAGAATCTTCTAGAGGGGTAGTGGGCATTAATTGCCCATAGTGGTCAAAGGGAGGAGTTTGTCATTTTATGCTCATTTATTACACCACTCCACCTTCTGGCGGTTTTTAGGGTGGAATCTTGACCAGGGCTTGTGTGGCTCAATTTGGGCCATCTATCTGATTGTAATCTGAGTCGTCCATTGAACTTGGCCAGCTATAAAAGGGGCATCCCCCTTCATTTGTAACTCATTAGACATAGAGAGATTGCTAGGAGATAGAGCATAGATTGATAGTATAGTTAGATTGAAGAGGAAGGAAATTTTTCCATTTGAATGCTTTGTAAGAGATTGTTGTGAATACTCCTATAATAAAAGAATTATCATTGCTTGTGGTTTTCATCTTTTATTGTGGGTAGCTAGCAAGGTTTCTTCGTCCTTCCAATTCGTGTGGAATCTTAAATTAGAGCTTACAATAAAATAGATTTTTATTCATGCAAGTAGATGGTAGTTGTGGAACGTGGTGTTTAATTTGAAGAAGCTTCATTTATCCATACCACTAGCAAGCTTACTAACAGTGGGTTTGCCTTGCGTGGTCGACTAGAACCTTTTTGAACCTAACTTCAATTGTGATTCACATGTTGGCATGCGTCGTTGTGATGGTGTCCTTATGTTGAGTTGTGATTTGAACACTTTTAGCCACTTCCTTGAAGATTGCACCGAATTTGTGGAGGTTGTCCGAAGTGAGGCAAAGCAAAGTTTGGTTGAAGTTTGCTGAAGTTGATCTCCACGTCCCGCATTTAGATTAGTCCATAGCTTCCTTATCCCTGTAATCATTTACATTTAGTACATTTCTAGTTAGTTTAGGAAATTTGAACTTTATCGACAAATCTTTCAAACCTTGAAAACCCCATTCTCTTTGATATCTGTTGTCGAACAATTACGTAACTCCCCTTGTGATACCAGAAAATCACAACAAACCAACTGAGACTATCCACTGCATAAAGGAACCTTGGAGTTAAATGTATGATCTTTCGCAATCTTAGCATGCAGGAAATTTTGTTCAAGAGAGGATAGAGTAACCATTGGTAACTTTATTCTGTGTTGGTGCGATCATAAAACACCCGTCAACAGTATTATGTGATCCTTTATCATTTACCCCCATGAAGAGTCAGGTTTCTTCAGCTAAAGAAACACGGGAGACCAGTAGGTCTTTGGTTGGGCGGAAAAGCCCTTGATCATATTTCTTTTTCCCTTGATGACAAATCTTGCTCAAGTATTCCAGCGGGAAGTCTTCAGGCTACACTTTCTTGTAACTCTTTCTCTCTCTCTCTCTCTTAATTTCAGTTATAATTATTTTTAGTATGTTTATTTCATAGCTGTAATAAATGCTCTTTGTTTTTCGAAAGCAGAGAAGAGTTAGATAACATCATATGTGAATTTTCAGTTATATGTTTACAGTTAATTATTTTCTTTTCACCTGAAATTGAAAACCAAAGTTAGTTGATGAATTGTTTATTATGTAATTATTTTCAAATTTTTTATCTTTTCCGTTCAAAATTGCAAATGAAACCCTAGGATGAAAACTATTTAGTTACATTTCAGCTAAAACTGGTAGTTAGTTTCCTTTCTTAATCTATAGAATAGTTAGAGTATTACAATGATATTTCTTGGTCAAGAAAGAAGCAGCCTATTGCATCTATATCATGCATAGAAGCTGAATTCATTGCTTCAGTAACAACGGGTTTCAAAGCTATTTGGTTGGAGAAGTTGCCAATTTGTAGATGCAGCAAACATAGCCTACAATATTGCAAGAGAAAAATGAGTGTATTTTGAAGCTTGTGAAGAATCATAGGTATCATTTGCATACAACTGTCCTGGTGCATCATCATTTTATTTGGAAATTTGTTGAAAACATAGGTGCTCATTGTAGTACTGTATGACATAAGATCAAGATGCAAACATTTTCACTAGTTCTTTGGTCGAGATAAAAAAATTCAAGTGAATATGTTGTAAACGATGTGACCATTAGAAGGAAATATAAGAGTAATATCCCATTAATAGTAATATTTTATTTATTTATTGTTCAAATATTAATGCAAATGGTAATATTAAACATTGTTATTAGTGAGCATAATTATATCTTAAATATTATTATTAGTTAGAATAATTGTTTGGCACAATTGGTCATTAAATAAGACAGTATTATGCCCTTGTTATATTATATTAAACCTATCTTTAAAGAAGCTATAGGACTTCTATAACATGATAAACTTTTCTTTCCATTCAGCTCAAAAGATTCAAATGAGGCAAGGTGCCACATATAAAAAAAAACATCTTGGTAGGTTTTAGTTTCTAGTATCTACTATTGACACTAAAAAAAAAATTACATAAACTATATATGAGAAGTAGTAAAAAATAATCGTTGACACTTTTAACTGATTTGCATTCAATCTCTGATTGTAGTGAATCTAGTACCTAATTTTTCATTCCACATTTGAAAATAAAAAATCTACTCAAAAACCAGAAGCATATTGCATTAGGATCCAAACAAATAGATATTACAATGCAAATTTTCCAACATGTTTTCCTTACCAACAATTTGAATCTGCCATCATGGCACGCTCCCAAGGAAAGTAAACGCACTGTGAAAACAAAATGGATTCCACTGTCTTGCAAACAAGCCAAAACAAGACATATACAATAGCTCATTAGAGAAAATCAAGGAAACAAAAGTGCATAAAATGTGTTTTGCTACATATGATACGTCAACCATAAATTACATAACATGCATAAGAAAATAAGCCAAATAAACTTATATTGTAAAACCAAAACAACATTTATTGTAATGGGAAAAATCAGTATTCATTCTTACGAAGTTTGTATTTAATGGATGAATTTTGGTATATACAAACCATAGTAGCAAGACTCGGACTCAACATTGAAACAACATAGCCAACAGGTAAGACCGTAAGGGTATCACCCTCAATCCAGAAACACTAAAGAAACACTAGGGTAATATTATGAAAATATAGAAAATATTTAAACAATCAGCAAAAAGGATAAATTTTATCCATTTCATGCCAAATGTAGTTCATGCACAAGAAATCCAAGATAGAACATGTAATAAATATGCAAATACATCTATCAATAACATGTGTGTAGACTGTGTTACCTACAAAGGCCAATGTGTATACATTAAAAGTTTTTAAATTTTTATTTTATAATATCATAAATACTTTCTTAATGTCTAAATTTACAATTTGCACTCTATAGAATCTAGAAAATCTGTAGAAATGATAAGATGTGGAGAATGTTGTACCCCAAAATTAAAATTTTTGTTACACTTAGACATTTTGAAGAAATGAGTAAAAGTCTTGTTAAATCAGTCAAAAAGGTCAAAATTTGGGTGTGCAAGTCTTGCATGAGGGGTTAAAATGCAAAATTTTCAAAATCTAACGATCTGGGTCTGCTCAGAGCAGCTTAATCTACAAAACCCAGATCTCAATTTTCCATCCCTACTTTTTAGGAAAACTATTTTTTTTTAGAAATTTTCTAAAAATAGTGACTTTTTCTGGGTTTTTCTGGGTTTCTTTTGAAACGGATACTGGCAAAACTTTCGAAAAATAGAAAGTTGGTCCGTCAGGATCCAAATTGATTTTGATTGGCTCAAAATACATCCATATCAGGTTTGTGCAGTCAGAAATTCAAAATAATCAGTTTTTCCCTAGTGGGTCTATTCTGCTTTTTCAGAAGCATAACAGGAGCTCCGAGGTCATTAATGGAGGTTAGTCGGCTGCCAGGCGTTAGATTCAACATTCAGGCATTCAGCAAAAGGCGAATTGGTGAGCGAGCACGAAGAACGGAGAAGAAAGTGAAAAATGTGAAAATTTTCTAACATTGGTTGACTTGGGCGCCCCAGAAGAGAATAGGCACTCATCTTTTTAGGGCACTAAATGAAAAATTAGGGTTTACACTTCTAGTCAAAGTTGCTCAGTTCTCTGTCAGCTCCGCAACGAATCCAACGGTGCAGTCGTCAGATTATCCAGTCGCTTCGGATTCAGCACCGAACAGGGGAGACCCAAACTGAAGTCAGAATGAAGAACATGAAAATTATCAAAATTTTACTAAGTGTGAGAACTTTGGGTGCCCCTAGTGAAGAAGGGCGCCCAACTTTTTGAAACACCTAACTCAGCAGTTAGGGTTTGAGAATATGCTTGATCTCTTCATTATTCAGTCAACTTTTCCACGCCTGTCTCCGTCAAAACATACGACTGTTCAATCTTCAGCAGATTCTGATCAAAGAGGAACGTACAGAATGAAAGTTTCAAACTCTGAAGAAAGTCAAACTAAAAAATGGCTAAGTCTGGAAGTTTTGGGCGCCCCAGGAGAGAAGAGGCGTCCAAGATTTCAAGGGGTAAAAAAGATGAATTCATAGATGAAGCTCTAACGTGATCTCTTCGCAGTTGATCTGGATTTCCAACGAGATACTCAGCGTGTCGATTGGAGGTTGCAGTCGCCAAATACGAGGAGCTAAACGGAGGGTCTGATGAGAGCTAAGGATCAAAGTTCAGAAGCAAACAAGAAAAAGTGAAAAATAAACTAACTCTGGTGAGTTTGGGCGCCCCAACTTGCCAAGGGCGCCCAAGCTTTTGGAGATTTAAAACTCACTATTTGATGAAGTCTCTCCTAGGAGACCCCTCACAATATCTTCTCAGCTTCGCAATGAGCATAACCGTCAGTCAATCCGAGGCCCGGATCACAAGATTCGACATAATCATCTGTAGAAGAGGAGTTAATGAAGGAGTTGAAGATCATTAAAAATGGCTAACTCTGGACAAAATGGGTGCCCCTGGAGGAAAAAGGCTCCCATGAATTTGAAGGTCAAAATGAAGATTTTAGCCAGAGACGCCTCCAGACCAATCTTCTCATAACGAGTCAAGCTTCGCGATGCATCCTTCAACTCGCCCATCAGATTAGTCTGCAAGCCGGAAATTGAAGGCGAAGTAGGGGGTCAAAATGGTGAAAAGTTGAAAATATCAAAAAAAATGACTAACACTGCTTGAAGTGGGCACCACTAGCCAAGAAGGGCGCCCAACTTCTCATGCCTTAGAGAAATTCTCAAGATTTTCAAATTTTCAAAATTGCAAGAAGAAAGATGGCATCCAAGTTCAATGAGCTGAGATTTTAGGGTTTTGAAAATAAAAGCAAAAGAAAGAAAACCTAATACCAAACCCTAAATCTATTTAACACCTTTCTTTCATGTAATTTTTATTATTTTTGCAGGTAGCATTCAAAGGAGAAAGTTGGAGCAGCAAGTTTGAAGAAATTTTTCAAGATTCAAGAGCTTAGTTTGCTGGTTTTTCATCAAAAATTTCAGACCAGCAACTTAAACCCTTGCTTTTTCATGCTTTTTCATCCAGAAGATCAAGTTTTTCAAGGAGAAGGCCAAGGTTTTCAAATTTTCAGCCATCTGGGTCTTATCACCTCATTCTTCTGAAGAAAATTTTCAAGAACTTCATCAAGTTGCAGCAATTGCTTTTTATTTTGCATGTCAGTGAAATCCTCAGTGCATTCAGTTTTCAATCATCTGGGTCCTCTCAAATCAGTCTTCTGAAGAATACCCATATCACAGCTTTTTTAAACAAAAATTTCAAATCCTAGGGTTGGCTATTTTTTCAATCAGCCCTCACTATTTTGCAAATCTAATCAACTGGGTTCATTTCTAATCATATTCTGAACAAAACCTAGGTGCCATCTTTTTTCGTGAAAATTGAAGAAATTAGGGTTTGCTACTTTTTCAGGAAAAATTCAAAATTTTCGAAAACGGATGATCTAGGTTGTCTTGCAACGAAATTCTGAACAAAACCCATATCTCAGAAAAAATTTCACAAAATTTGTCCGTTGGAGCGAAGAAAAATCAGCATTCTAAAAATAGAAGTTGCTCTGTTGGCGTAACAACTAGCACCTCTGGAGTAAGAGTTGGTATGGACAGCTATACACACTACGCAATGAGTGCTCTTCAAATTAGGAGGGGAAGCTCCCTCGTTGTGCTTTACAAAAGTACTTGCAAATGGAAATAAACTAAACTATATCCTGTCTTTTTGTTTCAGCTATAGAGGTACAAGGCTTTCTCGAAAACTATATACGTTGCAGCTGAGTATTTTCTGGTTTTGCAGATCTACTAACTACAACTAAACTTAATTACTTAAATTCTATCCAGTCTCCTCAAGAAAACAAAGCATGAGGAAACGGAGCAAGGTTTGACTATCAAACGATACACGAGTATAGATTCTCAACTTGAAGGCAAGGTGGCACATCTATCAGCTCAATCTAAACACGCTTATTGGTAACAACAACACACGATAAACTGAATAAGGATTCTCAACTTGAAGGCAAGGTGGCATGACTATCAGCTCAATCCGAATAAGTTTATTATTCACAACAACACACGATAACCAAGTGCAGATTCTCTACTTGAAGGCTAGGTGGCACAACTATCATCTCAATCTGAACAAGCTTATTGAACACAAAACAGATTTTATCTAACTATGGAAAGAATTCACCATTACGATTGCATGAAACCCTATGTGGCATAACAATTAATCATAATAGTAAAGATGCATGAACAAATACCAAAAGAGCAATATTGAGGGCAAGGTAGGCACAGCATATATTTCTCTCTCGTGCAAAAGTTAATTACAAATGAGCAAAAGCTCTTATTTATATACATCAAGGTGTAGGGAACCTTAAAATCACCTTGAGTCAACTACAGTCTTGCAATGCATGCAAGATTTATTGCTAAGCCCTAATTAAGCAAACTATACAGTTAACTGGAAAACTACCATCAGTTAACCAAAACATTTAATCTAAAAATGGACAATTGTGCAAGCATGCACGTCCTTATTGAAAGCAAAGCACCGACACTACCCCGTAATGAAACCCTAACCCTAACTCCTATGATGATAATTCCAAGAATGAGATAAGCATGTGTGAAGTCAGCAAGTGAACTCAAGATGAAAGTCGAGTTAATTGCTGCTCATGACTCAACCCTCGAAATTAACTGCAGTTCCAACTGGCAGATCACTCCATGTCATCTCGGTCTAACACTTCGACCAAGAACTCATCAATCTCTTTGTCTTCAGGCACTTTGATACTATCCAAAAGAACAGTCTGCTTCTTCAGTTCTCTGCCACTTTCTTTGACCGTATGCATGCCATCTTTAACCTCTTCAGTCGCCTTTCTGAAACTAGCTGAAATAACTGAGATATTCTCCAACTTAGGCGCCATAGGATCTCCCTCCAAGTTATCACGAATCAGCTTTTCGAATTCAGCTTGCACTTTGTCCAATTCAACATACGTGCCATCTTCAAGAAGATAATGACATGGAATCTGAACAACAAAACCACTGACAAGTGCAAGTACTCCAATCACATCATCTTTCAACGAAAACAACTTGGCAGAGATCTTTTCACATATCTCCATTTTGAAAAGGTGTTGCTCTCTCCAAGTAAAAACCTTCTCTTGATCCTCATCAATCTCCAAGGCATCGTATGCAACAGACAACTGAGACACAAGAACACGATCCTTGGCTAAGCTCTCTGCAACTGAAATCTTGAGCAACTGAACACCTTGACGAAGCTTATGTGCATCACTCCTCAACTGATACAAATCTGCAAGAAGATGTCGACCTGTAGCAACTAAACTTTCAATCCAGTTGTCCAAAAGTCTGCCATGACTGACTAACTGATCAAGCTTTCGTTGTTCTGTAGGTGTATTCTGAGGAATCGCAGGTGCTCTATTCGAATTTCCATGAACAAGATCAGAAATATATTGACGAAGTTGACCATTTTCAGCCTTAAGCAGTGCCTTATCCTCTCCATCCTTCATGATACGTTCTTCAAGATTATTGGTAACAATCTTAAGAAGAGTCACATCTGTCTTTCGTGTAGTCCTGCCTAGATTTGCCTTAGTAAAAGTAAAGTCACCAACTTCGACTTCATCTAAGCTCTTACCCTCTGGAGGAACAGCAACCTCTATAACAATCTCTGATTCTGGAGTTTTCTCAATATGCACCTGTTTCTTGATTTTCTTGTTCGACCTTTTCTGATAAGGCTCACCAAACTCTGACAAATCAAGGTTATATGAAGGTTCTCGCCTCTGCCTCCCCAAAGACCTCTCGAGCCAACAAGATTGAACAATATCATCAATCCGAGGAGAGACTGTCCCTGATGTATCCACCTGTGGCGGTTCAGTTGTCTCTGATCCAACTCGAATTGGTATCTCGTGTTCGAACGGCGTCAATAGTCAGATATGTAATAAAACCAGAGGTTATTGTACCCCAAAATTAAAAAATTTTGTTACACTTTAGATATTTTGAAGAAATGAGTAAAAGTCTTCACAACCGGGCCAAAAGGTCAAAAATTTGGGTGCGTGTCTTGCATGAGGGGTTAAAACGCTTAAATTTTCGAAAATCCGGACGATTTGGGTTTGCTAAGAGCAGCTTAATCTACAAAACCCAAATCTCAGTTTTTCATCCCTACTTTTTAGGAAAACTTCTATTTTTAAATTTTTTCTAAAATTAGTAACGTTTTCTGGGATTTTGTGGGTTTCTTTTGAAACGGATACTGGCAAAACTTTCTAAAAATAGAAAGTTGGTCCGATAGGGGTCCTAATCGATTTTGATTGGCCTAAAATGCCCATATCAGCCGGTGCGCCGTAATCTTAAAATAATCAGTTTTGCCCTACTGGGTCTATTCTGCTTTTCAGAAGCATATCTAGAGCTCTGAGATCATCAATGGAGGTCATCCGACTGCCAGGCGTCAGTTTCAGCACTTAAACTTCCAGCAGAGGGTGAAAAGATGAACATGCACGAGGAACGAGGAAGAAAGTTGAAAAGTCATGAAAATTTTCTAACACTGCTGAGTTTGGGCGCCCCTGTTGAAGAAAGGCGCCCACCTTTTT
Organism: Sequoia sempervirens; assembly: GCA_007258455.2. Lineage (NCBI taxonomy): Eukaryota > Viridiplantae > Streptophyta > Pinopsida > Cupressales > Cupressaceae > Sequoia > Sequoia sempervirens. Next base: position 1,008,258,469 of record VDFB02271358.1, on the reverse strand, counting down.
AGGGCATCAAATGTCAGTTTTAGGGTTTCAAGCCTCCAGTCAAACTTCCTCACTTTTCTGTCAGCTTCGCAGTGGATTTAGCGGTGCAATTATCAGATCATTCAGTCATCCGGAATTCAGCGCCGAACGGGAGGTTTCAAACTGAAATCAATGTGAAGAATTTGGAAAAGATTACAAAATTGACTAAGTGTTGAAATTTTGGGCGCCCCTGTTGAAGAAGGGCGCCCAACCTTTTGGAGGGGTAAATTCAACAGCCATGATCCAAAAGTATGCTCAATCTTTTCAGATTCCGCCCAGCTTCACGATGCCTATCTTCGTCAGCATTTTCAACTGGTCGTATTCCGGCAAATTCAAATCAAAGACGAAGGTTCAGAGTGAAGGTTTCAAACTTGTAGTTGAAAATTATGAAAAATGGTTAAGTCTGGGAAGAATGGGCACCCCAATTGAAGAAGGGCGCCCAAGTTTTCAAGGAGCTAAATGAATGAATTTGCAGGCAAGCGTCTAACGAAGTTTCTTCGCAGTTGATCCAGCTTTCCAACGAGATATCCTGTACGTCGATCAGAGTTCACAGTCACCAAATATGAGGAGCTAAACAGGGAGTCCGACAAAGGCTGAGAACCAAAATTCAGAAGCAAACACAAAAATCAAAAAATAAATCTAAGTCTGGGTAAAGTGGGCGCCCCCAGTCAAGAAGGGCGCCCAAACTTTTGGAAGCCTTAAACTCACTTTTGGGCAGAGTTCATTCCAGAAGACCCCTCTTCATTCTTCGTCAGCTTCGCGATGAGTATAATATCCAATCAATCCGACGCCCGGAGCTCCAGATCCGACGAGAGCTTCTACAGAAGAGGATTTAATGAAGAAATTTGAAGATCAGAAAAATGGCCATCTCTGGGAGAAATGGGCGCCCCTGGAAGGAAAAGGCTCCCATGAATTCGGAGGTCAAGATGAAGTCGTTCGCCAAAGATGCCTCCAGGACTTCTTTCTCAGTTTCAGTCAGGCTCTGCCGTGAACCATTCAGCTCGCCTGTCGGGTTAATCTGTCAACGGGAAATCAGAGGCAAAGTAGCATGTCAAAATGAAGAAAAGTTGAAAATGTTAAAATTTTGACTAACACTGGAAGAAGTAGGCGCCCCTGTTGAAGAAAGGCGCCCAAATGTTCATGCCTTAGAATATTTTTCGAAGTTTTCAAAATTTCAAAAGATTGCAAGAGGAGAAGGATGGCGTCCAAATTCAAAGAGACTGAGATTTAGGGTTTTGAAAATAAAAGCAAAAAGAAAGCAAAACCTAAATCAAACCCTAAGTCTATTTAACATCATTTTTTCATGTATTTTTCATTATTTTTGCAGGTAGCATCCAGAGGAGAAAGTTGGAGCAGCAAGTTTGAAGAATATTTGTGATTCAAGAATCCATAGTTGCTGGTTTTACATCAGATTTTTCAGACCAGCAAGCATAAACCCTTGCTTTTTCAAGCTTTTTGTTCCAGAAGATCAAATTTTTCGCTGCATGTCAAGGCTTTTTCACTATCCGGCTCTTTGCCTTAATCTTCTGAAGAATTTTTCAAGAACTTCATCAAGTTGCAGCAAGTGCTTTTATTTTGCATGTCAATGAAAACCTCAGTGCATTCAAATTTCAACCATCTGGGTCCTTTCAAATCAGTCTTCTGAAGAAAACCCATATCGCAGTTTTTCAAGAAAGTTCGCAATCTAGGGTTGGCCGCTGATCAAACGGCCGGTTTTGCGTAAATCCAATCAATCGGGTCCATTTCTAATCTTTGTTCAACAAGACCCAAATGCCTTTTTGAAAAATTGAAGAAATTAGGTTTGCCGCCAGCAAAAATTCAAAATTTTCAAAATCCGGGACGACCGCTGTCTTGCATCGATATTCAACGCAAACCCATATCTCAGAAAAATTCTCAAAAATTTGTCCGTTGGAGCACAAAAAATCAACATTCTAAAAATAGAAGTTGCTCAGAACTTGTTAGAACCAAGGCGAGTTTAAAGTCATTTTTCAAGTTTTCCGAAATGGAGTACACTCCCAATGTTTTCAAGTCCGGACCGCCTTCTTTCACACTATATCAAACAGTCGGTACGTACTTTACGCCATGTCGCCGTTTGATCTACATGCCTTGGAGAGAGCAGGCAACACTTCAATCAAGAACCTAGGACATTCCGGACTCCTCGCAACAGCGTCAATTCCTATATCAGGTCAGAGCCTTGAGTTCATAATCGCTTGCATTAAGCATTACAACCCGGCTACTAGGGAGATCCACGCCAGACGGGTGATTGATTTTGCGCTTCCAAAAGCCCGGGATATGGTCGAAGTTAGTGCTTCTTCCATTCCCCGCGGGCCCCAAAGCCGCAACTCTTTCAAGGGATGAATGAGAAAAGATGTGGAATACCCATAAAGATAAATATAGCAACAATATTGCACAGAGATGGATGAAAGAAAAACATAAAACATTGCCCAAGAATGTCGGGCGAGGGGAGTTCAAGGACGAGGTTGCCATCATCATCACTTTGCTCAACAGGGTCACTGGCTCAGAAGATGCCACCAAGTTCCAACCTTGGATGTTTTCTGCCATACCTCACATCATGAAGAAGACCGAGTTCTATGATTGGCCTACTTTGATTAGTGACTGCCTACATCAGCAAATAACAGAATACTTCCAGTTTCATGTATTCCACATGGTGTCATACCTAGTCTACCTCGTGGCCTATCAAGGTCAATTCAGAGGGTTGAACACCGAGGGATCGTTGAGTGTACAACACATATATAACTATTATCCCCAGTTGGAATTCACAAAGTCGTTGCACCACTACAAAAGGGTGAACGAGGCATTCTTGATGTACACAGTGCGGGACTTAGACAACGAATTGCACGTCCGCATCTCTTCAGTTGCCAGGGCAGCAATGGCGGAGTGGGCGGATTGGTTTATACAGTTTCCTACCTTTACCTATCTCAGGGTCTATGGTTATTCAGGTGCCCCGCTCATGTTGCCAAGGTATCCGTCAGATGAGGTCATCTTCATGGAATTCTTGAGGCAGGCTCATGGTGTCCACACAGTCTTGAGGAATAGAAAGAAACCCTCTCTTCACTTTCCATTAGGGTTGGGTATTTATACATGTAGGACTGCTGCAGATGCCAGGACAATTGGAGAAGAGTTAGATAAATTCGGCCTCAAATCTTACAGCGAGAGACGATCATTTGATCCTCATGGTGTCTACGCTGGCCGATTGGAGAAGAACTATAATCACATAGCCGCACTTGAAGATTTTTGGGCTAACTGTGCAGATGAGTTTGAAGTGCGAAGGCGTAGTTACAGCAGGCTAACTCTCCATTAGATGAAAGACTGCTTAAATGAAGATATAGAAGGGCTCTCTGATGATGACGAAGATGTGCTTCTCCCAATGTACACTCAGAAACGAATCGAGGATCAGCCCTTACCACAAGTTAATTGGGAAAACAAGGAATCTCTTTCAGTCGAAGACAGAACAAGACAAGTCATTGAGCATAGTAAGGTTTTCTTAGTGCTTAAAAGGAAGAACTCCATTCCAGTAGCAGAGCCGCCAAGGATAAATCCTTCTTCTTCCAGAGCACAGTCGAAGGGAAAGGGTAAAAGTCAGTCTCAAGATGGCGTCAAAGGTTGTAGATCAAATAAAAATGTAAAAAGAAGGTTGGATTTCTCAGGCATAGTCAAGGCCAGAGCAGCTCACAGCTGATTCGTGGTTCCTCCCCGACGTTCGCACTTCTAATGGAAGCAGAGGAGCCACCTTCAACACATGTTTCGCATCTTTGACGGTTCTTCACCAATTCACATTGATCTTGATATCTAAGATGATGAAGAGATTAAAAGCAAGCATTCTCGGAGGGAAGTTATAAAGATACTACCTGTCTTTGGCTTGAGAACCTCTTAGAAGGGTTAGGAGAAGGCCTTCATATCAAGTGAGTCTTGATGATCTCAATAATATCTATCAGGAACCTCCTAAGAAGAAGGCAAAGAAGCAAGTTCACTTTGATAGGAATCCTGATAACGAGATAGTCATAGAGACTACAGTGCCCCCAGAAGATAAGAATAGGGATGAGGTAAATATGGATGATTTCGTCATGGTCAAGGCTAATCTTGGTAGAAATACCAGACATGCAGATTTGAGTCTCTTCAAAGTTGTATCCGAAAACCTTCAAGAAAGAGTGCTTAAAGATGGAGAAGACAAGGCAGCCCTCAAGGCTGAAAATCAGCAGCTCAGGCTTTTCATTTCTAACCTTGTTCGTGGTTCTTCACAAACAACCCAGTTGCTGCCCCAGATCTTGGAGACACCAGCTGATCACCATCAGTTAAGACAGCTAGTCATATGTGGGAAAGAGACTCAGGAGTGGATCGAGAGCTTCATTGTCAGAGGAAGGGAGATCTTGGCACAGATGTTCCAGTTAAGGGAAGGCACTCATAAGCTACGTCAAAGTATCCAAGGATTTGAACAGACACTGGCTGAAGTAAGACCGAGACATGAGATTATCATTGCTGATTTAGACACGGCTTACAGTTCAGCAGTTTCAAGAGAACACAAGAAACAAATCCTTGCCTGGAGGGAGCGTCACGTTTTCAAAATTAAAACCTATGAGAGGATATCTGAAGAATTCATCACCTACAGACAAAGGGTGGTTGAAGCTCTTCTTTTCATTAGCGAATTCGTCATAGAGATCCCCTCTCAGTACAGTCTTGAAGACGGTTCTTACGTCGGGCTTGAGGAGGTGCAAAATCAGTTCTAGAGTGTTGTTCACGGGCTTAAAATTGGGCCAAGGAAGGCTAGCCATATTTCGATGTCGCGAAAGTTCTCGCAAAGCCGCCAATGAGGTTGAAGATTTCGAGATCTATTGCGATGTTTTAAGATATTCTTTGAAAAAGCCGTGTTTTGTCGCTGGATGGCATAGATGCACCGAATCACACACCCTAACCTCCGAAGCGGATGATCGAGCTTTAAAGCAGCCTTTCTTCAGGAAGCTTTCTTCCACCTTCTCTATTCTTAACAATCCTTATCCGACTTTTGAGGATAGAAAGAAGATAAGATGTAATAGTTGATGCTCCCCGTCATTTGTGGTTTTATCTTCTAGATTTATAATAAAGCTTGTTTGTTGAGCAAGTTTTTCCTAGATTGTGGTGCCAAGGAGATTTTAGGGTTCCCCTTTACCTCCGCTTCTATAAATAAGAGTCTTTGCCTTTATTTATTTTCTTTTTAACCTGCTAGAGAACAAAACGCTGAGCCTATTGTGCCTTCTATTTGTTACTCAAGTATTGTTCAATTGTGTTGTGATAAGCAAATTGTTGAGCCCCTTTAGCCAACAAGGAGTTAGTGTGATTGTTGTTTCTATTGTGTGAAGAGCAAGATTGCAAGCCACCTTAGCTGCAATTTCTTGTTCCAGGCATGTTAGAAGTGGGTTTTGTTTCAGAGATTTTGAGTAATAAAATCATGAGCCTCTTTTGCCTTGGTCCAAAATCTCATTTCCGTTTCTACTTTTATGATCTTATTTCAGCTTGGCAAAGTGGAAGTGTGTAGGTGTTCGTTGAAAGAGAGATTATTGAAGTATTTTTGCTCTAGTAATCTACCTTGTTAATTTCTTTAACTTCTCTTTGCTCATTATTACTTGAGAGGTTAGGAACGCCTTTATTTAAGTTAGTCGAAGTTGAACTTCTTTATCAAAAAATCTCAACATTTTTCGCTTTTGCGTTTTAAAAACCTTTGTGCTCTGTCGATCAAAAAGATAGGCAACTTAGTTTTAGTTTACTTTTCTTCAAACACCATCGAAGAGGGAGCTTCCCCTCCTAATTTGAAGAGCAGTTTATGTGTGCATAGCTGTCCATTTTCAAATCCGCATTCCAGAGGTGCGAATTTAAACGCCAACAGAGGTGAAACGTGAGGTTCAGCCTGAATGACTGTCTCTACTGGAATCTCAGGAACATTCTCAACTTGTTTCTGCTTCCTCTTTCCAGTAGCTCTCTTCCCTGTGTTTCCGCTGAGTCTAACTCCTTCAGGAGGAATCACAATAGCCTTGACCTGAGGTCTTGACCTAGAAGTAGAAGGCAATGAAGAAAAATCCTTTGGCGGCTTTGTCACAGGGACTGACTTACGCTTCCGCTTACTCTCCAAGAACTGCTTACTGATCTTGATAACAGATTTAGAAACCTCCTCAATAGAAGTATTCTCCTTAGCATACCAATCTGGTGAACGAAGTGGCTGCCGAGTAATTTGATCTCTGACATATGAATTGAGAAGAACTTCTCCATCATCATCCGATAGACCATCAACATCCTCTGATAGGTAATCAGAGAGTTGACCAATAGTGAGTCTACAATAGTGACGACGACGAACCTCGAATTCATCCTCACAATTAGCCCAGAAATATTCAAGTGTTGGCTTATGTGCAATCCCTCGCTCTAACCTGTTCGCATAATGACCCAAAGGATCATAAGAATGCCTCTCAGTATGAGTTTTGAGCTTGAATCTTTCTAACTCGGTTGACATAAGCTTGGCATCTGTTGCCGCACTGCATGTGAAAATTCCCAATGCAAATGGAAAAGTAGTTGCAGTCTTATGACGATTGCGAAGAAAGAAATGAACATGTTGCATCTGCCTGAGAAACTCCATGAAGATGATCTTTTCTGAAGGATACCTCGGCAACATCAGGGGCTCTCCAACATATCCGTAAACCCGGATGTATGTGAAAGTAGGGAATTGGATAAACCAATCCGCCCAAGTCTCCATCGCTGATTTTGCCTTGGCAGAAATATGAATGTGCATCTCGTTATCAAGATCCCTAACTATCCTCATAGAAAAGTGATCATTCACTGCTCGGAAATTTTGTTCAGACTGAGAGAACTCCAACTGAGGATAATACTCATGAATACGTTGAACACCGAGAGTGCCACTGGTTTTAAGATGTTTGTAGCTGACTTGGAATGCAACTAAGTAGACCAAGAATGATATCATATGAAACTCATGAAACTTGAGAAAATTAGTAATCTGCTGATGTAAGCAATCACTAATCAACATAGCCCAGTCAAAGCGTTTTGTACCATCAAGAATTCTGGAAATAAGGTAAAACATCCATGATCGGAAAGTACTAGCATCCTCTTGGCCTGTAACTCCGTTGAGCAAAGTTATCAAAACAGCAACCTCGTCCTTGAATTCACCATGGCCAACCTTCTTAGGCATGTTAGTCTTCTAAACTTTCAGCCATTTGTGAGCTACCTTTCTCTGTGAACGTTGTTGATCTCCATCCCATATCTTCTCACAGGCTTCAATAACCACAGTAAAGTTATTTGAACGTGGAAGAATAGCAAAACATTTCTCTATATCTTTCGGTTTGAGACTGCAAACAACCCTGCCATCAACTGATCTGATTTGTCGTGAAAATGAGTCGTAATGCTTGATACAAGCAAGAACAAACTCGAAATCAAAAGTGGTAACAGGAATAGATGCTGCTGCCAACAACCCGGAACGCTCAAGATTCCTCAACGTATTGCTGCTAACACCCTCCAAACTGCTCAGATTAACCACTGGATAAACATGATTCAGGTCTATATCTGAAGTTTTGACAAAATTATGCGTAAGGGCAGATTTTGCCTTATAATCAATGAGATTGAGCTGCATTTTGAAAATGAGAAATTTTGACTGTAAAGTCGAATATACTTGAAGAACTTTCTGGAAAAACTGAAAACCTCTGGACAAGGCTAAAAATAGCCTAAAGTAGGAGAAATTTTCAAAGTTTTTCTAAAACGTGGATTTTGTGCAGAATCAAATTCTAAGACAACCCAGATAGCTTAATTCTCGAAAAAATGTGTTTTAGGCCCACATGCAAAGAAATTCTCAGAAAAATGCACAGAGCTTCAGAATGAAGACTACGGGGAAATTTTCTCGAAAAAATCTAAGACGTGGGTTTTGCTGCAAATACTGAAGAATGCGAACCCAGATGACCAAATTCTAAAAATATGTTGAATTTCTTTGACATGAGAAGAAAGTACCTAAGATGAGAAATAGAAGAAATAAGACAGAAGATAGAAAGTTTTGCTTGTTCTGCTTCTGAAAAATTCGCCAATCTTCTTTAGGAACTTGATAAAACCTGCATGCAAAGTGAAAATAAAGTCTTAAATCTTCTTCCTCTGAACAATTTGAATCTGTCGCTATGAAGAATGCTGAATTCTAACACCTGTAGCACCTTTAGCTTGTTGGTCGCTCAAGAAGAATATAGACTTCGAAGCTTAAGATGATGAAATAAAGGACGCCAATGCTTGAATAAATAGACTTTCATCTTTGAAATTCGCATAAAGCATGAAAACCATGAAAAATGTGCTTGGCTTGTGATTGGACCTCATGCTTAGTTAACTGAAACTAAAACAATGCTAAATAAAGTGCCATGCTTTAGGGTTTCCTTTTCAATCTTCAGTTGCAAATTTATTTAAAGCCTCATGCGAATTAGACTTTAGTTAACAATCCTTGTTGAATTCGCCATCTTCAAAATTCACTAAATTTACAAATAAGAATTAAGGCGTCCCTTTTAAGACTTCAGTTGACATTCAAAAAGTGAAGCGCCAACTTCAACCTCATGCTTTAAATCTTTTCTAAATATGGCGACCCTTTTGGAAACTTCAGTTAACAAAGAATGAACTCGCCATACTTCACAAAATCATGCTTCATGCTTTAATTAGATATGGGGTCCCTTTTAGAAACTTTAGTTGACAATGAATGAAGCACAAACTTCACTAAGTCTTCACAATTTCAACCAAAATTCGCCATGCATGCAAACTCAAGTTGATCTTCAAGCATAATCTTCAGTTAAGTGGACATGCGAACTTGTTAACTCAACATGCAAACTTGTTAACTCAACATGCAAACTAGTTAACTCAACATGCAAACTAGTTAACTTGACATGCAAACCGAAGATCACTCAACATGCCAATATATGAACTGAGATGACAACCCGTAAATGCTCGCCTAATCATACTAAAACTCAAGGAGACAAGACTTGTCAACTTTTATTTCAAAACTCTAACTTTGACCTCTTAAGGCTTAATTTGGGACCAGCCATAATTTCATGAAAATTTGATTTGAAACGCCTCGACCTTTGTTCATCCTCCGACACCGTACGATCGACCTAATCGACGAATACCAAAACGCAGAGTGATGAAATCATCAGTGACAATTTGGAGAATTGTAACATCATAAAACCAACATCCGGGTTGCTCAAAATTAAGCGCCTTTTCTAAAAAGCTGCGCTTTTCTCAGACTCATTATATTATTACATCTTTCATTTCGAATGAAGGAAAATAAATTCTTCATAATCGAATGTCAGAATGAAACAGTCACCATGTCGACTTCATTCAGAAGGACAATTGTAGCATTATCTTCAGGAGAAACCATGCAGTGTTTTACTCCCAAACTTAGCCATTTCTGGAACTGATCAAAATAACATTAAAACCCCGACTACAAGCTACTGAATCATCTTCTGATCTGACGGAGACAGGCAACGGAAAGCTGAACATAACACAGACATATTGAATATCTGAGATCATCAAAAAGAAGGCATTAAAGGCTTGAAAAGCTCAGGCGCCTTTCTGAAAAAGTGCTCTTTTGCTCATTCCTTGATATTTTGACTAAGATTTGAGCCTATGTTTGACCTCTGGTTCAGCCACTTCTGAAACTCAAATTCACCCACTAACGGATGCGTCGCGAAGCTCAAACAAATGTGAGACAAACATCTTGGATGGCATTTAGTCAAAAACCTTCATCCGACACCTCAAAAAGATGGGCGCCTTTCCCAAAAGATGCGCTTTTCTCTAGTGTTAGCCAATTCTCGCTTCCCTCTCGTTTTGCACTGTATCCTCCGTAACTCGAGCAAAACAGGTCTGCTTGACAAAATTAATAGCTCATCGCGAAGCTAACGTGATGCCAGACAAATGTCTGTTGGAAGTGACAAACCCTAAAAACAGGATCTAAGCCCCTAAAAGATAGGGCGCCCTTTTGAGAATGTGCTCCCCTCTCCAGAGAGAATTTTGATGATTTTCCTTCAAATTTCCACTTTTCTCAAATTTCTTCAGTAATAGACTGACATGACACTGACACCAACTCCATATTTAAAAACCCCAAAAACGACCTTTTGACATCACTTTAACAAGATTAAGACTCAATTAAGTAAAATGCTTTAGTGAAACAAAAAATTTGGTTTTGGGTACAACATGCTCAAAACTTGTCTGAACATAGGCGAGTTTACAGTCATTCTTCAAGGTTTCCGAAATGGAGTACACTCCCAATATTTTCAAGACTGAATCAGCTCTCTATCATGATTTCATCAAAACGGCTGAGACAGACTTGCATCATATCAAGTCGGTGTTTGATTTACACACTTTGGAGAGCGCAGGCAACACCTCAATCAGAAACCTGGGACACTCCGGACTCCTTGCAGCAGCGTCTATTCCTATATCAGTTCAGAGTCTTGAGTTCATAATTGCTTGCATCAAGCATTACAACCCGGCTACAAGGGAGATCTAGTCAGTGGATGGCAGATTGATTTGCAGTCTGAAGCCTGATATGATCGAGAAGTGTTTTTCCATTCCCCCATGGCCTGAAAGCGTTACTATCTCAAAGGGTGAATGTGAAAGGATATGGGAGATGCACAAAGATAAATATAGTAAGAAGATTGCACAAAGATGGATGAAAGAAAAGCATAAGACTCTGCCAAAGAACGTCGGGCGAGGAGAGTTTAAGGATGAGATTGCCATCATTATCACCTTGCTCAACAGGGTAACTGGCTCAGAAGATGCCACCAAGTTTCAGCCTTGGATGTTTTACACCATACCCCACATCATGAAGAAAACCGAGTTCTATGATTGGCCTACCTTGGTTAGTGACAGCCTACATCAGCAAATAACAAAATACTTCCAATTTCATGAGTTTCATATGGTGTCTTACCTAGTCTACCTGGTGGCCTATCAAGGTCAATTCAGAGGGTTGAACACCAAGGGATCGTTGAGTGTACAACATATATATAACTACTATCCCCAGTTGGAATTCACGAAGTCGCTGCATCACTACAAGAGAGTGAACGAGGCTTTTATGATGTACACAGTGCGGGACCTGGACAACGAATTACACGTCTGTATATCTTCAGTTGCCAGGGCAGCGATGGCGGAGTGGGCAGATTGGTTCATACAATTTCCCACTTTCACCTATCTCAAGGTCTATGGCTATTCAGGTGCCCCGCTCATGTTACCAAGGTATCCGTCAGACAAGGTCGTCTTCATGAAATTCTTGAGGCAAGCACATGATGTCCACACAGTCTTGAGGAATAGAAGGAAAACCTCCCTTCATTTTCCATTAGGGCTGGGAATTTATACATGCAAGACTGCTACAAATGTTAAGACAATGGGAGATGAGTTGGATAAACTCGGCCTCAAGTCTTACAGCGAGAGGCGATCATTTGATCCTCATGGCATCTACGCTGGCCAACTTGAGAAGAACTATGCTCATATATCCACCCTTGAAGATTTTTGGGCTAATTGTACAGATGAGTTCGAGGTGCGAAGGCGTAGTTACAGCAGGCTCACTCTCCACCAGATGAAAGACTGCTTAAATGAAGGTATAGAAGGGTTATCAGATGATGATGAGGAGGTGCTTCTCCCGATGTATACTCAGAAGCGAATAGACGATCAACCCCTTTCACAAGTCAACTAGGCTAATAAAGAGTCCCTCTCAGTTGAAGACAGGACAAGACAAGTCCTTGAGCATAGCAAGGTTTTCCTAATCCTTAAAAGGAAAATCTCCATTCTAGTAGCAGAGCCGCCAAGGACAATTCCCTCTTCCTCCAAAGCACAGTCAAAAGGGAAGGGCAAAAGTCAGTCTCAAGAAGGCGTCAAAGGTAATAGATCAAGTAAAAATGTAAGAAGAAGGTTAGACTTCTCAGGCATAGTCATATAGGAGCAGCCTACAGTTGATTCAGAAGCTCCTCCTGACGAGCCCGTACCTCAGAAAGAAGCAGAGGAGCCGCCTTTAACACATGTTTTTGTACCTTTGACAGAACCTTTACTGATTCACATCAACCTTGATATTGAAGATGATGAAGAGATTGGAATTGCACCTCCTGAGGAAGTTAGTAAAGATACTACCGTGTCTTGGCTTGAGAACTCCTTAGGAAGGGTAAGAAGAAGGCCTTCATATCAGGTAAGTGTTGATGATCTCGATAACATCTATCAGGAACCTCCTAAGAAGAAAGCAAAGAAGCAAGTTCACTTTGATAGGAATCCTGATAACGAGATAGTTATGGAGACTGCATTGCCCCCAGAAGACAAGAACAGGGATGAGGTGAATATGGATGACTTCGTAATGGTCAGGGCTAATCTTGGTAGAAATATCAGACATGCGGATGTGAGTCTATTCAGATTTGTGTCCGAAAACCTTAAGGAAAGGGTACTCAAGGATGGAGCAGACAAGGCAGCCCTCAAGGCTGAAAATCAATAGCTCAGGCTTTATTTCTCTAACCTTGTCCATGGTTCTTCACAGGCAACCCAGTTGCTGCCCCAGATCTTAGAGACACCAGCTGATCATCATTAGTTAAGACAGCTGGTCATTTGTGGGAAAGAAACTTAGGAGTGGATCGAGAGTTCATTGTCAGAGGAAAGGAGATCTTGGCATGGATGTTCCAGTTAAGAGAAATCGCTCATGAGCTATGTCAAGGTATCGAAAGGTTTGAACAAACACTAGCTGAAGTAAGACCAAGGCATGAGATCATCATTGTTGATTTAGACACAGCCTATGGTTCAGCAATTTCAAAAGAACACAAGAGACAAATCCTTACTTGGAGAGAGCGTCGTGTTTTCAAAGTCAAAACATATGAGAGGATATCCGAGGAATTTATCACCTACAGACAAAGGGTGATTGAAGCTCTTCTTTTCATCAGTGAGTTCATCACAGAGATTCCTTCTTAGTACAGTCTTGAAGATGCTTCCTACGTCGGGCTTGATGAAGTGCAGGATCAATTTCAGAGTGTTGTTCGCAGTTGCAATCCAGTTGGCGGAAGGATAGGTCATATTTCAATGATGTCAGCAAAGTTTGATAAAGCGGCCAATGAGGTTGAAGATTTATGAAGATCTGTTGCAGATGATGAAGATATTCTAGAAAAGCGGTGTTTTGCTATTGAGGGCATAGATGCACCGAACCGGGACACAATTTCTAATTTTCTAGCAGATGTGATCGAGCTTTAAAGCAGCTTTCTTCTAGAAGCTTTCTTTCCCGCTTTCTTTCTATTCTTGGAATGATTCTTATCCATTCTTTGAGAAGAGAAAGAAGATAAATGTAATAGTTGGCGTTTCCCGCTTTTTCTGCTTTCTTAGGTGTTAGATGTTATCTTCTTTTTAGATTTAGTAAAAAAGCTTGCTTGTTGAGTAAGCCCTAGATTGTGAAAGCAAGGAGATTTTAGGGTTCCCTACTCCTCTACTTGTCTATAAATAAGAGCCTTTGCTCATTAGTTTTCTTTAACCATGCTAGTGATAACAAAACGCTGAGCCTATTGTGCCTTCTATTTGTTATTCAAGTGTCGTTCAATTGTGTTGTGATAGCAAATTGTTGAGCCTCTTTTAGCCAACAAGGAGTTATTGTGATTGTTGTTTCTATTGTGTAAGAACAAGATTGCAAGCCTCTTTAGCTGCAATTTCTTGTTTTAGGCATGTTAGAAGTGAGTTTTGTTCCAGAAGTTTGAGTAATAAAATCATGAGCCTCCTTTGCCTTGATATAACATCTCAGATTTCCGTTATTTATGTTCTACTTTTATGATCTTGATTTCAAACTTACATTGAAGTGTGTATTTGTTGAGAGAGTTTATTAGCTATTTCATCATAAATCAACCTTTGTTCATTTCTAGTTTCTCTTGCTCATTATGTCATGTCCCCATCCTGAAGCCGCACTGTGACGAGGTTAGCTTCATTATTCGATCCTCAGAGGGTCGGCTGTGATAAAAGCAGAGGATCATTTTGTAAGGGAAGCATCGTTTGGTAGTTCTGGGCTAGCTAGGTTGTGTTGGCCTTCAATCTTCCAGAGTGCATTTTCAGGAACTTTCTATTTTTAGAAAGTTAGGTCAGGCGGAAGCTGCTATTTTGGGCAGGGCACCTGGTTCAACCTTTCAGCTCAGAGTTGACCCGGTTCAGCAGTTTGATGATCAGACGGAGAAATAAGGAGTAATTAATGATTTATTAAATATTTAATAATTTGACTTTATATTAAAGTCACTTTATTGAAATATTGAAATATTTAATTAAATTGGCCAGTTATAAAGTATTTATTATACTTTATAATAAAGTATTAATTTTTGACTTAGTGAATATTTATTATTCATTAAATTGAGGCGCCATTTAATTATTTAATATTTCTCCTAAGTATCAAAGGTGAAATAAATCATTTTATTTAAATGATGAATTAAAAGGAGTTGGGTCGAATTTTTATGGAGTATATATTTACCAGTCAAGGCAAAATCGAGATATTCTGATATTATTATTCAATTTTGTCTTATTGCTCTGAGCATTGGAGTTTGCAAACCCTAGGGTTTCTGGCAGACGATCGTTTCTGGAGAACGAAAACTCTTCAGAGATTAGGCAGACTGAGGCTGTGCAATACCAGCTGAAGCTTGCACTTGGTGATTTCACACAGGGATCACAGACTGGGCTTACTTATTGATTCTGGCAGAGATTTACAGTTATATTCATCAGTTAATAAGGGCGACTTGTTTCAGAGACCATTCATCAGAGTTTATGCACACTTTCCAAGGGCCGTACTAAAGTCATCATTGCTGCATTGCTGTACAGGCCGTACCAGTCAGGCCGTACTTTTCTTTCCTCTGGAGAAACGCCTTTAATCTTCAGTTTCAGGAGACTGGATCTTAGGGCATTGATTACTGGAGATTTGCAGAGATTTTTGAGATGATCTTTTCATATATTTATCTTCTTCTGGCGCCATTGAAGAAAAAATCAGGTTTTTATTTAATAAATTCGTATTTCCTTCATATATTGTATCTGGCCTTTGTAAACCCTCTGGAAGTGAAATATATTGAAGCGCCTACCTTATTTGATCAAGTTCTAAGCTTATTTTGTGATCTAGAATTTATTTGAAATTTTCTAAGCATTTATTAGCAAAATCGCAATTTTCATTATTTGCCTGAAAACACCAAAAAATACAAAAAAACACAAAACTTGCAAAAAAACCTCAGTTTCAGTTAGGGTTTCAGAATAGAGAACCACCGGGGTTCTGACAGTGGTATCAGAGCACAGATCTCCTGCCATCCTGTGCTTTTTCAGTGCTTTTTCAGAATACAGTGTGCTTTTTAGTGCTTTTTCATGAACAGAGATACCATTCACTACATTAAAGGTGTAGGGACAGGCAAAGACGAGGATTGGACAGGTCCACCTATCCCTGAAGGTCAGACCATATCAGGAGTACTTGGTATTCACAGATCCAGTTCTGACGGCAGTGAAAACAGTGTTGCAACCCTAATGGCAGAACGTGAGACTTCCTCAGAGACTCGCAGGGATCCAGGGAAGGCGCATGCAGAGGGTGATATTACCGATGAGGAGTTTAGACGGAGGCATGATAATATGATGGACATGATGTCTCAGTTGATGGGTACCATTAGACAGTACACACCCACACAGCCTCATTACATACAGATTGGTCAGACGAGCGGGACTGCACCAGTGGATCAGCCATTAGCATCAGCACCTCGGCAGCCGTCACCGATCTATCAGGAGCGTAGGCCAGGTCAGCCTACTTTCTTACCTAGAGAGACTCCACCACAGACTCCAGGGGCAGAGCATCAGGGGCAGTATCAGGAGTTTCAGCCACATAATGGCATGTCCGTGGCAGACTTGACGAGATTTCATGGTGAGTACATGTCACTAGCACCTGAGATCCGGCAGGCACTTACGTTTCATGAGTTTATTGATGTATATAAACCCAGAGGAGGCAAATTTGACCGTAGACCCCCACAGCATCAGCAGCCGCAGCCACAGGTGAACCAGGATTTGCAGTATGCGGTTAGCAAGATTACCTTGCCATATTTTGATGGGTCTGAAAAGACATCAGCGAGGTCTTGGGTTCAGAAACTAGACAATTACTTATCACTTAGGCCTATGCAGGAGGATGAGGCAATTAAATTTGCTACTTTGCATCTCGACGGAGTAGCACATGATTGGTGGCACCACGGGATGTACACGCTTGGCCATCATGCAGTTAATACCTATCAGGAGTTCACTAGCAGGCTGATAGAGAGATTTGATAAAAAGGATCCAGAACTTTATTTCAGAGAGTTGGCTCAGCTCAGACAGACAGGCAGTCTGGATTCATACATTGGTGAGTTTCAGAGAGTGGCAGTCATGGTGACAGGGATTTCAGAACGGAGACTCATCATACTCTTCGTTGAGGGTTTGACAGAACCCATGAGAGGTTGGGTTAAGGCTTTTGACCCTCCTACACTTCAGGAGGCCATGCGGAAGGCAGAAGCATGGAGCTTGCAGCACCTCGCAGCAAGTTCAATTCTGGGTCAACACCATACACGAGACCCAATAGGCCTTTTGATAGAAACAATGACAGGAATAAGCCTTTTGACAGGAGAAAGGATCAACCGGATCCTAAGAGACAGAATGCACCACCATTTGACAGAGAAACGTTGAATGAATTGCGTAAGAAAAAGTTATGTTTTTGGTGCAAGGCACCCTATGATGAAAAGCATATATGCCCACTTCGTCCGAAGGTCAAAAATAATCAAATGGAATGGTTTTACGAGGGCGAAGAGCAATCTGATCTGTCAGACCAGCAAGCTGATTCCGAGCCTTCAGATGATGAGAGGTCCGAAAACGAGGGTGAACATGAGGGTGGAAGGAAGCTACAGGAAGCCCATCTGACTAGCCTTCACAGAGATGGTTCATTTCGACTTCGTGGGCTCCTAGCAGGTCAGAAGGTGATTACATTGTTGGATACTGGTGCTACACACAATTTTATTGATGCACGTTTAGTGGAGAGGCGTGGCATCCAGACAGAGGCTTTCGAGGGTATTCGAGTCAAGGTGGCTGACGGATATACTCTCAGGTGTGATCGAAAGATTTCTGATCTTCCGATGAGACTGAACAACTATGAATTCAAGATTGAATTCTATGTTGTTAATATGGGGGATACAGATGTGGTGTTAGGGATGGCTTGGTTGCACGATTTGGGTGAGTTCACACTCAATCTGCGTGATATGGAGATGAAATTCAAGGTGGATGGGAGACCACATGTCATCAAGGCCATTAGAGACAGTAATCTGAGGATGGTTTCATTCAGACGGATGGAGAGGCTCATTCGTCATGATATGGTTGACTGGGCAGCAGAGTGCATGTTGATGCCAGCCCAGCAGGAGCAGCAGAAGGGTGAGTACCACCCTGACATTCAGATCTTGAGGACTAAACACTCCAAAGTGTTTAGTGATATCCCACCTGGTAGACCTCCAGATAGAGGCACGGAGCATATTATTGAGTTGGAGGAGGGCGCAAAGCCCGTTATGATCACTCCCTACAGACATCCGAAACGACTCAAGGATGAGATAGAGAAGACCATTAATGAGTTGTTAGCTATGGGCCATATCAGACCTAGCAAGTCTCCTTTTGCTTCATCAGTTGTATTGGTGAAGAAGAAGGACGGATCACTTCGGATGTGTATTGATTACAGGCAGCTCAACAAAAGAACAATCAAGAACATGTACCCTATTCCACGCATTGATGAGCTGATAGATGAGTTGCACGGAGCTGTCTTCTTTACGAAGATTGATTTGAGATCAGGGTACCATCAGATTCAGATGAGGGAGCAGGATATTGAGAAAACCGCTTCAGTGGGTCATTGCGTCACTTTGAGTTCTTGGTTATGCCCCTTCGGGTTAACCAATGCACTGAACTTTCAGCAACTATGAACGGGTTTCTGCTCACTTGAGGAGATTTGTGTTAGTCTTCTTCGACGATTATTTTGGTTTATAGAGTCATGGGATGAGCATCCGCTCATTTGGATACAGCTTGGTATCTTAGCAGCATCAGTCTTCTATGCTAAGGAATCCGCGCGAGCTCGGTATGGAGGAGTTGTTATATCTTGGGCACATCATCAGTGCCAAGGGAGTGAGTATGGACCCCGAAAAGGTCCGAGCTATAGTTGAGTGGCCGGTACCTGAGAACCTTACGCAGCTCAGAGGTTTCATTGGGTTGTGTGCATTTTATAGGAGATTTGTTAGTGGGTTCTCACGTCACGCCGCACCCCTTACTGACTTGACGAAGAAGGGGGCTTTTACTTGGTCACCACAGGCGCAGGAGTGCTTTGACAGGTTCAAGGTGATCATGACTTCATGTCCGGTGCTAGCATTGCCTGACTTTACGAAGTCATTTGATTTATTCTGTGATGCTTCAGGAGAGGGCATTGGTGCCGTTTTGATGCAGGAGCGACATCCGATTGCATTTGAGAGCAGGAAACTCAGGGGTCCTGAGAGATTTTACAGTATTTATGACAAGGAGATGTTAGCCATTATGCATGCATTGGCTAAGTTCAGGCAGTACCTGGTAGGCAGCAAATTCAGTGTTCGCACAGATCATAACAGCCTGAAACATTTCCTTGGACAACGAGACCTTAATGAGAGGCAGCAAAAATGGGTCAGTAAACTGCAGTCGTATGACTTTGATATCACCTTCATTAAGGGGAAGCAAAATGTTGTAGCTGACGCCTTGTCTCGCAGACCTCAGTTGAACGTTTTGGCACAGATCACAGAGGATTGGAGGCACCGGATTATTGCTGAGTATGCTAAGAACCCATGGGCTTCTAGCATTATTGACAGGACAGAGCAGGATGACAGGTATACTGTTGTAGATGACTTGATCATTTACAAGGGGCGGATTCTTTTGGTTCCTGACTCTGAGGTGCGGATTACAGTTTTGAGAGCCTTTCACGACCTTCCTATGGCGGGCCATCCCGGGTACTATAAGACATACAAAATGGTTCGGGAACGGTTTACTTGGAAAGGGCTGAAAACTGATGTGTTGCAGTATGTCCTGAGTGTTCTGTGTGCCAGCAGAACAAGCAGGAGCACACTTATCCTGCTGGGTTGCTCCAGCCACTTCCGATACCTGACAGGAAGTGGGAGTGTTTATCGATGGACTTTATCACGGGTTTGCCGAAAGCCCAGGGTAAAGATTGCATCTACGTAGTGGTTGATCGGTTGACTAAATACGCACATTTTTTCCCGATTACTACTACTTTCATAGCATCGTAGACTGCAGAGTTATTTTTCAGAGAGGTTTTCCGGCTGCATGGGTTGCCTCGGACGATAGTCAACGATAGAGACAGTCGGTTCATGAGCAACTTTTGGCAGGAGTTGTTCAGGCTTTGTGGAACCGAACTGACACCGAGTACCAGCTACCATCCGCAAACAGATGGACAGACAGAGATTGTCAATAAGTGGATGGAAGGTTATTTGCGTAATTATATAGCTGGTCAGCAGAGAGCTTGGGTGAGATGGATTTACTTGTGCGAGTATTGTTATAACTCGACTCACCATATGACGATACAGATGACACCCTTTATGGCTTTGTACGGGTAAGGAGGCGCCCAACCTCGATTTGATATTGAGCGACAGCAGAGTGCCGAAAAAGCAGGGATATGATGCAGAGTCAGCAGGACATTTTGAGGTCTCTCCGAGACAATATCCAGCAGGCACAGAATCAGCAGAAGCAGTATGCTGATCAGAAGAGGGTTGAGCGTACTTTTGAGGTGGGTGATATGGTGTACCTCATGTTGCAGCCGTATCGTCAGTCTACTCTGCGGAAGAGTGGGGCAGAGAAACTAAAACCTCGCTACTATGGTCCATTTCGTGTTGTCAGACGAGTGGGCGAGGTTGCTTATGAGTTGGACTTGCCAGCTGATAGCAAGGTCCATAATGTATTTCACGTTTCTCGCCTGAAAAAGGCATTGGGTCAGCATGTTATACCCTCTCCAGTTTTGCCACCCCTTGATGACGAAGGGAAATTGATACTAGTACCTGAGGCCATCCTCGAGATGAGAGAGAGACACCTTCGGAGGCGTGTGATCAGGGAATATCTGGTCAAGTGGAGAGATTTGCCAGTTGAGGATGCTACATGGGAGTCTGAGGAGATCTTACAGCATCCAGAGTTGAGATTGCTTGAGGACAAGCAATTTCAGGGAGGGCGGACTGTCATGTCCCCATCCTAGTCAGCGCAGCTGGTGACGAGGTTAGCCTATTATTCGATCCTCGTAGGCTGACAGGAGTGTGCAGAGGATCATTTGGGGCAGTTACTCAGTGTTTGGTAGCTCCAGTTTTGCAGTTGTGTCAGGTTGGGCCTTCGCAGAATCTTCCAGAGTGCATTTTCAGGAACTTTCTATTTTTAGAAAGTTAGGTCAGGCGGAAGTTGCTATTTTGGGCAGGGCACCTGGTTCAACCTTTCAGCTCAGAGTCGACCCGGTTCAGCAGTTTGTTGATCAGACGGAGAAATAAGGAGTAATTAATGATTTATTAAATATTTAATAATTTGACTTTATATTAAAGTCACTTTATTGAAATATTTAAATATTTAATTAAATTGGCCAGTTATAAAGTATTTATTATACTTTATAATAAAGTATTAATTTTTGACTTAGTGAATATTTATTATTCATTAAATTGAGGCGCCATTTAATTATTTAATATTTCTCCTAAGTATCAAAGGTGAAATAAATCATTTTATTTAAATGATTAATTAAAAGGAGTTGGGTCGAATTTTATCAAAGGAGTATATATTTTCTTTCAAGGCAAAATCGAACGATTCTGATATTATTATTCGACTTTTGTCTTATTGCTCTGAGCATTGGAGTTTGCAAACCCTAGGGTTTCTGGCAGACGATCGTTTCTGGAGAACGAAAACTCTTCAGAGATTAGGCAGACTGAGGCTGTGCAATACCAGCTGAAGCTTGCACTTGGTGATTTCACACAGAGGTCACAGATTGTGCTTATTCATCCATTCTGGCAGAGATTTTCAGAGATAATCATCAGTTGATAAAGGCGACTTAAGCAGAGATCATTCATCAGTGTTTTGGCACAAATCCCAAGGAGCCGTACTTATCATTTATTGTTGTACCTGGCCGTACCAGCAAGGCCGTACTTTCCTTTCTCTGGAGAAACGTCTTCATTCCTCTGGTTCTGGCGATTGGATCTAGGGCGCTTGGGTCTACTGGAGGTTTAGCATTGATTTATGAGCTGGAGATTCATCTATTTCATTGGGCCGTACCATTTTCTTCATGCATTTATTGCAGCATACAGCCACCACCAGGTTTTCATAATAAATCTATATTCTCATTCATATGTTGTTATTTCTCTTTGTAAATGCTCTGGAAAAGTTAATAAATGATGCGCCTTGGTATTCTGAGCATTTCCTATGTATTACAATGCACATTTGAATTTATATGAATTTACTAGCATTTATTAGAAAAATCGCAGCATTTCATTTTGTCTGGAAAACCTTCAAAAATACAAAAAAACACAAAACTTGCAAAAAAACCTCAGTTTCAGTTAGGGTTTCAAAATAGAGAACCATCCGGGCTCTGACCTGTATCTAATAGATGCTGACCTACATAATTTACTTAGTCTAATATTCTTTAGAAGATCCTTAGACGAGATTACAAACTCCAACACTTAAAAGTTTTGTTGGAAACTTGGATTGTTGTGTTCAAGTACACATCAAGTTTGGCACTAAGTCTAGCAAGTACAAGTTCCCTTTTGACCCAAGTGTATGGACCTTACTTTCCATTGCTGTATGGCCTACATGTACAACATATGATCTGCCCCCTCCGCACCCCCAATTCCTTGCTCCTTTGTTATCATACTTTGCTTTGCCCCTTTCTGAACACCTTTCTGCAATGTGAATGTCTTGGTTTTGCCTGCCTTGTTGTCAGACACCCTAAATTCATATATTCTGTTACACACCCTGTTATCATGTGTCCTACTAGCATATGCTTTGTTGTTTGATGTCCTTTAGTTGTGTACCCCACTACAGAATGTCTTACAGCTGTACACCCATCTTCCTATGCTTTATTGTCATATGATTTACACCAGATGACCTATTACTGTACAACATTACTGAATTACATCCCTTGTACTATATGGCACTCCTCCCGACTTACACACTACAGTATGCTTGACATTGCTTCTCTAGTGTTACGTTAGGAATTATCCCTCCTATCATCTGTCTTGTGTTGGACGTCAAGCCCGTTGTGCACATTCATTCAAGGCTTATGGTCATACAAATGGCAGTAGACCCTTTGCTCCATTGTTCTAATAAGATGCACAAATTACAAAGTGATCCGTATTTATTATGAATATTCCATAACTAATTCACTGATACAGACCTTTGTATTTACATATTTACACAACATATTAGTCAAATTATTAGTTGTTCTCTCTATGTATGTTAAGAAGCCAATCAATATGTGCCCAGAAATGAGTTGTTTATGTGTTGCAATAGATGTATATAGTTATTTACAAGAACTGAAACAGCACAAAACAGTGCTTACATACACACTTCTGTATTGCAAGCAACTTCCTTCTACCAAATCAAGAAACTTGATTGATAAAGATTGGATTGAATTGAATGTTGTACTTTTCAATGACACTTGAGTGTGTGTTTATTCAACTACAACAAGTTCAGGCTTGAAACAAGATGCCCAAAAGACAAGAATTTGTAGAAACATCAATTTGAAATTGTTACCCTGATTATTCATTTCACCCTAGCAAAAAACCACATAAGATAGGGCACAAATTCACTTGTGGGAAAAACTGCCAGGGTGGTTCATCAACAAGTGAAAGGAAATATGGTGGGATGGAGCTTGAATGCTCAGCAGTTTGACAAAAGGAATATGGCATCGCTAGTCCACATGTCACCAAACATCATTACTAACATGCTTGCCTGGCTACTGAAGATATGCCTTCTTTCTACTATCTATTGTATGGCACTAGTGCTACAGGCTGCTAACTATATGTGCATCTAATTTTTGTTAAATTTATTGAACAGATTTGAATGCACAGAAATTAATTCAAATAACAACACAATACACAGCAGATACCCTGGGAAAACCCTCCTCTTGAGGGAGAAAAAACCCAGCCAATAATATCTCTTATATTATTGAATCACAATAAGAATGTCTCCTTACAAAAAGCCAATAAGAAGGCCAACAATCTGATGTAATTACAGAACTGATAGAAGTAATCTGCTAATAAAGATCTCACAACTATCAATCTGCTCTAGATACAAATTCGCACTTGAAGAACTCAGACTGAATATGAATGAACTGAATTGGATGATTGAATGAATAAAACTCATTGAGTATATATACATGAGTGGAGATGAGACGTGCCTTTTCAAGTATCTTCAAGTCGGCCTTAATAAGTAATATAACAAATAATTAAGAAGTCGGCCACCAATAGTAAATGAAGTCTCTCCATAGAAGATCGCGCCTAGATGAAGAATTACAAATATTGGGGTGTGAGGTCGGCCTCATGAAATGCAACTCTTCATTTAATAAAATCTTGCCTCTTGAAGCTTATAAATTAAATAGCCTCTTTTGCTATTATTTAATTTATCAAATAATGTAAGGAGATGGCTGGAAGTAACACGACTGAAGCTGCTATAACATCAACAATTTTCTCCAGGATTCTCTAGTTCTCTTATGCTTTCTTGTTATGTCCTGGCTTTCTTTTGCTTGGTATAAAATATAAAAGTAACTCACCTAGTTTTTTTTTTTTCTAAAGACTCAATTCTTGAGATTTGTAACTATAGTCTTTTCAATCTATTTAATTTTTATCAAAAAAAAGTTCTGCAGCATGGTCATATCTTTCACCTATTCTCATGAGAAATGGCTCAAGTTGACATATAGTGCCCAAAGCCAAAATCAAAGGTGGTCTAGACAACATATCAGCCAACTTATTAGTGACACCTTTTTTATATTTGATACCAAATGGAATTGTTGCAAGAAAGCCATCCATTTATTGTGATGTGCTTGCCGCAATCTGAATTTTGCTTGCAAATATTCGAGTGTGATCCAAAACATTGATTCAAAAACTATTACAGAATTATTACCAAAAGCTCTTCCAGTCAATATTGCAGTGGTTTATAAACCATGTGGGTAATTATTTTTATTCCATTTTATGGTGTTTCTCTTTCATAACCGTTTGGACAAGAGCATTCATTTTCCTTATCGTGTTTGTAATTTTTCAAAATTGCTCTGTGAAACAACTCATAGTGATAATGAATGGGCTGATGCCCTTGCAGTAAAACAACCCCCATAGCATAGTCACTTGCATTTGCTTTAAGCTCAAATGGTAGCTGTAAATTAGGTAGTGCTGAAACTGGTTTGCTTCATTGAACAAATATTTTGCTGATTTCTATCCCAAGTAAATGACGTGCCACTTGCTGTTACAGAATGCAAAGGTATTACTGTTGTGGAAAAAAGAATTTGATGAACTTTCCGTGCCATTGAACTACCACAACAAAATTCCTTGGTTCAGTCGCATTGGAAGGCCTGGGTCACTTAAAAGTGGCTTCTACTTTTGCTAGATTAGTTTTCAATTCTTCATCCTCAATTACATGCCCCAAATAGAAAAGTGATCATTGTGCAAAATCACGGTCTTTCTCATTAAACAGCTGTGTTCTTAAAAACTTGTTTTAAATACATTAGATGTTCATAAAAAATCTTTGCCGAAAACTAGTATATCATCCAAATGAACAATGTCACATGATTCTATTAATGGTCTCAAATTCTCAATATCTCATTCATCAACCTTATGAAAGTAGCTGGAGCATTACACAAAGTATAAGCCACTCATACAAATCTTATTTTGTTTGAATGTTGTTTTCCACACACTTGTCTCCTTAGTGCTTGCTAAATGATTCATGAATGTCCAATCCAACTATGGAAGTATCTAGCATGTTGAAGTTATCGAATCATCAATCCATAGAAAGGATATTATTCTTGATTGTTATCTTTTTCAAAGATGTATAATCAGCACATGTTCTCTAGTTAACCATATTTGTTAGAAACAATAACAATAGGAGATCTACTTGTAGAAGTGCCTAGGCATATGGCATCTTGATCTAAGAAAGATTCATATTTCATCCATGAGTGATTATCTATAGAGAACAATGTCGGGAAAGTGCCAATTTGCTAGCAACATGGTTTTATGGTCTATTGCTCTCCTAGGTGGCACTGAGGGGATCTTGGAAAAATTCCTTAAAATATCTACAACACTTCACCTTGTTTTTCTCTTTATTGGTAGACATGCTAGAAGCTTGATATTCAACAATCTCATTATTATGCTTATCCTTCAAAATAAGCAAGGCAAACTTCCCACCAACAATCTCTTGGCTTGATTAGCACTCATAAGGGAGGTTTTTTATTTATCTTCATATGCATTGATGATTTAGCTTTCCCCTTCTTTAGCATAAAAGTACTTGTTAGCTCTCTTCATGAAGATAACATCTCTAATATACACAAGTCACCAAAGACCACACCGCACATCATTAGGAAAAACATCCACTATAACTTTGTCAATGAAATGTTGATTTATCTCAAACATAGACTTGCATTTTTTGGTGATCTCTTTTACACTCCTTGCTCGATCCAACTTTAGGAATATAAGTTAGAATGATAAATGATATATCCAAATGAAGTATTAAATGTAACATCCTATTTGGTCTACAATTTGAAAATTCAACTATCAACTAACTTTCAGCTGAAGCTTAATTGACTTGCTTTCAATTAGGGTTTCCAAATCGAGTTCAACTAAAACAATTGAAACTCCAACTAACTTCTAAGTGTTCAGTTTCAACTAAAGCGAAACATCTAACTGTTTCCTCTAACCGTTTCACGGAAGAACATAACTAAGTAACTGTCAAACTAGGGTTTTCATTTGCAGTTAGACAAAAAGAAAAATTAATTATGAAGCCGTTACATCCTACCATTCATTAATTAACATATAATTTCCATTTCCAACTGAATGGAAAACTTTTAACTGAAAACATATATTAGAAAATCACAGAAGGATAATAACTACTTTTCTTGCTTCAAGAAAGTAACAAACAAATTCTATAGCTATGAAACAAATATAACAGCTGCTATTCTAAGGTTTATGAAATGGAACTAACTGCCAAACTTCATCTTACAATACTAACTAACTAATCCATCTAGGGTTTCATCAAGCATAAATAACAAGCTGAAAAAGTAACTGCTAGGGCATCATTAAATATCTCTCATTCATAATGAAGTAAAGAAATTAACCGTCTATCCTTTCCATTCAAACTAGCTTTGAACAATTCATTAATTACATAACAGTAAAAGTAGCAATAAAGTACTCAAATGAACATTTATTTGTACCTGAATTAGCGGTAAGAAGTAACCCATTAGGCAACATCATTAAGCTGAAATGTTGATCATCATTACTTGAGGAAAGAGAAATATCATCAAGGGCTTTACCGCCCAACCAAGACCTATTGGTCTCCCGAGTTTCTTCAATTGAAGAACCTGCCCTTCACGAGGGTAATCAACATGGATCAAATTATCATCATGCCTCTGAGCCTGGGGTCATGAACCTATACCGCTGGTCGATCCCTCCTTTGAAGGTACCTCCTACCCAGATGGATCATTCTGACCAGAAGTATATCTGGATCATGATAGCTAACTATTGCCTAACTGGCATCATACCTTGCACAAGGATTTTAATAATTTTTGGCACTCTTGTGCCAATGTCTTTGGCACTCCTGTGCCAATGTCTCTGTCACTACTGTACCGACATCTCTGGCACTCTCGTGCTATCGGCACTCTCACCCTTGTTTGACATGATAATTCTCATATAAAGTTTATAATTTTGCAACATCTGGTTTGGTTATCATTCTTTTCTTAGTTCGTGGTTAAATCTTAACCATAGGATTTAACATCACAATGATCTGTTTAAGGATCTTTTCTAAAGATTAAGTTGTTTTCTTAAACCTTTTAAGAGAGATTGGTCTCTTATCTTTTCACCTCTTGGGTAGCAATTGCTTTTACAGTCATGGGTAGCGGAACAAATTGATATCTGCTAGGAGGAAGATACCCTCAGTTCCTTAGTAAAGGTAAGTCATGAGGTGAACACGGCTGAGAAGAAGTTGTTCATATAACTATACTTGTTTCAAAATCTTTTCTCTTAGTTAAGGTTAAGCTGATACCATTAATCATCAATTCATAAAAAGAGAGAGAGAGAGAGAGAGTCTCGACTCCACATCTATCACTTCTTTAAAGACTATTTGCCTTCTCAAAACAAGGGTTGTTTTCATTGGGCACTTATGTACCGAACGACATGTTCAATTTAAATGGTCTTTCAGATCTTATTGTTCATCTTTATATTACCATAACTAGTTTGAATATCAATTCTTTTAGTATTAGGTTAAGTCTTAATCCAAAAAGTTATTCAAATGAAAGGAAAAGGTTTGATTCATCTTTGAGGTTTATTTACATTTCATGGTTTAGAATCATACTTCTTGATTTAAAATTTGACTGATTACTTTAGGCATTTTAAGAGAGAGACTATTCTAATAATCTGTTGGCTTAAAACATATTTAGTGAAGAAGTCAAGACTTATCAATCGTAAGGATTCTCCAGATTTAACATACTTGTTTTGGGAGAAAGTGTCCAGTACCAACTTTGATACTCAACAGAGTGTAAGATTTCTAGCCTGAATTCGTTTAAGTCTGTCCTTAGTTTAGATTTGGTTCGCAATCTCTTCTTATATTTATGGTTGACTCATCACTAAAGAAAACATGAAGGAATACTTGACTCATTATCATCCCTTCAACTGAAAAAATAATCATCTTCCTTATACATATTTAGAGAAAAAGGAGGAAGTTGTGTTACCCTTATGGAACTCTTCTAATTAAAGAAACTTGGTTGGCAAAAGGGAATACAAAGCTCTATTCTCAACTCAGTCGCTCAAAACACAAAGAATTTAAATTCTACGGCTTACACAAAGAAAACAAAAGAGTCTCAAATCAATGAAGGAAAGGCCAATCATGCTCTCGGGTTCAGATTTAGTTAGAGGTGAGCATATGAGAATTCAAATAAGAAAATTCATGAATGGATTAATGACGAATAAAATGGTATCAATCTTTGGGCTATTTAGGTATATCCAAATACCGAATCAATATTCCTTAAACTAGAAATGATATTTAACAAAGCTTTCCTAGCATGGGGATATCGATATGACTAAAGAACCGATTGAAGCTATGATAAACAATTAAAAGTTTCCATTACTTGCCTGTCTAATGTGGGTCTTGAGCTCGATGGAGATACTCCAATCTCTTATCCGGATTTTAGACTACGGCGGCATTGCAACTTTTGTCCCTACTAGCCTGAGGTAAGTCTTAGACAACCACTCAGAGATTCAGGTACCCGAACGTTAACCAAGTTTCCCGAATGCTCGACAGGAGAGACAAAAATATCCTAGTATGCCTCCATTTCACACAAAGAAGATTCCGCATTGGAGAGATAATAGCGTCAAAAGAATTACGTTGCCTTGAGTTTTTCCCTACGCCAGACTTATGCAAACCTAGCTATGGAGACAAGGTAAACACACGATGACCAGAGACAAAACTCCGAATGAATAGATGCCCGGTTGAAAGAGAGATTTCCAATATAGATGCAAATGTCATCCCGTAACCTCCGATCAAGAGTCTCCGTGACTTCTTGACTTCCATCGGTTACAAACTAAGACACGATGGAGATGGCGAAAAAAAACTCTGCCTTCCCAGAAGACTGACGGCATTACTCCTATATCTTTTATCGATTATAACATGTATTATTATTATTATAACATTTAATTATCTTTTATTATCATCTCAACATTTAATGATCTTTTGAAATCTCCTTATAGGTATTTATATTTATTTAATTGACTATATTATTCAAAGCTTATATAATTTTACCAAGGCCAGGGTTATAACTTGCATTTGTCATACACCAACTCAAAATTTGATGACAAATTGATCCATTGTTAACCACATCCTCTCCCTGATGATATTTCCCTTTTCCTCGCAACGTCGGCAATCCTGCATCCATTGACAAGGATTATGGATTAGATCGTTTTCAACGGCTTAATAATATGCATTTAAATTTGATCTCATGATCTCATTCAACTTCTCATGAACAATAAATTCACTAGCAAAATGAAAAGTTCGTTAACATTACAGTTACGATAAAAGAACAACTATTCATTCCCAATGTCATAATCATATGAAAGCAGTTATTTGCAACTAACATTGCAATTGAAATACATAACCAAACATATAGTCTCAATGTAAGGGATGTGACATTAAAATAATATATCACCTATTAATGGTCACTATCCTTTGTATCTATTTGTAACTCTTAGTTATCTGTTTGTAACTATTTGTAGTGTCTTAGTTATTTGTTTGTAACTATTCGTAGTGTATAGTTAACTGTTTGTAGTGTTAGTTAACTACTGCTACTCCCCAATTTGGAGGGTTTGTAAATTCTATAAGAGCAAGGCTCTTCTGTTAATAATATTTATCTCATTATTTACCAAATTTACATGGTATCAAAGCTAGGGTAGTGAGACACAAATTTAGATTTTTTTTAAGATAGGGTTTTAAATTCGTGATTTATTTCTTTTGAAGATTTTCGTATTTTTTTAGAAGCAAAATCGCGGATATTTTTTTAGGCAGATTTTCGAGAGTTTATGGTGAAAATCGCAAATTTTTATAGAGGAAAATCAAGTGGAAGGGTTTTTATTTTTTGAGTAAAATCGTGGCTAGAAAAATCGCGTCGGTTTTCTGGTTCTTGGGCACGTGTTTGCTGGTGTCATTTCTACAAATCAAGACTCATAGATTTCGCGTTTTCTGTTGGTTTTTTGGATGCGTGTTTCTGGCGCAATTTGTGAAACGCGACCTTGTTTTCTGGGCATGCGAAGCTTCTATGGTTTTTTCGGGCTGCGTTTCTTCTATATTTGGGCCGTGTTTCAAAACTCCTCAAACCACAATTTACCCTTTTTGGGCGATGTGATTTCTGCTATATTTTGGCCGCGTTTTCTCTGAAACCTGCGTGCGACCTTCTGGATCTGTGAAGATGTGTGATTTCATCAAATTGTGTCCTTTACTTTTCGCTTTTTCTGAAGTCACGATTTTTTCATTATTTCTGACGAAGTTTCTTCATTCTGGGCAGGGTTCTAAGTGTTTTCAGAAATGTGTCTTTTACAATTTTTTTTAGAAAATCGAGCTAAGTTTTTTTTATATAAATCCTTTGTCAAAGGGATTTTTTTTTTTATGAGTCTAGATTCTTTCTGGGTTTTTTGAGAGGATTTTTGGGTCGTCGTCAGATTTTTCTGGGTGTCTCGAAATCCGTGCCTTGGAATTTGTGCCAATGGATTTGTCTTGGTTTCAGTTATTTTTTTGTACCTAGGGTTTCGTGTTTTCAATTTGTAGAAATTCTTCTTTGTGCCTTGAATTCCGTGTTTGCATTTCTTCTTGGGTTTAGGGTGTGTTGTCTCGAATTTTGTGCCGTCTATCTGCTTGCGTCATCTTCGTTTTTTTGTGTCACAAAAAGTGTGAAGCATGGCCTCTTTGACCAACATCATGTTGGACAACAGTCAAAAGTTCAACGGTCGCAACTACAACACAAGGAAGCAACGTATGATGATGATATTTGAGTATCGATGTCTTGACTAGATTGTTCTGGGCACCAAGACACAACCTCTCACTGTTGATAAGGATTAGGAGAGGTTTGATGAACAGAATCGGGAAGTTGTTATGCTCATAAAGTTATCAGTGACTGATGACCAGTTACGTTAGGTTCCTTGAGGTAAATCAGCGAAGGAGATTTGGGATCTTCTGAAAGATCTTCATGAGACTTCTGACAAGAGTCGTGTGTTCTTTTTGAAGAACATGTTTTCCATCATCATGGATGAGAACACACCTCTGCAAGCACACTTGACTAGGATCAAGGACATTCAAGATCAACTCGAGGCTATTGGTCGGAAGATGGAGGAAGAAGATATGGTGGTGATCACTCTGAAGAGTTTACCACATCCGTATGAGCACTTTATTGAGACGCTCAATATTACAGCGACTAATGTTGACTTGATGTTTCCAGATCTCTGCAACAAACTTCTACAGCAGGATCGTTGGAAACAACAGTTTGGTACTAGTGCCACTTCATCCTCTTCACTGCAGGCATTCCCTACAAAGACATTTTAGAAGAATAAGGGCAAGCCTTCGTCCTTTTAGCAGCACTATTAGAGGCAATCATCAGATTCTTTGAAGACAAAGAATATTCAATGCAATTATTGTCACAAGTTTGGCCACATGAAGAAAGATTGTTAGAAATGCTTGGCCATTGAACAAGGCAAGCAAGGAGAGTCTAGACCAAAAGCACATGTGGCAGAGCACACTAAGCAGAAGGAGTTTGCCTTCTTTGCATTCATGGCAAAGAGTCCAACAAATCCCGTAAACACTTCTGCTTGGTACATTGACTTTGGTGCTTCATTCAGTACACGCCTTTTAGAGATTCAGTTATCTTTGGAGGAGGCGAAGAGTATACTGTTGTTGGCAAGGGCAACGTTTAGATTCAATCTGGTGGGAGAAATTTGATATTTCTCGATGTATACTTTGTACCTGGCATGGAGTTGAACTTACTTTTTGTAAGTCAGATTATGACTCACTCTCCTCAGTTGGACATCGTCTTCAATATGCATACATGCAATATTGTTGACACAGAGACACAGACTACAGTCATTTAGGGACTTGAGGATCATGGTCTTTATAGACTTGTTGATTCTGGTGATTCTCAAGAGCACGCTATGGCAGCCAGGAGCACTTCTATCAACAGTCTTTAGCATCGGCGTTATGGGCACTTGAACATGCACTATCTCTCTTAGTAATCATGAGATGATCTAGTTGGTGGTCTACCTACGATTCAGACTCAAATTCATGGAGTTTGTGAGGCTTGTCAGGCTGGAAAGCAACATCAGACTCCTTTCTCCGATGGCGACTCATGGAAGGCTTCAAAGGTTTTACAGTTGGTCCACGCTGATGTATGTGGTCCAATGCACATGCCTTTCATTACTAGATCCAAGTATTTTTGTTTTTTGTTGATGATTTCAGCAAAAAGATGTGGGTGTATTTTTTGAAGCTTAAATTGGAGGTGTTTACCATATTTCAGCAGTTTAAGGCCTTAGTGGAAAAAGAGTCTGGTTCTACTATTATTACTCTTAGGTTTGATAATGGGGGCGAGGGGGTGGGGGGAATTTTGTTCCAAAGATTTCTCCACATTCTGTGTTGCACATAGCATAAAGCACCAATTCACCACACCTTACACCCCTTAGCAGAATGGTGTAGTTGAGCGTCGCAATCGCACTATTACTGAAATGGCACATTCTATGTGGGAGCATAGACATGTTCCTAAGAAGTTCTGGGCTGAAGTAGTGTATACTGTTGTTTATCTTCTAAACAAATCTCCTACTCATGCTGTGAAGAAGATGACTCTTGAAGAAGCCTGGTCTGGACGTAAGCCGAACATTAGTCACCTGAAGGTTTTTGGCTCCACCGCTCATGTTTGGATTCCTGTTGCTCAGCGCACTAAGTTGGATTCCAAGAGCCATAAACTCATGTTTACAGGTTATAGTGAGAACCATAAGGCATATAGATTGATAGATGCAAACATTGATCGTCTAATCTTTAGTCGTGATGTCGTGGTTGATGAGAATTGTGGGCTCTTCTATCAGTCTTCTCTTGTTTGTTCTGAGGTTCAGCCTCAAAAAGATTCTGATTTGGGTGTTTATCTTCCACTTGGTCCACTTTATGGGAGGGATTCCGTAGAGGTGCAGGCACCTCAACAACCGCTTCCACCATTGGCCCCTATTCAGCAAGATCTAGATGTTCTTCTAGATATGTCAGTTCCAGCTGATCCAATAGAGGTTGTTCCTCTTGATTCCGATATTGGTTCATCTACTCTTAGGCCTAAATGGTGGGCTTTGACAATTGGTGCTCTTCATGGTGATGAGTTACTAGAGGGTAGATCTGCTCGGAATAAGAGCAAACAACAAAATACAATGAATTTTGCTCTTATGGCCAACCTTCATAGCATTTCGGAGCCTTAGACATATACAGAGGCTAAAGGCACACCTGAGTGGGAACAAGCTATGACAGCTAAACATCATAGTCTCATGCAGAATCACACTTGGGAGCTTTCAGATCTTCCACATGGGAAGAAACCCATAGGTTGCAAATGAGTTTATAAGGTTAAGTATAAGGCTTGTGGAACCCTTGATAAATACAAGGCTAGGTTGGTAGCCAAAGGGTTTTCACAATAAGAGGGCATTGACTATGAGGAGACTTTTGCTCCTACAACCAAGATGAGTACCATTCGGCTTGTCCTCTCGATAGCAGCGTAGTTTGGATGGAAAGTCCATCAAATGGACGTAAAGAGTGCCTTCCTCAATGGTAATTTGCAGGAAGAAGTTTACATGATGCAACCTCCTAGTTTTAAGGTTGCCAGTAAAGAACACTAGGTATGCAAACTGGTGAAAGCACTCTATGGCCTTAAGCAAGCACCACGGTGCTTGGTACATGAAGATTGATCAGTACCTTACTGATCATGGCCTTCAGCGAAGTCCTTCTGACTCTAATCTGTATGCCAATCAAACTGGTAATGATATCTTGTTCCTAGTTGTCTATGTTGATGACTTAATCATTACTAGCAGTTCAGATCATCTGATTGAGGAGATCAAACATAATCTCAGTCAATCATTTGACATGACAGATTTGGGACTCCTCCATTATTGCCTTGGTATAGAGGTTTGGCAATCTACTGGCAGTAGCTTCCTTTCACAATCGAAGTATGCCAAGAGCTTGTTGGACAAGTTCCGGATGACAAATTGCAAACCAACATCTACACCTATGGAGAGAGGGTTGAAGTTATTAACTCAGTTGGATTCACCCGTGCAGAACGAATCAAAATTCAGGCAACTTGTGGCCAGCCTCATCTATCTCGCTGTAGCTAGACTTGACCTTAGCTTTGTAGTGAGCTACATCTCTCACTTCATGTCAGCCCCTAAAGCTGAACATTGGGTTGCAACGAAGCGTGTGTTGAGATATGTGAAAGGCACTTCTGACCTTGGCATTTTATATGGGAGGTGCAAAGATCCAAAGCTGATTGGTTATATAGAGTCAGATTGGGCAAGTTCTGTTGATGACATAAAGTCTACTTCAGGGTATGTATTCAGTTTGGGTACAGGTGTAGTTACATGGACTAGCAAGAAGCAACAAGTAGTGGCTCTCTCCTCAACTGAAGCAGAATATTGAGGAGTTGTTAAGGCAGCTTGTGAGGCAGTTTGGCTTCAAAGGATGCTCTCGGACATACAAATGTCTCAAGTAGGACCTTCCCCCTTATATTGCGACAATCAAGGGGTGTTGAAACTCGCCAAGAATCTAGTCTTCCATGAATGGACAAAGCATGTTGATCTTCATTGTCACTTCATCCGCCAGCTTGTCGAAGACGGATCCATAGCATTGCCATATGTTCCGATAGAGGATCAGACTGCAGATATTCTCACCAAGTCTCTGAGCCCAGATAAGTTCGTCAAATTTAGGGGGCTTCTTGGTGTAGTTGATAGATCAACCATTAAGGGAGGGTATTAAAATAATATATTACCTATGAATGGTCACTATCCTTTGTAGCTATTTGTAACTCTTAGTTATCTATTTGTAACTATTCGTAGTGTCTTAGTTATCTGTTTGTAACTATTCGTAGCATATAGTTAACTGTTTGTAGTGTTAGTTAACTACCACTACTCCCTAATTTGTAGGGTTTGTAAATTGTATAAGAGCAAGGCTCTTCTGTTAATAATATTTATCTCATTATTTACCAAATTTACACGAAGCTTTTCTATTGATTCTTTGAAAATTGAATTTGCCTATGATCAATAATAAAAAAGTGCATCAACTTTTGTCTTCTTAATTTGAAACATGGAAAGGGTTGGAAAGTTCACTTTTGTCATGAGGCTTATTGCTGCTCAAGCATACCTCTTTATGGATGAAAGTGCTAGCAATTCTCATCTTCATTGGAGGAACATCCAATCTCTCTTCCTTCAAATGAAGTCATAGCTTTCATTTTCATCTTGTTCTTATATGGATAGAATTCCAAATACAATTTTCCAACAAGTCTCATATTGATATATATGACCATCAACATCACAGCTCACAATGTTTCGAATCTGTTTTGGAAAACATAGTTGTAGCATTTTATTTATGTTTCCACTTTCCTTTCTCTTTTGGCTTGGGACCATGATGCTCTTTTAAAATGTTTGAAGTGAATGATGGAGTTGTCTGCTTGTCCATCTCAATATAATGGGCTTGGGAATATGCCTCATCTATGTTCTTAAGCTTGTACAAGAGCACAGGCCTCCTTAGATGGCTATGAAGTCCTGCAATATATTTAAGATGTCGTGGTCTTGGACATATTTGCTCAATTTGAACAGCTTTTTGCAGAATTCACTCTTATGTTCTTACACACATTGGCCTTGTCTTTGCCTTAGATATTTGTTAATTAATAGATATTTCCTCATCATAAATATAAGGTAAAATTTTTAATTGGTTTTTTCAAATTCATCCCATATAGTAATTGGTGAATCTATTCTTTAAAGCTAAGGAATAGACAAGTGCATGATTTGTCAATTTCAGTCTAACAAAGGATATTTGTTGCTCACCATTACTACAATGTGAGCTGAACTCTACCTTAAGCCGAGAAAACCAATGGTCAGGTTTCTCATCATTTACTTCACCTTATAATGTTGGAATTTCACTCTTTCTTGTCTTACATCTTTAATAGAGTGGAGTAACAGGGTTGGTATGGGGCTACTCCTCATGGGTTTTGGTCTGTTTTTTCCTTAACTTTTCATTTATGTTGGAATTTTCGATGCAAACTCTAGTTTTTCCATGAGAGCTTCTATGATCTTCTCCAGCTGGTCAAGCTTCCCAATGAATTGGGAACTGCTTCCCATCTTCTTTGATGTTTATGAATCTTGCTGCTTCATCTTGAGGCATCGATTCTTCTTCATTGGTCATGTTTCTCACTTCCCCATACCACTTGTGGTGGACGTTTGTTACTGAAATGGAACTAAATCACCTTCTCTTCTTTTAGTTGTGCTAGTGATAGATGTCTTTCTGTGAAGCTAATCACACCACAAGAAAAACTACAAAAGCCAAGAAACACAAAAGCTCCAGGACCAATTCAATCCGTATTTAGTATAGATATTGTACAACTAATTCTCCAACACAAATTGTTATCTTTTCCATAACATCATAGTTGAATTAGTTTATGTTATCTATATTTTTTTTTGAGAAAATAATCAATATGTGCTTAGAAATGAGTTATTAAGTCATAGTAGCATTACACTTCAAAAACTTGTGATTAACACTGAGTAATCACCACCTGCTTCATTTGCTGTGCTGTTTCTCAAGTTTTTCAAAAAGTGGTTCTGATTTTATTTATTTATTTATATTATGTATTATTACCTTTTCTTTTTTGGTTTATATTTGCACTAAGGAGAAGAAAAGCAAAAGCACAGGAAGATTGAAAAATTCTAGTTTAGGGTTAAGGCTTGGACATTCTAACTTTTCAAGTCTAACTTTGGATAGATTAAATTTTGAGTTAAAATTTTAAACAATAATAAGAGTTGTTTTTTAATTATATCTTAATGAGGGTTCAAAATAAAAAATTGGGTCACCCCTAAAATAGTAGCTTATGTTTGATGACAATAGCACTTGCCTACTGTTTTAAGACCAACTATATAATCTTTTACATAAACCTTCTTAGGTAAAAATAAAATAATTGTATTTATAAATCCTACTTGTTTTTTATTATTGGAATTTTTAATGTATTATGTTTATTCCTAATCTCTATGTACTAAATTTGACTTGATATAACAAAATCACAAAATCATTTTTTTTCTATTTTTACAAAATATGATAATCATTTTTAGTTACTTGAGTTTTTACCAATTTTTTTTTCTCATTTTAAACCTGGATATTTGAATTTCACTTACATTTTTGTGACGTATGTCAATGGATTGCTAATATGGTTTAAGAGCTGAAAGAGTAGGTAGTTTTATGAAAGAATTAACAACATCATAAAATAGTGTTCAGTGCAAGAGATTTACATAGAAAACCTAATATAGAAAGAAACTCAAGAAGATTAATTCAGTTTGCCTTCTCTTGCCATTATCTCTACTATGAACTACGGGTTTTCTGCCTTTTTGAGTCTTGCAAGGACACCAATCACCATTACTATGTATCCTAAGTTCCTAGCACATGCAATCCTCTATGACTTGCCCAGATGCACGTGTTAACTGCACTCCACTTCCTATGCACTAAAGTGAGAAAACAAAGCCAGAAACATTGCACTGAAATGAATTTCATTCTTTTCGATGAATCTTGAGGGTGTGTTTATGGCTATGCAATTACTAGAAGTTTAGGCTTGAAACACAAAGCTCAAAAGGCAAGAATTGGAAGAGACATTGGTTTGAAGTTGTTACCTTACCTTTTTTGTACCTGACAAAACCATCACATAAGACAGAGCATAACCACAGCTTGAAGGCAAAAACCATGGCGGTTCTGTAACCGCCACCCTTCTGCAACTAGTGGTTCTGGAACTGCCACCCTACTGTATTTCACGGTTCTGTTACTGTCAAAATTGTACTTTGCTTTTCTTTTTCTAAAGAACCTGCTTTAGTCATACCCAACCCCAAAGCCTTGAGCTTATCTTAGAACCATCTGCAACATTTGTAGATCCCTGTACAACTTAAGCATTTGTTCTTTATTGAGACCAGTTGTTTCAAGAGCGTTTCAAGACTCATCTTAATCAGTTTTGACTAATTAAATGAAAATAATTAATTAGTTAGCTGAATTTACAAACTTTTGTGGTCCAATTCGGATCACAAAGACAAAGGAATTAAATTTTTAGTGAACAGTGAAGGAGGGGTTTACATTCAAAAAAAGTTGCTGGACAATTAGAAAATTATGGGGACCAGAAGTGGCCATTAAAAGTGAAGGTCTGTCTGAAGAACTTTTGAGTTCAGGGATTCTCTTATAAAAATCAATGCAGGAAGAATTTTTCTTATGAATTTCAGCCTACAACAATTCAGATTTTCCTCAGAGAAAAACGGTATCTGAAAGTTTTCAGCATACATGGTTTCTTCTTTAAATCATGAAGTAGAATTGGCAAATCTGTTAGCAGCAACAACTCCTCCAGGGACCTCTTCTTTCCTTCCCCATCTCATCCTTCATTTTGTATCTGGGTTGTGTCAAGAGAGATTCTGACTTGTCTAAAGGAGAGGATAATGTTGTCTGTCTTGCTATCATTAATTATTGTTATTAGCTTATGAAAAAGATCATTTCATTTTGTATCTGACTTAGTTACATTGTTAATTATTTTATTGTTGGCCTTTGTATGTTATTGATTCACTTTTTAGCTAGGAATGGTTGGGTCTGCTGTTGTGTTTTAGCTGAACTGTTAGCTTTATAAATATTAAGTTGAATCTCAAGGTAAGGGTGCAAATCAGACAGGTCATCCCTGTACCAAGTGTTGTATTGTACCCTACCTTGTGCAATAAGGCTAATTGTTCTCTTATATTCTGATTCTCTTCTAATATCTATACATCCATGTTATGTGATTCTATTTCTTCAAGCAGAATTAATTGGTAGTTTAGCATTTTTCTGTAAACAATTTTTTAATGGCACATGTTTGTTCAGCTCAGCAAAATTACAATCTCTCTGTCTGTTTCTATCAGTTTCTGTCATCACATGCATAGTTGGGTTCTATGTGAAGTCACTGGTGTCAGTGATTTTGTTTTCTTATTTTAGTTTTTGTTTTTTCTTAATATGGGCATTTGTTTACTTTAGGGTTCTTATGCTTTTGCTATACTATGTTCTTGAAATGTATCTTGATACTTGTGTTATGCAGGGAAGGGTATGTCACAGGAGCAATGTCATGGAGGAGAGAAGTAAATGACAGATTTGGTTACGGTTCGTCTCACACAAGGCTCTCGTCCAGTACAAGGAGGTGTCACATTTTGTCAAGTGGCAAACATGAACCCTGGATTTCACAAGAGCGCTACTGTAGCCGGTTATCTGAAAATACAGAGATAAAGCAGCTTACTGAAAAGGTGCTTCCCATCCTGACTTTTGTTGGATCTTTGCAGATTTTGGTACTTGGTTATATTATATGTTTTAACTCTTTTTCTCTGTGTTCCTAATACTTTGGACATGGGTTGGAAAAAGAACATTCTTGTGTATGACTGATTTATTTGCTCTAATCATTCGTAAAGAGGTTCTTTTGGATCAGGTATTTAAAATGTCTTTAATAAGATTTTTTCAATTATCTGCATTTGAAAATTCTCAGATAACTCTGGAAGGCAATATTTAAAATTTGATGATTTTTGGTGGTATATTAGAGTAATATTTGAGATTTGAGCCAGGTGATTAATTTGAATAAGTGAGTAACCCAGATTTTGATATTTTTGACTTGTCCTTGAGTAGAACTGGAGATTAGACTCATTGATTCTGCGGCAATAATTTTAATTTTTCCTTTTAGCTTATTGATCTGATGTACTAATTTTCGTATTTATCCTTTATTTCCATTGTGACTAAATTCTTGTGTTGAGGAACATTTATCCCTCATCTCTAGGATAAAGGGAAACAACCAGAAATAAGTTACAGGGAAAATGGTGTATACACGGGTCCTGAAGTGCTAAGGGTATGTGCTAATAATAGATATTCATCTGGCATTGCCTCTATTTCCATTGTGACTAAATTCTTGTGTTGAGGAACATTTATCCCTCATCTCTAGGATAAAGGGAAACGACCAGAAATAAGTTACAGGGAAAATGTGTATACGCGGCTCCTGGAATATTGTGACATCAGTTAAATCTTTATGTTTAATTCAAATTTCAAATGGTGTCATTTTTTCAGTTTTTAGGACAATACAGTAATACTACCATTGTCTGTGTCTAATAAAGTAACAATATCTTGTTTATGGTTCTATTTTTCTACCTTAAAAGCCAATTTATACCCCGAGACATGAAAGTCAGAAATGCTAAAGCTTACCACAGAAGACTGAATTTCATTGAGTATTGCATTCCATTTATAATAGACAAATTGAAATAATCCTTGATTCAACATGGCTAGTGAGGGCTTAAAATACATGTGTACAGAAGAGTTATGTGGTATAGAAAAGACTTGTTGTTTTGCAGGCTGGCAGGATGGTCTTGTGGATTGAAATTACCCTTTGGGTTGGTGTGATAACTCAAAGGACTGAAATAAAGTACTAATGATTTAACTGAATTTTTATCTGAAAAGATAAGGACTGTAGACTGTTTATATTTAATAATTTTTTTCTTAAAGCCAACTTGTTTTATTTTGTTGGCATTAGGTAGCAATGTAATTTCTTGTGTTCGGTTGTTGATGATTTTGTAACCAATAACCTTAAGTATTGTCATTTAAAAAGCAAGTCTATGTCAAGAAGGTATGCTATTTTGGGCCCTGCTGATATTGAACAATTGTAAAAAATTTACCTATATGGAAACATCTGCTTATCTAGTATTTATTATGATCATTGCTACTACTGTTATTATTAATGGTGCTACAATATGGTAGTGTAGAATCAGTAGCAAATATTTTGGCGCTGTTGCCTTTGTAAACTTGAGTCATCAAAAAATGGTTGAAAGGAAACATCAGTCAATACCTATCAACAAAGAAATATTATAATAGTATTATGATGAAAGGGGTCACTGTAAGGAATAAGAAAAAATCAAGGATTGATGCTGAAGACTGAGAAATTAATGCCATTGTTGTACCCAAAACCAAAATTTTTGCTTCATCAAGGCATTTTGTTTAAACGGTCTTAACCTTGCTAAAATGATGTCAAGTACAGTTTTTGGGCAATATCAAGCATGGAGTTTTGTCAGTAGTTTGTCAGTCAAAGGCAGTTTTATTGATCAGAACCTGATGTTGAGACTCAGAATGGAGCATTTCATGATGGAGGAGCGTTTTGCGACAGCATTTCACGTTGCACATGGTCATTTCAGTGGTCAAGACGGAGTTTTTAGTGATTAAATTATGAGGATTTCTCAGAGAAAAAGCAAGAAAGTGCACCTGTAGCCCAGGGGCGCCCTTCTATTTGAAGGTCAAGATCTTGTTGAAAGTGCTCATAAATACAGTTAATCTCTTCAGAATTGGTCTGGTTATCCAATGAGCTATCCAGCAAAGCTTTTTGAGACCCGTAACTCCGGCAATTGATGACAGAAGTTGAAGATTCCAAAGTTTCACATGACAGAAACTTGTCTTTCTCCAGCAAAAGCGCGCCGGTAGCTTGAGGGCGCCCTTCTAGATGGAGGTTTGGATTTTGGTTTTTCTGATGATTGATGCAGTCAATTTCTTCATGACTAGTCTGCTCGTCCAACGAACTATCAAACGCAGTTGTCCGAGTCCTAGAGTTCCGACAGCCGACATCTGAAGATGAGCTTATAATAGGGTTTTCACCTCTTTCAGCTTCTTCATTGCATTTCCAGCGCAACTATAGCTCAGGGGCGTTGGTTAAAATGGCCCTTGAAATGGTCAAATTTGTTGACGAGGTCTTCCTGACATCAGTACTACGCTAGTCCAGCTCTGGAACGCACCAAGTTGCCTGTTGATCCGACATTCCGGGTGATTGTGGCAGAGTTTCTACCAAGCACGTAAT
The DNA here is from genome assembly GCA_007258455.2 of Sequoia sempervirens. Classification (NCBI taxonomy): domain Eukaryota; kingdom Viridiplantae; phylum Streptophyta; class Pinopsida; order Cupressales; family Cupressaceae; genus Sequoia; species Sequoia sempervirens. The sequence continues at coordinate 1,008,216,612 of VDFB02271358.1, read as the reverse complement.
TTCACGGGCGAACTGGCATAAGGTTTTCATTGTATTTCTGTAGGCCAGAGGCGCCTAGCCTTTAGGCCTGTCAAATGAGGTCGTTCGCTTTCGAAGTCTTCACGGGATTCAAGCGTAATTACTTTATCTATCCAACGAGCCCAGCCATCAGCTTCTAGGATTTGGCAGTTGCTCGTACGTGCGAGGTCTTCTGCGAAATGCTGAGAAGTGAAGATAACTCGCAAAATGGCTAAGTGTTGGTCGTTTATTCCATCTTGGGATGGGCGCCCTTCTATTTGAGGTCTTAGAAGTAGTTTTCTTGCTTCGTCGCCTCTAGAGACTTCTCTTGTCAATTCTTCTGGCTGTCCGCTAAAACAAACGTGGCTCGAATCGGATCATCCCAGCTCTCAGTATCGGAGGACAAAGTAGGGTACTTAGATGAAAGTTCAACTTTTGTCAAAACGCTGCTAGTGCAACTGAAGGCCAGGGGCGCTTTTACTTTTGAGGCCCTTAATGCAATTTCCAGATGCCGTGCGTATATCCGTTGGATGCAGAATGTCTCCAGTCATGCAATGAGCTTGGTTTCCTATCAGTAGGGTTCACCGTTCGCCGTCAGCAGCTGTTTGAAGTGTCAGATGGCAGTTTAGGAAAATGGTTTAAGTCTGGTACCTGTAAATGAATTGAATCAAGGGCGCCTAATTTTTCAGGGTGTTTAATGATGGATTTTGCAGTGATGACTCCTAGTAGACATGTCTTCTTTGCTCAGCAGGCTTCGCGATGAATATCTCAGTTCAGTCTCAGCATCATCCAGTCACCCGGAAATCAGTGTCGAAGATGGCCAGTCGTAACTTTGTAGTCAGCTACAAAGTAGGAAGTTAATAAAAAGTGCAATAACTTGGGCAAATGGACGCCTATGAGGTCAAATGATGACTTTTCGGAATCAGTGAAGTTCACTGGTGAATCTCAAAGCTTCATTCAGCTTGTCAACTGAAGTTAAATAATATTTAATAGTTATTCTTGCACTTTTAGAATTAAATGGCGATTTTCTAAAGTTGGCGCCCTCTTTATGCTAAGATTTTGAATTGCATGATAATAAATATTTTATTATTATTTATTTTCGAACTCCGAGTCAGTGGCAGTTCAATTGAAGAAGGTCCAATCAGAGGATTTCTATTTTCAGCTGAGGTTTTAAATCTTGCAGTCAACAAGTTGGTGCGAATTTTCTCTTATTTAAACATGGCATCTTCATTTATTATTCACCAAGCTTCAAGAGAAATTCATATTTTTAAAGAGAAATCCATATTTTCAAACAAAATTCGTTTTTCTTCAAGGCAAAGGCGTGTTTTTCAAGAAAAATTCATATTTCTTCAAAGCAAAGGCGTATCTTCAAGGCAAATTCGTTTTTCTCAAGCAAAGGGCAAATTTTCAAAGCAAAGGCGAATTCTTTATGTATTTGCAAAGGCGATTTCTCCAATCACATTCTTTTGCAGGTTAAAAGTTCACTTTTTCAGCAATTTGAAGAATTCAAGGGCGATTTTCATTGAAGAAGAGCATACAAAAAAAGTCTTTTTCCTCCTTGATTCTTAAATTTCTCTCAGATTTCAATTCGCATGTTCCTGAAATTGGCAAAATTCGACAAGTCTCAGCATCTGGATCATTTCTATATAGCTTCCTCGAATTAAAATTGTGTTTGATTTTTCAGGAATTTTTAACTCCAAAGCATTCGTTCTCGAGTTTCTAATTTTCTCAACTGAAAACTCTTTGCATGGTCGAGTAGAAGTTAGATTTTCGCATTTTGACGTTCTGGGTTGTCTTAGAATCTTTTTCTGGACAAAACCCATATCTCAGATTTTTCGCCAAAAATAACTCTTCAAAAGGCTATTTTTAGCCTCAGTAGGCTATTTTTAACTTTCCAGAAATCTTGTCAAAATACAGCCGTGTTCACAGTCAACAGGCGAGTTTTTCAGAGTGCAGTTCACGTAGACTGAATTTAAGACCAAATCGGTCTTAATTCGCGATTTCATCAGAAAAGTTGAGACCGATTTGTATCAAGTGCTTTCAGAGGGTTGATACCGTTGGAATTTTGCGTGTGCAACAAGTTCGTTTGCATTTCTCACAAACAAAGTGTGCGCAGTCAAATCTCGCAGTTTCGTCATGCAAAAGTGTCAGAAGCATCAAGCTGCAGAGGAGATAGTCGCCATCACTTCAGTTACGGAGCCGCCAAAGTTACCAGTCAGTGAAATGCTAGTTTGAGTGTGCAAAGATTGCTCAAGTTGCTGACATTCAGATGCTGATGCAGTTGACAGCCTCGTTGAGGGATTGATTGTTCGAGATCACGATCAGTAGACTTCAGTTCCCATCTCTCAGAATAGACATTACACACAGGAGTTAAACTTGGTGTTACTTTCTCAAGTTAACTCGCTGTCTTATCTCATGCATATCTATTCTGAGATCAGCTTTATTTACTTGGAGTTTCATTTAGGGTTTTCCATTAACTGATGGTAGTCTTCCAGTTAACTTGCTTTCAATAAGGACGTGCATGCTTGCACAATTGTCCATTTTTAGATTAGATGTTTCGGTTAACTGATGGTAGTTTTCCAGTTAACTGTATAGTTTACTTTATTAGGGCTTAGCAATAAATCTTGCATGCATTGCAATGTAGTTGACTCAAGGTGATTTTAGGGTTCCCTACACCTTTCGATGTCTATAAATAAGAGCTTTTGCTCATTTGTACATAACTTTTGCACGAGAGAGAAATATATGCTGTGCCTACCTTGCCCTCAATATTGCTCTTTTTGTATTTGTTCATGCGTTTTTGCTGTTATAATGAATTGTTATGCCACATAGGGTTTCATGCAATTATAATGGTGAATTCTTTCCTTAGTTAGATATAGTGGCTAGTTGATTGTAGATTGTATGCGTGTCTTGCCAATGCAATTTATTATCCTAGTTGGCTATCCTTCATGTTATGTGTTCAATAAACTCGTTCAGATTGAGCTGATAGATGTGCCACCTTGCCTTCAAGTTGAGAATCTGTTCTTGGTTATCGTATGATGTGTGTGAATAATAAACTTATTCAGATTGAACCGATAGTTGTGCCACCTTGCCTTCAAGCTGAGAATCTGTACTTAGTTTATCGTGAATTGTTGTTTCCAATAAGCCTATTCGACAAGCGATAGTTGTGCCACCTTGCCTTCACGTTGTGAGTCCGTACCCGGCTTATCGTCGATAATCATCCCTGCTCCATTTCCTCATGCTCTGTTTTCTTGAGGAAACTGGATAGATTTAAAGTAGTTAGCTTAGTTGTAGTTAATGATCTGCGAAACCAGAAAATCCTTAGCTGCAACGTTCTTGGTTTTCTTAACCTTGTGCCTCTTTCAGCTGAGAACAAAAAGATAGGACTTAGATTACTTTTCTTTTCCACGCATTCCAGCACTATGAGGGAGCTTCCCCTCCTAATTTGAAGAGCACTCATTACGCAGTGTGCATAGCTGTCTGTACAAACCTGCACTCCAGAGGTGTTAGTTTTTATGCCAACAACCATCGATTCCAAACAAAGGCACAAAAAAGAAGCAAACTAGTGAGTGAGTGGACCAAACTATTTGACAGTCCTTCTGATTACTCAAACAGCAAGAAAGAAGACATGATCTACAAGAGGTGACCTCGTATAGGAACACTTTACACTACCTATAAGTGTTGAGTGGGTGGAGATCATGTGACAACTGCCCCTTCTAGAGGTAGTGTTGATCTTGCAAATTAGGTGAGTTTGGAAAGTTTGACAGAGTCTAGGACTCCATAAAAGATCTAATGGAGCCCCCTTCTCTTTGGAGGGAAGCCCTAGTTTTGAAGTCGAGTTGAATATCAATTTCTTCACAAAAGGGAAACAAGTTGCTTATGAAGCAAATATACACAAAATACAAGAGTTATTTATTGGAGATCCACAACCAATAATGCTAGGGCAGGCTAAGTCAATAGGAGGGAACAATATTGAGAAGGAATCTGAAGTTAATTGAGACAAAGTATGCACCACTGTTGAAGGAAGGGTTGAGTATAGGGATGTGTCCAATAGTGGTGAAGAACGTTCAAATCAAACTTGCCATAGGAAGATTATATTTTGAGGGTCACCTTAGAGAAATTATGTGGGTAATCATCCACTCCATCTTCTGAGAAATAAAAGTTGCTAAAGCTTACTGGCGATGGAGTTGAAGATCTTGTGCATCATTGTAGGACATTGATTAATATATGGATTGCTAATGAGTAGATAGACTAGTGACATTGGTTGAGATGCTCTCTCTAAACACTTTGAATGATGGTGATTGAATGGTATACATATATCCTAGATCTTGAGAAAAACACTTGGGACAAGCTTAGGAAGGCATTTGAGAAAGAATTCACATTCTTGATGAATGACGTCAAGATTGTTCCAAAAATCTATAATGCTCAATCGGGTAAACATGAGAATGTATGAAACTACGAGAAGAGGCTTAAATAACTACTAAGCAGACTCAAGAAGGAATTGATGAATGGTTTGAAGAAGTGGTGGTTCATTAATTGTTGATCAAGTAATCGACAATGAATTTAGTTCGACGACTTGTAGTTGTGCGCATAGAAATGCTTGGGAGCAAACTCATAAATACTAGTTGATGGTGGATTTGGCGTAAATGTGCTTTTGGAGGAGACTTGGAATAGTTTGGGGAAACCCACTATTTGGTCACCAAGTTTCCAATTGGTATAAGCAGATTAGTCCAGTATAAAGATGTTGGGAGTTTTCATGTTATAGAAGTTAATTATTGGCATCCAACCATTTATTTAGAAATTTGTAGTCATCTCTTTGAAGAAGGCCTATTGGGTTGGGGCTGGTTGATGGCAGCCAACACTGATCATAAGTAGAAAAAGACTTTTTTGTCAATTGAAAATAAAGGCTGGATGTATATAATAGACTTAAAGAACCTAGTAGTGAGCAAAGAGGCGACTTTATTTGAAGGGTCATCAAATTTAGACTTTGAAGAACACTTGGTAGGTGGAAACCTAGGTACTATAGAGTTGAATGATGAAGGGGTTTTGGAGTTACAATCTTGCTTTGAGGATGAAACCAACTCCCTCAAAGATCTTTTCCATTGGCAAATGGAAGATTATGAAGTGTTCTAACTTGATTGTAACTTTGTGAAAATCATGGAAATAGAGGAATATGAAGGGAAAGAATGAGGTGATTGTCCAAGCCTTAGAGAACCATTGTTTGCAGAGCTGACTTATTTTCAAGAGTTTACATAATACAAAATGGGAAAAACCAAGCTAGATGAGAAGGTTGTGCATGGATTCTGTAGTGTTGATGACATGAAATATGAGAAGCCTCCCACGGTGAAGGTAATTTTGGGTTTTGTGCTTCAAATGAGCATCTAGTGGCTGACCCTGCATTATGATGCCAACAAGTGGGTACTGGGATGACCAACGACAATGGGCTACGAAGGTTGCACAAAAAAATAGAGATATTGGCATGGTAAACACCTCCAGATTATGAATTTTAATGTAGAGCACTTATATTGAAGTACAAGAAGCAGAAAATTAGACCAGGTAAATTTAAGGTAAAATTTTTTACACCATTTAAAATTTATGAAATTTTGGAAAATGGAGTTATAAGGTTGGAATATTTGGATTGGACACCAATAAAGGATGTGGTTAATGGCTTCAAATTAAAAAATTACCACCCAAGACTGGAGGTTATAAATTTGATCAATGTTGAAGTGACCAACCAAGTAGAGTGGATTAAAGGCATGGCCAATGAGGGGGAAATGAAATAATACAGGTATGATAAATATTGTTGATGATGAAGTAAAAAATATAAGTACTATAATAAAATCAGAAAATGGATTAAAAATAATAAAGCAAACAAATAAATATATGTTGAGTTATTTTAAATCACAACCCATTGTCTGGCAAGTTGCCATCAGGGACCCCACTATCAGGCAAACAATTGTTAGGCAACCAACTGTTAGGGACCTCACTATTAGGCAAACTAGGCAACCAACTGTCAGGCTATTCACCATCAACCAAGCTACTGTACAGTCTCCAAATTGTGAACTTGCTGTACAAATTAAATTTTTATTGGTTTGCAAATTCAGAAATTGTATTGTGAGACCCCATACTATGCCCTACATTTTTAGAAACAGCCATACACTACATGCAAAAGTGTGCTGTACACCCTACTGAGCATCTATGAAATAGTGTCAAGCATTAAATTCTGCCGATGCTGTTGCTATTGAATGCATTGGGAAATGTGCCGACACTGTATACCCTGAAAATTCATTGACACTCCACACCTGCTCAAATCTCATAAAAGCTGGTCATAACTCCAACTTGAAATGTATGCCTGTAGGGTTTTCTTTCAAGTATGAATTTGTATTGGCCTACTTTTGCTCAAGGTTGGGTATTGCACAACAATATTTTTGCTTTTGACATCACAGTACGGCAAAAAAAGATCAGAATATTCAACTTCTGCAGCTGCCACCATCCGGAAATCCTATGACTCTCTGCTGTATGACCTGCAGGGTCTGACGGTTTTTTTATACAGTCAACTACTGCACCATCCATATGCTCCATTACTGACATCAGATGCTGTGCTGCACTGTACTAATCTGTAGTCACCACCCCAACCTACAACTTTTTGCTGAGTTAATTCTTTTGTTGTTAGTGTTGTTGGAAGGGGCTCCGACTTTTCGTGAAAGGGGGATAGTGTAGGAACGTTGATTTAATAATGTTTTATTGTAACTGACTTGTTTTATTTTGTTAGCATTATGCAGTGATGTAACTTCTTGTGTTTGGTTGTTGACTGTTGCATAACCAATAACTGAAAGTATTGTCAATTAGCAAGCAGGTCTATGTCAGGGAAGGTATGCTGTCTTGGGTCTGCCCCCTACCAAACAATTGTAAAGACACTACCTATATGAAATTATCTGCTTATCTTGTATTTATTGTGTTCGTTGTAACTGCTGTTATTATCTATATAGCTGCAATTTGGTAGTGTAGAAGAAGTAGCAAACAAGGACCTTCCTCTCATATCACATAAGGGTTCTATATGTCACTTCACATTCTTGGCTTGTTCAGTAATGCCATTATACAAAAGAAGGGAAGCTTGTAGGGAGAAAGGAGCTTGCCCCTTTGCCTTGGAGGGGAGGGTTACAACATTCTCTCGGGTGCATTTGGAGTGAAGGTTGGGTCATCTCCAACATACAAGTCGAAGCTGTGAAGGAAGAAGACTACTGCTGTTTTAGATGAAATGAGAACCCTTAACCATTAAAATAGTATGATGAAAGAAAGTGACTGAGGAAGAGGAGATAAGTCTGTAAATTGCAAATGAGGGAGCATTGGACATGGAGGATGTCTAATTACATGAAGTTGAAGAGACATGAGAAGATAGTGTGTGAGACAAGGGAGATAATAACTTGGATGCTGATTATGAAGCACTGCTAGTGCAACAACACAGAATGTGGCCTAGCTAGATTCCTTGAGAAATCAAGATTCTCAATACATGACCTCTATTATTTTTTTGCTCTTAGCTTGCTTAATGTTTAGATTAATTGCATGATCCATAAATCACTAGATTGATAGCCATGGTGATGCATCATTAATATATTTATATGTTAGCATTATCTTTACACTCTAAGCAAACTGCCCTAATGGCTTCTTTCACACCTATAGGCTTAGCAATATTTAACGTGCAAAAAACAACAATGGAATAAGTGAAACAACCAACTAAATGGGGCACAAGCACATTACACAGTCACATAACACAATATTTCATTTGGAGAAAACTCGAAAGAGTAGAAAAACTCTAGGGAGAGTGTCTATAGCATCTCACTCACTATTAAGCATTATTACACGGAGATATTTTCCATAAAAATAGTCTTACTGGTCTGTATAAGTTTATAACAATATTACAGCTTCCCTTGTATCCACTTTACTCTTGCGCTCCACAATAACCCTATAAACACTATTTGTCTCCTTCAACACAACAATGAGAGTATCTTCTCAGCCAACTGAACCTTGACAATGAGTCTTCATTTGCTTTTTTCCCCTCTAGCTTTCCAGTGATGGGAGATGGATTGTTTGCCCTATAATGGCAATGACTATCCTTGCATAACTGTCCAATAGTCCAAATCTCCACATGGGGAACCCAAACAACCTGCATTCCAGCCCTAACAACTGCTAACGAAAAAAAAAAAGATTAATGTCTTCCAAGTAGACATCAACCACCATAGCTTCATGGTAAGGTGAATAGACACGAGTGTGAAGGAATAATAGCCTGCTAAAATGATGTTTGCTGCACTAACACCACGTACTGTGGGAAAAGTAACCTGACCCTTTACAATGTCAAACAACCACCAAACAAGGATCAAAATTGTCCCTATAATGTTTGTCTACCCTAACGCAATCTCCAAAATTGATAACCACCAGAATAGTTTTGAAATGAGCAAGGATATGGATGTTTTACCACAAATCTCCTAATGATTTTGAACCACCACCAAGGATTTATTGACACATTTCTCCACTCATGCACCTGTTGCATATTCATTCTAGCATTCACCATATTGCTGAAAGCAATGATGATCGATTAATAAAATGATCCCAACAGAAGATTTGTTTCCATTGACCTGCAACATGTTACCAACACACTTGCAGCAGCTTCCAAGATACCTGCAGCATGTTACCAGCACATCTGCAACAGCTTCCAACATGCCTGCAATAGCTTCTAACACACCTGCAGAAGCTTGCACAACACTTGCAACATGCCTGCAAGTGAACTTGTAGCATGTGCTTGACATTGGAACCTTCCCAATCTGAACTACCATCCAATTCTGGATTATTGCATAACATGAGAAACAAGAAATGTAGAATTTAGGCCACTTGTATTGTCAATTCTCCCTCACATCCTTCATCTCTTGTTGCTAATACAATTGTGTTAGAGCTAGTTGCATGATTGGGCAAACCCCTAAAGGTGGGGTTGATGTTACTGATGTGAAAAGATTGGGTAGGGGTTGGATGCATGACCAAGATGGGGCTTGTAGTGTACAATTCCAAAAGAATATGATAGATAGTCAACAATAGGGAAGCTACTTGAATTTCATTTTTGTATTATATCAGGCAATATGTTGGATTAGATTGTGCAATTGGCTACATTCCATGCTAGGATTGTGATATGTACCTATACCTATGATATTGTGATGAATGTTGAGGTTAACAACATATGGCATAACACAAGTGCAGGGTAAACTCCTAACCACACATTGAACCTAACCAAACCTACTAACTAAGGGTTGTGTACGCTGCATGTTCGTTGTTTGATAACCTTGATATGCATCATATTACCATGGCTACAAGTGCATAAAAAATGACATGCAAGCTATTTTGTGTAGATACAGATATGGGGAAATATCAATGAGCTATCTTTTTGGGGTAAATACATTAAGTATGCATGATTGCGTGAAGCAAAAGAGAAGAATGGATAAATCAGGAGGATCTTTTGGTTAAGAAGTGAAGGATAATTGTATCTTTTGGCTAAAGAGATGCTGAGTCAGGCTGTTTAGACAAGGAATCCTAATGGCACTGCATTGCAGCTACAGTGAACAAAAGGGATGCAATCTCACATTGGAAAGATTACAAAGATCTTATATGAAGAAATGACAATTGCAGTGAAGGAAAAAGGCTAAAAGAAACATGTAGGGATATCTGAAGGAATGACAATTGCAGCGAAGGAAAAAGGCTAAAAGAAACATGTAGGGATAAATGAAGGAATGACAATTGCAGCAAAGGACAAAGGCTAAAAGAAACATGTAGGGATATAAATTTCACATACATATATTATATCATACAAAATGAATATACATATTAGTATACAAACATGAAATTAAATAGAGCACAAAATGGGATAAGAAGTCTTTTTCATTATTTAGTGTAATGTCCCCTACTTGGCGTATGTTAAATTTGCCTTAAGTGACCATTACACAACATAAAATTGTTTAACAAATAATATTCCATAGCAAATTATTATTACAAATGCAGATGGTAAAAATTTGATGTTATTTACATTAGAGATGAAATCTCTTTATAATGTACAAAGATTACAAAGAATGGCAAGTTTCTAAAAAGAAACTGCAGAAGATCGAAGAAACGATCTTATCTACATTATTATACAATATTGAGCATTAATTAAATAAATACTAAATATTATTTTAATAATTATATAGTAGATATTGAACTTAGGAATGAATGGACTATTAACATTCATGAAATAATGAATAAAAACTTAACTTGAATCCAATCAGTAGACTCTTTTCCAATAACCAATCACGGTAGGGATTGGAGAGAAACGCATGATAGGGCGCTAGAAAAACTATTCATCACAATTAAGCCCAAGGGTGTGCTGATACCCCCCCAGCCCCAAGTGGCAGGAATATCCAACCACAACAATTCCATCCAACTTAGGGTGGTGTACTTACATTGTGAGGAAAGGAACATCCAACCAAGACAATTCGTATACTGCCCTTCCCTAACATGTTTCCTTACCAACCCTACACATGATTGCTTAAAGGAAAAGATGTAGATTACAATAATATAAATAAATTCACTATTTCCCTTATTACCAATTTAGACATAACATATTTCTCCTCATATTAGTTATTATGAAATTAGCTATATATCTATCAAAATTATACATTACATGTATATACAGTCAAATGCATACCAATCACTTATTGTATTGATAGCGGCTGCTTTTCTGAATGTAGATTTCTATTTCTGATCTTCTTCGATAATCCTATCCTTTTGAACAGTTCCTCTCTTTATATCTTTCACGATGGGGGGGAAAGACATGGCTGTTCACCATTCCCTTCCCTTGGTAAGGGATGTCCTACAACTGATCGCTACCTCAAGACTTCTGTTAATAATTAATTAATTATTAATTATAAATTTTTGTGGAGTTGCCGCCCTTGATGTATTTTAATCTATGGTTTAATCGACCCTTGGTAATATGATATAGGTGGCAATTTCTGTGTGCTGCGATTTATGAATGCTGCATACTATTGTTTACGTGGGGCATGGCAGTGACTAATTTCTGTGAGGGCTGTGATTGGGGGCATGACATTTAGCTATGTTTCATGGTGTTTCTGAGGCGGGGACAGCGGGACGTGTTTCAGGGACGGCAGTCCGGGGGCCATTTTTTGGGGACGGCGGGGGAACAGCAATATATATATATATATATAATATATATAAAGAGAGAGAGAGAGAGAGATTCAAATCTCTACAAGTTAATAATACCAGTATACTGTATAACAACAGCAATATAACATGACAATGTTAAAATGATGTTGGATGACGTCTATAGGAGCATGCATGCCAACGCATTCCAAAAAGAAATTGTTTGTTTGTACTTCTCGCACAATACCACATTGTACCAGACCATGGCAAATGTGCCTTTAATCTCTTTTGCACTCTAATACCATATGAAGAATTTCGAATTTTGATGCTTTTCTGAGCAATGAAACATTGAAATCAGAAATCCAAATTATTTCTTTTAATATTAACTGTTATTTAACTTATATCATTAACTATGAATCTGAATCATGATATATTTATTGCTGTTATAGTGCTGTCATGATATACTTATTGCTGCTGTTATAATTCTGTCATGATATATTTAACAGTCTTTTTTTTGATGTTATGAATGATTATTTTTTAAAACATTATTAAATTTTTTTTTTCAACAAGGGACACTTGGCCGTCCCTGGGATGGTTATGGGACGCTTGAGATGTCCCCGGCCACCTTGGGGACAGCTAGGCATCTCCTATGTATTTCTTGCCGTCCCCAATTTTGGGGATGCGTTTCGGGACATTTCTGCATTTTCCAAATTTGGGGGACGGCTGGGGGATGGCTAGGGGATGTCCCCCTATCCACGAAACGCCTTAGGGGACGGGGACGGGGACGGGGACGGGGGTTTGAGGGGTGGGGATGCATCCCTGCGTAATACAGTTATTTAATAATTGCATGATATATTGAAAAATGATCACATGATTGTGTTATGATGACATTAATGATAGCAATTGTAAGGGAACCGACATACCATATAGCATTCTTGAAGGGAATTCTTGAATTATTTCAAGTTTTTCACTTTATTTCTTGAATGGTGGCAATTGCACCAAAGGATGAAGGTAAAAACATGTAGGAATATAAAGTTTGCTATGTATTATCTTGTACAAAACAAACAAACACATTGTAGTTTAGAAACATTAAATTATATAGAGAACACAAAACAAGATAATAAGTGTCTTTTCCACTAAAAAATTATGAGATACATTGAAACATGATCACATGATTATGCTATAATGGCACTGATAATATGAGTTGTAATCTAATCAATATACCACATTACTTTCTTGGAAGAAACTCTTGAATTATTCTAAGATTTTCACTTTTATTTCTCACTCTTGTATTATTTTAAGATTTGCATTTATATTTCTCAATTTATGTATAGCTAAGTATATAGTTCAAATTTTCCAACTTCAGCTGTTGCAATCTTTAAGATGAGTCGTCCTTCCTGACAACCTTTGGGTTGGGTATTGGTAGATGATGTAGCACTAGCTCCAGATCCTCTAATCTCTCTTATTTTGGAAGGGAAGGTTGTAGGAGAGGAAGTTTGAGTAGGTGATGGACAGACTTTGGGAGTTGGGGTAGGGATTGATGCAAAAAGTTCTTCCTTTCCACTTAGGAGAGGAAGTTTGAGTAGGTGGTGGACAGACTTTGGGAGTTGGGGTAGGGGTCAATGCAAAATGTTCTTCCTTTCCACTTCCCCTATTCCTTTTGTGTCAAATACAACTTCGTCATTGTTTGTTTGTTATTTGAATCAAACTTTTCGATCCTCTACGCTTATGAGAACACTGTGGTTGTCTACTCCTTTTCCTTCTTTGCCTTTAGGCTTTATGTCCAGTCTATTGCTGCTTCATTTTTTGAATCTTGACTAACTTTTACTACAACTGGGATGCTATGTTAGAGGCAGCTAATGCTTCCTTTCTAGACTGCTCTACTTGTTTCTTGGCATTTGGTAAAAATCTTCAATATCCTAACTTGCTTTTTGGACTCCTAAGTTTCCTTTTTAATTTTTCTACTGGCACTTTCAACTCAAGGTATTGCTCCTTTGCTGCTTCTGCATTGTCTTGGCCAACTTCCTACAATATTCAATGTGAAATCTCTTATTGTCTTCTTCACATGCCATAACAAAGTGGGATATAGGGTGCTAGCTCAAAAAATCTCCCTTCTTGGTCCCCAAAAAGGAGGTGGAAAGAACTACTGTGATCCGTGCTAAGTTGTGCTATGTTGTACAGTCACTGTTGTGCTGTGTCTCAGCCCCACAGTGCTGCAACAGAGGATTTACATAATCTTGTGCAAATCTACAACCCATCCACAATCTTATTGGCCCAATATAAGTTGGTGCACAACACCTGCACTTTCTGTGGTAAAAACACCACATTGGAGCTTCACATCACATTGTGTCATGTCAGACTGCTTTTCCACAGCTTGTGCCATACTAGCACACTTGTCAATTCCACTTTTATGTGGAATACCAATCTCACATCAATAGAGCTTTTGTAATTATTCTAACACAATCATCATTCTTTTAATACAACATATACATTTGTAACATACTCAAAATAGATAGAACACACAGATTTAAAGATCTACAGTTAGCTTTTAGGTTCAAATTCATAGCATAGGTGTAGGTAGAAGATAGCAGTCACACATCTCTCTCAAGAGTATGCCAATTACAGAACACACAAACTAACACACTTTGAGAGTATGCCATTTACAGAGCTTGCTTTTCAGTTCTATATTTTCTTGATACATTTCTTTCAGATCATATTTGATTCACTGTCAACGTTGCTTCTGTTTATAGCACATCTAGATTTTGACAGTAATTGTCCCTCAATGCCTCCTTGGGATCCAAATCCCACGATTTGTTGCTGCTCCATCTAAATATCTATTGTACTGTGTAGCTGCTTTGATGACTTTGAACAGTCAATTCCAAATTTGAAATTTGCCTTTTACTCAAGTTGTAACCTAATATTAGCATGCTTTTACTCAACGTGGTTAACATACTCTATGTTGATGTGCTCAACTTGCACTCTAGGTTTGTGGTCGCCTTGATCATCTTGCTTTGTGAATTTATTGTCGCCTTGATAAATGGGATCAACCTTTCCTACCTCTGCCGCATGTGGGTGAAAGGTAACCAAAAGTTCAAATACCTAATAATCACAAAATAAGCCTCTAAGGTGCCCAAAAGAAAAGTAAGAAGAGGTATGGTCTTGAACTTGTGCAAGTAACTAAGATCAAAATGTAAGGTAACATGAATTCCTTGAGAAGTTTGACTACTCATCATGGACTGCTGGTGCTCACAATATCTTGATTTCTCCTCGTTGATGTGCATGGTTCTCAGTGGTGAGCCACTATCACTATCATCCTCAATATCTTGATTCTTGATTTCTCCTTATCAGTGTGCACATTGATTTCTTGATTCCACTCCACATCATAATCTGACTGATACCCCCTATTTGCTTGTTCTACCTCCAAATGCTCTTCAATAAAAGCGACTTTGAACATATTATATGCATTGGGATGGGTGTAGACTAGTGGCACATTGTGACAACGTAAATTTTGTTGTGAGGGGTATCTAAAAGGCCTGAGATGCCTATACCACCTTTATGAAAGTATAAGAACACAGGGATTGGCATCTTGAGTCCTCTGGATAGTCTTGGTGCATATCATATTCCATTTAAGAATGATCTGCTCTTATATATATTTGGAGAACTGACATGTTTTGAAAATGGCATATATTTTTGTTAAGTAACTAGATGTGCATAGTTGTTCAGTCAACAAATATGTGCAAATCCTCTAAGTGTGGTTTTCGTGTTTTAAAGATATTATAATTTTATTAAATATGTTTACTTTGATTGACTAAATGTTATTGTACAGCTGTTAAAGGGTATACCGAAGTTTGTAAAGGTAGTTGAAGTTGGACCGAGAGATGGATTGCAGAATGAGAAGAACACAGTTCCAACAAACATAAAGACTGAACTGATTGAGAGGTTGGCTTCTTCTGGGCTCCAAGTTGTAGAGGCCACCAGTTTTGTTTCACCAAAATGGGTACCACAGGTGCTTTTTTCTTTCCTACTTTGTGAAGGCATTTGCTTTTCTTTGTTTTCACAATAATGTTCATAATTGTCTATTACCTTTGTCAGTTACTGCCCTAAATTTGTTTTAAATGTGCTGTTTGTTCTTGGTTTCTACACTGGTTTGTTTGATTCTTGTACCTGCTTTTTTGAATGGAGGAATGTCAGATGCCACCTGACTAGAACTTCTCAATTCTCTCTGGTTTTCCATATAATAAGTTAACACACTTACAAAATATAAGAATGTTGCTATGAACATTCAACAACTTTCATGCACTACAGAGAATAAATAATTTTTGCAATGAACCAATTGCCTAAACTGCACAATTGCAGTGATTACTAGGTGCTCATTAATTATTTAAGCAGTTAATATTCTTTGCAAAGATTCATTACATTACAACCGGATAATCTAAAATACCAACTTATAGGAGAGCATGATACAGAATTTGGAATCAGGGAATCCTGATGTTTAGGAATTAGGAATGACACCCACTTAAATAGAGCAAATGACCATGGCTTGTAAATCCTCATGCTAGTTGTGGATTCTTAGACTCGAGAACAGCACAAAATTTTCTGGCCCAAGAGGAAGCAAACCTGGACAAATGCAAAATAAACCAAATGGCTGGAGAGAGTCTTTGTAGAGTTGTGAGGAAGCAATGAAAGCTGAAGTTAAGCTGGCTAGGTTGCAGAGCTAAGGATAAGTCACAAGAAATGCAGGTGGAAAAACTATGCCAAGAGGCGGAGCAATCCTGAGGAGAAAAATAATGATGAGACAAAGGAGAAACCAAACATTGCCTTGATTAAAGTAGACAAGACAGCTTACTGTACCATCATGCCACAATAAAAGTAATGACAAGCCTCAATCAAATGAAATGCCATCATGAAAAAAGAAAGGAAATTGAGAAAAAATGTGCTGTAAAAAATGGAAAGACCTAATAATTGAATGAGGTGGTCAAATGATTGTGATATCCACCAACTTTTTATAAGCAATTTAGGGCAACATATTGGAGAGTAAATCAGTGTCATTCAATCAAAAGGATGTTCTCATCATTGATTATGGCTGCAAGGCTTGCTCTAAGCCTAACATGAGAGAATTCAGCCACATTGACAAGCCAAGCCATTTTTGCGAGAGAGGGAGAAAAGAGGCTTACTTGGCCAAGATTTCAGTGGCTTTCTATTTCAGTGGCTTTCTTGGTGTCTCTTTGAAAATGGAAAAACTGCAAGGTTTTCAAACCTTGATGAGAGATAGTGTGTGTGAGAGAACTTGCTTTAGCTGTGAATATTTGACATTGGTCTTTGATGAGAGAGCCTAGGTTAAAATTTTGAGAGTTGGATTCTATGATGCTTCTTGGGATCAGTGGGCCATAGCAAAGGCTTTTGCCAGGTTATTAGATGCCACATCCAGCCCCCAATTGAAAACTAAAACCAGGGTGGCCTTTTGTGTCACTACAAAGGCCTTCAGTACTGCATGAACTGGATTGCCTTCAGAGGCTCCATCAAAGTTTAGTTTAACCTAGTTTTCCTCTAGAGGTTCCCATTTGATAACTGTGATCTTTCTATTATCAAACCCTTCATTGGGGCAAGTATGGTTATGGTTAAACTATAGGATAAAAGCTTATTATTCCCATTTCCATTTTCATTTCAACATATGTTTCAGCAAACTAACAAAATTATAAGATATAGGTTTAGATTTATTCTCTGTCAAAAAAACTATTGTCTTTTTTAAAAATTGTCTTCATTACTAGTTAATTTATAAATATTAGGTAAATTAAATTAATAAAATTGTTTTTATTTCAGCTTGTGAATTTGTCTAACATTTAATATATAATAATTGATTAATTAAGCCTCCGGGGTGTAGACTGGTTGGTCAAGCCGTTGGAAGACACAGATGATCGACGCAGGTTCAAGCCTAGACTCACCCAGCTGCGCACGCTGTGAGGCCGATGCTGGGCTTCGCGTGGCCTAGAGGTGGATTAGTCTGGCCGGATATCGGAAACTTAAGAGAAGCCTGGTCAGTCGTGGGACACCACCCTCTGAGATATCCAAAAAAAAAAAACTGATTAATTAAATTAAATGATAAATTTGTTTCTATTTCAACTTGTAATTTTTTTTTTTGATATGTAAATATTTTATATTAATTCAATTGAAAAAGATTTACATTTAGCACTGTAACTGTCTAGGAATTCAACCCCATACCACCAGAAGCTAGGCCTACCCTCCATACATCGAACCAGACACACCAACCCTACATCGAGGCCACCCAAACCCAACCACCAAAAACCCATACAGATTTATACCAAAAACATTTAACATTAACACAAAAAACCTGCACATCAGTCGAACCACAACACACCGTCCGCAATTAGGAAGTCCTAGAAGAGACGACGCTAGTCCACCCCACCCGACGATTCTAGAAACAAGAAATGTTTTAGGAAGATGAGTCCACATCTCGCACGCTCTCGGTGGCACCTAAGCTCTTCACCAACAATATCCATGATAAACGGATATATCTCCACTCACTCCGTAGGAACCAAAGCCCTCTATAGGTCTTGTGGATGCGACACCCCAACACCTGGAACTGCAACAATTATCACGTCCATGGCACCCTCCAGGAGATTCTCCCACACCAGCTTATTCACAATTAGCAGAGCCATAGCTTGTGGCACTTCTAGGTCCAAGAGCGAGGCGAGAAACCTAGCAGCAATGTTAGCATTGGTCCTCCAACACTCGGACGAACACATAAACTCCTCACCAAGCAGTAATCCTGCCGCTCCAAGAACCAGCTCGTCCCACACCTTAAACAACCGACTTCAAACGTCCATGCCGTATGCGCCCATAAAATGCCCAAGGTTTCCTACCAGATGACAGATTGATAGGAGACTCCATTAATTCCATCGGAGATAATGAGTCATTTACACCAGCAAACGGCTTTATAACCTTAAACAAACACCTGCATCCCATCGCACCATTCCCCACATCGTCTCGACTGCAGCAGACAGTCAAATTTAAGAAGCCGAACGGACATCCAATGTAGCCCATTCGCCACCCTTCAGTCTTAAATGCCCGCCGTCACCACGTCCTCCTCACTTGTGCCAGCCAAGAATATGTCGTCACCTCTTGACAGCATCAAGTTCGATTTCAACTTGTAAATTTGCCCAACATATAATATACCATAATTGTTAATATATTTCTGATTTAATTAATTTATTTCCAGCTTTATCCAGTCATATCTCTCTCAAGGGGTCTTGTTTAATGTCCCCAAATTGGATTTTCTGGAAAAAAATGACTTTTTGTACTTTTTTTCTGATTTTTGAAAACCCCCAAAAAATTAAAAATGGGAATAAGTAGTTGGAAACCTCTTGTCAAACCCTCAATGGCTGTTAGACAACTTTACATGCAACCTTTATTATCAGATTTGAATTGAGTAGGTCAAATTACATAAAAAATAAGAGCTGATTTGTAAACCCTAGGTTGCCAAAATGAATACACAGCAGCAGGCAAGCTTTGAAACCAATTTTATTCAATTGTAGAAGCAGAAATAAGTTATAATGCTGGTATGATGAATTGGAATTACAATTCTCATAATTATAGTAATAAATATTCACTCACAGAATGCTAAATGGCAGATCTGAATGTATGGGCTGACTGGATGACTGTAAAATGATCAAAATTTGATGCTGGTACAACTGGACAACCGTGAAATGTCACTGTGCACTGCTGAATGGCAGTGATCTGATCTGAAATGTGCAGTAAATGATCCCCATATTGTATTTGCATCAAAAGATTAGTTCTTTCCCAAGCAGGCTGGCAAGATCACTGCTCTGATACCACTATAATGTCCCCACATTGAACTTTTTGCAAATATATGATTTTTGTAATTTTTCCGATTTTGAAGCCAATAACATATGGAAACAAGTAGCTGGAAACATCTTTTAAACCCTCAATGGCTGTTATACAACTTTACATGCAACCCTTATTATCAGACTTGAATTGTGTAGTTCAAATTACATAAAAGATAAGAGCTGATTTATAAATCCTAGGTTGCCAGAATGAATACACAGTAACAGGCAAACTTCTAAAACCAATTTTATTCAATTGCAGCAGCAGAAACAAGTTACAATGCTGGTATGATGAATTGGAATTACAATTCTCAGAATTTCAGTGATAAATTTTCATTCATAGAATGATAAATGGCAGATCTAAATATATGGGCTGATTGCGTGACTGAAATATGATCATGAATTGCCGCTCGTACGGCCAGACAACCCTGAAATGCCATTTTGCACTGCTGAAGGTCTTCTTTGATCTAATTTGAAATGTGAAGTGAATGATCCCCAAAGTGTATTGGGGCAGCTGAGATGTATGCTGGTATGTGGCAGTTGCAGGGACAATAGATAAGCTGCTGGAAACAGCTCTGGTAACAACAATTAATAATATGTCAAACCCTCCTTAGTGCTGGCACCCAAGGCCAAAGTGTAGAAAATGCTGATTTCTCTCCACAAAGTATGCAATTGATGTTGTATGGCCCCTCCAGAAATACCCTTTAATGGTACGTAATTCCCTCAAATATGCAGGTGCAAGCAAATCCTCTTGATGACACCAAATATTTGCTTGCAAATCTAATCTCCAAAATTCTGAAAACTTGCATAAAATCACCAAAATTCAGCTCCAATGTAACCCTTGTGGAGATGCCCTAGATGGAGATGAGGGTTTTCTTCCAAGATCTCCAAACAGCCAAGGGCTTTTGTTTTTGGATGTGAAGTTTGAACACAAGGGTCAATTCCAGAAAGTGAAAATGCCAATTGAAGCCAAGATGCCAAAATGAAGCCACGTACCACCTTTTTAAACCTCTCCATAACAGGCCCTTCAATTCAAATTTCCCTCCAAAGTAGTTAAACATATTTTTTTATAATTAAGTGTTTAAAAGCACTTTTTAATTAATTATAATAATATTTTTTAAGTTGCCCTCTAAATATAAAATTACCAGGTTCAACTTAAAATAATATTATTAACCATTTCCTTAGCTTTATCCTTTAGCCTACGGGAAATGAGGATATGCTGGAGGTCTTCTCCATGGCTCTAATTGGAAAAAGGGGACATACAATCTTGAAAATTAGTTGTATCAAGACTTGATACTGTAACTATTTTCATGCAACACTGCTTTTATCCTAGCATGTTTCTGTTGTAATTGAATTTACTTTTGACTGACTTTGGTAATTAATATAGCTTCTTTGTTTCACTCTAATGTCAGTTGGGCCCTGTTCAAGTACTTAAAGACAAAGTATTTGCTAAAGAGTTTGCACTATCTCAACAGACAGTTGAAAATTTCTATCCCTTGCCCTAAGAAACAATTTCTTCTCTGCTCTTCATCCTATCTTATGTTCCTTGGGCAATAAACATGTATCAAAAGAGATGATGCAATGAGGACATTACACAAAGGTGTAATTAAAAAATCTGTTAAGTAATGTTCAATTGTTTTCAAGATAACATGAATTGAAATATTGGAATTGGCTGGTAGGAAAATTGCCTAAAAAGATCAAGAAAAAGGGATTGTAGGCGTTTTCTTAAATTAAGACAATTGATTTAACAGATTTTTACTAGTACTGAATTAAAGTTGGGTGATACCAGTGTGCTGAGTGGTAATACATTTCAAAAATCCTATTTGGAAAGCCAAGTATATGGGTAAGTGCAAGTGCATTTCTCATTTACGATAGTTATAATTTATTATTGTCTTTTGGTTCTCACAATCATTTGTTTGATAGTCTCATTATGACATACATCGTGGTAGGCACTGCTCATTATAAAAATTTGTCAAAAGCTTTATTCTTTTGTCCATGCAGATAGCAAGAATGCAATTGTTCCCAACTTCAGATACTGGTCAAATGCCTTGACATTGCGTTGGATTGTTTTTTCCTCCATTGTTGCACGACCCTTTGTTTTTGAGGAAATCTAAATGGTCTTTCATATAATGGCAATAGTCTCACAATTATCCTTTAATCAAACTAGAGTCCGTTTCAAAACATCAGGATTTCTCATGGCATTGTTGCCAAATGGTAATAAACTCATTAAACAGATAAATCAATTTCATAAACATCTAGTAAAAAGCAAATTAAAATCCATATAGTGAAGAGAAAATGAGATCTAAAGGCCGCTTCTTGAAACTGAAGGAGTAGTGTATTCTAAGGTTTCTTGGCTTTGGTTTGAAATCCACCTGCATGGACAAGAGGCTATTAGGCATGGTCCATTTCATCAACAGCTGGTGTGATTGGTGCATCCACGTAAGGTTTTACTTTCAATTCTTAACTTTATGGTGAAATTGCTGATGTGCATTTTTAAAGTATGCTTATGGGAAGTTGGGTATAATGTTATAATAGAGGTTTCAATTTTTTTATAGATTTTAGAAGGTTGTTTAGATTCTAAGGAGTTGTGGTGCAATGTTGAAGTGATGCAGTTGTAAAGAGACTGACTCTAGTTCAAATATTCACATTGTAACAAGGTAACCCAAGCACAGCTTGGCTGACATGGCTGCTTAGTAACATATTGAGGACTACAGCCTGGTCATCCCTTGAAACTTGTTATCATGGAATCTAGCAGCGCTCGTTCCACGGATACCCCCCCTACGAAACTTGTCCGTTTCCTAGGATTCGTGAAGTTCAAGTACGCATAACGAGGTGATTTTTGAGCCACCTCGAAATGCGTTCCCAAGTCTCGAATAGTCAATTCGAGCATTCCCCCTTGTTCGCCTCGCAAAGACCTTCAAAACGAGATCTTTCGCGACGTTTCACTGTTCATACTTTGCAGATTACGAAAAATGCAGTGGCACTGAAAAAGTGCGCTCCTGCCTTCAAGCAAATTTGACTAAGTCTGGAAATGCAAGGGCGCTAAAATTTAGCGCCCCTGCATGAAAGTGAAATTTCTAAAAATGTAATAGCTCTAAATTTTAGCGCCATTACACTTTTTCCTGACACTTAAACTTTTTCTGGCCTTGGCGCGTTTCTTCATCTTTTTCGCGTTTTTCGTCAATCGTGCCACTTTTCGTGCCTAAATTTATTGCTCAACTTGAGTTAGGTTTTCGATTTTCTCTTTCACTTAAAAGTGTTTTAGTTCGCCATTTTCATTGTTTATGATTTTAGTTCTTCCTCTCTTCATGCTGGGCGAGTTTTCTTCAAACTGCAAATACGTTTTTTGAGTTTTTCGACATCCCTCTCCAGCATTTTTCGCGTTTCATCTTTGTAATTTGTTACCCTTGCTTTCTCTTTATTCTCCATTTTCAATGGCAACTCTATGCAGACAAACACTTTGCAAATCCCGAGCGCCGTTTTCATTCACCATTACATCCGTTTTCCATAATCATGTCTCAGATGCAGAAGCGCTAAAATTTAGCACCCTGACATGTTGAATATGTCAAAATAAAATCTAACTTTGAAAAGTGCAAGGGCGCTAAAATTTAGCGCCCCTGCATCAAAGACTGAAATCTCCAAAAATGTAAGGGCGCTGAATTTTAGCGCCCTTACACTTTTCACAATCTTTTTCCTGACTTAGTCATTTTTTTTGTGCAATGGAGCTAAATTTTAGCACCTTTACACTTTTCTTCCAGACTTAGTCATTTTTTGTGTAATGGAGCTAAATTTTAGCACCTTTGCACTTTTTCCAGACTTAGTCATTTTTTGTGCAATGGAGCTAAATTTTAGCACCTTTGCACTTTTTCCAGACTTAGTCATTTTTTGTGCAATGGAGCTAAATTTTAGCACCTTTACACTTTTCTTCCAGACTTAGTCATTTTTTGTGCAATGGAGCTGAATTTTA
The DNA here is from genome assembly GCA_007258455.2 of Sequoia sempervirens. Lineage (NCBI taxonomy): Eukaryota > Viridiplantae > Streptophyta > Pinopsida > Cupressales > Cupressaceae > Sequoia > Sequoia sempervirens. The sequence continues at coordinate 1,008,193,614 of VDFB02271358.1, read as the reverse complement.
GCACCTTTGCACTTTTTCCAGACTTAGTCATTTTTTGTGCAATGGAGCTAAATTTTAGCACCTTTACACTTTTCTTCCAGACTTAGTCATTTTTTGTGCAATGGTGCTAATTTTAGCACCTTTACATTTTTGGCAGTTTTTAACCTAGTTTCTTCAAAATTGCTCTGTTTCCATTCCGAACCCCATTTCTTCGCTCCCGCATCGTTTTGCGTCCTTGTCATCCGCTCCACGCTTCCCAATGCTACTTTTTCTGCTAACGCCTGTTGATTCACCATCCTTGCAGTTTCTCTCCAGATCTCGTCAAGTGATCCTAAGGTGATGTCCTTTGATCTTGGTTCTTCCAAATAAAAAGTTCATGCAGGAGACTAGGAAGAAGTATGAAGACTCTGCGCCCAAGCAAAGAAAAATGAAGAAGCTTCCTGTTCTCTAGTGTTAGACATTTCCGGTGCATCCCATTATGCATCTTGTAAATATTTCTCGACATTTTCGAATGTCATTTTGTAAATTGTAATTACACCAAGTCCAAAGATGTAATATTTTGAAAACAAATTACACTTTGACTTTGGTCAAAGTTAGGTGAGATCTCCAAAAATCGCTCACCTAACTTTCCTTAATTTTCTCAATCTCTTTCCTTATTTTGCTCATCCCTCTTTCTATATATTGTGAGGGATTTTCATTGTAACATATCTTTTAGCCTTTTGCAACGAAGTGCTGCCCTTTTGTAAGCAAACTTGTGAAACTTTGCGTTCATATTTTGTGAATGAGATTCAATCAATAAAGGAAAGGATTGCAAGCCAAACTTTGTGTTGGATTCGATACTTTTGTAAGTTGATTCGATTTGGTAGTGATTAGTTCGAGGAATCTGAAAGACTCTAAGTGGTTGATGTAAACTTTGTGTTACATTTATTATTTAGATTGCATTGTTATTTTGTTTATCATTGGTTGAATGATCTATAAGACTTTGCGCTTATAATCATTCATGCTCATGCATGTTCTTGTTGGATAATCTATAGACTTTGTGCTTATAATTATTCATTCTCTTGGATACTTTGTCGAAAGATCTACAAGACTTTGTGCTTGTAATCGTTCGTGCTCGTTGACATTTTGGTTGGATGATCTACAAGACTTTGTGCTTGTAATCGTTCATGCTGTTCGAAGAATTGTTGCGTCTAAGAAGACTTTGTGCTTCTAACGTAGCAAACGGTACGTTTATGCAGATCCGACATTGATAAAGCTACGGAACGACTTTGTGCCTTCGTGAGCTTTCCCATTTTATTTTCTTTTGTTTGTTGTTAATTACTTCTGGTATCTCTACGCTTCGCTTTAACGAGATAGAGATATTGGTATTACTGCTGGTTGTTAGTTTTTAGTTATCAAGAATTTGGAACTTCCAACACTTGAAACATTGTAAACATCTTCTCTGAAAAAAGAGAGAAGTATGAATGTAACACACCCCCCCCACTCCGTGACTTTCGTGTACATTGTGTAATTACTCTTGTGATTTACTATTGTTTCTCTTAGCAGTAAGAAGGGCGCCTCCCCTTTCTGAGAGGAGAGATTCACATCTCACATAGCTGTGGCTGAAGTCCAAGTTGTGTAATCTGTCGAAAGTTGATTACATAATTTTCACCCAACAAAACTGTTCTGGACCTGTTGATGTTCCCAGCTATCCTAAATAAAATGGCTGTTAGATAGAAGAATCATTCAACTGATTTTACAGGTCGAGGCAGATTATATCTAATCCAATAAGCTGTGAAATTGATCTCAAATTATATTATTGAGGTGGGGGGTCTATGCAGCCAAAATTAATGGCTTTGGTAGGACCGTAGGACTAATGGTAGGCAATCTCAATTTACAGATCTATCATTTTGCAAAAGGCTTTGGAAGTATAATACCATTGAGGCGACAACTTTTATTAATAATTTAAATAAACATAATGCTATGAATGGAATCAATAGTAGCTGCTTCATTTGCATAATTCTGATTCATTTTGGCCAATATCTGCATTGGTCACTCACTCCAGTAAGTCTTCAAGAACAACTTCTATTCATGGATTTATTTGCTTCTGGATGTATATGATAAATTTAAAACAGTCTGACCAGCTTTGGTAATTCTAATTTTTCTAAATATACTTCAACAACAACTACTGATATTGCTTTGTTTCAGAAGCTTGTAGTCTATTTATGTAGGTTGTCACTAAGTTGATTGCTATGGGAATGTGATGTAGTTGGCAGATGCAAAGGATGTCATGAATGGTGTCAAATCAGTTTTGGGTACACGACTTCCTGTATTAACACCCAATTTAAAGGTAGGAATGCTTTCCCAAATTTCAAACTTTTTAATTTACTGTTACAGGTTGTTTTCATTGTTTGCTACTGAGATTAAGTTTCACTTGGATGTCCATGTTATAGGGTTTTTATGCAGCTATTGATGCTGGGGCCAAAGAAGTAGCCGTGTTTGCGTCTGCTTCAGAGTCTTTCTCAAAATCAAATATTAATTGTACCATTGAAGAGAGTCTCTCACGTTATAGAGAAGTCTTGGATGCTGCAAAAGGACTGTCAGTACCTGTACGGGGGTGTGTTCCTGTTCCCTGCTCCTATGTTTCCTGTCAATTCTTATAAATCCAAAATGTTTTGTGGTAATATTTTCTCTATTAATAGATTTGTTAATATGTTTAGAAATGGGGAAAGCCAAATAACTTGAATCAATTGAGGCAATGTTGTTTTTACTCACTTGGAAACAAGGACAGCAAAGGATGTGGGAGACGGGGACTGGGATTGAAATGCCTTCTTTTCTCTGTAAATACAAGGTACAGCTGTACTGGGAAATATCCCCCAAAAATTATATGTATATATGTGTATATATACATATTTTAAACAACTAAAAATATTCCATATAAAACCCAAAATCTAAAAAATTTAAGAGTTGGGATTAGTAGTGATGGAAATGGTGGGTGCTCCTCTTAAAGATTCACTAGGGTTTTAGATAGTTTCTTCCGTTTTTTCTCTTGAAATGGGAGATTGCCATGAGATTTGTGGGAGGCTCCAAGAAAAGGAACTTCAAGACACATCCAAGAGACTCTGAGCTAAGTCTTATGGGCCCTAGAGACATGGCTTAGGTGCTTCCCTTACCAGATATGCAAATTGATATTCAAGAGAGGCTGCACTAGGGTGGAGACATCTCTCCCAGTAACTGTAGTTTTTACTTAATTTTTTTCTTATGTATGCAATAGACTGCAAAAATTGTATGTGAAATTATAAAAAACAATCTGGAAATTATGTAATTTATAAATTATAATGCAGTTGCTGCATCCATAAAAATATCATAGAAAAGGAATGCAGAAAAATACTGAACAAAGAACAAGTATGCAAAGAAGGGAAGCACTTGCTCATCCGAGATGGATTGCATTTGCAAATCTGTCTGTAACACAGAAACACTAACAATGGTGGCTATTTGTATTGCATTAACAAAATATAATTGATAAGAGATCAGAGACATCTTTTAAGGCTTTTACTCACTATATAGTAAATGGGAAAGTAAATCTGAATAAACTCATTTCTAATTCATGACTTAACTCTTCATTTAAAATAGCTAAATGAAACATTACTTAAATAATAAGTACATAATTAAAACATAGTAACTAATATCTTGTGCATAGTTACAGAACGTGCCCTTCCCTTTAAATAGCTTTGTGCCTAAAGCTAGTAAACAATACAAACTAGCAAAAGACAAAAACTACAAGAGGATGAAATTGGGAGTTACACGTACATACGAGTGGTGTTGATATTATGAATAGAAGTTACTACCACCAAGTGACAAAATAACCTAAACCAACACAACAAAGAATACAACTCAACAAAATCCATATATGGGAATGGGATCTTTTTAAAAAAATTCTTCTTGGGTCCTCTAATATTTTTTTGGTACACTTTCCAATGTCGTGCCATATTTGGATGCTTGCATGTGGAACCTCCATCTCATTTCTGTTCACTTCTTTTTTATTTATTTTTTTACTTTTTTTTATTGGGCTCCTTGCTTCCTTTCGAGGTTTTTGACTCGTTACCTAATGAATGGCAGTTTGGAGTGCTTCCCCATAAAATGAAATTCTTTGTTCTTCAAGGTTGCATTTTCTAGAGGGAGATCTCTCCACCTCACCTTGTATATTCAAACTGTTTCATTTCAGAGCATCTTCACTCCTTCCCCAATGATACCCTTTGTCTGCAACATGATCTTCCCTTGATCATTTGTGATGGGAATTTCATTGTATGGGACAATGTTTGAACTCAACTTCTTCCTTAAACAAGAAAAATGTAATATGTTTTGGATTCTTCCCTTGTTTGGAATATTAGTTTATAGGTCACTTTGCCTAACTTTATATGGCCCCTTATACCAATGCTGCAACTTATGTTTTCCTTGTTCCTTGAATGTGATATTATGTTCTTGGAGATGAACAAAGACAATGTCACCCACTTTAAAGCTGCACTTTGTCTTTTTTTGGTCAGCTTGTTGCTTCATCCTATTTGCACTCATTGTCAACTTGTCCTATAACAATGTAAAGACATCATATATTTCCTCCATTGTCTCAAATGCTGTAGGCACCTTAACCATACAATGCTTTAAACAAAGTCATCTTGATCGCTTTGAGTGATAGTTGTTGTACGGTGTACCAATACTCTGCCAACTACAATCATTCTATCTATTTGCTTTGTTTGTGCTCTACACACATTGCAAGATAGCCAGCCTTACAAATGTTTGTTCACTACCTCAGTTTTCCCATCTATTTGGGGATAGTAGGAAATACTCATGTAGAATGTTACTCCTACAAGTTTGAAAAGTTCTTGCCAAAAACGGCTCCTAAAGGTCCAATTTGGATCACAAATGGTACATTGTGGAATCTCATGCAACTTAAGCACATGCTGGAATAGACTTAGTCACATGCATACTTTGTTTAACAATCTACCACAAGGAAGCTTCATCAAAACTTTTTCATTGTAGTAGGCCCTAGATGAAATCCATTAGGATATTTTGTCACTTTTGATTGGGAATAGCATTTGGTTGAAGAATCCTAGGAGTTGGGATGCTCTCCACTTTATTGCATTGACAAGTATCACATACAGCCACAAATTTAGGAATTTCAACCTTCATGTTTTGCCAAAAGAGGTTGGTGTTTACTCTTCTATTGATAAAATTAATACTGGAATTAATAACAGAAAATAACAATGCATACAAGATAGGAGTAAATGTATATGTTTATTTGCACATGAAGCTATTACAGAAGTAGACCAAAGATGGTCAGCCAAGGATCAAATTACTTCCCCTGATGATGCTAAGGCCATTTAAAGGACTTGATAGTTGCCACAAAAACACAACCGTTTATCAACCAACATCCATAACTACTCGAAAACCGACAAACAATTAATACATAGTTGGATATAATCATATGAGCAAAACATAATTGTATGCTGATTATGTCACCCTCCCCACAAAGAAAAAGTCATCTTCCAGATGACAAAGAAAAAAGTAAGCATCAATTAACGTAAGTTAAGACTTTCCAAATTTGTGGCCATTTCCCAAACTTTTGACAGAGTTGTAGATGAAGGAGAACTTTGATGTTGATGCTTCCCATGAGTAGAGAACTGAGGAGGAAAACTGGAAGTACACACAAAGCATAAGTAGAACCGACATATTTGAAATGAATGCCAATGTAAGGAGAATGCATTCACCAATGGCCATACAATTTATTATTTAAGTAATTATGGCTGAGGGCCAAACAAACAAGGAACCCAATTTGATTGCACAACGGAGTTGGAATATGTTTCACCCAATCCATCACTGAACCCAGATGGGATTGTAGGCACTGCAATATTATCCTTATCAAGAAAATTTTGTTCAATATCGCCATACGCAATTAATGTACTTTCACCCAATCTTTGTAGCCTGGTGGAAGGATTCATTGTTGTTTCCAATGTCATTCTGAGGAAGAACCAATTGTAGCAGAAGAGTTGCTCATTATTTCCATAGGATAAATATATAAGGATTGAACAATAGTTTAAATACAACCCTACTCCTTTCCGTTGCATTGAGCCAAAGCCAAATTCTGCTAATAATGGAGCAGTTAGAAGAGTTGTACAATTTAGTAGGGTGTAAAGAAAAAACAATAGGGCAAACTATAGTTAGGAGGATTGGTTGTACAACAGTCACTAGGAAATCCAATTGTATTGTGGTAGTAGAGAAGGTAGGTTGTATGCTAGTAGCAGATAATGTGAAACACTCCAAACATATGGTGGCAACAAGGAACTTTGGCTATATAGCATTAGTCATTAAATGTAGAAAACCCAACTGCATAGTGTTGGCCAATAAATGTAGAGTATGAGACCGTACAAAAATCAGTCCATATGGTGTTAACAAGGCGTACAATTGTCAAGATTGTGGGTGTATTGTTGTAATCACTTGTTGGTCATATGGTTGTGTTGGCATTAAAACTAACACCTCTGGAGTGCAAGTTTGTACGGACAGCTATGCACACTGCTTAATGAGTGCTCTTCAAATTAGGAGGGGAAGCTCCCTCGTAGTGCTGGAATGCGTGGAAAAGAAAAGTAATCTAAGTCCTATCTTTTTGTTCTCAGCTGGAAGAGGCACAAGGTTAAGAAAACCAAGAACGTTGCAGCTAAGGATTTTATGGTTTCGCAGATCACTAACTACAACTAAGCTAACTACTTTAAATCTATCCAGTTTCCTCAAGAAAACAGAGCATGAGGAAATGGAGCAGGAATGATTATTTGACGATAAGCCGGGTACGGACTCACAACGTGAAGGCAAGGTGGCACAACTATCTGCTTGTCTGAATAGGCTTATTGGAAACAACAATACACGATAAACTAAGTACAGATTCTCAGCTTGAAGGCAAGGTGGCACAACTATCGGCTCAATCTGAATAAGTTTATTATTCACACACATCATACGATAACCAAGAACAGATTCTCAACTTGAAGGCAAGGTGGCACATCTATCAGCTAAATCTGAACGAGTTTATTGAACACAAAACATGAAGGATAGCCAACTAGGATAATAAATTGCATTGGCAAGACACGCATACAATCTACGATCAACTAGCCACTATATCTAACTAAGGCAAGCATTCACCATAATAATTGCATGAAACCCGAGTGGCATAACAATTCATCACAATAGTAAATACTCATGAACAGATACAAAGCAATATTACAGGCAAGGTAGGCACAGCATATATTTCTCTCTCGTGCAAAAGTTATGGACAAATGAGCAAAAGCTCTCATTTATAGACATCGAAAGGTGTAGGGAACCCTAAAATCACCTCGAGTCAACTATAGTCTTGCAATGCATGCAAGATTTATTGCTAAACCCTAATAAAGAAAACTATACAGTTAACTGGAAAGCTACCATCAGTTAACCGGTACATCTAACCTAAATGGACCATGTGCAAGCATGCACGTCCTTATTTAAAACAAAGTTAATTGGACACTACCTTCAGTTAACTGAAAACCCTAACCCTAACTCCTGTGAAGATAATCCCAAGGAAGAGATAAGCATGAATGAAATCAGCAAGTGAACTCAAGACTGAAAGTCGAGTTAACTGCTACTTATGACTCTATCCTCAAAATTAACTGCAGGATCCAACTGGTAGATCACTCCTCGTCATCTCGGTCTAACACTTCGACCAAGAACTTGTCAATCTCTCTGTCCTCTGGCACTTTGATACTGTCCAAAGCGATAATCTGTTTCTTCAGTTCTCTATCACTTTCCTTGACTGTATGCATGCATTCTTTGACATCTTCAGTCGCCTTTCTGAAACTAGCTGAAATTATTGAAATGTGATCTAGAATCTCCATCAAGATATCACGAGCATGCTTCTGGAACTTAGTTTGCACAGCCTTGAGATCAGTGTAGGTACCATCTTCACGAAGATAATGCTACGGGATTTGAGTGACTTTGGCGGCTCCGGAAATGGAGTGATCTTTGTTCCTCTTGCAGCTTAATGCTTCTAATGCTTTTCTTGATTCTTCTCAATGAAAAAGTGTCGCATGATGAAACCACGAAGCTTGATCGCGAACACTCTGGTTGTGAGAAATACACAAGAACGCGGAATTCCAATGGTGTCCAACCCGCATTTATGCTTGTCAAATTGTTTGAATCAACCGTCAGATGCACTTGATCTTCATTGTCACCTGCTCTGATGAAAACATAAATTAAGACCGATTTGGTCTTGAATTCAGTCTAGTTGAACCGCCTTCTGAAAAACTTGCCTATTGACTGTGAACACGGCTATGTTCTGACAACTTTATCTGGAAAGCTAAAATGGCTACTGGTGAGGCTAAAAATAGCGTGTCGGAGGATAATTTTCACCAAAAATTTTGAGACATGGGTTTTGTCCGGAAAATAATTCTAAGACAACCCACAACGTCAAAATTGTGAAAAAACGCCATTTAGCCTAACATGCAAAGACTTTTCAGTCGAGAACTGTAGGGGTTTTTAGAGCTTCTTGGGGCAATTTTCTTGAGAAAATCTGGAACATGGGTTTTGTGCACAATGGATTTCTAAGCCAACCTAGATGATGCGATTTTCAAAAGATGTGATTTTGACCCACATGCAAAGAAATCTTCGAAAAAAAAAGCACAGAGCTTCAGAATGAAGGCTGCGGGGCAATTTTCTCGAAAAAATCTAAGACATGGGTTTTGCTGCTGATGCTGAAATATGCGAACCCAGATGGTCAGATTCTAAATATTTTGCCGTTTTCTTTGACATGCGAAGAAAGTACCTAAGATGAGAAATAGAAGAAATAAGACAGAAGAAAGAACGTTTTATTTGCTCTGCTTTGGAAGAATTCGCCTATCTCTGTTTTGGAATTCGATGAAACCTGCATGCAAACTGAAAACAAAGTCTGGAATATTCTTCTTCTGAACAATTTGAATCCGTTGCTATGAAGAACGCTGAATTCTGACACCTGTAGCACTTTTAACTTGCTGCTCGCTCAAGAAGAATGAATATTTCGAAGCTTGAGATGATGAAATAATGGACGCCAATGCTTGAATAAATAGATTTTCATCTTTGAAATTCGCACAAAGCATTAAACCTTGAAAAATGGCGCTTGGCTTATGATTGGACCTCAATTTTAGTTAACTGAAACTAAAATAAGCTAAATAAAGCATCATGCTTTAGGGTTTCCCTTTCAATCTTCAGTTGCAAATTTATTTAAAGCCTCGTGCGATTTAGACTTCAGTTAACATTCAAAAGTGAAGCACCAACTTCAACCTCATGCTTTAAATCTTTTAAATATTCTAAATATGGCGACCCTTTTGGAAACTTCAGTTGACAAAGATGAACTCGCCATACTTCACAAAATCATGCTTCATTCTTTAATTTAAATATGGCGTCCCTTTTCAGAACTCCAGTTGACATTCAAAGAAGCGCTATCTTCACAAAATCTTCACAGTTTCAAGCAAATTCGCCATGCATGCAAACTCAAGTTGGTTTTCAAACATAATCTTCAGTTAAGTGAACATGCAATTAAGTTAACTCAACATGCAAACTAGTTAACTCGACATGCGAACTGAAAGATCACTCAACATGCCAATATATGAACTGGAGATGACAACCCAAAAATCGTTCAGTCTAACTGCAGTCAGAACTCAAGTTAAGGCGCACTAGTCAACCTCTTTCGAAAACTCAACTTTGACCTCTTAAGGCGAATTCCAGACTTAGCCAATTTTCATGAAAATTTGGATTTAATCCTCTTTCGAGACCTCTGTTCATCCTCTGACACTAGTTGACTGACTCCACCGATTGGCTGGCTGACAGGTGCATTGCAGAGCAGGACGAAAACTGATCAAAAGGAACCTTGAGACTGAACATCATAAAACTAACATCTGAAGGCTCAAAAATCCAAGCGCCTTTTTCAAAAGCTGCGCTTTTTCTCAGACTTAGTCAAATTTTGACATCTACATCTCGAACGAAGGGAAAAATAAATCCTTCATAACTTCTGATTTACCAACTTTTAGGACTGGATCTCAGGTTCACTGCGGAGCTGACTTCATTCTGCATGACAGCTGCAAAGGCACATTTCTCCAGAAAACATCATCTGAGGGGTGAAAATCAAGGGTGCCTTTTTCAAAAGTTGCTCTTTTTCCTCCAGACTTACCATTTCTGGAACTGACCAAAATAACACTAAAACTTCAACTGCAAGCTGCTGAAACATCTTCTGATTTGTCGGAAACAGGCAACGAAAACCTGAACGTAACACGGACAAATTGAATATCTGAGATCATCAAAAAGAAGGCATTAAAAGCTTGAAAAGCTCAGGCGCCTTTCTGAAAAAGTGCTCTTTTGCTCATTCCTTGATATTTTGACTAAGATTTGACCCTATGTTAGACCTCTGGCTCAGGTACTTCAGCAACTCAGATTCACCCACTGATGGATGCGTCGCGAAGCCTGAACAAATGTGAGATAAACATCTTGGGTGGCATTTAGTCAAAAACCTTCATTTGACACCTCAAAAAGATGGGCGCCTTTTTCAGAAGCTGCTCTTTTTTCCAGTGTTAGCCAATTCTCGTTTTCCTCTCGTTTTGCGCTATATCTTCCGTAACTTGCACGAAACAGGTCCGTTTGACAAGCTTGATAGCCCGTTGCGAAGCTGACGCGATGCCGAACAAATGCCTGCTGGAGGTGACAAACCCTAAATATAAGATTTGAGCCCCTAAAAGATAGGGCGCCCATTTGAAAATGTGCTTCCTTCTCCAAAGATAGAAAATTTTGACAATTTCCCTTCAAATTTTCACTTTTCTTAAATTTCTTCAGTAACAGACTAACATGACATTAACACCAACTCCATATGTAAAAACCCCAAAAACGACCTTCTGACATCACTTTAACAAGATTAAGACTCAATTAAGCAAAATGCCTTAGTGAAGCAAAAATTTTGGTTTTGGGTACAACAGGCTGAGTGCCACATAGGTTGTATGGTCAAGGAAAACATAGTCAAGTCGTACGGAATATGCTTGTATGATGCAAGTTGTATGGTAGAGTTAAGTTGTACAACTATAGGAGGGAATCATATGGCGACAGTGATGAAGGAGCATATGGTGGGACTGTGGGAGTATGGAAAAAAGGTTGTATAGTAGCAACATTGAGGAGGTGTACATCTGCAATAGGGAACTTAGACTGTATGACTGTGATAGTACGTTTGGTGAGTTCAATTGGCAGCAGTAATTTTTTTCTTGAATAGCAAACCTCTAGTCATATAGCGGCGGCTAAGTGAAGAATGGTAAGTGTATGGTGATCACCAATAAACTAGACTGTACGGTGGATAATGGAATCTTAGACTATATGATGGACTAAAAATTCTCGAACTATATGGTGGTGAAAGAAAATGAGGAATAGGATGTATGATGAGGAATGAAGTATTAGGCTATACAACGGAGATGCATAATTTTTCCACTTTATTATTTGATTTATACTTTTCTATCCTATCTTTTTCTCATGGAATATCTTCTTCGTTAATTTTGAAATCTTTAGTGAAGTCGAGTGCCTCTGCTAGAATCAAAACTATTGACTTTTGCAAATCTTGTTTTGTGTTCGACCCACATAAATTATCCAACTCTTTAAAATTGTTCTTCGTTTTCTCCTCTGCGTTGATTTTTGTGGTTTCTGTTAGAACTGTAAAATTTTGAAATTTTTACAGTCTATTGCATCCAAGAGTTTCCAGCATTGAGTCCTCATCATAAGCATAAAATTCCCTCTTTGTATTGTCTTGCTTATTTTCTGTCATAAAATCCATTGAATCCATCAAGTCCTTTGCATTTCATTGTATTGCCTATTTCGGCAGGACATAGTGAAAGTCTCCCCGACTTATGTAATCTCCACTAATGTATGTTTGTTGCAGACTATCGGCAGGACAATTTTCTTGTTTCGGCGACAAAAGGAGTCATTTCGGCAAAGGGAATCATTGTCGGGGTGAAGTCATAGCGAATACATTGTGTTTCGCCGACCAGCGCATGAGGAATTATATCGGTCAAGCTGAAAGTATTCTGGAGAATGTCTTGGCGAAGTATTTTTTCTTGCCGACTGGCATATAGAAAAAATATATCGGCATATGTTGGGGAATCGATGTAATGTCACGATGAATACAATATGTCATACCAACTAATACATAAAGTGGTTGTTTCGGCCAGACTGATTGGTATCGGCATGAAGTCATAACGAAATCATTTTGTCTTACCGGTTGGCTTGCAAACAAATGTCTCGGTAAGACTTATGTGCATCGGGGAAGGTCTTAGCGAAGTGGTTATTGTTTGGCCGAACCAAGTTCAAGGGGATTCAAAAGCTATCGGTGAGAAGCTATAGAGTCTTGCCGATTCAAAAGTTACGCCGATAGAGATGTGCATCGCCAGGAAAAGAGGTCTTCGGCTTAAGTCTCACCGAGGTTTGAAAGTTATACCGACAGGTATTTCGGGGTGAATCTCATGGAATGGAGTAGTCTGGAAGAGTGATTTCGGTAAGACATTTGGCATCGATATGAGTCTTCCCGAAGGTTCATTGTCTTGTCGAAGGTATTGTTTCATTGGTAGGTTTTATTTCTTCGGTGAGAAAACTTAGTGGTCACGCCGAAATGAGATTTCATCGGTGAAAGGGTGATTTTGTCTCAGCGATTGGAAAATGATTTGAAGAATGCATATCGGTATGACACTGTGAAGTCTATGTAACATCTCCCCGACTTGATTTTGTCTCAGCAACATGGAAAACAGAAGCGATAGTCATCATTTTGATTCCAAGTGTCGGTAAGACTGTAGAATGTCTTGGCGAATGTTGTAATAAACGTTGCAAAAGGACTTCGCCCCAGATTTGAAAATCTCTCATCGACAGGACGTTTGATGCGACAGTGCTAGTTTCAAACGAGGCTTCATTCGTGCTTCATTAATGGCGCGACGGGGTATAACAGCAAAGTTTTAATCAATTCTTCAGTACCGAATTGATTGCATGAGAATTGGCAAGGCGAGCTGAGAACCGGGACATCTTTCAGTCTGAGGAGTCTAAGCTGAATACTATAAGTAATTGCTTCTTCGTTTTTTCACATTTTGATTCTGTAAGCTTGAAAATGGAGTCTTCTTGTTCTGGAAGGGCTAAGGGTAGAAAGCTTGGTGAGAGTAGTCAGTCGAAGGGAAAGAAATAAAAGATTGATACAGAGCATGAGGGTATTGAACGAAGGTTGAACCAAGACCTTATTGATCAACTACTTGGTTTAGGGCCTAAAGCTAGAAGGTCCGCACAACTTAGGGTAGAAGTTGATAAGCTGGATGATAAATGCAAGTTCATAGGTGATGTCTGGACTGTTGTAAGAGGGTATGAATTATTCAATTTTCACTACCATAGGAGAAACCGTTTTGAGCCAGTCTATAATCCATGGAAGTTGAATGTAGGGAAATTGGTGTGCCCTAATGTATTCGTAAATGTAGAATTGGTACAATTGCTTGCTGATCATTATGATCCAAAACATAAACCTATATGTGATCCTTCTGGAAAACCACAGATATATGTGTCAAAAGAAGCAATAGGTGAGGTTTTCAAATTGGAAGGGTTTTGCAATGAGGAAATCAGTTGTGAGGAGTTGCAGAAGGAATTTTCAAGAATGGATACAATTTACAAGGGTTGGAGGTTACCAATTCACAGGGTTAAGCAGGGTAACAAGCCAGAACCTCTGGAAGATAGTGAGGGGCCTCCCTATCATGTAGATTTGTTTGAACCTTATATGAAGTACACATATTTCTCATTGTGTCAGGTGTTGGGAATGGATGCCCCGGAATTCATGTCAATGGTGCCAATGATTATCACAGCAGATATCCAATATCATAACTCCAGGCCATTTGACTATGCTTCATATATTTCTAAGGAGCTTGATTCAGGATTGATGGCTATAAAGGGTGGAGCTTCTATTGTTCATCTCAGAAACTATTCATTGTTGATGCACTTAGTGCTATATTTCGGACAGGAGTTAGGGGTATGGCCTTCAGAGATGAGGATTTCTCAAGTTGGTAAAGAGGGTGAAGCATTGCCTGTTCAGCTTTGGACTGCTATTTGGGACAACAGGTTTGCTAGTTCTAGTTTTATTCATTTTGAAGAGCATTTTGTAAAAACATTGTATAAATTGTATCAATATCCTTGTAATTATTCATTGACTGATGAGATTAAGAGATTCCTTTGGCCAAAAGACTTCAATGGGCCAATTGATCATAACTGGGGAGACCGTTATTGTTTGGAGGGAGCTACAGTAATCAGAGTATATGGATTTGAAGATGCTCCTCTCATTCTGCCAAGGACAGTTCCAAACAGGGTTGCATATTTGGAAATTGTCAGACAGATGGATTACTGTAGTGTGATGCATTTCAGCTCTTTTGGGAAGTAGGCTTTTATGCCTAGTACTTTGTGTTTTGGTGATTTCACTGTGTTGGCTAAGGAGGGATATAATTCAATCCTTGATAGATTGTTACATTATAATATGAAAAGAGGACCACCCAGGACAAACTTTGACCCTGAAGGATATATCAATTCAGCCAAAGAAAGGATTAACTTTGGAGGGTATCAGCATGTACCCTATCCTTTTGATGATATGATCAGGAATCTGGATGAAGATGAAGTAGAAATGGTTGTTGAAAGATATAACCAGGGGCTACATGATATTGAGCTATTGTCTTATGGAGATGAGGAAACACCAAGAGTTAATGTGCCACAAGGGAAATCAGAAAAGGTATCCAGGTTGAGGACTCAACAGTATGTCTGACCGGTTTGAGAACAAAATATTGAAAGTGGTGATGTTGATGCAAGGCACATGGAATACAAATCATTTGTCTCTGATGATGAGTTAATAAATTCCCCAGAGTTCAAGGCATTCTTGTACAAGCAGAAGGGGAAGGAAATAAGAGAGAATGTTGATGATGTTACTTCAGGAAATGAGGAACAATTGCTGGCTCAATTGAGAAAATGTGTGGATGATGAAATGACAAATATGACTCCTGAAATGGGAAGGAAAATGTTGGAGAGTGCTGGTGTCATGATCTTTCCTGGCCTTGATTTGAACTCTACATTGGTCTTTGATAGTTTCTTGAAGGGTAGTAATGCTCCACACACATAAGCTTGACAAGGAAAAGGTGACAGAAGTATATGCAGGCTCCAAGTATAATACTAATGAGGGATCATTGATGGTATGGGCTTTGTACCCACCCCACAGGAAATCAGTGGTAATTGATACAGAGAAGGCATTTGGCCATGTCATGACTCTAAAAGTTGGAGAAGCTGATCCTGTAGCTACTGCAGATATTGGGGTAAATATTGCAAAGTTGAATAAAGCACAAATTCAGTTATTGATAAAAGAAAGAGAAATGTACAAAGCAAATAATAAAAAATTGTAGAGAGAAAATGATAGACTCAGAGACTTGGTTGGTGTTTCAATGGGGACAACCAAAATGATCACTCAAGGAGAAAGCTCTCAGGCAAAAGATCATTGGGTAGGATCAAGTGCTTATTCTCAGGGAAAGCATGATGCAATTGCAGCAATTGTCAAGAAGAGGCAGGATCATTTGACATCTTCGTTGAATAAATTGTGGGGAAAATACTCTCATACTCTTGCTGCATTGAAGGAGCACACAAGGATGGATGGATGAATCATGGAGAAGTTTCATGAATTGGCCCAAAGTGATGAGGCTAGCAGTTCTGCACTTGAAGCTGCAAATCATATTATCAATCGCCATCGAAACTTCTATGATGAATTGCAAGGGGATGAACAGGGGTTAATTGAAGCCGCCAAGAAAACTGTGATCACATTCTTTGATGATAAAGGGGAATTGAAGGATGCTATCAGATGGAAAAACGAATGTGAGTCAATGCTGAATGAAATCATGAAGACGGCTTCTGCAAAGGATACAACATTGGAGGAGGTGAGCGAGCAAAATGAGGACATGGTCAAGATGGAAATCATGATCCGGAATGTTGTTGGAGATGCGGACACATATGAGCGCCGGGATTATTTGGATCACCTCACTAAGACTCACTTGTGGCTTAATAGAGCCTAATTATTCTCTATCTTTTGTTTTGTAATTTGATATTTCCTATTTCCGAAAGGATGTGTCCTTTCGTATTCTTAATGTATAAATATCTATTTTGTAAACAATGTGCGGGCGATAGGTAGAATAGGATAGAGAATAGAAAAATACGGTGGAACACCATGTTTCACAGGGCTGAGACTCTGATGTATGTTTTGAAGCCATGGAGATATCAATGAAAATGATCTAATTTGCTAGCGTATTCCGGTGTCAATTGTTGTGTTGTGCCTATTGAAAGAATTATTTAAGTTGTCTCTAAGATTGATATTGCTTGGTTATCTAAATTAACATAACATGTTTATGTTTGGTTTATCAGTATGTATTTGCCGTATCTGTGTGATTGGTTGATAGGTTCTTTCAAGGAAGGATTAAATCCTTTTAATTAATCACAGTAATTAGGGAATTTCATTTAGATTAGTAAGAAGAACTTAATAATCACAATCTTGCATGTTTATACTAGTTATAAACAAAATATGCCAAACAATTTGAATGTCCTCCAGAAAGAAGTCTTTCGTTTAAGATTTCATTTGACTCCGTATACTATATAAGGCACTGGTCTCACCGTTTCCATCATTTAGTTTCATTCATACTTTTCTTACATCTGTTGACTGAGCATATTAGGGTTTAGTCTTCATTTTAGTATACAAAATGTACCAAATTTGTTTTATTTTGTCCATTTCAATCTGCCATCGTGGACAAATCATGGCATGAAGAGAAGATCAATAGTCAAGTCTGCTTCATTTGTTACAGGTATACCCGCCTAGGTCTAGCAGCACCTGGAGAGTAGAAGGTTTAATTGTTTCAAACCTTGTTCTGTTACCCTAAAACGTTGTGAAAGTTTGGCAACCTTTCGTGGTTCAAACCTGTGTTTTTGAGAGCTAACAAATTGGCGACTCTACTGGGGACAACAAAGAATCTGTGCCTTAATCATAGAGTCAGAAGTCCTATATACAGACTCCGCTGGGAATAACAAGTAACAATCTCTTTTCTCACTTTCAAGAAAGTGAGTGGCGACTCTGATTAAACATTGCAATATGAATGGAAGAAGATCTCAATTTAGGGAAGGTCATTCTGGAGCTCCTCTTGGCAATAGTAGGTGGACACATAAAGATGATAAGGCTGACAAGGGTAAAGGGAAAAGTGAGGACATGTGCTTTACAAACAAAGACAAATCATGGCATGAAGAGAAGATCAATAGTCAAGTCTGCTTCATTTGTTACAGGTATACCCGCCTAGGTCTAGTAGCACTTGGAGAGTAGAAGGTTTAATTGTTTCAAACCTTGTTCTGTTACCCTAAAACGTTGTGAAAGCTTGGCAACCTTTCGTGGTTCAAACCTGCATTTTTGAGAGCTAACAGTTTCAATGAAATTACAGTTTGATGGAAATACCTCACAGTCCTCCATTTGCCAGTGAAATAGGCCATGGAGAGAATTTGTTTCATCCTTCGAATACAATTGCAATTCTAGAATCCCTTTGTCGTTCGGTTCCATTGGACCCCGATCTTGCTTCTTTGTCCATTCTTCTTTAGAGTTTGAATTTAAGGAATCCAAGGAAGCTGCTTCCTCACTTATTTCTTGGTTCTTCAAATCAATGATATACTTTAGACTCTTGTTTTCAAATGAGAGTGTTCTTTTTCCAATTGTGATTGACTTTGACAGCTACCAGCGAACCTTGACCTAAATGCTTTCTTTTGTAATGAGATGACCACAAAGTTTAATAGAAAATTATGAGTTCCAATGATTACCGGACCTTTAAGACTCCAAGCATCTTGATCCCTTGCTAGTCTATACCACTAGTTGAGAAGTTGGGGGCTACATGATTGGCTTACCTAGGCTTCTCCAAGAATCTTTTGGAAGTACATTTACACTAGATCCACCATCAACAATTGTATTTGTGATTCCTTCCAAGGATCTCTATGTGCACCACCATTGGTTTCTTTGCTATGTTAGCCATCAGTAACATAGGATTGATCACTTGGTCTCTTAACAATGGAGGTTCAATTATTGGGTCTTTATTTTCTCTAGATTCTAAATGGGCCATCTTATTCTTCCCAAATATAGTATTGGTCATAACATTTTGGAGTTTAATACTTTGTAATAAATCCACTAGTTTGATTGGTATGGTAGTTTGAAGTACTTGCTTTGCAATACTTTTATCGGATTCTAATTGGTTTGTTACTGTACTTGCATTTGCATTTGAGTGGTGTCATTCCTTATCCATAACATTCTCCACTTTGACTCTTGCTTCACAAGGTCTTTCTTTTTCTATACATGGGCTTGGGTACACTGCCTTCTTTGCTTGAACTCAAGTAACAACCAATACTTCGTTATGCCTTTCTACATCAATCATGTTGATACTGGCCTTTTGCTTTTGACAACCAACGCCTTCATGGTTTCTAGGTTGACCATTTGCATACTAATCCCATTGTGTTTTGGTTTCTATAGTAGTCTCTTGCAAGGTGTCCCCATTCATTACATTGCCAACATTGGACAATGTGACAACCTTTAGAGTTGTATTGTATTTGATTTCGACCTCTCCTCTTTGATTCCTATAGCCACCTATAGATGCATTATTATTATTTTGCGGCTTTAGTGGAGTGGAATGCTCTCCTTGTGTGCTCCTACTTAGATTATATGCGCATTCTTTGATCAAATGATCCATAACTTGACAAATATCAACAAACATTTTTCTAGGACAATTATTTTAATGTGATCTTCAACTTTGTATTCCATGCACCAGAGTTCCTTTGTTTCTTTAGTTTCTTTTTCTGCCTTTAATTCCTTAAACATCCACATCATATCTCTTCTCAAGACTTGCACGATTCTAGATTCATTCTCATTGTTATCATCCGAACTTTCATCAATTAAGACATATGAGCATCCTCATTTTAGAGAGCATGCACCATCCACAACTAAGCCATATTGAAATCCTTATTTTGCAAAAAAGAACATCCTTGCTTTTGACCCATTTGTTGAAATTCCTATTGCTAGAGATGTAGGAAAACTAAGATTGGTAATTGTAGGAAGTATTTGTGTTACAATGTTATGTTATTAGTGTTACATATGATGACAACGTAGTTTGCTATTTAATTATTGGCCGAGGTTGTGTATTGAATGGGTATAAGCATTAAAAGGACCAATGGCTCTTGATTAGACCACAATTGTTGAGTTTAATTGGTTATAACCATTCATTAACTTACACAACCTTAGGTGGCAGTTAAAATAACAAACTAAGTTGGGATCACCTGTAATAACATAACATCATAACACTGCCAACATTTCTTGTGAATATTAATTGTGGATGGATTGAGGACTAGTAATGCTGACATTTGAGCTCTTATTTTAAGACATAGTATTGGCTAGTTTCCTAATAAATATAACCACTTGGTTTGTACAAAAGATGATTTAACATTTTATTCATGATTTTTTTCTAGTCTTTTCATGATATCATTGATTTCATCTTTTGGTTGTTGCTTCATTTCTTTTTATTGAGCATAACATACGACACATGTTGCTGTGAAGACCTTATTGTGTTGTGGAGCGATTTTTGAACCATTATCATTTTTGGAGCCCATCTTTGGTCATGCTAGTTGGTGTATCTGGTTGATGACAGCTTTGTTCGCGAAATGGTTTTTTGTTTATTGGTACTGGAATATGGTAGAGGCACCAATATTCTTGGAGTGTGCCTTGTTATAGAGCGGATGTACCTTTCTTGGAGCATTGATATTGTTGACTTCAACATGGAAATATTATAATTAGGGGGACATTATGTGGTGACCTTTCCATCTTGTACCCAAGTGTAAGAGGGGAGGCTAGGACAAATAAATATTGACTAGTGATCCCATGAGTCCTTTACTCGTGGTATCCATGGGAAATATAAAAGTCAATTTGTGAACCCTATTCAAACTATTAGCATGAGTTGTTTATGTTGGTTTTGTTAGTGGGAGACACCAAGCTTGGTACAATTCAATGTTAAAAACATCTAGGTCTCCATTAGAAATCAAAATTTTGTGTCCATTTAGTGGATTGTTCAGCCAACAGGTGCCATGGTTATTACTATCTTGATAGTCCACTTTATTTTTGTGAGAGCAAAGGTCTCATTAACTTTTCTCTTGTTAGGGTTCAAGCATATCTTGTTTTTGTGCAGAAGGTTAACTTTGATGGTTATCATAGTATATTTAGTAAGCTTTGTTGGTTGCTTTTATTTGTAGGTAAGACATACACTACTTAGAGGGTGTAGCTTGATTGGCAATGTCTGAATTAATCACAAACTATGTTATGAGGTTGAAACCTAAAGAGGTGCAACACACACAAACACATAGACATGCACATGTGCACATGAGAACACGCACATGCAAGTGCATGCATGCACACACATACAAACATACACACACATACATTACCCCATATGCCAAGTAGGCATGTTGGCTAGGCTGCGAACTATTAAGTTAAATGTACCTTACTTTGTTACACATGTATATGTATATTCTCTCACACATTATTGAAAACTAAAAATATCTATTTATTTTCACTAGATATAAAGTATTGTAAACCTAAACATAAAATTCTAAAATAATATATAGTGATACAAGTTAGCTTTTTTAAAATACAATTACATATCCATAAATGCAAAACTTGAACTTTATTGACACAATAGTAAGCACCATTGTATCTTGTTGATAGAGTGTAGTTCAATATCTTTCACCAGAAGTAAAGTTCTAAAATGTTGGGAATATCGGTATTTATTCAAGGTTTGTGTTAAGGGATTTTTTTTTATAATATGTTATCAAGTCTGTCAGAGATAAGTTTATTTAAAAGTGATGTGTTCAACTACCTATTGCACTTCCCATAACATAAAGTATTGTGCAATCATAGCTTTGAAACATCAGTAAGAAATCTATTCAGGATGCTAACCCTTTGACAGTTTTATAATAGCAGGTATGTATCTTGTGTTGTTGGTTGTCCTGTTGAAGGACCTATATCTCCATCAAAAGTAGCATATGTTTCAAAGGAGCTCTATGCTATGGGATGTTATGAGATCTCTCTTGGTGATACCATAGGCGTTGGTACTCCTGGTACTTCATCTTGCATTTTGTTATCCATAGCTTCAATTCACCATTTAGATTGTTACCATGTATATGTTCCAAACAGAATAGACAAAAATATTAGTAAATATCTGAATATGATGTCCACTGACAAAAAACATTAGTAAATATTTTCACATGATGTGCATCGTATGGAATGATGATTTCTAGAGGATAAATTCTATGAGAAGTTAATGGAACCTTAGTTTACTAAACAGTTCTTTATAGAGGATAAATTCTATGATGATTTCTATAGAGAACAAATTCTCGGATGATTTCTATGGAGGATAAATTCTATGAGAAACTAGTGTACGAAGGACTCTAAATTTTCTGAAACAGTTTTATTTTATTAAGGTCTTAAAGATAGTTATAAGCAAATCACCTCATTAAAAAATTGAATTTCTATTACATTTTTTTTCTGTTTGATCTCATCTTGTTGATATGTATCCTACCAAAAGTCAGATATTTACTGTTACCATCAAGTCTTGTAATTCCATAATTTTGTGTTCCCTGGAATGCTTGTCCGAGGCCAGGTCAGAAATAATTTATCACACATTCAACTTGTAATTCTAGACTGTAAGCTGTAGACTGTGTACTTTGTTTGCTTTTATTATTTATATTATGCCAGCTAGAAAATTTTATAAGAGTAACTACTGTATGCGGTTATATCCAAGCATTATGGCTCTGGTGCTCTTAGCTGCAAGGTCTGGACTCTGAGCCAGTCTAGTATTTCAACTTCCTGTGTTTCTCTACCTAAAAATGTTTTCATTACAGCCTGGGAAATTTGACTCAGCTGTTTCCTCATTTGAAAGTATATAGGCAAAAATTTTCAAGGCATTTGCAGCTCATTTAGCCTGCAAAATGGAATTTGCAATGCCGAAAAGGCAACACAAGTAAAAAGGTTTTCGTTTTTGTGGGACAGGATCTATCCAACTACCTGTACGAGAGAAAGAGAAAAAAGGGGATGAAAATATCATGCCCTTGAAAGGAAAACAAAGAGAAGTCACAACTTTCTGGCATTGTATCATATTACTCTATCTAGTCTGTAACACATAACAGAGTTAGTTCATTGGATGTTGAAGATATTTACTTTATTTTCTAGGCTCTGCCCACATCTTGGAAGAATGTTTTATCAGAGGGATAGAGATGCAGAAGGCTGAGATCAGAAACTCTTTGACAGGTTTTGCAATGCCAGCTTGCTTGCTGGCTATCAGATAGATGGTTATAAATAACATGATGATTATAACCCTTGTCTGTTATACTACATTTGTACCTAAGCCCTAATTTTACTCGAGTCTTGATCATTTGATGTAATGACTACCAAGACATTTTTTGGTTGTGCACTCGCCTTGCTTTCTACTTTTGATTACTTGTATCAGTGTAGCTTAAGTATTCATGAAAATAATCTTTTGCCTTTTTCAATATATCCATGTAGTCTTGTCTATATCTATATATCTATCTACTACCTAGCATGTGTGCCATTTCACAAACTGTTCTCACTTATCTGCTTCAGTCGAAAGCTTTTCTGTCAAACATGTTTAAGTTTTAAAATGTAATAGCACTGCATATATAAATATATTTTCATGACTTTAAGACAACTGTATTTTCATGAATTTTAAGATAATTTAAATAATACAAACAGCCTTAATATATTTAATTTTACGTTCATTTGATGTGTTGTTCCAGGTACTGTCATTCCGATGCTTGAAGCTGTTATGAGTGTTGTACCCATAGAAAAGCTTGCCGTTCATTTCCATGATACCTATGGACAAGCACTGGCAAATATACTAGTGTCCCTACAGGTTCTATAACATAAGTTATTTACAGCCTTTGTTGTGATAACCAATGAGATCTTGAATCTTTTTGTCAAACTACAATTCAGTAAAAATGAATCACAACTAGTGAATAATTTAATAATGGAATGAATCTACACACTTACCTCTGAACTTTATTTCTGCTGCTTATATTTACAGATGGGAATAAGTGTTGTTGACTCTTCAATATCTGGACTTGGAGGGTGCCCATATGCCAAAGGTGCTACCGGCAATGTAGCAACTGAGGATGTTGTCTATTTACTAAATGGTCTTGGTGTGAAGACAAATGTTGACCTTGGTAAGCTGCTTTCAGCAGCAGATTTTATTTGCAAACATTTGGGCCGCCAGTCTGGATCAAAAACAGGAATAGCAATGAGCAAAGGAATGAGAGATCATTCAAAGATGTAATTTGTCACATAGCTTATATACAAAAGATGGGGGTTTTATATCTTTTAAACTTTCTCCATTGCTTTTGGTTGATTATGTATTTGTTATAGCATAAAACTTGAATGCACATTCTTCAATTTCATAAGAGGGACACAGCATCGCTGTATGCAAAAGCACAGATGTTTTGGGAGCATTGTGGAATCCCATGTGTCCTGTTTATTGATGTCAGCATTGTTAGTATTCTGTAAATTGATTCAATAACCAGGCTATTTTTCTCTTGAGAGATTATACATGGAACTTGATCAACAAAATAAACTAGCCTACGATATTTAAAGAACAGCTTTATTTGGCAAATAGTCTACTGGGATTTTGTGTTCTTTATTTTCATTGTTACCATGCCATTGGATTTCATGCATTATAATATTCAAGCACCTTGCTTTTGAAACTTCTCCCTCTGACAGACAGACAGACAGACACACCACGACAAGCTTAATGATAATAAATAATCCTTCTAAATAATCAGGACGAGTCCTTCAATTATTTATTACCTTCTCAGAGAAGGACAATGCATTTTGTTTGATAATGAATGTGAATGGGATAATATTTGTTGTTAGTGGTTTGTTTGTTCAGGAGGCCTAATGAGCTGGCTGCATGTGTTAGTGTGATTTAGAATGACAAGGTTGGAAATTATTTCATTCTGTTTCCCCAGTAAAATACTGACAAATACCAAAATCATATGGATCATTCTTAATCATATGATTTGCAGGGCTGACAGGAAAGTGTAATTGTCTATATATCCCTACAACATAGTTTAAAATAATTCTTCTGAGCCATTTGTTGACAATTCATATTTTCCCATATTCACTTGATTATTCAACCGTACTTTTTCATTCACTTGTTCCCCAGCAAATGAATTTGTTCCATTCTATGATGCGAAGAGTCATTTTTCGGCTTGCTTTATTTTTTCAGTTGTAACTCGTCAAGCTGCAGTTTCTTACCTCAGTTTGAACTGTAAGGAATTTTACTATTAAGTCAATTATGGTTCTGAAATCCAACCCAAAAGAGGAAGAAAACAGAAGCCGATAACCATAAGGAAGCATGGTGAGGATCTGATAAATTTTGGAAATCAACTTCTACTAATAGAAGTATTAGGATTCCAATTTATATATTATTTTCTTATTCTTGCATCCCTTGCAGTTGGAAGCTAAAGTCAAGGTTGTGAAAACCTCTCACCTCCCATGCCCTTGTCCATGCCCTCACCAACTGCACACTTAGGCTCACCTCTCACACCAACAACAGGAGCATACCCCAACCAACTAGAGGCTGAATGGATTAACAAACAGTTTCCTTGGGGGAGGCAAGAAACAATCCCCATAGGGAATGCAACGGCCTCTTCACAGAGCCAATTTCCTCCCCATGTAGGGTAAAATGTCAGATATTTTGTTTCTAATGATAAATCAGATGTGCAAAAGCAGCCTGCTGATTTTATTCACGTCAATGCTCTTATAACCACAACCTGACCAAATGTTCCTACCAAAAAAGACAAAGGTTTAGGCCAAATTTTCAGTGCATGAAATGGAGAACAAGTTATGACTGCTCAAGAGAAGATCCTGATATGCTAATTTTTACTGATCTAGAACACTTACGTTGTGGGTACAAGTGAACTGGAAATGTATTGTTTCTTTGGACATACTGATGATGCCCTAAGGGTATTTCATTGATTATGAGAAGCCATTATCAGACACAATATTGCTTGACCAGGGAAGAAGTGAGTAGGAAAACCCAATAAACTATGAACATATTGCCTTCAATTATAGGATCTGCCATTGACATGTCACATGACCATTTGGATTGTGTTTGCATCACCATGCAAGATAGAGAACAAATAACCCAGCAGAGCAGAGGCAAAATAGCAATTAGAAAAGAAATATTTGTTGGAGATACTCATACACCCAAAGGATATTTCATAACCATTTTTTCCTCAAAATTGTTAGATTTTGCAAGAAGTGAGAATCACAACCAAGATTTAATGTTGACTGTAGATCACATGCACTCCAATCAATAGATGATCAAAGATCAAAATAGTGGAATTGAGAGAATCCTAATAAGAGAGAACTCGAGACAAAATGCAATAGAGTATAAGCAAAACTCAAATTACTCTTGCCGACTAACATATGAGAGAGGTGAGTGTTGTATATATAGCATAAATAGGGGCATATACATCCAAGAGGTGTGATAACTCCAACTGTCCAAAATAAGTGGGTGTTTTACCTACTTGGTAAATGCCAAGTCACATGGTTGCACCTACTTAGATGATAATTTCAAAATAGGGTGTGAGACTCAACTACCCATGTATGGGAGAGTGGCACATGTAATTGATGGATTATGCTACGTGTCCTCATATTAACTACATACAAAGAGATACCTCCCAAAAGAAGAAGCCCCCCTAAAAATAGAGAGAAAATATCCCTCAAAGTAGAGAGAGAAAGTGAAGAACTAAGAAGCCCCTCCAAAAGTAGACACTTGTCAAAACTCCTACAAAGCTCGCAAATGAAGGAACCTTCTTTTAGTGAAGGTTTTGGTGAAGATGTCTATGATCTGCTCTGATGTTGGATAGTAATTAAGATCAATGATTTTTCTAGAATCAACTCTTGATAGTAATCGGCTAGATTCCTTGAGATTTATATCACACTTTGGTTATCACAAAAGATGATTGTAGGTTTTTTGAATGGAATGCCAAACTCAATGAGAATATTTTGAAGCCAGATAACCTCAATTGTGACATTAATTGCCCCATGATACTTAGCTTCTGTAGATGAAAAAGCAATTGTAGATTGCTTCTTGCTTGACCAATAAATTGGACTGTAATCAAGTGAGAAGCGATACCTTGAAGTAGACTTGTGATTTTGAGAATCGCTTGTCCAATTTGAATGTGTGCTCCACTATGTCAATATCCACACTTGTTGCATATTGAATCCCATAACTATGAACACCTTGAATGTGGTGGAGGATCCACTTAGTTGCTTTCCAATGCAACTCACGTGCTTCTTGCATGCATTGAGAGATCATGCCCGCTTGATATGAAACGTCGGGTCTCGTATGAGTCAAGTAAATGAGGCTCCCAACAAGTTATCGATATAAAGTGTTGTCAACTAAAGGTGAACACTTAGCCTCAAGTTTGACCCCTAATAGAATTGAGATAGTGCAAGGTTACAGTTAGCAATGTGAAATCTAGAGACTATATGAAGAGCATACTTGGGTTGTGCAAGGAAGATGCTTGAAGATGACTAAGTGATCTCAATCTTGAATAAATAATGCAAAAGACCCAAGTTTGACATCATAAATCTATCATGTAAAGTAGTTTTCACTACCTTGATGGTGGATGATTGTCTCCTTGAGATAAACAAGTCATCAACATAGAGAACCAAAAATGTAGTGTCATCCTATTGCAAAAGTATACGTTTGGATTAGAATGGCATCGAGTGAATCCAATTGTCAAAAGGGAGGAGTCCATCTCGGCATACCAAGCTCAAGGCGCCTATTTGAGGCTATATGGAGACTTTTGAAGTCGACAAACTATTGAATGATCTCGTACGAATCCTTGTGGTTGCTCAATGTAAAATTACTCTTGAAGGTCATTGTGAAGAAATACACTTCACATCCATTTGATGAACTTCCCAATGATGCACTGCAACTATAGCAAAGACATCTTGAATGGAATTCATTTGGGAAATTGACACAAAAGTATCAGAGTAGTCAATCCTTATAAATCTGATCACAAATCTTATCTAATTTCAAATCTAATTCAAATCATGTACTCTTTCTTTTTAGAAATCTGATCCACACTTAAATATCAACCTTCTTTCCAAATCTGATCACTATTATGCACAATATCTCTCACAAATCTAATCCAATCTATGCATCAATTATTTTCACACAACTGATCATAATTATGGAAAAATTTTCATATAATTTTCTGCCTCTCGTGAATCTGCTCATTATCCTGCTCAAAACTGTCATATAAGTCTGCTCAAAGTTTGCAATAAAATTGATGTGATCAATGCTCTTTATGACTACCCAAAATGATGTATTGATTGCACCAATGTTTGGTCCAAATTCTGACCCAAACTTGCTCCCAACTAGGCATAATTTTTGCTATAAATTAGCAATTAATTCTTAATGAGTTTTTGCACATGTTCTTCATATGCCTCTGCATTTATTCTTCATACAAGAGCTACATATATTCTTCATTATAGATCTGAAGGACTCTTCATAATTTTCTACTAGCTTTGCTTTTTTAATTGAACTTTTAGTTAGAAAAACAAATCATTGAATTGCTTTTAAACTCTTATCTCATCTCCTTTAAATACTATCCAATATGCCTCTTCATAAGGGAGACGATTCCATGTAGAGATGTGTCATTTACAAAGGGAGGCAACTCTAATTATATATGCACCTTTTCATAATAATTTTTGTCTTTTTGTGTGAAGCTCTTCATCTAAGGAGGTCAGCTTCTTGAGTATTTTATTTATTTTAATTTTAAACACCAAACATGGGTGCCGGACATACTAATATGGGTCGGCCCATATTCACTTTATTTATTTATTTCACAAGGTGGTGCAATTTCAAGGAGTTCGGCTAACATTTGGCATGTAAATGCAATCACGAAAATATTCCCAAGTTGACCAACATTTAACCATCCAAGTTTAAATCTTTAGTCAGCCTTGTTGGAGATATCATATCATCATATCATTATTTTTATCCTTCATTTATCCTTCATCAAATTTCTTCAAAGAAGATGTCATTATAAGGAATAATCAACCTTATCAATTGTCTTAGATTTGGCTTCATAAACCCGCCTTTGCTTATTTATTTCACATCAAGGACAACCATTTTCAATTGACCTCCACATTAAACTCTTTGGCATTTATGATACCTTGTCCACCTTTGACATCAATGACAACTTTTCCAACAATCTCCCCCTTTGTCATTGATGGCAACACTAACATAATTCTCTTCTTTTGCATTGCTTCCCCTTACTCTATCTCTCCCCCTTTGACATCAATGGCAAAGGGACTTTAGTATACTTCTTTTCTTCATGATATGATTCTTCCTCATTTTGTGATGCTCCTGTTGTTTGTAAGGCTCCCCCTTTCTCAAGCTTCCCCTTTCTCTAATTCTTTACCTATCTCTTTGTCGCTTGAGTGATATGCTTTTTCTATAGCTGCCCAAAATTTGAATGATTTTCTCAGGTTTGACACATCAAGAGCTTGTTTTGTTATCCATCATTTACTATGCATTTTACAAGATGGAAAATATCTTCAATTCTTCACAAAAGATCTCCCTTTCTTTATTTCTCCTCCTTTCGAAGTTTTTTTAATGCTCCCCCTTGGTCTAATATTCCTCTTTCTCTAACTCTTCATCTTGACATCTATTCTTTTTAACTCTCTTGATGTAACTTTCCATCTTTCTATAATTCTCCCTTCTTTTCATTAATATAAAGGGATACTCATTACACCTCTATCTTTTGTCTTCTATGGCATCATTACATGAACATAAGTATAACCATCATAACTTATTATTGTCCATCTCATTTTCTCAAGTCTTTTATACAAGAGTGTTTTCCATCTTTCTATAACCTCTTCCCATTCTTCACATTGTCGTTAAATGCTTTGTAACATTCTATACATGATCTTTCTTATTTGATTTCCACTCTTGCACATTGAAACATTGTCATGTTATAACCTTCCTCTTCTATGAAAAGTTCATTACCTCATGATTCTGACTTGAAGACAATCATCATTTTAAATGTGTCATATTTCTTATGCCTTTGATGCCTGAATTATCATCATTCCCACTATACCTTATCTTTCAAAAATCTTGCCATGTATCATTTGTCAATCGTCTTGTCATGCATGTTTTGAACTATATTTCAAGTTGGAGTGTTTATGATTTTTACTTCTTGTGTCTTTAACCTTCATCATCCCAAGAACACAACTCAATGATCTTGTTGTGTGCCTAGTCATTATTTAATCTTTCAATCATATCTTCTCTTTCTCTACCAATTCTTCCCTTTTGATCAATGACAACAAAATGCTTGTATAGAATGTGCCTTAGCTGATCTATCTTGAATTGTCTTCTTCATGGAGCTAAAATAATGCATTGGTTAGCCCCCCCAAACTCATACTTCTCATATTTATTCTTGAAGTGTATTTTGTACACCCATATATTCTTCTTTCTTCTCATTACCTTGATCTTGTTTCCTTCTCCAGACTTTTGTGGATTCTTCCTTTGGCTATTCATGGTTTCCACTTTCTTGTTCTGCTTAGGCTATTTCACAAAATTACTTCTACACAATCATGCCATATGCTCATAATTGTTGCACTTGTAGCATATAACATTGTAATCTACCAAATGATGAAAGGAATTATAGCATCTTGAAAACTCATAAGCATCTTTGCTCCATCCATCATTACTTTTGTTTCACAACTTCGTGCCTTATGACCAAGATGGTTGCATTTATAACATATGACATCATCCTCTCTTTGGCAACCCATGGGAACCTCTATTCTTGATCCAACCACTATTTTTGCACGTGTCCAACAATCTACTACTTTGTGACCACAGTTATTACATGAATAACAATAACCATAAAAGGAATATTGAGACTTGTTCACTTGCACTTTGCCTAGGAGAAAATGATCTTGTGAATTTCTCCTTCTTGTCTCTATGAGGAAGATTTGTTTTCTGTGGGACATTATTTTCTTTCCTCTTATTATACTCATTATTCATTGAACCTTTTAGAATATCTGCATACCATCTTGGTTTTTCCTCATTTCCCTTCTTCGATGGCTCATTTGAAAGTTGATCTTCCTTTTCTTCATGACCAAGACTTGTCTTTATACGTGATGAACTTTTCTTATCTATAATATCATCCAAGGTTTCGGTAATTTTATCAACCTTGAGGCTCCTATTTGGCTTGGTAGTTGATTTCTCTAATTATTTCCTCAAGTAACCAATTTCAGACTCATATTTCTTACAATCTTCTTTTATCTTCAATTGACTTCTTACTTCTTCCTCGATCCTCTTTGCTTCTTAAATTTTGACTTTTAGATCTTTGATCATCCTTTCCACTTCTCCAAGTGCTTGTGATACCTTCATCTTGGATTCAATTCTTGAATTTTTGATTTTAGACACACATTTCTTTTAAGTGAATGAATCTCATCATACGCTAAGTGAATTTCTTCCTCAAGATCCACTTCTTCATCATCCTCATTCTTCTCATCTTTATCACCTTTTGCTTCCATCGCCATGAAAATTATTTCTTCTCTTGAATCTTTCTTTTCTTTTCTTTTGTCTTCACTTTTGACCTGCACTTATTTAGAAACACAATAATAAGTTTTATCACAACCACAGATTTTATACTTACCTTTGTCTATTCCAGATTCTTCTTTGAGCTTTCTATCAACATGGGCTTCCTTTGCATCCAATTCATTGTTTGATTCAAGCTTTGAAATATTCATCCTTTTTGATGTTTTGAATGTTTCTTTTTCCTGAGATGATTTGTCTTTTTCTAACACCATTTCTTCTCTTTTACTCACAAAGTTATATCCATTTTTCATGACATTATTCTTTGGTTTTATTTCCATGTGTATTCCAAGTGCCACCTCATCATTTTCATTTGGTTTTGTTGGTGCATGTTTATTGACATTCTGCTTAGTATTTCCTTTTCTCTTATTTCCTTTTTTTTCCCCATATGTGCTCTTATGATCTACCTTCTAGCAATTAGGCTATTCGTGAAGGAACTTGCTTTGATACCAATTGTTGAGCACATGTTGATACTAAGAGGGGGGGCGGGGGGGCGGTGAATTAGTATCTAACAATATTTTACTTTTCAAAACTTAACCAATCACAATAAGAACATTCAAGTAAGATCTAGCAATTTTGAACACAATGAGACCACACTATTTACATGGAAACCCTTTCAGGAGAAAACCACGAAATAATATTGCATATATATTATAGTTTAATCTTCTTCTTGTAGGCTCCAACCTCCTATTAAAGTCTCCAATACAAACTAAGCTCAAACTCAACAAGAGCCTCCAAACTCTACTTGATAGGCTCCAACCTATTGGAGGCTTCAACCCCCACACAAATTGAGCTTCAACCCAACAAGAGGCTCCAACCTCAATTTGATAGGCTCCAACCTACTAGAGGCTTCAACCCCCACAAATCTCATCCAAACCTCCTTCCTTATAAATCTAATCAAAAATCACAAATTTAATCTAATTTTAAATCTGATTCAAATCATGTACTCTTTCCTTTTAGAAATCTGATCCACACTCAAATATCAACCTTCTTTCCAAATCTAATCACTATTATGCACAATATCTCTCACAAATATGATCCAATATATGCTCTAATTATTTTCACACAACTGATCATAATTATGAAGATATTTTCACATTTTTTTTTCCCTTAAAGTCTCTCATGAATTTTCTCATAAATCTCTCATTATCTTGTTCAAAATTGTCATATAAGTCTACTTAAAGTATGCAATAAAATTGATGTGATGAATTCTCTTTATGATTGCTCCAAAATGAAGTATTGATTGCACCAAGGTTTGTTCCAAATTCTGACCCAAACCTACTCCTAATCAAACATAAGTTTTGCTATAAATCTGCACTTAATTCTTCATAAGTTTTTGCTAATGTTCTTCATAAACCTCTGCATTTATTCTTCATACAAGAGCTACATATATTCTTCAATATAGATTTGAAGGACTCTTCATAATTTTTTGCTCTTAGCTCTGCTTTTTTAATTAAACTTTTAGTTAGAAAAATAAATCATTGAATTGCTTTTAAACTATCATCTCATCTCCTTTAAATGCCATCCAATATGCCTCTTCACAAGGGAGATGATTCCATGTAGAGATGTGTCATTTACAAAGGGAGGCAACTCTAGTTATATATGCACTTTTTCATAATAATTTTTGTCTTCTTGTGTGAAGCGCTTCATCTAAGGAGGTCAACCCCTTGAGTATTTTATTTATTTAAATTTTAAACACCAAACATGAGCATCAAACACACTAATATGGGTTGGCCCATATTCACTTTATTTTATTTTGTTTTCACAAGGTGACATAGTTTCAAGGAGGTTGACCAACATTTGGCATGTAAATGCAATCACTAAAAAACTCCCAAGTCGGCCAACATTTAAACATCCAAATTTAAATCTTTATTTAATTTTAAACAATCATTTTTTAGACAGTTGACCTTGCTAGAGATATCATATCATCATATCATTATTTTTATCCTTCATCAAATTTCTTCAAAAAAGATGCCACTATAAGGAATAATCGACTTAATCAATTGTCTTAGATCTGCCTTCATAAACCCGCCTTTGCTTGTTTATTTGACATATGACAACCATTTTCAATTGACCTCCACATTAAACTCTTTGGCATTTATGATGACCTTTTCCACCCAATGACAACATTTCTAACAATTTCAAACAAGCTATGGATGCCCATCAAAGCATAAAGGATAGAAGGATTTTTGTGACCCAAGGAGAGGATTCTTTAGCAGAAGTTACAAGAACGTGGGAAAAACTTGAAATAATGGAAGTATGAAGTGGCATTGGAGGAAGAAACACAACAATAGAAGCACAAGGAGAGAGGACTATACATATTAGTGCTCCACTCAAGAAGATGTTCAACATTGTTCCCAAAGCTAAGCATAAACATCATTCAAATAGTATTGGGTTTGGAATATCTACTCTTTTGGCTATCATGCAAAGATTTTCAAGATTTATAGGGAATACTATCATAAGAATGGTAATAATAGCTAAAGTAATATTTTTGACTTAAGTCATTTTATTATGTTCTCTAAGGCCTATCAAATGCTAAGGTTTACTTGGTCTTTGGTTTTAATAGTGATATCTAAAAATTATATCTATATCCTCATGTAGGATGTTGAACAATAAAAACATTTTCCCTGCCCTCCTAGCTGTAAAATAGGTAAAATGTTGAGGTGCTTGCGATTCTCTTCCTTATGGGTACCATTTACTAATGTTTTTCATTCTGGTAATGACCAACCAAATTGATAGCAATGTTATTGGACCTATTAATTGGAAAGAGTTAGGTGCTTTGCAATTGCCACTTACATAATCAATTATAAAATATATTCACTTACACATAGAAGCACACAATCTATGAAACAATGAGTATAAACTAATATTACTTGATTTAGTCTATGTTGAAAGGAAATTTTAATCCTCACAAAAGTAGTCTATTGTATGTTCTCTCTAAAGTATAAATACTTATAGATTGTAAAGAAAATAATTCAAATAAAGATTTTGGCCTTGTTGAATATACATCCAAGACTATATTCATGCATGACATTACTTTAATAAATTCTTTGTTGATGACTATCTTTTGTAATATGGGGTACTTAGTATATTGGGTTGTAATCAACTTAAAAAATCATAGCCAATAGTGGCATAAGGTGTTTGTGTATTGATTATGTTATTAGTCCATGGTTGAGAAAAGTGTCTTGGACCTTAACCTCTATCTTGAAATTAGATTGTGTTATATTGTGAAGAGTTCCTAGTAGGCTTGGCATTAAGTTAAATATCATATAGGGTTATGATGCTATTAGTTTAGAAACAATATTAATGCCAAATAGTTATTACACATCTTTCCTAGGCTTGATATCAATGTGGATTTTAATTCAGTAAAACTATGATGTTTTAAATACTTGCAATATTGAAATATTAGATGTAGAGTTATATTGAGAATATATCAAGATGTATGTAATTATGCAACTATTTGAGAAATTCTATTGCAGTGATAATAAGCGTAATAAGTTCCTTTAATGTCATTGTGTCCTCCTTGCTTAATGTAATAATAAGACATGCTATATAATTCTAGAATGGTATTTGGGTATTGGGGTAAAGGCTTAATAGGACTGCATGATGTCTATCAAACTCTTAAATATGAGAACTTTGATATGAAAATTATCATGTGAATGAAGGATATTATAGCTGTAGTGAACTATAATACGATTGCATACTAAATGGAAGACAACTATTGTTTAATTTGATTGTGTTGTTAAGATTGAGTTAATAGATAAACACTATAAGACCATGTTATCCAACATCTCTTGATATTTTATTGTTGACCATCAAGGTCATATTTAGTATAAATGACAAGTATGAATAAATTATCCAATCTATGAACTAGACTATTATAAAAATATAGGGTTACACCATAGGGTAAAAGAAATTAGAAGAACAAGAATATTAGTAATAATATTACTATTGGGTTTATATTCTCATATGTTGGTCCAATGGATTTAGTGTTGTCAAATTTCTTAAGTATGATTTGGGCATTGATTATACTTAAAACAAGCTTATAATACTATTGTATATCCTTCAAAGATACCTATAAGAGATTCTTATATGCTCATGTTGAATTAGGAATAATAATAGGGGTGAGGTTTGAATTGAGATCTTGGGCATGTGCACCAAGATGGGGCACAAAAAAGTGGCCAAATGCCCAAAGATGAGCAAAAAATTCTCGTGTTATGAAGAAATTCAAGTAAAACGTTCGTGTTATGGCTCATATTTTCCAATCCATAACACGAGCGTGTTATTTGAATAAAAAACATGCTTGTATTTTTAGCACTAAAAACACAATCATATTTTTTATGAAAGAAAAAAAATACACATTTTGCTTAATAAAGTTATAAAAAAACCTACCCATTTTCCTCACCCACGACCTGTGTTTTCTGGAATGCTTTTCTCACCCTCAAACCAACATAACACAAACATAATTTTGCAATTTGCAACCTAGCTTCACAATGCCACTTCAGAGAAGAGGAGAGTGCTATTTTTTGTGCATTGAATTTAAATTTTGTTTGCATTTGAAAAAGTGGATTGTTTTTGATTAATTTCATATTTTTTTGAATTTTTTTAACAAATCATATAAACCTTGAGCCACAACCCAATCTAAATGATGAATTTCCTGAGGAAAACCCTAGGATGCCTTACCCTCCTCCAATCCTTCCAACAAACCTTGAAAGCCAAGAGGATTTGTTAGGGCATATAGAACAAAACAAAGTTGCAATATTTGAATCAATTTCAAAATTGAGGGGTTCAACATCAAACCAAAATCACCTATCCCTTGCCTTAGCATTGGAAGAAATTATGATAAAGGTTGACACAATTACAAATCAAATAAACTAATGAAAAACTTACAGAGATTCATGTCGTCAATTTTATGCAACAAAATTGTCTTATGATCAAGTGAAAAAGAAAGACATAAGCAAAGAAAAAATATGTGTTCTTTTTACAGATCCTAGAACCAATGAACCTATTCCTCCAAATTCAAAGAGGTTTCCAATACATTGGTGTAATCATGATGAGATAAGAAATAATTTTTTGGGATAGGTGGTGGATGGTCTTTGACCAACCTCCATGTAATAATTATGAGGTGCCACTCTATTTTCTTAGAAAACTATACTGTGAGTTTATCCTTCATGAAATTATCAATTATTTTGATATGAGGAAGTTTTAGGGTAGAGGTGGAGGCTCTGCCCAACATAGACTAGGAGCTCGTCAGGTAGATAACCGTGAACATCGAAGAACACTAGCACAAAAACTTGTTTATCATATGATAGTTCTAGTATCCATCAGGGAGAGTACATAGGTGCAAACACTCCATGTAGTTGCTAGCCTGACAAACACCATTATAGAGCATGGCACACAAATATCCCAACCTTTTTCCTTACATGATGATGCAACAACTCGACCATCTAATTCTAGTGTCCCTAGCTCTCATATATGCTCAAACTGTTGTAATCTATGATTTGAGAGAGATAGTGATGCAGAGGGTGTAGATGGTTCCACCTCCCATGTGTGTTCTTAGTGTTAGTATAGATGTTATGGGAGTAGCGGGGGTCATCAGGGTGGTGCGTCAAATAATGTGGTGATGAAAAATGAGTTGTTGAATGAGGTGTATGCTGGTCAAATGCAACTATGTTGATTTGAATTTATAACATTTTATCTATTAAATACTTAAAATTTATAAATGTAAATAAATTTTTAATTATAGAATTGAATTAAACGGATGCAAACATTATGAATCTTAGGATGTAATGCCAGAGGGTGGTACATCATTGACCTTTCTTGCAACAACTTGTACACTTGCATTTGTATCAAAGGTAAAATTTGTATAATATATCTATTATCTCCTAGATTTGCACCCTACTGAATGTAAACTCAACAATCTAGTGTAACATGGGAAGACCTCTAAGCTGTGGGTCACTTGTAGACAGAGGTCAACCTCCGGAGAAGGCCGGCTTCCTATGGTGTCACCTAACTATTGATTTTGTAAAGGGAAAGAGAGAAAGAGTGCATGAAAACAAAACTAAATCCTATGGTGATACACCAAAATTTACTAAGGACATATAACTTAGTTTACACACACGATTTTAATCAATGGAAAAAGCTTTGTCATACGCAACTCAATCACATATGTTTTCTGCATAAACATTTCATGAGAAGGTTCATATGGTTACACTCCTTGAAGGAAGAAACAAACTTCACAACTAGAGAATATTGCATCATAACACATCTCACAACCTGCAAAAATACATATTGCTCTACAGAAAGGTGCTGAGATAAGACATGACCACAAGGAATCATACAATTTCACAAGCAGTTTCATCAATTATATGAATGCACACAATTTAATAAAGAGATTGAAAAGGTAAAGTGCTTATGCTTATTGATTTCAATGGTGAACACTGATATACATGTCTGTCATGAGTTACAAAACATAGCCTCTCTTCTGCGAAGAACTCCACAAGTTACAAAAGTAGAAAAAGCACTAGGTAAGAACTCTCTACAAAAAAGGCAAAAAATGCCATATATACAAAAGATGTCGGCCCCTTAGGGCTTACAAAAATATCCGTCCCTCAGAAAAATCTGCCTCTGGATCTTTTAGATGAAGTTAATGCTGCATTCAAGTGTATCCCTACTGTCCATGTCAGTGAAGAGTCACTTCCAGGAATGGTCTTCTTCAGATCTTTCTGCAAGCACAACATTTACTTCTAGCCCTCCCCGTGTTCACTCTCGAACCTCCTTGAAGAGCTGCATTGAATGCCCCTGAGCTCAGAGCAGATCCACATTGCTTTTCATTCTGTTAATCTTCTTCTCCCCGGTCGGCTTGCCACAGATCGCCTTTAGCTCCCTCTGATTGGTTGATCATACGCCACATGAGATTGCCAGACGGTCAAGGGTCACTTAGACTAAATCGCATGTCGGTGAGACACTAATCGTGTCTCCCCGATGCAATTAGACTCTTTAGTTGTTATCGGCATAGTGCACAACTGTCGGCAAGACCACATAGCGAGTTCAAAATTTATATCGACTTCCATAGTGGCCATCACCCAGACCATTGGCAAGACATTTCACTTTCAGGAAGACCTCATGGCAAGCCTTCTTGTCGGGGAGACCTCTGTTTGTTGGCGAGATCTTATGCCGAAGGAAAAATCCTTCGGCGAGCTCGCTATTGGTAAGACCCTTCATTAGTGGTCGAGACTTCATGCCGAACCCCTATCATTATACCACTGTGCCTTCCGTCGGTGAGACACCCATGTGTCAGCGGGACCTCATAGCGAGGTCTTCATTTCTTGGCGAAGGCACTCTTTTTCGCTGAGACCTCTGCTAGTTGCCGAGACATCTCCCCGAGCCCCTTTCTTTTGCCCTGAGCTCACTATACTTCGGCAAGACCCTATCGGGTTGGCACAAATTTTCAGCGAGGCCTCCTTGTCCCAGTGAGAGCTTATTCCATTTCGGCCAGACTGCGGTTGATTGACAAGACCTCACACTGATGATGTCTCCTTTCGCCGAGATGTTCTTTCCTGTCGATGAGACATCTCCCCATCGCTAACCCCTGTCACCAAGACTTCAGCCTTTTGGAAAGATGTTATACCGAAGCCCCTAGATTACACCAAAGGCATCCCGTTTCGGTGAGACTTCGTTTGGTCATCGAGACGTTACAACGAGCCCCTTTCTTTCTTCACGATGACACTTCTTTTTGCTGAGACCTCTCAGCGAATGTGAACCCCTCTCCCTGATGCCAACCCTGGTGAACAACTTTCGGCGCGAATTTCGCTAGTCAGGAAGACCTCATGCCGAAGCCTCTATCTCTTGGCGAGCTCAGACCCTTTCTATTCGATGAGACCCCACCCCTATCGGCAGAACCTTATGCCGAAGGCAAAACTTTTGGCGAGCCTAGCCTTATGTGCAGTGGTCGGCGAGAGGTATAGCAACGCATGGCGATTAAACTATCTGGCTGACTAGTATATTCCTAATGAACAGAACGCACTGCTAGTTGGCAAGACAACAAGAGGGTCTTGCCGACTTTCCTCTCTTATGAGTTTATGCCAAAACTGACTGAGGCGAAGCTCTCCAATAGAACTCCTTGTGAAATAGTATCAGATGTGTGATCTAACCCTTGATGCAAATGCCCCCATTTGGCCTTCAAGAACATCTGAAACATAATTTATCCTTCCTAATTGAGCCCGTAGGTGAAAATTGGGTAACATTTCTGGCGACCTTTGCTGGATGTTTGCCTGCTAAACACAAAAACCAGTAGCCTAGGCCTATCCATTGGGCACAGAGTCATTGGGACAACTCAGAAAAATTCAAAAACAGTTCGCACATGGCTGCAACTCGCTTGAGACCCATAGAACACAACAGGTTGCCAAAACGACAAAATAGGAGAAACTGAAAAGAAGCTATTTATTGTGCTGAAACAACACCTAGGGAAAACATAAAACCTAACCTATATGTACAAAGGAAGAACTTATTAAACCTCAAAACAAGGCTTGAGGTGTATCCCATTGATTGGGATAGGAAGCACTTCACCGTCAGTTGTGGCCAGTTGGTAAGCATTATGTTCTTTGCAGTTTTTGATAATAAATGGACCCCTCCACATGTTGTCAAACTTGGTGTGATGGCCTGGCCTACTTTTTAGAACATCCTATTTCAGCACAAGATCTCCCACCATGAAATATCTTGATCTAGTTTTCTTATCAAATGTTATCTTAGTCAGGATTTGCTGACGTTCCATGTTCTTCATAGCCTTGTTCCTAGCTTCTTCTAACTCCATCAACTGAGTATATCTTACGAACATTGGGTCTTGTTCGTCAAACATTTCTAACTAATGTATAATGTCAAGAGCTAGAAGCTCCATAGACAAAGGAAATCTTGCCTCTTTTCCATAAACTAACACATATGGTGAATTTCCAACAGACCTCTTAGGGGTCACTCTGTCTACCCAAAATGCATACTTCAGATTTACGTGCCAGGTCCTTTGATTATCCTCCATGGTTCTTTTAATAATCCTGATGAGATTTTTCTTTGTACTTTCAGCTAAACCATTACCCTGAGGGTAATAATTTGAGGATGTATTCAAATGAATGCCATGTTTAACAGCCCAATCAGTTACTCTTAAACCCGTGAATGCAAGAGCATTATCAGATATAGTAGAGTCAGGAACTCCAAATCTGGTTACTATGTCATCATATAAATTCAATACAAAAGATTCATTTGCCTCTTTTAATGCAACTGCCTCTGTCCACCGTGTAAAATAGTCAGTGGCTATAAGTACCCACTTGTGACTGGAAGGTGGATTTATTGGCCCAATGAAATCAATGCCCCATCTCATGAAGGGCTGCTCTACCTGAATTGGATGTAGAGGCATAGCAGGTAGCTTTTCTTTTCCTGCAAAAAGAGCACACTTCACACATTTCTTTGACCATGCATATGTATCTTTAAATAAGCTGGGCCAGTAGTAACTAGCTCTCATTATTTTCCATGCTGTGGTTCTTGGAGCAAAATGACCTCCTGCAGCTCCATCGTGAAACTCATGAAGTACCTTCTCAATCTGATCACTGTGAATACATCTTAATAGAACACCATTCAGATCTTGTTTGAAAAGAACATTGTTTATCAGCACATATGGTATGGACTGCAGTCTGAAGTATCTTCGTTTAGGTCTGTCTAAACCTGGTGGACACTCACTAGTTTGTAAAAAATGGGTCATGTCTTGAACCCAATTAGTTGTTATCACAAGCACATCATCTTGAGCATTCTGAGACTCATTTGTATTAGCAAAAACAATATCCTTTTCTAATTCATTTTCACTGCTTGGCCCTATAGCAAGCTATTCACAGAGACCTTTATCTCTAACCAATTTGATAATCTTGATATCCACATCATATTCCATAACTTTAGTGATCCACCCTGCTCTTTTTTCATTCAGATCTTTGCTCAACAGAAATTCCTTGACACTTGGGTGTGCAACCATGACATGAATTTTATTATTAGAGATTAAAGGCTTGAATTTTTTAAGGCTTCTTATGATAACGAGAACATGCTTCTCCAAAAAGGAATATTTCTGTTCATAATCAACCAAACCTTGACTGAAAAAGGCTATTGGTTGCTCTAAATTGTCTTCATTTTTTTGCACCAACATTGCAGAAATGTTACTTGTGCTACCATAAGCATACATAATAAAATATTTAGAAAAAAGGGATTTACCAGCATAGGAGCTGCTGCTAAGGCCTCCTTAATTGTCTCAAAATTGTTCTTGGCATCTTTTGTCCTACTGAAAACTGCATTTTTCTTGAACATAGCTGTTAAAGGTTGTAACAGGTTTGCGACATCAGGGATGAACCTTCTCAGAAAGTTGATTCGGCCCAAAAAGCTCTGCAGACCCTTCTTGTGTTTGGGTAATGGCAGCTCAAGTATGGCTTTGACTCTTTCAGGGTCAATAGTAATTCCTTGCTTTGACACTATGTGTCCTAATAATTTACCTTCATGAACAACAAAGATACTCTTTTTTGGATTGAGAGAAATACCAAACTCTCTGCATTTTTCAAAAACTGGCTTAAGGTGTGACAAATGTTCATCAGCGTTCTTAGAATAAATTGTAATGTCATCTAAATAAATCAGCACAATCTTATTAATCAAACTTTGAAATGCCATATCCATGGCCCTTTGAAACGTGGAACCAACGTTAGATAAACCAAAAGGAATCCTTTTGTATGCCATGGTGCCCCACTTAGTTGTAAAAGCAGTTTTGAATTGATCCTCCTCTTTAACCAGCACCTGATTATAGCTCGAAAAACCATCTAATAAGGAAAATCTTTTAGAACCAACAACT
Organism: Sequoia sempervirens; assembly: GCA_007258455.2. Taxonomy (NCBI): domain Eukaryota; kingdom Viridiplantae; phylum Streptophyta; class Pinopsida; order Cupressales; family Cupressaceae; genus Sequoia; species Sequoia sempervirens. Next base: position 1,008,151,968 of record VDFB02271358.1, on the reverse strand, counting down.
ACTTGTAAGATTTGTTCCATGGAGGGCAGCGGGTAGTGATCTTTCAAAGATGCTCGGTTAAGATTCCTAAAGTCTACACAAAGTCTTATTTCACCATTTTTCTTCCTAACCGGCACAAGGTTAGAAACCCATGAAGTGTGTTTAATAGGAAAGATGATACCCCCCTCAACTAGTTTGGTCAGCTCTCTAATCATTAAGGGCTCAAGCTTAGGATTCAAGGGCCTTTGTTTATGCCTTACTGGCTTAGCATTAGGTTCTAACTCAATTGTGTGCTGAGCAATATGGGGATCAAACCCTTTCAAATCTGAGTATTCCCAAGCAAACACATCATAAAATTCTTGGCATAAGGTAACAAAAGATTGTTTATCTTTATGTGAACAAATTTTGCCTATCTTAAGAAGTTTACCTTTGAAAATCTCTAGTTCTTCATAATGTTCTTCTTTGATTTGCAAGCCAACTTTACCCTTTTTAAGTTGATTGTCAGTACTGAAAATCGACTCTAAGGTAACAAGACCTTTGGGTAACTTATTTGTCCTCAGTTGTATGACTTGATCATCATACTGTTGCTTAAGTTTTGCTTGATTCACCATGGAGAACTGATCTTCTTCAAGCAAAAAAGAAAGAATCTGTTCATCATTGTCAAAAACCTGCCAGTGAATGTTGTTATCAGAAATTGATGGCCTGACTACAACTTTCACATACTGCTGTACTTTCTCTTTTCTAATGTCACCTGGAATATCAAACCATGCTCCAATGGATGCAAGCCTATTAGCATGTTTGTTCTGGTTCCTTGGAATAGATACTAAGTTAAAGGCATCAAATTCCTCAATCATATTCCACACTCTGTTTCTATAAGACTTTAGTGTGTCATTTTTAGCAACATTCAGGCCTCTTATTTGATTGACAATTAACTCACTGTCCTCATAAACTTTCAAGCAGGTTATTCCCCTCTTCCTTGCCCACTCAAGACCTTGAACAAGGCCCTCATACTCGGCAGTGTTATTAGAGCACACAAAAGCAAAACAAAATGCAGAATAATACTTATCACCCTGCGGAAATACAAGCATTGCACCTCCTCCAGCTCCATTTTTGCTTCTAGAACCATCAAAATGCATCTCCCATAATTCATTCCACTACTCAAATTGACTTTCTGCACTTCTTTCAAGATTTGACATTTCTATCCTAGCTTCATGCAATACATAATTGCCCAGACCAACATCCTGAATAAGCTCATTTGGATTATCAATCTCGTTCTCAACTGCCCATTCATTCAGGAGTACCTCAGGTACACTCACAACTTGTAACTCTTGTACTGAAGCAAGTTCAGTATCCTCTAAAACAACAGAATTAACATTAACAATAGATGGCACATAAGGCTCAATGTGATCCTTGGCAAGGGAATCAGAAGTTATAGTTACCTTAGTACCATACCTGGTCCTAAAAAGAATATGGGACCAATTTGAAGATAAATACCCTCCAATTTTAGTTGTGAAGTCTCTAGATAGGCATAAAGCAAAAAATGGAGGCAAATCTATGACAAACACATCTTGCGGGATTGAAAAATTAGGACAGGCATGTAGCATAAGATTCAAATTTTTAATAGCACCTATAGTGTTTACTACTGTCCCATCCAATTGAAGTACTCCCTTTTCTAATGGCTGGTATTGTAAATCTAGCTGGTTTGCAATCTTTTTTGGCATTACCGAACTACTAGCCCCGCTATCAACCATGCAATTGTGCACCAATTTATTCCCCACTATTAAGGAAACATAGAAAGGAGGGGGCTTGACACCATTACTTTGTTGTGTGGTACTATCCAAAAGTGAATTGGTTAAAACTGACTTTGTTTGGCCTATAGAGACTTCATTTGGAAATTTTGAACTAATTGGATTTGATAAGGCTGACTGTAACAAATTCACTTGACCAGGGATTGCTAAAGAACCCCACATTGAAATTGAAACATTCATTTTTTTCATACTTTCAACAATGTTGAAAGGTGCAGATATATTTACCTTTGACTGTGTCTTTACAACAGCATGGTCAGGTTGCACTTGACCTACAGATGAAGCATGTAAAGGCTGCTCCTTACTAGTGTCATGACCTCGCTGCAAAATGCATGGTACTTGCTGATTTGATGGACCATCAACTCCCTTATCTTTATTTGTTGCTTGTTCTATCTCAAAAGACCTTTTCTTGGTTCTAGTATTAGCAGCAATATATGTGTCATCCTGGTTCACTCCACAAAATTCCTCTCTGCCAATTTAGGAGAGTTGAATCATTTGCAGGTTGATCCTGCTATTGTGAATACCCCTCCTTAGGCAAATCTTACGCACCTACAACATTTTGCACCATAAGAGCTTGGTTGATCATGCCATTAGAGCACGTAGCTTGATTATGTGGCTGATTACACGAATAGCACCATTCATAATCCGCAGCCAGATTGTTTTGAACAAGAACAAGCTATTTGACAACACTAATTGGAGCTGGATTATAGGCCTCAAAAGGTCATGTAGCAATATTTTGTCTTGGGCCTTGGTAATTACCTTGATACTGCTATCTATTCCCCTAGAATGGCTATTGTTGACCTTGAAAAGGATGACTTGAGGCCTGATTCTGCTACTGATAAGGCCTAGTATAGGACTATTGTTTTTCCAAGTTCACCAACTTGTTACCAAAAGTCTGTAATAGACTTTTGATCTCTTGTAACTCCTATGACGTGCTTGAAACAACACTTTCTTGTTTAACAACAGCTGGAAAAAAAACTAGCAACATTGGTACAGCTGGTAGAGGTGTAAAAGGAGGTACCTGCAAAGGTGTATTAGACTGTATATCTAGAAAAATAGGCATTGGTGGCCTAGGGGCAATTTTTCCTACCTGAATCAAATAGTTTTCTGCCCTGATTGCCACTTCATATGCACCTAGCAAAGATTCGCCACCCATTGATTGTGTCATGATCGCTATTTCACTGTTCAAAGCTTTAAGAAAGTATAAAAAAGCATGCTCAGGAGATGGCCTCACTGTTACAGGAATTTGAAACCAAGTCCTCTGGAATCAAAAATTAAAATCTATCATTTGCTCTTGAGGAGCTCTTTTTATAGTTGTCAACTGCTCCACCAGAGACAAGTGATCGGATTTATCTTGAAACTGCTTGTGCAGTTTCTCACCAAAATCATCCCATGTTGCAATAGAGTTCACTGGTAAACCCCGATACCATTGTAAAGCCTTACCCTTGAGAGATGCAGCAAGTAGTCTTATAGCTACATCTTCATGAGTTATGTGATGTACTCCACATAATGAGGCTACATCCCTTATGTGCTCAATAGGGGTAGTCTGATCCTCCCCAGTGAAGATTGATAAATTCTTTAAGGCAGCCACTGGTATATCATTGTGTTGTGCCAAGTTCAAAGGACTGCCTCCATCAAAAGCAACAAATGGTTGATTCCTTGCCATCTGTATAGCAAGAGGTGGATTTACTTGCACTCTAGGTGAAACAAAAAGGGGGATAGCAGTATGAGATCTTTCAGGTGGAGGAGTAGATTTAGTTCTTCTAGAATATACGAATGTTGTCCCTTGCCTTTCTATTACTCCGCCTTTTCTCCTTGGTGGGGAGAGCTGTAAATATTCAAAAGGAACTAAGCTGCTCCTTGTCTGAATTCTTCTCATAAGTTGTAACAACACTGATTCCGAAGTTCTTCCTCCCTATGGAGTCACCAAGTATGCAAGAATGACTTCTGTAAAGTCTAAAACTTGCTGTTTGCATGCCAAACCAACAAAATGGTGAGGAACTGGTCCCACCGGGCGTGCCAAAACTGTTATCTCCTGGATTTGCACCCTGCTGAATGTAAACTCAACAATCCAGTGTAACATGGGAAGACCTCTAAGCTGTGGGTCACTTGTAGATAGAGGTCAACCTCCAGAGAAGGCCGACTTCCTATGGTGTCATCTAACTACGGATTTTGTAAAGGGAAAGAGAGAAAGAGTGCATGAAAACAAAACTAAATCCTATGGTGTTACACCAAAATTTACTAAGAAGGACATATAACTCAGTTTACACACATGATTTTAATCAATGGCAAAAGCTTTGTCATACACAACTCAATCACATATGTTTTCTACATAAACATTTCATGAGAAGGTTCATATGGCTACACTCCTTGAAGGAAGAAACAAACTTCACAACTAGAGAATATTGCATCATAACACATCTCACAACCTGCAAAAATACATATTGCTCTATAGAAAGGTGCTGAGATAAGACATGACCATAAGGAATCATACAATTTCACAAGCAGTTTCATCAATTATATGAATGCACACAATTTAATAGAGAGATTGAAAAGGTAAAGCACTTATGCTTATTGATTTCAATGGTGAACACTGATATACATGTTTGTCATGAGTTACAAAACATAGCCTCTCTTCTGCAAAGAACTCCACAAGTTACAAAAGCAGAAAAAGCACTAGGTAAGAACTCTCTACAAAAAAGGCAAAAAATTCCATCTATACAAAAGATGTCGGCCCCTTAGGGCTTACAAAAATATCCGTCCCTCAGAAAAATCTGCCTCCGGATCTTTTAGACGAAGTTAATGCTGCATTCAAGTGTATCCCTATTGTCCATGTCAGTGAAGAGTCGCTTCCAGGAATGGTCTTCTTCAGATCTTTCTGCAACCACAACATTTACTTCTAGCCCCCCCGTGTTCACTCTCGAACCTCCTTGAAGAGCTGCATTGAATGCCCCTGAGCTAAGAGCAGATCCACGTTGCTTTTCATTCTGTTAATCTTCTTCTCCCCAGTCAGACTTCCACGGCTCGCCTTTAGCTCCCTCTGATTGGTTGATCATATGCCACACGAGATCACCAGATGGTCAAGGGTCACTTAGACTGAATCACATGTCGGTGAGACACTAATCGTGTCTCCCTGATGCGATTAGACTCTTCAGCTATTATCGGCATAGCGCACAACCGTTGGCAAGACCACATAGTGAGTTCAAAAGTTATATTGACTTCCATAGTGGCCATCACCCAGACCATCAACAAGACATTTTGCTTTCGGGAAGACCTCATGGCGAGCCTTCTTGTCGGGGAGACCTTTGTTTGTCGGCGAGACCTTATGCCGAAGGAAAAATCCTTCGGCGAGCTCGCTATCGGTGAGACCCTTCATTAGTCACCGAGACTTCATGCTGAACCCCTATCATTATACCGTTGTGCCTTCCATCGGCGAGACACCCATGTGTCGGCGGGACCTCATAGCGAGGTCTTCATTTCTTGGTGAAGGCACTCTTTTTCGCTGAGACCTCTACTAGTCACCGAGACATCTCCCCGAGCCCCTTTCTTTTGCCCCGAGCTCACTATACTTCGGCAAGACCCTATCGGGTCGACAAGACTTTTCAGCGAGGCCTCCTTGTCCAGGCGAGAGCTTATTCCATTTCGGCCAGACTGCGGTTGATCGACAATACCTCACACCGATGATGTCTCCTTTCGCCGAGACGTCCTTTCCTATCAATGAGACATCTCCCCATCGCTAACCCCTGTCGCCAAGACTTCAGCCTTTCGGCAAGACGTTATAGTGAAGCCCCTAGATTACACCAAAGGCATCCCGTTTCGGTGAGACTACGTTTAGTCATCGAGATGTTACAATGAGCCCCTTTCTTTCTTCGCGATGACACTTCTTTTTGCCGAGACCTCTCAACGAATGTGAACCCCTCTCCCCAACGCTAGCCCTTGGTGAACAACTTTCGGCATGACTTTCGCTGGTCGGGAAGACCTCATGCCGAAGCCTCTATCTCTTGGCGAGCTCAGACGCTTTCTATTCGATGAGACTCCACCCCTGTCGGCAGGACCTTATGTCGAAGGAAAAACTTTCGGCGAGCCTAGCCTTATGTGCAGTGGTCGGCGAGAGGTATAGCAACCCACAGTGATTAAACTTTCTAGCCGACCGGTATATTCCTAATGAACAGAACACATTGCTAGTCGGCAAGACAACAAGAGGGTCTTGCCGACTTTCCTCTCTGATGAGTTTTATGCCAAAACTGACTGAGGTGAAGGTCTCCAATAGACCTCCTTGTAAAATAGTATCAGATGTGTGATCTAACCCTTGATGAAAATTCCCCCATTTGGCCTTCAAGAACATCTGAAACATAATTTATCCTTCCTGATTGAGCCCGTAGGTGAAAATTGGGTAACAATATCAAAATAAAATAATACTTTCTATTAAAAATAATGTTCAATATTTTAAAATACAACTTTTTTTTGAATAGGTGGGCATCACATCACCATCTAGTACACATGTTTCCATGGATTCTTATGACATGATTCACATAGGCACACTATAACACATTTAAGTTTCTTTTTGTAAATTTCATTTTTTTTGTTTATATATATTTGTTTTCGAGTTTAATCTACTATTTTTTGTTTAGTTGATGAATACAATAGTCACATATCTTGGTATAAGAGAAAAATTTGGAAGTTGGAATTAGTGTAGCAATTTCATCATCAATTTACTTCACTCAGGTATGAGTATGAATATATGTTTAATAATGTTTATTTTGTCTCAATTGATATTAGTAGACCTATAGAAAATAATTGATAAATATGTCTTTGTTATGATATAGATTGAATTAAACACCCATGTGCAAGGACACACATCTCTTGATGATGTCGAGTGTTGTAGGCAAGAAGAATTGGACTACCAGTATGCTATAAGTGTGTTTCTAATATATATCATATTAAATAATTTTTATAGTTTTGGACTTTGGCATAGTATCTAATTTTATATTTTGTATGTATAGGTTGGGGTGCAAAATAGTGAGGAGCGTAGGAGATCAGGATGACAAAAGACACCAATTGTTACAAGGGACCGAGGTTTAATGTATAGTCGGGCAAAAAGAGGCCCAATATTTAAGGAATATTGTTCAATATTCATTTATGAACACATTTTGTATACCTATACATGGCACATAGATAACATTTTTGGTGTGGCAATATGCATCAATGATATTTTATAGTCTGAGAGACAATACATTGGCCTCATGGCATTGTATGACATTTTGATGATATTTTTCGCACCCTCATGATGACATTTGATGACATTTTGATGACATTATATGTGCCCTCATGATGGAATTGCATGAAATTTTGATGACATTTTGTACTTCCTCATGGCCTTATGGAGATCAATTTATATAAATATTGTATGCATAAATTTGTAGCTTAAATGGTTTAAAATGTTCTCATAATTTACTTAGCCCCAAGCAGTGTATGTATGAGAACCCAAAAGTTGCAACAATACTTATATCTTTCTATTGGAAGCCCTTGGTACATTAATACACTATTTAATTTTTTTTATACTTGTAGCAAAAGAATGAGATCATGTTTGATTTCCATGTTTGATTTCTTAGTCTCATGCTACACCCTTAATATTAGTGTACATTGGGTTATGAATAGTCAGTTTATGGCTATCTTAACTCTCTATTAAGTCATATTATCATTAGTATATTGTTATTTGGTTGGTTGGGTCAGCCTAGGTCTTATATAGGTGTGTCTCAGTCGGCCTAGGTGATATCCTAGGCATAAATAGGTATATATAGGAGGTTGTGAGTCTTATTTGATCATCAAGTTGCGAAGTGTGTTCTCATTAGAGATATTTGGAGGTTTTACCCCTCAAAGTGGCTTGCTATTCTTAGTTATTATCAAGTATTTGCAACATATTCTTCTATTGTGCAAGTTATTTCATAACAAGTGGTATCAGAGCATGATCTTGGCATCATAGAGGCAAGTTTTTTTCTCAATTTTGGAGGCGATTTTGGGAAGAGAATATCTTTCAGATTTTGGGGAATATTTTTTTTCTGATTTTTAAAGAGTTTTTGAAGAACATATTAAAGGAGCTACAGTCCAGATTTCAGAAGAATTGGAGCAAAATTAAGTGAATTATTGTAGAATTAGGGTTTCTACACAATTTATTTGGAATCTATATATCTTGCACATATTGTTGAATTGGAGCCTAATTTTTATTGGGTTTTTGAAGAAATACTAAAGGAGATTACAGGAAAAAATTTGGAGGAATTGGAGTAGAAATAAGCAAATTATTAAAAAATTAAAATTTTCACAAATATCACTCTCCATGTTGCAAATCTACTTATTTCTTGGAGATTTTTCTAGGTGAGAGTTATTTAGACCTAGTAAGTTACAGTAAATTTTTTAGAGAATTTAAGTTTCATTTGTGTGATTTATTTCAAAATTAGTGGTTCCCATCATGACAGGGCCTACAACAAGGGGCAAAAAGAATGTTGTCACTTCGGGGAAGACCACTAATAAGGATGGGGTAACAATAGAGGATATTACTACTAATGAGGAAATTAGTAAGGTCAAGGAAGAAATTTCCTCAATGAAGATGGATATGTGTGACCTAAGAGGAGATATATCAGACATATGAAACATGCTAAGCACCTATATGCTTGAACCAAGAAAGGTGTTCTCAAGTGACCAAGGTGAAAATTATAGGTCAGCTAACATTGACATAAGATTTAGTACTCCTATGGGATCTAGGAATTTATTTCCAAAGGTGGATATGCACAAGTTCGATGACAAGGATCCTCTAACATGGATAAACGAAATGGAGATTTTTTTTGAAGTATACCAAATCCTAAATGGACAAAAGGTCACGATGGATTCCCTATATATAGAACTTGATCAATTCATTTGGTATCATTGGATTTGCAATCATCAAAGGAAAAAGGGGATCACCGTCTCATGGTCAATTTTTACAGAGGAACTCCAAGCACAATATAGAAATAGCGTGACAGGCAATTGCTTCAGCCAATTGGCTAAACTTCAACAAACATGATCAGTTAAGGATTATATTCAGCAATTCCAAAATCTATCCTTAAGAGTGGATACAACTACGAAGGAAAACTTGAATGATTTATTCTTGGGGTCATCCGATTTAGGATCTAAGACGATTGCTTAAAGAATGCATAACAATTACAATTCCAATCTCCAAATTACTAAAATGAAATCAACACCATAACATAATTAAACTAATGGAATTGAGAAAAAGACAGAATTCAGAAGAAGACAAGAAAGAGAAAATGCAAATAGCTTGATAACGGAGTTCGTCGTAAAACGACTACGTCTCCGAGTCCCTCTCCAAAGAGCAGACCGATCCGATTGATATCTTCAAAAATTCGGCATTACAATAGCTGGCAAGCTCTTCCCTTCAAGCACGACGGAATTCCAGCATTCTCCCGACGTACAGGAATAGCAAATTATCTCCCAAAACGCTCTAAGTCTCCAACACTTGAGGAATTCTCAATTGCCCCTCTAAGCCTCTAATCTCCCCTTTTTATACAAAAAATTTACTCAATTTGGTTAACAACTAAATGATTTACAAAATCCACTTTATCTCTCCATTTTTACATAAAATCTTAATAATCTCCTTTACATAGATAAATTAACAATAATATCCCCGTTTAAAAATTCCAAGCCCCTAATTTTATTCTTTCTGGGCATTTGTTATTACAAAATAAATCTTGATTTATTTTGTTGTGGTGGCAAATTTAATTGTTTTAGGAAAAAATATTGAAAATCTCCTTAAATGTGGGGATTCCACCTTTATGGAAGGCTCCCCACAAAATGTGGGCCACCCCCATGTTAGGTGGCGCCCCCACTTTAGGTGGGTTGCTCCCCATAACATGGTTGGCGTTCCCACATAATGTGGGTCACCCCCCATGTGTGGGTGGCTTCCCACATAAAGTAGGCGCCCCCCTTAATGGGTGGGCTTTATCCCACTTTTTTAGGAGTTTAGTTTTATAATTTTTTCATTTATTTTATTTTGATTTTTTTATATATTTTATTTTGAATTTTTTTTTTCCAAAATATTTGCCAAATGGAGGATTGAGGAGATGACAAGTGTCAAGGGCTGATTGGCCATTGTGCGGATTGGGCATTGATGTCATCAGGTTGACCCAGATTTTGACCATCTGTAACTTCATCATATGGACTCCGTTTTTCGTGAAACAAAATTCGCCGGAATCGTGATGATGAGCACTACATAATGGTGTTGACTTTTACCGATTTTGACAATTTTGATTTTTGCCCTTTTTCTGGCCTGTTTTCTGAGGGTTGACCATAGGTTTGACCTTACATATTTTGAGCTTCGGGACTCTGATTGACTCTGTTCGAGTTGCATTGGAGTCAAGATTTCAGCCTGCTGATAATGCCGATTCTGAAGATGAAAGAGAAACTTCAATTTTTGATGAAGATCCTTTGGATCAGTCCTCCCCACTGGAGAGCTTTTGGACCTCCGAAAGCTTGATTACTTGGAAATTAAGTGAGGGTAAAGTTCCCTCACTTTACCAATCTCCATCCATTTTGCCTTGCTTGGATTCATCCCCTTCAGTTCCACTCTGAGGTACTCAACTGCTCCCCTTCATGAAGTCCTGGTTTTCCTGTCTAGGATGATGTCTTCAAGCAACTCTGACATGTACTCTGGTGAAAGATCATCAACTGATGGAACTTGAATGTCAGTCTCCTCGTCCAATATCATCGGAGGTTCATACAACTTCAAGTTCTCAACATTGACAACTGAATAGATCTGCATGTATGGAGGAAGATTGAGGCGAAAAGCATTGGTTCCGATCTTTTCCAAGATCTCAAAGGGACCATACCGAATTGGATTGAGCTTCCTTCCTTCGCCTTGCATTCTTTCCTTGCTGATATGTAACCAAACATGGTCACCGACTTGAAAATGATGATCAGTGCGATGTTTATCATGTTGAGCCTTGTATTTGGCTTGACTCTTTTCCAACTGTGCTTCCACTGCCTGATGGATGGCTTGGACTTTTTGGATGAACTTCAAAGCCTTCTCTGAATCATGGTGTCCATCTTCAACATCATCTTTCCCAAAAGAAAAATCCACTGGAGTCTTTGGCACATAACCGAAACAAGTCTCAAAAGGAGACCTCTTTGTAGAAGAGTGTGTTGCATGGTTGTAAGCATGCTGCACATAGTGAAGACTCTCATCCCACAATTTGGGATGCTTGCTGCAATAGCCTCTGAGTAGATGCACAACTATCCTGTTTACCACCTCTGTCTATCCATCAGTCTGTGGATGGAAGGTTGTACTCTTCTTCAGTTTGGTGTCCATGAGTCCCCACAAAGCTGATCCAAAATTCCCCTAGGAATCGAGAATCTCGATCTGATACAATAGAAGTAGGTAACCCAAAATGAACCCATACAAATTGGAAGTACATTTGAGCTGCCAGTTTAGCAGTGACTCATTTTTGACATGGCATTAAGATACACATTTTGTTGAACCGATCAACTACTACATAAAGATAATCATGACCCTTCCTAGACATAGGTAAACCCCCAACAAAATCCATAGACACACTTTCCCATGGACGAGATGGAATAGGTAATGGTGTGTACAACCCTAGTTTTCTGTTACTTGGTTTACTAGTTGCACACATAATATAACCTTTAATGTATTTGGCAACAGTTTCCTGCATTTTAGGCCAGTAACAATATTTCTGTAATTGAGTAACTGTTTTACTTACCCCAAAATGTTCTGCAATCAAAGAAGTGTGAGCTTCACGGATTACATGTGCTTGTTCATCTTTTGGAACACATAACTTTCCCAAATAATACAAAAGTTTATCCTGCACATAGTAATCTTTCTCTCCTATCTGTTTTCCTGCAATTAAATCTGAATAAATATCCTTAAGGTTTTCATCATTAGCATATTGTTCCTGAAAGCTTTCATGCACCATGGAACTACCTTTAAGGATGATCAAAGTATTCATAACAGGAGGCCTAGAAAGCATATCTGCTACTTTGTTATGGGTACCTTTCTTGTACTTAATTACTAAGTGAAACTGTTGCAAAAATCCCATCCATCTGAAATGCCTACTTTGCTGCAGTTTAGACTGTGAGTGCAAGTATTGTAGTGGTTGGTGATCAGTGTGGATTACAGTTTCTTTCCCCATTATGTAATATTTCCATTTCTTAACACTCTGAACTAATGCATAAAGTTCCTTATCATAATTAGGATAGTTACTTACTGCTCCTGAAATGGTTTCAGAGTGGTAGCAGACTGGTTTACCTCCTTGCATAAGAACAACTCCCATGGAAAACCCACTTGCATCAGTGTCGATCTCAAATGGCTGGTGTAGATCTGGTAAAGCCAGAACTGGTGCAATGCTTAACTTTTCCTTCAAACTGTTGAAGGCCTTTTGTTGTGGACCTCCCCATTGAAAAGTTGTCTTCGTACTTGTCAATGCGTGCAATGATGATGCAATGTAGGAGAAGTTTGCAATGAACTTTCTCCAGTACTGGACTGCACCTAAGAAACTTCTAACTTCTGTTACAGTACTTGGCTTAGGCCAGTTTACAATAGCTTCGACCTTCACAGGGTCTACTTTCAATTGACCATTCCCTACGACATAGCCTAAGTACACTAGAGATGTCTTTGCAAATTCACATTTAGACATCTTTACATAAAGTTTTTCTTTTCTTAAAACATCAAAAATTTTCTTTACATGACTTACATGATCATCCCAAGAGTTGCTAAATATAAGAATATCATCTAGATAGACAATGACAAAATCATCAATGAAAGGACGAAAGACATCGTTCATGACTCGCATGAACATTGCAGGTGCATTACAAAGCCCGAAGGGCATAACCAACCATTCATAAAGTCCCTGTTTTGTCTTGAAAGCAGTTTTCCAAATGTCATCTTCTGCAATTCTAATCTGATGATAACCACTTCGCAAATCTAATTTAGTGAAATAAACTACATGTTTCAACTAATCAAGTAAATCATCAATTCTTGGAAGAGGGTACCTATTTTTTACCGTTATCTTGTTCAGGGAGCGGTAGTCAATGCACATTCTCCAAGATCCATCTTTCTTTGGAACCAACACAATTGGAGAACCACAAGGAGATGTACTAAGATGGATAAATCCTTTCTCCACTAACTCCTGAACCTGTTTCTTGATTCTCGTTCTGCATAATGGACAAATGGTATAAGCCGATATTAGGGAATGGCACATCCTGCTGTAGCTAAATTTCATGTTGTATTTCCCTCTTGGGTGGCAACACCTTTGGTTCCTGAAACAAGTCATCATAAGCGGAAACAATTTTGACCATTTCAACCTTATGTTTTGGGTCACACCCCTTAAATGCCTCAGAGTTATCTTCTTCTTTGGCTTTTACAAGCATTAACACAAAGTTCTTACTAGAGTTGACTAACCTTTTCATTTGACCAACATTAACTAGTGTGAGATTAGTCTTGACCTTGTGTGCACGTACAATGTATTCTACCCCATCTTTAAAAAGATGATACTTGTTCTCCCCCCTATAAAAGATTTCCTTTCTATCAAACAGATAAGGACTCCCTAATACAAGCCCACAAATATCCAGAGGTACAACATCTACTTCTACTTCATCAATGAAATTAGTAGTGATAAAAAAATGCAATTTGCATTGTTTTGTCACCTGCAACTGTGCATCATTACATACCCATCCAAGTGGATAGGGCTTAGGATGAGTAGTAGTAGTTAGATTCAATTTCTTAACAACCTCTTCAGAAATCAAGTTGACTTGAGAGCCCGAATCAAATAGTGTATCAATCTTTGTGTGTTTAGTTACCACCTGAATGTGGAACAATTCATTCCATTGTTTATCAACTTTAGGAGTGGATACTTTACTTGCATTACTTGTACTTGCATTAGAAATACTTGCATTAGAAGAGAGAATTATACTTTTCCCTTTACCTTGGATCCTGACAGCAACGATCTTTGTCTCATCTCCGGAATCAGATCCAAGATCCTGTTGAATGATAGCAGTAGTAGTCTTTTGTTTGCCTTTATTGCCTCCAAATCTTTTTGGCCTTGCTTCCGGATGCAATTTCCAGCACCTCGATTCATCATGCCTCTCTTTCTTGCAATGCGAGCATGTGGGTTTTTCACCCTCTTTCTTCACCGTAGCTGTCTTCTTTCCTTTACCTTTATCTTTTTCTTTATCTTTACCCTTAGACTTTCCATCAAAATTAGATGGCTTTTTATAAAACTTATCAATGAATGATCCCTTACCTCTAGACTCTAAGTGGGTAGCTTGGACACAAACTTCGTCAAGGTTATTGGGATTCAAAACCAAAATTAAATGTCTAAGGTAGGAATGAAGACCTCCTATATACTTCAACAAAGTATCCTGGGTGTACAATGGAACATCTAATGCAATAGCCCTTTTACGAAATTCATGAGTGTACTCCTGAATGGATTGACCTTTCCCTTGCCTAAACATCTGCCAATTCATCATTAACTGTTGCATGTACCCTAAGGGATAGAATTGCTTTTTAAGAGCACTTACAAATTCAGTCCAGGACAAGTTGACTTTACCATGTTGGGAGATTTTTGCTCTAGTCCTACTCTCCCACCAAGTTAGAGCTGTACCCCCTAACCGAAGAGTAGCAAGTTGGATCCTATCAACATCATCTACGAGGTTTTGGACTCTACAATAGACTTCAACCTGCTGAATCCAATCATCTAGTTTTTCAACATTTAATTCACCACAATATTTTGGTAAGTCAAATTTTATATCCAACTTAATTTTGGGCTTATGTGCACCCTTAAAAGGATTAAAAGGCATAGAATGAGTAGAAGAAGGAGAAGAAGGAGAAGACGAAGAAGAGGGAGAAGAAGGAGAAGAGGGAGGTGTCTTCAGAGGCTCAGGATCATCTCCCGATTTCTTTCCTTTGCCTGCATGAGCTTCATGTCTCCACATCTTTTCTTGCCTCTCATGGAATAAGACTTCGACCATGGCCTTCATGTCGAGAAAAGCCTTCTGAAATTCCTTCTCACCAAGCTCAGAACTTTGTCCATCATTTGGATTTTCCATCTGTGTTCGTGAATGAGCTCTTCGCCTTCCAATCTCTGGATTAAACTCTTCAAGCTTGCCTTTGCCTTGTTGAAGTTGGGAGCGTGTAAGCATTCGAATATGCAATACTTAGTCAAAACACAACTCTGATACCAATTTGATCCGATTTAGGATCTAAGACGATTGCTTAAAGAATGCATAACAATTACAATTCCAATCTCCAAATTACTAAAATGAAATCAACACCATAACATAATTAAACTAATGGAATTGAGAAAAAGACAGAATTCAGAAGAAGACAAGAATGAGAAAATGCAAACAACTTGATAACGAAGTTCATCGTAAAATGACTACGTCTTTGGGTCCCTCTCCAAAGAGTAGACCGATCCGATTGATATCTTCAAAAATTCGGCATTACAATAGCTGGCAAGCTCTTCCCTTCAAGCACGACGGAATTCCAGCATTCTCCTGACGTACAGGAATAGCAAATTATCTCCCAAAACGCTCTAAGTCTCCAACACTTGAGGAATTCTCAATTGCCCCTCTAAGCCTCTAATCTCCCATTTTTATACAAAAAAATTACTCAATTTGGATAACAACCAAATGATTTACAAAATCCACCTTATCTCTCCATTTTTACATAAAATCTTAATAATCTCCTTTACATAGATAAATTAACAATAATATCCCCCTTTAAAAATTCCAAGCCCCTAATTTTATTCTTTTCGGGCATTTGTTATTACAAAATAAATCTTGATTTATTTTGTTGGGGTGGCAAATTTAATTGTTTTAGGAAAAAATATTGAAAATCTCCTTAAATGTGGGGATTCCACCTTTATGGAAAGCTCCCCACAAAATGTGGGCCACCCCCATGTTAGGTGGCGCCCCCACTTTAGGTGGGTCGCTCCCCATAACATGGGTGGCGTTCCCACATAATGTGGGTCGCCCCCCATGTGTGGGTGGCTTCCCACATAAAGTGGGCGCCGCCCTTAATGGGTGGGTTTTATCCCACTTTTTTAGGAGTTTAGTTTTATAATTTTTTCATTTATTTTATTTTGATTTTTTTATATATTTTATTTTGAATTTTTTTTTTTTCCAAAATATTTTCCAAATGGAGGATTGAGGAGATGACAAGTGTCAAGGGCTGATTGGCCATTGTGCGGACTAGGCATTGACGTCATCAGGTTGACCCAGATTTTGACCATCTGTAACTTCATCATACGAACTCCGTTTTTCGTGAAACGAAATTCACCGAAATCATGATGATGAGCACTACATAATGGTGTTGACTTTGGCCGATTTTGAAAATTTTGATTTTTCCCTTTTTCTGGCCTATTTTCTGAGGGTTGACCATAGGTTTGACCTTACATATTTTGAGCTTCGGGACTCTGATTAACTCTGTTCGAGTTGTGTTGGAGTCAAGATTTCAGCCTCTTGCTGATAATGCCGATTCTGAAGATAAAAGAGAAACTTCAATTTTTGATGAAGATCCTTCGGATCATGGGGGGTCTCAAGGATCACATTCAACATGAGGTACACATGTTTATCCCTAGCTCCATAAATGAGTCTTTATCTTAGCATGAGGGTAGAGGAGAAGTATTTGATTCTTAAGAAGCAAGGGGCTAATATGACAAGAGAGAAAGGATATTCAAAACAACCTACTAGGTTGACTCCACAAAAAATTGAGGAGAAAAGAGCAAAAGGGTTGTGTTTCAATTGTGATAGCAAATACAGTTGAGGACATAAATGCAATGAAAAGAAATTGTTCTATATTGAAGGTCCAAGTGAGGAAGAAGAGGAAGAACCCATACTAGAGGATGAAAGGGAGTCAAATGTGGAATCACATGATTCTCAACCAATCATTTCATGTCATGCACTCTTAGGTTTTAGTGCTCCACAAACTCTCAAGGTCGTGGCATTCTTAAAGAAGCATAAGGTAATGGTGTTGATTGACTCAGGTAGTACTCATAATGTCATCAACAAAAACTTAGCTACTCGTCTAAATTGTTTTATATATCCAACTCCAGAGTTTTAGGTTTTGATTGCAGATGGTGCTACAGTTAGCTGTTCAGGGAAGTGTCATAACATTAAATTATCCATGGGAGATTATCAACTTGATACCCCAATGTATGTGATATCCACGGGTGCAATAGATATCGTTTTGGGAGTACAATGGCTTACTACATTGGGAATGGTTGAGATGAACTTCCAATAACTATTCATGAGATTTCAATCAGAAGGAAGGGTAGTAGAGCTAAGGGGGTTGAAGGAAAAATCCCCACAAATGGTAAGCTCTCATCAAATGCAAAAGTGACTTAAGAAAGGAGTGGATGGATTTGTGGCCCAGCTATGTTCATTAGAAGTCTCTCAATCTAATGCTCCTACTCATCCAAATTTGCAAGCTATAATTGATCGTCACTCAGTTGTTTTTGGAGATATGCCTAAAGGACTTCCTCCTAAGAGGGATCATGATCATGCCATATAGTTAGTTCCATGGAGCCAACCACCGAAAATCAGGCCTTACAGGTATCCACACATACAAAAGATTGAGATAGAAAAAATTGTTGAGGAGATGCTAGAGGCAGGAATTATCAAGCATAGCCAAAGTGCTTACTCCTCGCCTGTGGTGATGGTACGTAAGAAGGATGATACTTGGCGCATGTGTCTAGATTATAGAGTGCTCAACATGTACACCATTAAAGATAAGTTTCCTATTCCAGTCATTGATGATTTGATAGATGAATTGAATGGAGCTATGTATTTTACCAAGTTAGATCTTAGATCTGGTTATCACCAAATTTGAATTAAGGAGGAAGATATTTTTAAGACAACATTTTAGACTCATGAGGGTCATTATGAATTTTTGGTGATGCCATTCGGTCTTACCAATGTACCATCTACATTCCAAAGTTTGATGAATTCCATTTTTAAGAAGTTCTTGAGAAAGCTTGTGTTAGTATTCTTTTATGATGTATTGATTTATAGCAAGATTTGGGAAGAAAATTTGCAACATGTGGATCAAGCATTACAAATACTTGAAGATCATAAACTCTATGCTAAGCCATCCAAGTGTGCTTTTGCTCTTAAAGAGGTGGAGTATTTGGGACACATAGTTTCACATGGAGTAAAGGTGGACCCTAACAAAATTAAGGCTATCATGGAACGACCTATTCCAAACACCATTAAGAAACTGAGGGGTTTCTTGGGATTGACAGGGTACTATAGAAGATTTGTGAAGAATTATGGTCATATAGCAACACCTTTCATCACTCTATTGAAGAAGGATTATTTTCATTGGAACGAGTTTGCTAATACAACATTTGAGATATTAAAGGAGGCTATGTGTACAACTCTAGTGCTTGCCACTCCGAACTTCACCAAGGAATTCATTGTGGAATGTGATGCTTCTGGAAATGGGATAGGAGCAGTGCTCATGCAAGAAGGTCAACCAATTGCTTTTGAGAGTCGTCAATTAAAGGGTAAGAATCAGCTAAAACCTATTTATGAGAAGGAAATGCTAGCAATCCTTCATGCAGTTAAACAATGGAGGCCTTATCTATTGGGTAGACACTTCAAGGTTAAGACAAATCATGATAGCCTAAAATATCTTTTGGAACAAAGACTATCTTCTAAAGAGCAACAAAAATGGGTCACTAAGATGTTAGGATATGAATTTGAGATTGTATATAAGAAAGGGAAAGAAAATATTGTAGCAGATGCACTTTCAAGGAAGGATGAGAAAGATGAAGCCTTATGGTTTGCCCTTTCAATATTACAATCAAATTGGGTGGAGGAAGCCAAAGTAGAGTGGAAAAATGATGTTGCAACAAGTAATCTCATCGAACAATTAAAAAGTGATCGTAGTAGTTCAGATAAGTTTTGTTGGAAGGGAGATACTCTTTGGTATAAAGAGTGTTTGTATCTCTACAAGAATTCCACTCTTAAACACAAGATTCTCATAGAGTTGCAGGAGTCTCCAGTTGGTGGTCATTCAGGATTTTTGAAGACATATCATCGAGTCAAGCAAGATTTTTTTTGGGAAGGGCTAAAAGGTGATGTTCAAAAATTTGTGGCTGAATGTTTGGTTTGTCAAAGGAATAAAGGGGAGACAATTGAGACACCAGGTCTCTTGCAGCCCTTATCTATTCCTAGCCAGTGTTGGGAAGAGGTATCCATAGACTTCATCATAGGGCTTCCCAAATCTAAAGGCCATAATGTCATCATGGTAGTAGTTGATCGCCTCACTAAATATGCACATTTCATTGCATTATCACATCCTTTTACAACAAGTTCAGTGGAAAAATATTTTTTGGAGAATATCCAAAAGCTACATGGCACACCTAAGGTTATTGTTAGTGATCGTGATCCTATCTTCACTAGTCACTTTTGGAAAGATTTATTCTCATGTTTGGGTACTCAATTGGATCATAGCTTTTCATACCACCCTCAATCAAATGGGAAAAATAAGGTTGTTAATAAGTGTTTGGAAGGATATCTACGTTGTTTCACTTCAGAGAAACAGTCTCAATGTGTAGATTGGCTACCACTTGCAGAATGGTGGTATAACACTTCTTTTCATAGCTCATAAAAAATGTCTCCATTTTTGGCACTTTATGGATATCATCCTCCTTCCATCACATCATCAATAAAGGTGTCACCAAGAGTTCAGGCAGTAGAATACCACTTGCTTCATCAACAACAAGTACTTTTAAGACTCAAGGAGAATTTAGCCATGGCACAAAATCGAATGAAACAATAGGTAGACCAACATCGTAGTGAAAGAATTTTTGAAGTTGGGGATTGGGTCTTCTTGAGATTGCAACCTTATAAGAAAATATCACTAAAGCAACAAAAAAAGAATAATAAGTTGTCTCCAAGGTATTATGGTCCATACCAAATCATGCAAAAGATCGGTAGTGTTGCCTAAAAGCTAGAGTTACCACCAACAAGAAAGATACATCACTTTTTCATGTTTCCTATTTGAAGAAGGTAATTGGGCATAATATTCCAACTCAAAAAACACTACCAGAGCTCGATGAAGAAGGAAGAATCATCTTGGAACCAAAGTGCATTCGTAAAACACAAAAAAAGAAGTTGATGACTAGAACTCTCACTAAGTATCTCATCCAATGGAAGAATTTACCAGTTGAAGATTCCACATGGGAGGACGAGGAGTTCATTCAAAAGAATCCAAACTTGATTAGCATTGAGGAAAATGCTTCTTTGAAGAAGGGGGCATGCTACGCCCTTAATATTAGTGTACATCGGGTTATGAATAGTCGGCTTGTGGCTATCTTAACTCTCTATTAATTCATATTATCATTAGTATATTGTTATTTAGTTGGTTGGGTCAGCCTAGGTCTTCTATAAGTGTGTCTAAGTTGGCCTAGGTGATATCCTAGGCATAAATAGGTATATATAGGAGGTTGTGAGTCTTATTTGATCATCAAGTTGTGAAGTGTGTTCTCATTAGAGATATTTGGAGGTTTTCCCACTCGAAGTGGCTTGTTATTCTTAGTTATTATCAAGTATTTGCAACATATTTCCTATCATATTCTTCTATTGTGCAAGTTATTTTATAACATCTCATATGTCTTTTATAACCCAATGTGATCTATGATTTGTTTCCATATGTATTTTATAACCTTTTAGAAATGAGGCCATATCACATGGATTTATTTGTATGGTGTGGAATTTTGTAGGGTAATTTTTCATGGTGTGACACTATATTATCTACCAAGATGCATGATATAGCCTTGTCCAAGTCTAGGCTACAAAACATAACCCTATTTACAATAATGCAAGATTCTATAGAGTTTTTTTGCAACCTTCTAATCCCATATCCAAATTTTAATTTTTGAATCTAATTGCCTATCATTTCACAAGTTAACTATAAAGTCACATTCATCACCTTATAAAAAAAAAATTACCTTATTCCTCTCTAGTTAATCAATTTCTCAACTCTTGCATGTAGATATAGTTAGTTTATTCATTTTGTTTAATTATTTGATTACGTCTTAAATCAGTTTACTATAGGAAAAATAAATGGAGCCTTGGGAAAGTGTTTATATACTCACACAAATTTGGTGAAGCTTGATATTGCATATGTCACTTGGAGAATCACTATATGTCATCCATCTATCTTATTAAGATTCTAGATTGTCATAGCATGCGAATTTATTGATACATTTTGTTCTCTTTAAGAGCTAACATTTTTAGTCTTGTATGCCAAATAAAATTGAACAAACCTTACTTCCCCTTCAATGAACCCCTAGATTAATCCTTCCATCTTAATGGTTTCTTCTAAAATGCCCATAATCAAAATCCTAACCACTTCCATCCACCTTAACAATAAGGAAACATATGCTGATGATTCCAACCTTGAGATGGTTAAAAATCAAAAAAGAGAAATGCACTATAAATTTTGAATCCTAAAGTAATTTAAAAAAAAAAATTATGATGATACATAATCATCATTTCTAATCGATGAGTTTCAACACCTCCTTATAACTAAAGAATGTGGATTTGGCATGTGAAAAGGCATTAGCCATATAGTTTGGGTCACTTCTCTTTTGATGCTTCCCCTCCTCTTCACTCATATACATCCTCTACCATTATTCAATCTACATGCAATCCCCTACATTTATTCCCTTCCCCCCAATATCACTTTAGCCTCCCTACTCATCCTAGTTCATCCTACACTCATGCCCATGTTTCCTTCAACATCATTCCTACTTTCCATATCTATATCCCCAACACACATCCATCTTATTCTATCTTCCACTCCCAATCCATTACTCCTTCCATGATAATTCCATCATAATCCATTTATGACCCATTACTACACACAACACCCCTTCTAGCCTTTAGTATGAAAAAAGACATGACATTCAAGTTGTTGTATAGTATGTTGGCTTATGACATTCTTGCTAATCCATTTCTAATGGATTTCATGAATCCTAGGTTTGAAATGCATAATAGTAAAGGAGAGCCAATAATTCACATTCATACCATTAATGCTAAATGCTTAGAATTCTTGTATGATAATATATTGTTAGTGAAACTTTTCCATATACATTTAAAAACTATGCGTTAGAGTGGTTTTATCACTATCGAATGGATCCCTACACTCTTTTTGAGTTAGTGTTGAATGAACAAGACAACTAGGAGGGGGGAGTGAATCAGTTATATCAAATTAAAATACTAAAGCCCTCAACAGTAATCAGATCCACATACATTCATTAAACCCTTAATCTATTAAAATGTTGAAACATGAAAAACAGAGAATAGAAACTAAAACAACCAACACCATACACAAGAGAACACCAGATTTATGTGGAAAACCCAATGAGGGAAAAACCACACTGAGGATTAGCTCACAATATAAGTAATTGCAAAAATGGTACAAAGAGGCTCACTGCTAGAATAGGACACACTATCCAAAAAGGCTCACAACCCATGCCCATTTCCAGAATAGAAAGAAGAAAAGAAGATAAGATGTTACAAAGAGAACAAAATCTCAATACAACAGAGATTCCACAACAACTCTAGCCATCACTAGCAACCATCAAGAGATCAAGATACCTCAACTCACTGCATTCAAAATTTTTGCATTATAGCTCACACTGCATTTCACACTTCTGCACTTAATTTCACATTACAACACCCAAATCTATTCCATACTTCATCTCACATCAACTACCCTTGCATTTATACCATTTGCAACTTGAAAAACATCAAGTCAACTACACTCACTTTGCACTCTACAAATTCAAAATAGGTCAGAACTAAACATTCCCATGGTGGATAGGAATAAAAGTGGACCAAAAAAAAAACTTAATGAGGACCCAAATCAACTCACACAACACATTACACCTTCATTAATGCTTGAACATCTTCAAATTTAGTGTAAACACCAGGTCGGTCGATACCTGTGCAAACACCATTAAAATTTGAATTATACACTTCCTCAAATCCAAGGATGACTTGTGAAACACATACTATGCTTCATCATGATCTAGAATATTCCCTATCACCCTGAAATTCATCAAACTCCTTCACAACAACTCACACCTTCAAAATGTACACAACTCGTACACTCATACTACACTGCCAAACACTGCAACTCTAAAATCCAACTTTCGAAGTACCAAACCAAAAATCCTCTTGACGTAGGAAAGATATCAACACCATCAACATACCTTCAAAATTGCAAGACCCAAAGATGGACTGTAGAGAAACATGGAGAAAAAATATTTCTCCCAGACACCTCTATAAGCAACACTACAAAACTAGTTCACACACTAGTGAACATAACTTCCTCTGTCCATTGATCTAGAAGCCAAAATTTTGGATATAGAAACTTAAAAAACCTCTATCCATCATATCTAAACCACACAAGAAAATATTCAACCCAAAAGAAATGCGAAGAAAAACCAGAAAACCTCTACAAACCAAAACATCTCTGCAACACCCTGTTTCCTTATTTTATCAATTTTCTCAATATCCTCAACATCTAAACCATAAAAAAAACTTATCAAAGAAAAAAAAAAGGTTAACATCATCAACTTAACTAATTAAAACATAATACAACTAATCAAAGCAACAATCTCTTCTCAACCACTGCACAACTATCATTAATGACAACACAAGCTTGTTGACATCAATGACAACACCTTCATTATTGCATCAACCTCCCCCTTTGTCATTGATGGAAAAACATGATGTGAAAAACCATAAAAGACAACATACAACCCTTGACATACTTATTTCCTTTTCTCTTTTCTCCCCGTTGCACAACTATCTCATTACACTCTCTCTCCCTAATAGGGTAGGGTTGGATGGAACACTCACTGTCCCATGCTCTGGGTCACACCTTGGCAAACCCCTTTGGTGTCACTCTCCACCTTCTTAACCTATTGGCCCTATAGATTGTTAGGAACCCTTGGTTCTCTCGGCCAACCCTCCTATCATCTACATTCACCTAACCAAGCCAATCTTGGTGCTTTCTCCTCCATTCTCTCCTTAGCCCTTAATCTTCCTAAAGGCTAGCTAACTCTCCAAACCTCACTAACTTATTGAAGGGGCGTGTGGTGTCTTCTATAGCTTCAAAACCATCCCTCTATGGTTCTTGATCAATCACAAGACTTCAATTCCTCATCGCTTCCACCAAACCCTATTCTAGGGTTTAAGAAGGGTTACTAGCCCTTGAGCCCCTATTAGGCCTCTTAACCCGAGAGAATAGGCTAAATCTCCTATCTGACTAATGAACACCAAAAACTTCCTTCTGAGGCCCTAGTTCATTTTCTAACATCAAGGATTTTTGAGGTTTCAGGCTTTCTCAGTCCGTACACAGACGTAACCCTGATTTTGTGAGAATTAGGGCTTTTTAGGCCATTTCTTGACCTCACCATGAACTGTCTGCTTCTTTCAGCCACCAAATGGACTGGTGAAGAATCTGCCTTCCTGAAAAACCTTTGTAAGGTCTCCTACTTCCACCACACACCTTGGGTTGATAGGGAATTAGCTCCCCTGCAACGTTAGGGCTTGGTTTGCACTGTCTTTCCTAGTTGGGCACAATCAAGCTTGCCTAGGAGAAGACCTTTACCATGTAACCATGCTTCCCACAATCTCCTAAACCTATCCTATATACAAGCATGGAGCTTAGCCTCATTTCCCCACGGCTATACACCAGGTATAGTGGAAAATAGAGGTCTAAGACTCCATGAATAATAGTCTACTAAACTGATTAGCAATAAAAAGAACAAAACCTACTAGAACAAAACTATGCAACGATGAAACCACACCACCAATGACCACACAAAGCTTGTAAGATAGATACCACATGTTCCACACACTGCTCACAGCCTGGAACCCTCCATTAACACACAATTAAGTACTAAAACTAGAAAATTGCAAGAAATTCAATGCTCTTTCATATGAACAGTAAACTCAAACAAATACAATGTTTTTTCCAACCCTCATTCTAGTTCGAGGACTACCTTTTAAAGGCTTCCAAGGTGGTTACCTCTCCATTGGTCGGACTTAACCACCACAATAGGCCAAAATTGCACAAATGCAACATTTTGGACTTCATTTTTGACTCCTAGTGAAACCTAGTGAAACAAACTAAGAAACTCATCCACTCAACTATAAGTTACTGATCAACCTTCATCCTAACATCTTCTAAAATCTCACAAATCAAAACTAAATGGTCAACATGACCTTAAACATCAAAATCACAAAATTCTTCCTAGGCTTCCAAATTTTGCCTAGTGTTTCCAAATGCCTCCTAGGTGCTCCTGCACCACTCCCTTTGATACTTGTCTCATTCTCCCTCTATATAAACACTTTTTTCACATGACTTATCATTCTCCCCCTTTGACATCAATGGAAAAGGATAAAATATTTTGCATTGTTCTCCCCATTTGAAATAGAACCAAGATACTTGAAACTGCTCTGAATAATCCCCCTTAGGAGTACACACCAATAAATTCAACAACCTCTACACAATGACAACTCCATACTGCAACAATGTCACTACCTACTTCCCCTGAGAGATAGCCACAAACATCAGTCTAGAAAAAGAGTCAATCCATCGACCCACTATACTAATGCATCTCCATATACATCTAGTTCAAAGGAGGGGCAATAACCACCAACCTCTCCCAAAGATACTCAAAAGTATCCTTAGGAAGAGCTTTAGTAAATAAGTTAGAAATTTGATCCTTTGTAGGTATATATTCAAGCTTCAATTCATTCTCCACAACCTTCTCTCTCAAAAAATGATACCTAATTTATATATGCTTTGCTCTTGAATGCATCACTGGATTCTTTGAAATATTGATTGCACTTATATTATCACAAAAGATAAAAATAGGCTCATCATACACCACTTTGATATCTTTCAATGTCTATCTCATCCATAATACATGTGTACAACAAGATGTTATTGCAATATACTCATCCTCTACAGTAGATAAAGAGACAAAATCTTGTATCTTGCTAAGCCATGATACCAATCTACATCCAAGAAAGAATTCACCACCACTAGTATTTTTCCTATCATCAACACAACCAACCTAATTTGCATCTGTATAAGCACTCAATGTAAAATCAGTATCCTTAGGATACCACAAGCCATATTCTAGAGTTCCCGTCAAATATCTAAATATCCTCTTCACTATTGCAACATGTGTCTCTTTAGGTTTTTCTTGAAATCTAGCCACAAGACAAACTGCATGCATGATATATGGTCTAGTAGCAGTTAGGTATAGTAGTCCACCAATCATAGATCTATACTTGCTTTAATCAACCTTAAGGGATTTATCATCCTTATTCAGTTTACAACTAGTAACCATACCTAAGTACATGTACTGGTTTGGAGTCATCCATTCCAAACTTCTTCACCATCTCTTTAACATACTTTGATTGTGAAATGAATATGCCTTTATCTATTTCATTGATTTGTAGCCCAAGGAAGAAATTCATCTCCCCAAACATATACATCTCAAACTCTTTCTGCATCTCTTCTACAAACTTCTTGCACATATCTTCATTGCCTCCAAATATTATGTCATCAACATACACAACCACTATCAAGATTCAATCTTCTTCAACCTTAAAGTAGAGATTACTATCTATGACACCCTTATTGAATCCTTGTTGTATCAAATATCTGTCCAACCTTGCATGCCAAGATCAGGGAGCTTGATTTAATCCATATAGTTCCTTCTTCAATTTGTAGACCATATTAGGTTTATCTAACAACTGAAATCCTTCCAGTTATTCCATGTAAAATTCTTCTTCCAACTTTCCATTCAAGAAAGAAGACTTCTCATCCACTTGATAAAATTTAAAGTCCTTATGTGTTGTAAACGCAAAAAAATTCTAATTTCTTCCATTCTAGCCACCAGAGTAAATGTCTCCTCAAAGTCTATTCCTTCAACTTGTGCATAACCCTTACACACAAGCCTCACCTTGTTTCTTACCACTTATCCATTCTCATTCAATTTGTTTATGAATACCCACTTAGTACCAATAATATTTTTGTTTTTAGGTCTAGGAACGAGTTCCCAAGTCTAATTGTTCTCAATTTGCATAAGTTCTTCTTCCATTGATTTCATCCAATGTTCATCTTTGCATGCTTCAATCACTATCTTTGGTTCAATTTTAGAAAGTAAACACATATTTACCTCCTAATCAACAACTCTTCTTCTTGTCAACACACCTTTATTTTTTTCTCCAATGATTTGTTCTTTGGAATGATTTCTCTACACATACTTAGGATTTTTAGGGTTCTTTTCTAGGACTTCTTCATTTTGCAATTCTTTTTCCTTATCTTTTTCTTCTTCTTCTCTGCAAGAATGCTCATTTGATTCATATCCATCTATCACAACTGAATTCTATAGGTCTTCATCGACCTTGACACTTTCACTTTCAACAATCCTTCTTAGCCTTTTATTGTAACATCTACAAGCTTTGCTTTTAGTAGAATATCCAAGGAAGATACCTTCATCAAACCTTGCATCAAGATTTCCTAAGTTTTCATCATCTCTTCTGATATAGCATTTTATTACAAACACTCTAAAGGACTTGACAGTAGGGATCCTTCCATACCACAACTCATAGGGAGTCTTTGTGTTGTTAGCTTTTGCATGAACTCTATTATGTATGTAAACAACAGTATGAATTTCTTCTCTCTGATAGACTTCTGGTAGGTTAGCTTCTCTCATCACAATCCTTGCGGCTTTTTGAACATTCCTATTTTTCCTTTCAACCACTCCATTTTGCTGAGGAGCCCTAGGGGCAAATAAGTGCCTTTTTATGCCATGATTCTCATGAAACATGTTAAATTCATTGGAGGTGAACTCTCCACCTTTGTCAGAGCTCAAACATTTGATCTTCAAATCCATCTCATTTTCAACCATAACTTTGAATGCTTTAAATCTATCTAGAGCTTTATATTTTTCTCTAAGAAAAGTAACCCATGTCATTCTAGTATAATCATCAATCAAGAGCATGAAATGTCTGTCATCTTGAAGAATTATCACTCTTGTCAGACCACAAAGGTTTGTGTACCAATTTCAACAATCTAGTAGAATATTTTTCTTTTCATTTGAAACTACTAGTTTGTTTTCCAAATTGACAATCTCTACAAAGAGCATTGATAGGCTTTGCAATCTTTGGCAGATATCTCACTGCTTGAACTAAACTGATTCTAACCAAATTATCAAAATTGATTTGACACATTCTCCTATGTAATAACTAGCTATCATTAATATGAGTCATAAAATAATGACCATTAGCACCCTTGAGTTGATAGATATTTCCATATATCCTCTTTCTAGCAACAATTACAGTTCCATACCCTTTTCTGATCTCACATCCATCATCTTGAAACTCAATATTGCATCCTTTTCTACACATTTGTCCAACACTTGGAAGGTTATGCCTTAAGCCCTTGAAATAGTAAACATCACTAGTATTATGTTGACCATCAAAACTAAGTGAACCTATTCCAAAAATCTTACCACCTGAATCATCTTTGAATTTAACAAGTCCTCCATCATATTTTTCAAGTTTAACAAAATTTTTTCTCCGGTCATGTGATTTGATTAACCACTATCAATAACCCATTAGTTCTTATCCTATCTAGCATGAAAAGTAGATGCCAAGGTACCTTCAGTTTTATCCTTCTTCTTTGGAGCATTTTCTGTCACACATCTTTCAGAGTTAGTAGAAATAGATTAATCTTTTAAAGCCAAAAACAAGCATTCATTATCATCATCTCCATAATTAGATTCATGATTAGAAATACCAACATCTTCTCTAACGTAGTAGCTTTTCTTGATCATCTTACCTTTGTTCTCCTTATTCTTATTGTTCACAACTCTATTTGGACATCTTGAAGCATAGTGACCTATATTTCCAAAACTAAAGCACTTGAAAGGTAATTGACCCTTGTACTTACCAGCGCCCTTTTTCATTCTTCTTACAAAGTTAACTTCCACATCATCAAGATCATCTCCATCTGAATCTTCAACTTTTTCTGATTTTCTAGTCTTGAAAGCAGTCTCCACTTTTGCACCATTTTTTAGACCATTTTCCCTCATTTCAAATGTAGTTAGTGTACCATTCAAGTGATCTCTAGTGTAAGTATTAAAATCAACAAATTCCTCAATAGCATAAGCTTTTTCACTATAAGAATCAAGAAGAATTCTAAGAATTTTTTTTACCACTTTAGGTTCTTTGACTTGTGCACCAAGACCTCTCATTACACTTACCAGTTCATTAACCCTCTGCATGTAACTTGTGATTGTTTCATCATTAGACATTCAAAAAGTTTCAAATTGTGCCTTTAGATTATGTAACTTAGCTTGTTTAACCTTATCATCTCCTTCATAGATACCTTCTATCTTATCCCAAGCTTCTTTAGTAGTTTTTAGATCCATAACTTTCAATAATTCAGTATTTGCAAGACTAGTCAAAAGAACAAACCTTTCCTTACCATCTATTTCATAGGCCTTGATTTCATCACTCATGCACGATCCATTTGCAGGCATGGTATATGCAGTCTTTACGACCTTTGCAACTTCATATCCAAGATAAATAAGATAGCCTTCCATCTTCACCTTCTAGAATGCATAATTTGTAACATCAAACATAGGGATCTCCTTTTTGTTCACCATTTGGATCTACCTCAAGCAATCAAGATTTTTCTAAGGAACCTTGCTCTGATACCAATTGTTGAATGAACAAGACACTAAGGGGGGGGGGGGTAAATTAGTTGTATCAAATTAAAACATTAAAACCCTTAACATTAATCAGATCCACATGCATTCATTAAACCCTTAATTTGTTAAAATGTTGAAACATGCAAAGAAAATAATAGAAATTGAAACAACCAAAACCATACACAAGAGAATAAGAGATTTATGTGGAAAATACAATAAAGGAAAAACCACAGTGAGAATTATCTCACAATATAAGTAATTGCAAAATTGATACAAAGAGGATCATTACTAGAATAGGACACACTATCCAGAAAGGCTCACAACCCAGGCTCACTGTCAAAATAGAAAGAAGCAAAGAAGATAAGATGTTACACAAAAAAAAAATCTCAATGCAATAGATATTCCACCACAACATCTCTAATTATCACTAGAAGCCTTCAAGAGATCAAGATACACCAACTCACTACATTCAACAATCTTGCATTATAGCTCACACTACATTTCACACTTCTACACTTAATTTCACATCACAACACTCAAATCTATTCGATACTCCATCTTGCATCAAATCTCCTTGCATTTATACCATCTGCAACTTGAAAAAAATCTTCAAGTAAGCTACACTCACTTTACACTCTACAAATTCAAAACAGGTCGGCACTAAACATTCCTGTAGTGGATAGGAATGAAAGTGGACCAAAAAAAAACTTAACTAGGACCCAAATCAACTCTCATACACCATGCTATTCCTTCACTAATGCTTGAACAATTTTGAATGTAGTGTAAACATCAGGTCAGCCGATACCCATGCAAACACCATTAAACTTTGAATTACACACTTCCTCAAATCCAAGGATGACTTGTGAACCACATACCACGATTCATCATGATCTAGAATATTCCTCTAGCACCCTAAAATTCATCAAAGTCCTTCGCAACAACTCACACCTTTAGAATGTACACAACTCATACACTCAAACTACACTGCCAAACAATGCAACTCTAAAATCTAACTTACGAAGTACCAAACCAAAAATACTCTTGACATAAGCAAGATATCAACACCATCAACATACCTTCAAAATTGCAAGACCTAAATATTGACTGCAGAGAAATGTGGAGCAAAAACATTTCTCCCAAACACCTCTATAAGCAACACTGCAAAATCAGTTCACACACTAGTGAACATAACTTCCTCTGTCCATCGATCTAGAAGCCATAATTCTAGATATAGAAACTTTAAACAACTCTATCCATCATATCCAAACCACACAAATAGATCTTCAACCTAGAAGAAATGCGAAGCAAAACCAGAATACCTCTGCAAACTAGAACATCTCTACAACACCCTGTTTCCTTATTTTATCAAATTTATCAATATCCTTGATATCTAAACCATAAATAGAAACTTATCAAAGAAACACCAGAGGTTTCATCAACAACTTAACTGATTACAACATAATGCAACTAATCAAAGCAACAATCTCTTCTCAACCACTACACAACTATCATCAATGACAACACAAGCTTGTTGACATCAATGACAACACCTTTATACTTGCAACAGTTAGATCATCCTTTTTTCAAATATTCCCAACAAACATTGATCTAAAATTTATATTTATAGAATGCAATGCAAGAAAGACAATAATGAATATGTTAACAGTGATGTATTAAAATTTTAAATATTATTTACCAAAATTCAAATTACCGACCACTTGATGATGATCTACTAAGTTTGCTTATTGATAATTTTGACCATAAATCTAATATTACTTTCTTATGATTCTAAATAGTGAAAGTATCAACCTTCTTATTAGGTTTTATTAGGATTGTCCTAGGTTTAGTAGGATTGTCCTAAGCTCATTAGGACTATTTTAGGCTCATTAGGATTGACCTAGGTTCTTTGGAATCCATGACACATATGAACTTCCATCTGATTCTACAAGGTCATGTGAGGTCCCTCTACAGTAACCTCTCTTACTTTTTAAAATACTCCAATCCATTTGATCTCGGCAACAAGTTTTCAAATGTTGCAAAAAGTGTTAATTTTGTTCAGTGAAAAGTTGCAATATTGCATAAATTTTGTTATTTTCATTGTGGAACCAAACTACCAATGCCAATGTGTCCAAGTGGGTTGTTTTATACTAGGAATTCTCTTTTTTCACTCCCAACTCGCTCGAACGTTCCAAGCCACACTATACCAACACATTCTCTTATGTGCCCTAAGTGCAAAAAATTGCCAAACTTTGATGGGTTGTTTCTCAAAATTCATGGAACCTGGGAAAGTTTTTTCTAAACCTACAAGTTCATGTAGGGCCTCTCTAAAATAGCCTCTCCCACTTTTTGAAGAATCCAATCCAATCGCTCATGGAACAATTTTTTTGGTGTTACAAAAACTATCAATTAATGCATTCAATGAAAAGTTGTAATGTTGCATGAATTTAGTTTTTTTTGTCATGGGATTGAACCATTAGCTCCAAAAAATTTGAATGGGTGGGTTTATGTTAGGCATTCTCCTATTTCATTTCCCAACTCACTCAAATGTTCCAGGCCACACTATACCAATGTCTTCTCTCAAGTGCCCTAAGTGCAAAAAAATACCAAACTTTGGCAGGTTATTTCTCAGAATCCATGGAATATATGAATGTTATGTCTAAACATACAAGTTCATTTGAGATCCCTCTACAATAATCTCTCTCACTTTTTCAAGACTCCAATCTAGTTGCTCGTGTAAACAATTTTTCTGGTGTTGAAAAACCATTAAATGCATTCAATGAAAAGTTCCAATTTTGCATAAATTTCATTTTGTTCATCATGGGCATGAACTTTCAGCTCCAACATGTTCAAGTGGATGGGTTTATAATAGGAATTTTTCTTTTGTCGCTCCCCAACTCGCCCAAACATTCCAGGCCACATCGCACAGACACATTCTCTTAAGTGCCCTAATTAGTGCAAAAAGTTGCCAAAATTTGATGGGTTACTTCTCAGAATCTATGGCACATATGAATGTTCCATATAAACCCACAAGGTCACTTCAGGTCCATCTATTGTAACCTTTCTCAGTTTTTGAAGACTCCAATCCAGCTGCTTGTGGAAACAATTTTTCTAGTGTTGAAAAAAAGTCAAATGCATTCAATGAAAAGTTGTAATGTTGCATAACTTTTGTTTTGTTCTTCATGAGCCTAAACCATCAATTCCAACACATCCGAGTAGGTGGGTTTATGATATTAATGCTTCTATTTCACTCCTTAACTCGCTCAAAAGTTCTAGGACACACTATATTGACACATTCTCTTAAGTTCCCTAAGTGCAAAAAATTGCCAAACTTTGACGGGTTGTTTCTCAAAATATATGGAACATATGAATATTCTATCTAAACATATAGGGTGGGACCCCTCTCCAATAACCTCTCTCACTTTTTAAAGAATCCAATCCAATTACTCATGGTGGCAAGTTTTCAAATGTTGCAAAAAGTGTCAATTTTGTTCAATGAAAAGTTGTAATATTGCATAACTTTCATTCTATACATCATGATACCAAACTGAAAATTCCAACATGTTTGAGTGGGTAGGTTTATGCTAGGAATGCTCCTATTTTTCTCACCAACTTTCCTGAACATTCCAAGCCACACTATACCAACACATTCTCTTAAGTGTCCTAAGTGCAAAAGGCTGCCAAACTTTGATGGGTTGTTTCTTGGAACTTGTGGTACTTAAAATTGTTCCATCTAAAATACAAGGTCATGTGAGGTCCCTCTATAAGAAACTCTCACTTTTTGAAGACTCTAATTCAGTTATTTGTGGAAACAATTTTTTTGGTGTTGCAAAACATGTCAATGCATTCAATAAAAAGTTGCAATGTTGCATAACTTTTGTTCTATTTGGCATGGGGTCAAACCATCGACTCCAACATGTCTAATTGGGTAGGTTTATGCTAGGTATACTCCGATATCACTCCCCAACTTT
Organism: Sequoia sempervirens; assembly: GCA_007258455.2. Taxonomy (NCBI): domain Eukaryota; kingdom Viridiplantae; phylum Streptophyta; class Pinopsida; order Cupressales; family Cupressaceae; genus Sequoia; species Sequoia sempervirens. The sequence goes on along the minus strand of VDFB02271358.1, from coordinate 1,008,118,389 downwards.
CCTGAATGTTTCATGCCACATCGTACCAGGGTCACGTGAGGTAAAAAAAAATGAGCTATACAAATAGACAAAATTTCAGCTATACATAGATACAAACCAGCTAACAAAATGTACAAGAGTTACACATTTACAATCAATTGGTAGAATCTTGGTAGTTTATATATAAAAAAAATTAGTTGTACATAGATACAAATCAATTGATAATATTTACAAAAAAATTTGTGTTTCCAACATTTGGTAGAGTCTTGGTAGTTTATATATACAAAATTTCAGCTATACATAGATACAAATTAACTAACAATATTTACAAAAAAATCACATTTCCAACATTTGGTAGAATATTGGCCATTTATAGATACACAATTTCAACTATATATAGATACAAATCATCTGATGATATTTACAAAATTTTTACATTTCCAACAATTAGTACAATGAATAGATGATATGTCAATCAACCAACGATATATATAAAATTTTCAAAATTATTTTACCATTTTGTAGAATCAATTTGATCCTCTATGACCTTAAAATACCATGATTGTAAAGCATGAAATAAGAAGCAATGAATAATGAATTACAATCAAGCAAGATCAAACAATGAAGCAAGCAAAGCAAATTGATTTAAAATAAGCATAAAACCAATACAATTTACCCTATGTGAAGTTCCATTGCTCTCCTCCATTTCACCTTGGGAGAAATGGTATGATAGTCTTTTCTCTTAGAGTTGTATTTAACTGTATTAGCAAAAAAGTACCTGCAAAATACACGTATAGTTTTCGTGCATGATTTGAGATGAAAAATGATTGATAAGATGGTTTGATTTATAGATATTCAATGATGACATTGATCAATGGTCAAGATCAATGGTGGAGAATCAATGAGAGGAATTGATGGTTAGTTAAGTGGCTACATGATTTTAGTTAACTGATTACATGATTTAGTTAACAAGATTGATTGATTCGTTAACCCAGACTGAAAGTTAGTGGACTAAATTAATTACTCAGATAAGTCAAAGTGAGTGGGAGTGAAGTGAATTTGATTGATGAGTGGATTGGAAGTAAGTTTTAGTCAACATGTGAGGTGGAATTGCATGAGTATTTAATAATTAAATAAATTTAATTATTATTTACATGTGTAACATTGAATTTAATAAATAAAATAAATAATTTTATTTATTTTTGAAAGAGGATAATGTTGAGGGATCAATGAATTAATTAAATAATTAAAAAAATATTTAATTTAGGAAGTTGGAAATTGATAATTAAATAATAAATTATTTAATTTTGGAGATGGGAAAGGGATAATTAATTAAATAATACTAATTATTTAACTAAACTTTAGAATAGAAGAATAATTGGTAAATTAATCAATAATATTAATTATTTAATTAATATAGATGAATAGAGGAATAATTAATAAACTAATTAAATAACCTTAATTATTTAATTAATATAGAGGAATAGATAAAATGAATTTAATCAAATAATATGAAATTATTCAATTATCAAGATGAAGTGAAAATGATTGTTAATTTAATCATTTAGTCAAAATTAGGTGTCTATAGATTCAATGCTCCAACACATTGAATACATGCAATTGGCCCAAATTCAGTCTACTGAGCCTTGTAGATCAACTCTAACCCTTATAGTGTCAAGTATTGCCTCATGGTTAGCTTCACAAAGTTTTTGTAAATTCTTGTTAAGTGGTCTACCATGATATTTAATCAATTGGATATTCATTACAACAAGGCTAGAGTAATGAAGAATCTGTCTGTGTCAAAGTCTTCGAAAAACCAAACATGATTTATTTATAGGGTACCTTCTAAGCCATGTTCCTATGACAACAACAAACCCTATTGGACACTCAATACCCTCCATCAATGATTGTGGTAGTCAATTTTCCCCCCTCTGTACAACGATACAAAAAATAATTTGGTCCTTCTTCATTATTCTTATTAGCAATAACTACATACACATGATTTGCATTTTATTGAATGAATAAATTAATTCTACAAACCATGTAAAATGTAATAAAATGAGTTAAATATTTGATTTCAAATAATTAATAAATCACAATAACTAGTTGCACTAGGTTAGATACATGGTCAAAGTCCACAGATACTTCCATTTGGCTCAATTGCAGTGCTTGCAAAACTTTATTTGTGTCAATGGAAAATAAAGGTCTACAAGACCATTCATCAACCCACTCTTTTGACTCACAATCTTCCCATACAAAATCCATACATGAGAAACAAAAACATGCAATCTCTCTCATATAAATAATTAGTGAACTTGCATTTGAACTTCTAAACGAGTGCAACTCACTTGATCTTGAAATTGTAAAACAATCTTGGTAGTTTACAATATTAGATTCATTTACCAACCAAAAATATCTAGAAACTATAGACTTACTTGATTACCTAGTCCCATTGTGGAGATATACCATTGCACAATTTTTGCTGCACTAGCAACTTAGCACCGCATTGGTACTTCAACTCTTCTCTAGCTAGGACTCTTTCTACATGTGCTTCGACACCATCATGCTCTCCCTTTCCATGTCCAACCTTAGTGATATTCCAAAAATTTTGAACACCACTCATCATATGCATCCTAGTCAACCAATAGAATATCCTTGAATTCTTGAATTACGAAGTGCAGTTATCTGACCATATGATGTGCTGATCGTATATGATATTTCTTTCCCTTAAAATATCATAAAAAAATTGAAAGCAACCTTACACAAAATCTATAGAATGAGTATGATTGTTGTTGATGTAGAAGTGATACTCTCTTAATATATTTATGTCTTTCTCTGTGCTATCATGTGCATGCATGAATACTATGTGTATAAAAGTAGTAATTTGAATAGAGTTGTAATACTAAGATTGTACTTTATTTTTCTGTTGTGATGTATAACTCTCAACAAAATCTATAATAGAAACAATGGTACCAAGATGAAATGTATCCTTACATAAATTGCATTGCTCATCCAATCATCAAGCTCTATGTGCATGCATTGCATACTCATAAACTATTTTCTTTTGAAAAATCCTCATAAATTTAGCTACAAAAAATCTATATTCACTAACTCACATTTCTTCAACTATTTTCCATATTTAACCCCATATATCATTGACTTATATTTTCCAAAAGTAACTAGTTTTTTTCCAGTTTCATGTGTGCTCTCTAAATGTTGCAAACCACCACATGTGACACATGATCCTTTCAAACTCGACTTCTTATTAAAAAATTGGTCATCATCTCTTTTACATAATACACTTGAAATAAAATGATGATTTAGGAGGGACTTCTATACCACATTCTTGCAAAACATCATTAGTATGCAAAGTAACACATATATGACGATAAATATCATAATGCATGGAAAATTCAATATGCATCCTTTAGCAACATGTAGTGCATGCATGATTTATCTTAACATAAAAAGGTTTGACCATTTCAAAAAATCTTTGACTAATTCTTACTTGAGGATAACTTTGAATAAACTTTTCATAAAATTGTGTTTGAGTCATATCCAAAAAGTGTTTAGGATGCGGTTCATGATTTCGAGATCCTATTCTCCTTCTAACAACATCTCTTTAATTAGGTGAAACTCTTCTGTTATCTTGCCAAAATTTTTCAATTAATGCTCTTAATGCATCAACAACAACCTTGTCTTTGTGTGGAAGTCTACGTGAGAGTGCCCATAGAGAATTACTATTAGGATCCTTAATTATTTCACATCTCCTAATGGAATTTAATAGTGTTCTACTTATTTTTAGTGACCCACTTGTTTTGGTATTCAAACAACAATTTTTTCATTTTGTTGCTTACTATAGTTGATGTAAGCACACATCAGGCAACTTTGCTATCTTTATTACATGATGTTGAACCTATTTATTGATAAACACTAATATATTTATTACAATAGTTCTTTAACCATTGGTATTGGATGATCTTAATCCAAGGATCTTCATAGTGTCTCTAAAATTAAAATTTTTAATCATTTCAACAAAAAATTGACACCTTCTAGTTTCACTTAAGCTTTCAAAATAGTTTTTCAATATTTTACTAGCCATTCTTCTACAAGTGTGATTAGGAATTTTTTGGGGCTTTAGTTTCAAAATATTTTCATCTATGTCAATTAGATACTTTGGTCTTTTACAAATAATTCTAGGAGATGGTATGATTGGTGTGTGTTCTTAGTTTGCATTTGGTACAGTTAATTGATCATTCCTTGTCTCAAGAGGTGTGATGATTGGTGCTTGTTCTTGGTTTGTATTTGGTAAATTTGATCCACCATTTATATCCTCAATATGTGTTTTGGTATTTGATTCTATATTAATATCAGTTGGTATAGATGATGTACCTTCTCCTCCAACTTTTCTCATTTTATGTAGTCTTTTCATGCACTCCCTTTGTTTTTACTTTATTTTGTCTCAAGTTTTTCAGGTGGTCCTCAGTTATTCCTTCCCATGGTTAATTTCAATTGTTCCTAAAAAGTGTGAACATATGTTAACAAATATTGTAATTTAAAAAAATAAAATTAATCAAATTACTTAAACATATATGAAATTACCTAAAAAAATATGAAATTACTTAAACATATATGAAATTTCTTAAACATATATGAAATTTATTAACCATATATGAAATTACTTAAACATATATGAAATTACTTAAAAAGAATTTCTTCATTGACATCTAAATGATAAATTAATTAAAAAAGCTAACAAATTATCAATAAAACATGAAATAGTCATCAAAATTGACAATTGAAAATGTTATACAAACAAAAAATATTCAATAATCAGTTAATTGTCAAATTCTAATGGATTTCAATCATTTCAACTCAAATAAAATAAAAATATCTCTTACACTATCGAAAAATGTCACACAAAAAGTGAAACCAGTTGCAATGGGACCTTCAACATGACTATCATGTGATTTTTTGGCCATTAGGAATCCATTTAAACTAAATAAAATTCTTATGTGTTATGTTTTCATAACATGTATGTGTTATTCATCCCTAAACTTTAGTGTTTGCACTTTGGACTCCACTTAGAAACACCTATAATGTCAAAAAAACATACATTCTTTTAACTTAACAAAAAAATACGTGTGCTTTTAACTTTACAAAACATGCATGTGCTTTTAACTTAACAAAATACGTACATGTTTTGCTTAGTTTTGGGCTCACAATGGATTTAAAGAGTGAGATAGGGAGGGAGAGAGAGGGTGAAAGATGTTAGGTGAGGGAGAGTTAGGTAATGAGAGTTAGGTAGAGAGAGATAAAAATCCTCAACCCTATACCCTATCATAAACCCTAAAGCTTATAGAATAAACCCTCAACCCTATACACTTAACCCTAAACTCTATACCTATAACCCCAAACCTTATATACCCTATACTATCAACCCTAAATCCTATCCCTCAACCCTCAACCCTAAACCCTACACTCAAAACTAGGTCGTAAAGCCTATACACTCTACCCTAAACCTTATTCCTTCAACCCTCAAGGTTCCTATACCATCAAACCTAAACCTTATCACTCAATCTTATACTCTCAACCATCAACCCTATATCCTATATTATCAATCGTAAACCCTACACCCTCTAACCTAAACCCTAATACATAAACCTTATACCCTATATGTTAAAGCCTAAAAAATAACATTAATAATTTAAAACTAAAACCTACATAATTAAATTTAATCCCTAAACCCTCAATTCTTAACTCTCCATCATAAACCATCAACCCTAAACCCATAAACCATAGGCCCTACACCCTAAATAATTAATATATTAGAGATATTAAAGGGAGAGAGAAGAGATAGAGACATGAGAGATATATAGATAGAGGTTAGATAAAGAGAATAGAGGTAGAGAAAGAGATGTGAGATAGAGAGAATAGATATCTATGTAGGGAGGGATGGAGAGGTAGATAGGGAGGGTTGATGAGAGAGGTAGGAAGGGGAGATAGATAATAAGTTGAGATAGAGAGAGAGGGGTAGATAGTGGAGAGAGAGGTTAGATAGAGAAAGGTAGATATAGGGGAGATAGAGAAGTGAGATGGATAATAATAGATGGCGAGGAGAGTAGAGATGGGGAGATGTAAGAATTAACCCTAAACTCTATACCCATAACCCCAAACCCTAAACCTTATCCCTCAAACCTAGGAACTAAAGCCAATAGGTTAAACCCTTAACCATATACTCAACCTAATATCCTATACCTTCAACCCTAAACCCTATTCCTCAAACCTAGGTCCTAAAGCCTATAGGATAAACCATCAAAACTCAATCCTATACCATATACCCTCTTGACCCTAAACCCTATCCCTCAACCTTTGTCCCTAAGGCCTATATAATAAAAACTCAACCATATACACTCAACCCTAAACCCTATATCATATACCCTCAACCCTAAACCATATCCCTCAACCCTAGGTCCTAAATCCTATAGGATGAACCCTTGACCCTATACACTCAATCCTAAATGCTATACCCTCAACCTTATACCCTATATCATATACCCTGAACCCTAAACCATATCCCTCAAACCTAGGACCTAAATCCTATAGGATGATCCCTTGACCCTATACACTCAATCCTAAATGCTATACTGTCAACCTTATACCCTATATCATATACCCTAAACCATAAACCATACACTCAACACTAGGTTGTAAAGCTTATACACTCTACCCTAAACCTTATACCTTCAACCCTCAAGGTTCCTATACCCTCAAACCTAAAACTTATCACTCAATATTATACTTTCAACCCTAAACCATATCCCCTATATCATCAACTATAAACCCTACACCCTATGACCTAAACCTTAATACATAAACCTTATACCCTATATGTTAAACCCTAAAAACCAACATTAATAATTTCAGTAAAACCTACATAATTAAATTTAATCCCTGAACCCTCAAATCTCAACTCTCCATCATAAAGCATCAATCCTAAACCCATAAACTATAGGCCCTACACCCTAAATAATTAATATATTAGAGATATTAAAGGGAGAGAGGAGAGAGATGTTGGATGTTGTGGTTGTGTTGCTAATATGTGGCTATCATTGATGTCAACACTATTAGCATTAGTGCATTTGAAGCTGTATATGTTGAGGATATTTAGAAAATTGTAATGGAATGAGTTGTAGGTTGTCAGTGGTGAAGTGATGTTTTTTCTATCAGTGAGTTCCATACGTTGTTGATCAGAGGTTGTGGAATAAAGGGTTTCTTGTTGAGTATATCCAGTTTATCCACATTGAGTTTCAGAGATCCGCGTGAAGATTTGATCGAGTTATGAAGATTTGTATTTTGATAGTTTTTCTGTTACTTTAGTTTGTGTTCATGAATGAAGATTATGTGATTTTAGTTAGTTCAGTTGTTGTGGATGATTCTTTGGTGATTCATGATGCTTGTGGATGTTTCTAGATTGTGCTCTATTTGTGTTGCACATCTGCATTGATCATTGTGCTCGCGATTCGATATTTTCTATTGAGTGTTCATGTTTTTCATGTTCTTGGCCGACAAGGTGTTGAAGCATGTTGTGGATCTTCAAGGAGAAATTGATTGAAGTGTTTTCACGTTGAAGTTGTTATTTTAGGTCTTCACTATGTTGTGGCTGACCTTGGTTGATTCACATTGAAAATTATCTATTGTTTTGGGATGAAAGTTTATATTCATTTTATTATTTCTTTGTAGCTGACTTGTAGTGATTTAATTTCTTGTTGTAGATATATAAGAGTGATTGTTTATTTGAATTGGAGTGTGATTATGCATGAGATGTGCAAATAATTTCCTAATCATTCGAAGGCAAAGTAGATTATGAAGAAGAGTGAAGAAGAGCAAAGAATAGTATGAAGAAGAGTTCATGTGCTTAACCAGAACTGTAATCAGGCATTAGTAGATGCTATTTTCTTAATTCAAAATATGGATGGTTGTAATATGAATCTCTTTGTAAGACAGTGTGTCTTCCTTTGTAATTGAGCAGTGAGCTCTAGGCAGTGTGCATTCCTAATTTATTCTTCTTATACTTTTAACAGGGTATAATCTTAGGGACTGACCTCCACCATGGTTTTTCCCCTAACAGGGTTTCCACATAAAAATCTTGGTGTTGTGTATTTATGATGTGTTTTCAATTCATGCTTTCATTGATATTGATCAGATATGAGAATAAGGATTAATAAGTTTAATAAGTTTGAAATTTAGTGACAACTGATTCACCCCCCCTCTCAGTTGTTTTCCCTTGTGTTGCCAACAATTGGTATCAGAGCTTTGGTCATTGGAAGAAGTTTAATAGCTTGAGGTGATCTGGGATGGTGAAAAACAAGAAGGATATTCCAAGATTTGATAGAAAAAAGTATTACTTGTGGAAGACTCAAATGGAGTGCCATCTGAGATGCATTGGTGAACCCTACTGGAGCATTAGAAGTAATATGTATGATATTCCACAGAATGGTCCTACTACTTTTGCTGAGATCAGGGATGCTAAGTATAATATTAGGGCTAAGGAAGCATTGTTGAGTGCTTTGATTGATACTGAGATGACAAATGTTATGGATCTGAAGACTAATTATGAGATTTGGAAAAAGTTGGAAACTTTGTATGAAGGTGATGCTAATGTGAAGATTGCTAAGCTGTAGAGTTTGAAAGGGAAATATCAAATGTTGAGAATGGGTGATGATGAAAATGTTACTACTTTCATTGAAAGAGTGAATGAACTTGTGTGTAGTATCAGATGTGTTGGTAGAAAGTTGGAAGAATCAAAGATTGTTGCTAAAGTGCTTAGATTCTTGCCCACTGCTTATAAAGTCAAAGCTACAGCAATTGAAGAGCTCTGGACTATAACAAATGTAACCAAAGATATGTTGGTTGGTAAGTGGACTGCTTTTGAGTTGAGCGAATTTGGTGATGCCCTTCCTAAGGTTGAATTTGCATTTAAGGCTACTACTTTTAGAAGAGATACATAGAGATATGATCCAGGTGAGAGTTCATTTAGGAAGACATTCAAGTATGAGGATGAAATCAGACAGATTGAAGAAGAAGAAAGAGAACTGGAAGAGTTGGAAGCACTTATTGTCAAGAGAGTGCCAAGAGGAAAAGGTAATTATGAAGGAAAATTTCCTCTTAAATGTTTTTCTTGCAATAAGATAGGTCATTTTGCATCAAGGTGTCTGGAAAGAGATTCTAAACCAAGAAATAACAAGCATAAATTTCAAAATAAGTGTTACTATGTTGTTGATGAAGGTGTGACAGATGATGAATCTGATAAAGGTGAAGACAAATGGGTGTTTATTACTATCAAGGAAAATAATCCTGTATCTATTGAATCTACTAGTTGTACAAATGTGGAGAAAGCCCTAACTGCTCGAGTTGAAGAAAAAGATGAATGGGTAATTGATAGTGGATGTTCACATCATATGACTGGAGACAAAAGTAAGTTTGTAAGCTTGGAAAAGTATGATGGTGGTGTTGTGAGATTTGGTGATAACACAGTTGGTGTGATCCATGGAAGAGGATACATTTCTCTTGATGGTGAGAATAATACTAATGATCTCCTGTATGTGGAAGGTTTGAAGTATAATCTTTTGAGTTTTAGACAGATGGTTGATAAGGGATACAATCTTCAATTCAAAGATGGAAAGTGCAAAATATTGGGATGTTCTAGAAATGTGATTGCATCAGGTACAAAAAAAGAGGTAGTATCTTTCATCTGAATGCTGCTAGTAAAATTTGTTTGATTGCTCAAGTTGATGAAAGTTGGTTGTGGCATAGGAGAATGTGTCATGTTAACTTCGATAACATTGTTAAGATAAGTTCTACTAAGGCTGTGAGAGATCTACCTAAGTTGGTAAAACTTACTAATGCCATTTGCAAGGAATGTCAGTTGGGAAAACAAACTAGAATTTCATTTTAGAGAAAACAACATTGTTCAAATAAATTGTTGGAGCTTGTGCATACTGATTTGTGTGGTCCCTCTAGAATCAGAAGTTTACAAGGATATAGGTATTTCATGTTGCTTATTGATGATTATTCAAGAATAATGTGGGCTACTTTCTTAAGGGAGAAATTTGAAGCTTTGGAAAATTTCAAGATCTTTAAGGCTATGGTTGAGATAGAGACAGGTTTGAAGATTAAATGTTTGAGATTAGATAGAGGTGGTGAATTCACTTCCAGTGAGTTTAATTCTTTTTGTGAAGAACATGGAATAAAGAGACAATTATCTATGTCGCAGACCCCTCAGTAAAATGAAGTTGTGGAAAGGAAGAAAATAATAGTTCAAGATGCTGCTAGAACTATGATGTTGGAAGGAAATGTCCCTCATGTCTACTAGAGAGAAGCTCTGAGTATTACTATGTATATCCTCAACTAGGTACAAATCAAAGGTGATAGTCGTAAGACCCCTTTTGAGCTATGGACTGGTAATAAGCCTATTGTTAGATACTTCAAAATCTTTGGGAGTAGATGCTATATTAGAAGAGATTAAGATATAGGAAATTTTGATGCTAGGAGTGATGAAGGAATATTTTTGGGTTATTCTACTAAAAGCAAGGCCTATCGGTGTTACAATAAGAGATTCGAGAAAATGGTTGAAAGTGAAAATGTAAGGTTGATGAAGACATTACTAGACCATCCAGAACCTGTGGATATGATTTTGATGATCAAAATGACAGTACAAACAAAGGTTAGACTTCAAATGAAGTGCAAATCATTATGGTGAATCAAGAAGATCAAGAGGAAGAAGAAACTACTGAAAGAGCAAAAGAGAGATCAAAAGAGCCTGAAATTCAAGAACGTTCTAAGACTCTGAGGTATGTAAGATTGAATCATTTAGAAGATAAAATTATTGGTGATAACAATAAAGGTGTCTAGACTAGGAGAAGGATTGTAGAAGAATATTGCTTGATTTCAAAGACTGAGCCTACTAGTGTGAATGAATCATGCAAAGATGAACATTGGGTTGAAGCAATGAAAGAAGAGCTACAACAAATTGAGAAAAAATGATACATGGATTCTTGTTCCTAGACCTAAGGATAAAAATGTAATTGGAACTAAATGGGTCCTTAGAAACAAATTGAATGAGCAAGGTGACGTGGTTAGAAACAAAGTGGGATTGGTTTGCAAGGGACATTCTCAAATGGAAGGAATTAATTTTCAAGAGATTTTTGCCCCAGTTGCTAGAATTGAATCTGTGAGACTATTTCTTGCTTATGTTGCTTACAAAGACTACAAGGTTTCTCAGATGGATGTCAAGTTTTCTTTTCTAAATGATGAATTGGAAGAAGAGGTATATGTTGAGCAACCTAATGGATTTCAATTGAATGATTAGGGAGATATGGTTTTTCAGTTGAAGAAAGTATTGTATGGACTTAAGCAAGCCCCTAGAGCTTGGTATGCCATATTGGATAAATATTTGTTGAAGGTTGGATTCAACAAAGGTACTATTGATAGTAATTTGTATTTCAAGAATGATGATAAAGATTTGATTGTGGAAGTTTTTTTTGATGATGTCATTTTTGGAGGAGATGATAGTTTGTGCATGAAGTTTGCTAATGAGATGCATAATGAGTTTGAAATGTAAATGATTGGAGAGGTGAAATTCTTTTGGGGATTGCAAATTACTTAGTTAGATAAAGGGATTTTTATATCTTAGTCCACGTATGTGAAAGAATTGCTGAAGAAATTTGGTATGGAAGATTCAAATCCAGTCAGTACACCTATGGTGACTGGATGTAAGTTGACAACAAAAGATGATTCTCCAAAGGAAAATTAGACTAGATACAAATCAATGATTGGCGGATTGATTTATTTGACTCAAACTAGGCTTGATATCATGAATGTTGTATGTATTGTTGCAATATTTCAAGCCGATCCTAAGGAATCTCATGTGACTGTTGTGAAGAGAATTTTTAGATACTTGAAAGGGACAGTTGATTTTGGTCTATGGTATGCTAAAGATGATGATCTTACTTTGAGTGAATTTACTGATGCTGATTAGGAATGAAATGTGGATGATAGAAAAAGTACTAGTGGTGGTGCATTTTTCTTGGGTAAAAAGCTAATTTCATGGTTGAATAAAAAGTAATATGCCATTTCTTTATCTACTGCAGAGGCTGAATACATTGTTGCTGCTAACAATTGTACTCATGTATTGTGGATGAAGTAGATGCTAAAGGATATTAGAGTTGTGTATGATGAGCCTATTGCTATATTCTATGATAATTCAAGTGCCATTAACATTTCTAACAATCTAGTCCTGCATTCAAAAACCAAGCATATATCTATCAAGTTTCACTTTTTGAGAGAAAAGGTAAGTGAAAAGGAAGTTAGACTGGAGTATGTGCCTACTAAGGAGCAGATTGCAGATATCTTTACAAAGTCATTTCCTAAGGATACTTTTGAGTATCTCAGAGGGAAGTTAGGGGTGATTACCCCTCCTAATTAGAACTAAGGATGCATTGCTTTGCATCATTCTGTGCATTTCATAATCATATCTTGATTCAGATTGATGTTGTGGTCACTACTACTTAGGGGGAGTAGTTAGATGGTTCAAAAGTTTAGATATGTGGTTTAGAGCTTAGAGATCTTTGACATTGATGTCAAAGGGAGAGAAGAGTAATGTAAAAATTTGGTGACTATCTGAGGAGAAGAGCCTTGTGGGAAGAAGATCATGTGGAAGAGTTAAGGTGAAAATGAGTTAGAACCTAAGGGGGAGTAAGTGTCAAGAGTTAGTTGCGTTGATGGTGTTTTTCACATCATGTGTTTCCATCAATGCCAAAGGGGGAGATTGTTGGATGTTGTGGTTGTGTTGCTGATATGTGGTTGTCATTAATGTCAACACTATTATCATTAGTACATTTGAAGCTGTATATGTTGAGGATATTGAGAAAATTGTAATGGAATGAGTTGCAGGTTGTCAGTGGTGAAGTGATGTTCTGTCTGTTAGCGAATTCCATACATTGTTGATAAGAGTTTGTGGAATAAAGGTTTCTTGTTGAGTATATCTAGTTTATCCACGTTGAGTTTCAAAGATTTATGTGAATATTTGATCAAGTTATGAAGATTTGTATTTTGACAGTTTTTTTGTTACTTCAGTTTGTGTTCTTGAATTAAGATTATGTGATTTCAGTTAGTTCAGTTACTATGGATGATTCTTTGGTGATTCATGATGCTTGTGGATGTTTCTAGATCATTCTCTATCTATGTTGCACATCTGCATTGATTTTTGTGCTTGTGATATGAGATTTTCTCTTAAGTGTTCATGTTTTTCATGTTCTTGGCCAACAGGGTGTTGAAGCATGTTGTGGATCTTCAAGGAGAAATTAATTGAAGTGTTTTCATGTTGAAGTTGTTATTTTGAGTCTTCACTATGTTGTGGCTAACCTTGGTTGATTCGCATTGAAAATTATCTATTGTTTTTGGCCGACAATTTATATTCATTTTATTATTTCTTTTTGGATGACTTGTAGTGATTTAATTTCTTGTTGCAGACATGTAAGAGCGATTGTTTATTCGAATTGGAGTGTGCTTCTACATGAGATGTGTGAATAATGTTCTAATCATTCAAAGGTAGAGCAGAGTGTGAAGAAGAGTGAAGAGTATGAAGAAGTGTGCATGTGCTTAACCAAAACTGTAATCAAGCATTAGCATATGTTATTTTCTCAATTCAAAATCTAGATGGTTGTAATTTTAATCTCTTTGTAAGACAATGTGTCTTCCTTTGTAATTGAGTAGTGATTTCTAGGCAGTGTGTCTGAATGCATGTGCATTCCCCATTTATTCTTCTTATACTTTTTGTTGGAAATATGTGCCTCAAACAATACAGGCTGAAACCTCCATTAGAGCCAAGTCGGTGTGACATCTTCATTGTTTGGCCAACTAGCAGTTTGATTCATTCTGTTTTGAATAGGTCATTGTGACCTTGTTACTGTCTTGCCGAAAGGTTACACTTTGGAGCTATCGTTGTGACAAGGAGTGTTCATTATGACCTCTTAGCACTCGGGAGACCTCTGGCTGAAAGGCCATTCAATCATGTATCAGGGAGACTCTTGGCGACCATGGTCTTCAGGATAACTAAGGGTTCTCGCTAAGAAGTCTCAGTGAAGTGTTAATGTCTTGCTGATAGGAATACTGCTGGTGTCTTCACCGTAACAAATAGATCATGGTGTGAGGTCTTAGCGAACAATGGAAGTCTTGCCGACAGGGACACATCCAAGAGTTCTTCGGAGTAACTCAAAGTGGTCGGAGAAATGTCTTAGTGACTGAAGGATGTCTTGCCTATAGCCAATGGCTATCAGGGTAACTCAAGGTCCTAGGAAGACGTCTCAGTGAATGTTGAAGGTCTCACCGACAAGAACACCATTGAAGTCTTTGGTGTAGCTCTTGGTGAATGTTGGTCATCGGTGGAACACGGTGGTTTCGGTAAGAAGTCCTAGCGACTTTGATGAGTCTTGTCGATGATGAAGAGTCTTTGGAATAGCTTAGAGATCTTAGTGTAAAGTCCTAGTGAAAGGTGTATGTCCTGGCAACTGTTGATGGCTTAGGTGAAACAAATGATCTTGGAGAAACCTCTAGGAAAAAGATGTAAGTCTTGCCAACTATTCTATGGAGCTCGGTATGTCTGGGGACTTTGGTATAACCTTTGGTGACTCGCTATGATCTTTTGACGAATGCGATAGGTCTGGGCGACTGCTTGGTGACTCAATGTAACTCATGAAGCTCGATAGAACATCTTAGCAATAACAAAGACTCTTGGAAACATTAGTATGAAGGATATACAGCATCGGCGAGACACTGTTAGTGTCTCACCGAGATGCCAACACAGTGTGGATTCTGTTGACAGAGTAAGACCTTCTGATGTGGCATCTCATGGATGAATAGGAGGAGCCGAATGTGAACAGTTGGAAGACAATCAATTGCGACGGTTCTGTGAGGAAGTTCTATAGATAGATTTCAACATGGATTTACTCGGTGATTGCAGTTTGTAATCGGTTGGTTGAATCGATAGGTTGTTGAGTGATTGTATCAGTGGATGAATTCTGTGGACTGTAATGTGAAGGTTCTTGAAACAAGAATGTTCATGGTGAATGCTGCTATATAATCACACCAAAAAGATAAGTCTGGAAATTTGTATGTAATCTTCATTACTGTAATACAAAGTGATTTCTCTTGGTGTGGTGAGTTTTTCTCCCATAAGGGTTTTCCTACGGATATCTGGTGTCCATGTGTGATTTTCAAATACTCTGTTTCTATAATCTGTTTCATAGTGCATCTTAACTTGACTATAATTATAAATTTTAAAGTGTATCTACATTTTTTCCTGAGATATATACATTAGGAGAATTGTTTTCCACATCTAATTTTCCTTACAAGTGGTATCAGAGCTTGGCCAGTTGTGTTATCCTTGTGGGTATGTTGGGTTTTTTGTGTCAATTCTGTTTAGTGGGAGTCTTGTAGAGTTTGTTATTTCTAATTACAGGTTGAGATGGCTAGCACATCTAGTAAGATTTAAATAGAGAAATTCAATGGCAGTAACTTTGAGTTGTGGAAACTCAAGATGGAGGATCTTCTAGTTGATCGTGATCTTTGGATTGCTGTGTCTAGAACGAAACCTATAGGCATGAAGCAAGAGAATTGGGACCTTGTAGATAGGAAGTCTAAGGGGCTGATAAGGCTCTGTTTGGAAGATTCAATCCTTCTGAATGTGCATGAGGAGAAGATTGCCTCTTCTTTGTGGAATAGACTAGTGTCTATTTATCAGGGGAAATCTTTGGTGAATAAATTGTTCCTGAGGAAGAAGTTGTATTCTTTGAAAATGCAGGAAGGAGGGTCTGTATCTGATCATTTGAACACATTTAATATGTTGATTGCTCATTGATATCTATTGGTGTGAAGACTAAAGAAGAGGATCACTGTATGCTTCTATTGTGTTCTTTGCCAAACTCATGGGATCATCTAGTGATGGCTATTGGGAGTACAACATCGAGTTTCAAGATGGAAGATGTTGTTGGTTCTTTGCTGTCAGAAGAGATGAGAAGAAAATCTTCTGAGATGGTGAAGGAAGCTCTTGCTGTCAGAGGAAGATCGAAAGAGAAAGGCAAGAAGAAGGACAAGAAGTCCAAATCAAAATCAAAGGGGAGATCAAAGTCTCCTGGCAAGAAGTCCAAGGTGAAGTGCTGGAACTGTGGGAAACCTGGTCATGTCTAAAAGGATTGTAAAGAGGAGAAAAAGAAGAAGAAGGGCTCTTCCGATAATGGTTCTTCTCATAGTGATGGTGATGCCTTCATTGCAGCCTTGGCTACATAGGCATCAGATGATGTCTGGCTAATTGATTCTGGTGCATCTTTCCACATGACATCTCATAGAGAATGGTTCATGAAGTATGAAGAATACGATGGTGGAAAGGTTTACTTGGCAAGTGATTCTACTTTGGAGATAGTTGGCCGTGGAAGAGTTAGCATACAATTTCCTGATGGTAGAGTAAAGGGAATTAATGATGTTATGCACATACCAGGTCAGGCACAAAATTTGCTGTCTGTCAGTAAGCTTAATGATAGAGAGGCATGTGCGAGCTAGAGAGAGGTGAGATAGATAGAATGGAGGTTGAGAAAGAGAGATGTGAGATAGAGAGAAGCAAGATCTACGTAGGGAGGGAGGGAGATGTAGATAAGGAGGGATGATGGGAGAGGTAGGAAGGGGAGATAGATAGAAAGTTGAGATAGAGAGAGAGAGGTAGATAGTGGAGAGAGAGAGGTTAGATAAAGAGAGGTAGATCTAGGGGAGAGAGAAGTGATATAGAGAACAATAGAGATGGGGAGGAGAGAAGATAGGGGGAGATATGAGATGATATATAAAGAGGTAGGTAGACCCTCAACCCTCTATCATTAACCATAAACCTTGCACCCTACACCCTAAACACTAGGAGATGCACCTTGAACCCTATACACTAAACCTTAAATATTCACATTAATAATTAACACTAAAAACTATACCCTCAACCCTAAACAATATACTCTCAACCATCAACCCTAAACAATCAACTCTAAATTCTACATAAAAATATGAGCACATTAGAGAGAGACAAATGGAGTGAGAGAGAGAGGGAGGGAGAGAAAAAGAAAGGGAGGGATAGAAAGATGAAGAGAGATAAAAAGAGAACTTTTATCTTCATAGGAACATGATCACATTATAACACACTTACTCATATGAAGATGGCTTTTTGAGCATGGGGAGACATTTTTTTCCTAGAAACATGAGTAAATTATAGCTTGGATAGAGATGTATTGAGAGAGATAGAGAGGTAGAGAGAGTTATGGAGAGAGAGAGGGAGAGATGTAGATAGGGAGAAAAAAGAGATAAAGATAGGGAGAGTTAGTTACATAGATACAAAGAGATACATGGGAGAAAATGAGTAGAAAAGGAAGGAGGGAAATAGGGGGAGAGAGTGGGAGATAGAAAGATATTTGAGAAAAAGAGTACAAAGGGGAGGAAGAGGGAGGGAGAGGTAGGGAGAGATATGAAGATTTGGAGGGAGAGAGAGGGATAGAGATATTTTGGGGGAATGGATGGAGGCACAAAGGAATATTGACAAAGAGATATGTAGAGATATTTAGAGACAAAGGTGGAGGGAGAGAGAGCTGGAAAGTTAGATTCAAGAAAATGATGCTTTTAGTGCATGCAAAAACATGAGCATGTTTTGGATTTTACAAAACATGAGTGTGTTTTGGCTTGCATAAAACACGAGCATATTTTGTCTTGTATAAAACAAGAGTGTGTTTTCTCTTGCACAAAAAATGAGCGCATTTTGGCTTGCACAAAATACGAGAGTGTTTTTGTTTACACAAAACACATACATGTTTTGGTTGCACAAAACATGTATGTGTTTTGTCTTGTACTAAACATGTATACATTTTGGTCTGTACTTAGGCTTGGATGAAAAACCTTAGGATTGGACGGTTTATTTGCCTCATTTTGACATGATTTTTTCCTCCATTCTCATTTCTCAACTTGCTCGTCATCAGGTTTACATAAAATAAATCAAATATTAGTACAATGACCACCATAATTTCACACATCTTCTAAGCTTTCTAACCATATATTTTTTAAGATTTGAACTACATTAACATATTTATTTTTAATTTATTTCACTAATGTTTCTATAATTATCAAAGACATATGTATTGACTTTCTTTAATAACTTTTGACCTACTTGTCCAAATTTGAAAAAAAAATATAATACTGTTCTACACTTCATTCTTTACACATTGGAACAAAAATGTGTTTTTGATTATTTTGGTGCAAGTTATGTGACACACACACTCAGTGATGTGATTTTCATGATGCATCCACTTTGAAAAATCATAAAAAAATAAATAAAAAATTACAATAAATATACAACTTCTAGTACTCACTCTTAGCTATATTTCTACTAGTGGGTTTTTGAAAATACTAAATGCAACTAAAAAAATTGAGGGGCACACACCAGACACTATGTTATGTTTTATTGAAAAAAAAGAACACTTTTGTGTGAATGAAGCATTTGATCCTCTTAATCTTATTTATTTTTGAAAAACTTTAGTAGTTTAGAAACTAGATTCAAATTACTACAATTCTTGTTCTTTTGGTATCTTCAAATTTTAAGTGCATGAATCTCAAATTACTCCTCCAAGTTTAGATTTAGCTGATTTTAAAAAAAAGTGACCACTTTTGACCCCCTTTTTGTGCTCCATCTTGGCGCACTTACTCTCTTGACATACTTGGATGAAAGTTTTGTCATATAATCTTTTTAAATAAGGAAAATATGTGTATGTCCTAATCTTAAATTGAGTTTTGACTGTATGGCAACTTGTTTCTAGGTATTTTTGATCTCTACGCTTGGAGAGATATTCTGGATAACAATATTCTTATCAAAACTGAGTTAATCCTTATTATTTTGTGTAAGAGAATATTAATATGCATATAAATCTATTGGAAACTATATGGTATTATCATCAGGGTACCAAATGTTACATGATACCCTAGATAGTTAATTGAAAGGGTTCTAGGATACTCACATTAAGTTATGATTAATATCAATGGGAGGTCAAAGTTGAGATCTAGATGTCCTTGTTGGAAGTTCCTTAATATAGGTTTACTATATTGGGAGCTTAGTTAAATATTATCATACCTATAGTTAAGCATTATTAATTGAGAGGAATCATTAATAAAACCTTGGTTATAGGAACATAAGCATATGATTCCTTGGGAGAGACATTGTGCGGATAACTATGTGTGAATTTGATCATGTTTGAAAGTAGGTATATAAACAATCCTTGGGTGAAGGATGCCCCTGTGACCTCAAGTATGTAGGGGGGAGGGCTAGAGGGAATAAATTCAAGGTTTGGGGTTGTTCCTAAACTTGTTGACATTCCCTCTTTAGTAGGCTTCAATTTGAGGCTAAAATGGGTATTAGATGGGTATGAATGAGTTAAGGAAACCTGATAACTTATATTTAATACATAACATGCTTCTAAATAGTAAAATAAATGAAATGAATATATTTGACTACTTTATAGTCATTATTTGTTGAGTAAAGGCTATCCCGTGTTGGTTCAATGTGATTCTTACATGTTGGTAAAATTCAACACCAAAACTAGAGGACTCTATGTATAGGCTCTTGAATCAGTTGATTGTGATATACTTATCTAGGTCCACTTGATTAGTACTATGAATCTTGTTATGTATTACCCTCACAAGTGTGAGCATCCAAGGTATTTGAGAAGTGACAATAAATCATTGCATAGTGCTAATGATCAATGATTGGGCTACAAGGGATTGGTTGACATTTCCCTAGTTCACAAAGATGAAGGTTTTCAAGGGCTACTTGGGTTATGATAAATGAATGGTTGCATGGGTAGTACCCTACCATGTGGGTGACATTAACTAGAGTTGATCATTGTATTGGGAGGGTTAGCAAGTAATCACCTATAGCACAGGTGTGATCAATGCTAAGTGCTACCATGGTTATGAAGAAGATAACTAATAATATCACTGAGGTCACAAGGTGGCATATATTGGAGGATAATTCTTCTTGGGTGGACATACTTGTCGTTTGAAGCCTATAGGTGATTGAAGGTCGAATCCATTGGGATAGATAGATTCACTACTTCTAGAAATCTCACATGTGCCTATATGACCCTTGGTATGGAGGGTGGATCCTTTGTGTAGTATGGGATACACTGAATCCTCTTCCCAATCATGTGATGGTGTCACAAGTAGTATGGGATGCTTTCCATCATCATGACTAGTGCAAAAGACTAGGGAAAATTATGGACCCACAACATAGTGTGTAATGCATCGATGTTCTTTTTCTATTTGGGATGCACTATGGGTAGGTGTTAGTTAGCCATTGTGGGTGTGTTTGTCATTCATTGTGTATATTTTAGTCACTTATTATATAAATAGCCTCATGTTTTATTCATGTTGTTACTAATTCTTTTTCTAGTGATGACATCAAGGAGCATGGGCTATTTGATGGTCATCATAGATGTCAATCAATTGGGAAAATGATGGGACCCACTATGTAGTATGGGATGCATCGAAATTCATTTTCCAAGTGATGTACTAACGATCTTATGTGATTGTCAATCAAGTATTGGGATGATGTACATAGTAGGTTGCATTGATTTCCACTTTACTCATTCTTTATGTGAACATGTGAGGTATTTTGTGGATCATTTACATTGGATATATGTGATGTATGTTTAAACTGGTCATTGTTATACTTGTGATGTACATATGAGTTAGTCACCATTGCACGTGTGATGTACATATAAGTTAGTCATTATTATACTTGTGATTTGCATATGATTAATACACTATTGTACTTGTAATGTACATATGAGATAGTCATTATGGTACTTGTGATGTGCATACGAGCCAATCACTATTGTACTTGTGATGTACATATGAGCTAGTCACTATTGTACTTGTGATATGAATATGAGTTGGTCACTATTGTACTTGTGATATGGATGAGTTAGTCAACTTGTGTGATGAGCACACGATTATACTAAGAGGGGGTTGAATCAATATAATATAATATTTTATTTTTTCAAACTAACAACCACAATAATATCAATTGCACAATATCATTCAAATAAAATCTAATAATTATGCAACACAAGAGAAACACACAATTTATGTAGAAAACCTTATGGGAGAAAACCATGGAAAAATATTGTTTTTATATCAATCTCTTTTATAATCTTTGTAAGCACCAATCTACAGGAGATACCAATCCCCTCTTATGCAATTTGCGAGCACCAACCCACTAGAGACACTAATCCTCACTTGTAGAATTTTTAGGCACCAACCCACAAGAGACACCAATAACCACAATTGAGCACTAACCCAGTAAGAGACACCAATTTCTCTTTGATATGAGGCACCAACCTCTTTAATACAATATTATTTTTTGAGAATAAATCTTTAAATAATCTTCTTTATAATGCTCCTCAAAATATGATCCTTCAATGTATGATGATAACATATACCTTTCTCATAAGATCTACCTTGATTATATATTTATTCTTCTCTTCATACAAGACTCCTAGTATATGTATGTTGTATCTCAAATTACTTCACACATATATTTTATATATTCATTTCTCCATGATTGATTTATCTTTTATTTTCTTCTTATTTGATCTTTATATATGTACCTTACTTACTCTTATCATTTCATATTTATATCTCTTATTGATTACTTTATTCTATTTGAACTTGCTTTCCTTTTTCACTTTTCACATCTCTCACCACTCACTCTTTAGATCTACATATATCCCTTTTAAAATATGCATGTGATAACTCTACTAATGTACTTTATTCCACTCTGTTTTTAGTAAAACTCAGTATTTTGTCTTCATACATCTCACTTCAACTCACACATATTCTCAACATTTCATTTTCCACACAATTTGATTTTTTTAAAAAAATATTTATCTCTAAATAAAAAGAGATACCTTTTCATAATGGATGCATTATTTCCAAGAGAAGCACCCTTCCATTATAGATCATCTCCCTTTGTTAATAAGAATTATTTCCACCTTTTAAATTTCTATTGTTGTCCTTAAACTTAATTACTTCCTTCATAAACATAAGGGCTGCCTTTGTAAATGAATCACTACCTTTCCATGAAATTAATCACTGCTTATTTTATGATATTAATATTTGTCTTAAATGCTTCATTTTCAGATGTAATCATTGCAAGCACTAAATATTATCTTTTTAATCTTGCCTTATGAATAATAATTGTTGTTTTTATTAGATATACTAATTGCTTCTATGATGATCGTTACTCTCCATTTATTATATTCACTACTATAACAGACCTTAATCACTTACATTCCTATCATTTCCTACTCTTTTATTCTTTAATAATTGCTACCATATAATACCTATTCATTTCTCCCTTTAATTACTTTAATCATTGTTTATATATATATATATAAGAATATAGTTGACAAAGAATACTTATGGAGTTTAAAACATATTATGGATATAGTCGACCAACATATGAAACATCAATATGAAGTGTTGATTATATCCTTAACATATGAATCTAATTGTATTTATATCTACCTTTTTCTAGGTTTCTAAAACATGGGAGGAGTTGGTCATATTTGTGTGGAACACACACCAAAATACTAAGAGGGGGGTGAATCGGTATACTATCAAAACTCAAATCCTCCAGAGCAAATTGAAACTTAACCTTTCTAACACAAACAAAAACATGAAAGATGAAAAAAATGCACAACACCACACAACACTAGATGTGCATGGAACACCCCATAGGGTAAAAACCATGGCGAGAAAAGCTGCTAGGAGCTATTGTCCTAATCTAGCCTCACAAAAGATAAACAGTTACAACTTTGTTTTAGGGATACAACCCAAGGAAGCTACTACTACATGTAGAAAGGTTTTAGGGTCACTCCCAAGGAAGCTACAACTCCTTGCAAATTTTTTTTTAGGGCTTCAACCCAAGGAAGCAGCTACTCCTTGAACTGAGAACAAACACAAAAAAGATTATAGCATGACAATCCTTCTACTATATAAATCTGACAATGAAGCTCAATCCTTTTGATGATTGCAATTATGCTTTTTTCCGTCTCTTTTGATGACTGCATTTCTGCTTAGACAACTCTTTTTCAACTTCTTCAAATGTCTTCTCTTCGGCTTACTAGCTCACTACTTTCATCATTCAAGAAGTTTTTTCTTTGGCTCATTGCCTCCAAAAAACAATCAGGCTCAATCTTCACTTCCCTTCTGTCACAAAAATATGATCTACTTGAATTTGGATAGGATCCTCCACTTTTTCTCTTTCTCTTTCAGTTGCTTACATAAACGTCATAATGCATTATACATCCTTATTCGACTCAACCAATCAACCTAGATCAACTAGGTTTACAATATATACATGATATTATATTGATTACATTACATGTCAGCCAATCAAAACAAGAATGCTACATTTAGAAGTTGGCCATAGATAAAACGACAACATGAAATGTGTAGAAGGGAAAGACCCAAACAAACTACACACAACACTAGGAAGAGGGACATGCCTTGTAGATCCTAACACATGATTAACATGGTCCTAAACATTCTTCACAACTTTGATCTTCAATGAACAACATTTGCACACTTCACAAATTCAAATTAGGTTGTCCCTAAGCAAAAAAACATGAAACTTGTAATATGCGAGCCTTCACAACATTGGTGGTACTCATGAAAGATTAAACATTACTTGTGCTTCACTTAGATGAGTTGGAATGAATCATGAAACACCTCCTAATGCTCCTTGATCTCCACACAACCTTGAACTTGTGGCACACAACTTCAACATACCTCAGTTGGCTAGACAAAAGCATAACCTAGCAACACCTTCATTCTATACCATAGCCCGTTCTAAAGAAAATAGAAAACATCTTGCAAAGAAACCAAAAAATTCACATGATATTCAGGAACACTCCCATACATCCATTTCACAACTTTAAGTAGTAACAAGTTGGCACAAGCCAACAAACAATGAAACCAATCACTAGATAATACAATCCTGAACTCTGTCACATACAACTTTCTCTACGAAAGGACTAAGGAGATACAACTTTGGATGTAAAAAATTCACAACACATTAAACTTAAATTTTGATCCATGCAACCATAGCTACAAATGTGGAGGAATGCAGAGCCAAACATTGGTTGGAAGAGTGAGGAGATTTCATTGATGCATTTGTTGACAACATGAGCATGAGGAATAAGCACAAGGTACATACAGTTATGCATTGTAGTGTTGTCATTGATTTCAACATTGTACCTTGGTATAAAGACTATGGTGTAGATCAGTTTGGGTGTCATGAGCATGGTTGAAGATGATTATGAAAGACAATTTTGTAAGAAGGTTTGATCTAGTGAAGACAATTGTGATGAAAATTGACTAAGTTCAATATTAGTGATTCTATGTATAGGGGATATGGTAATTGGGTCTACATTGGTTCACTATTGAAGATTTTGCTTTGTCATTCTAGTATAATTTTTTTGGCTAGTAGAAGAAATTAATTTCAAAATTTCAGCTTGTTTTGGTTTTTGGTTTTGGAGTTATGAGAAATAGAAGTTTTTCTTGGTAGTTTCAGACATTTTTAGTTTAGTGTATATGAGTTGATGAGTCTGCACTTCTTCATGGACTGGAGTTTGGCCCTGCGGATTTGAGGAGATGTTGACATATTTCAATAGAGTATGCATTCCAATTGGCACAGTGTTTTGAGGTTCGTGTGTCTAAATATGGGTATATAGTTGGAGAACTCTTTTGTATTAGGTCATGATCTGTAGTTCCAACCTAATAGGTTTGAAGGTATGTGAAGCTTAATTCGGTATTGTGAAGTTATGTGGGATAAATTATAGGTCCATTCCAGCCTATTTTTAAGTGTTTTGAGATTTGAATCTTGGCGTGAAGTGTGTGTGGATAGATCTTGAGCCGACAAGCTACATTTTGTATATTACATCTAATTGGGCCAACCTAATTGATGTTAGGGGTGAAGTGGATATATAAGTTAGGTATTTTTTAGTATTTTGATGATGATGATATGTGATAAGAGTTTAGTGAATGTGAATTGTGTGAATATAGTGTGAATACAAAGCATAGCAAAGTATTAAGTCAAATCAGTATGAAGAGTTTTGAGTCTGTATTCTGGGCCTCAATGTAACTATATTCCAACATATTGTAGATACATTTTGTAACAATTCAACACTTGGCTGTGTGCCACAATATCTTCTATCTTTTTTCTTTTCTCAGTGGGTAATGAGTCCACCTATAGTGAGAAATTTTGTAATATACTATAATTGGTTATAATATATTGTGAGATAATCCTCACTATGGTTTTTCCCATTTTAGGTTTTCCACGTAAAAATCATGGTGTTCATGTGTTATGTGATGTTGTTGGATGTTTTCATGCTTTCTTCTATTGCTACAATTGAATATGCTATAAGTATTGGATGTTTAAATTTTTAAGTGGTTTAAAAGAACACTGATTCACCCCCCTCTTAGTATTCTAAGTGTTAAAAAATTGGTATCAGAGCTTGGTTCCTTAGAAGGAGGTTAACCGCTTGAGGAAGATCTTGGAGGTTGAACACATGGCTGTTAGAAGATTACCTACTCCTCTAGAAGAGATTCCTACTATTGGATCTACAAAAGAAGATTGCACATTTGACATAAATGGATAATTCAAAGTTTCTCTTGAAGATCTAGAGAGAACTAAAGGTGAAAACGCAAATCTAAAAGAAAATGTCAAAGAAGCAAATGAATGCATTAGAAAATTGAGAGAGAAAATCAAGAAATTTAGAGAAAGGCATAAGGAGGTCAATGATCAATTGAAGCAAGAAAATGAAACAATTACCTTTTTGAAAGTTCAAGTTGAAGAAAGAAAAAGAGTTGAAGAATGCTTGAATGCAATGGTGAAAAGAAAATTTGAAGAATGCATAAGGCTTGAACAAGAAGTTATGAATATGAGATTAGATCTAGAAAAAGAAAGAATTCATAAAGAAAAATTCAAGATGAGTTCTACAAAGATTGATGAAATGATTGCAAATAAAAAAGGCTCCAAAGATAAATAAGGTTTAGGATTTGAAAAGGGTGAAAGTTCAAAATTAGATTAGACACCAAATACGAAAAAGAAGATTGAAGGCAAGAAGAACAATGACAAGAAGGTCCAAAATTAAATGAATGCAACTAGAATACCACCGATCAAACAACCAAATGCACAAAGGTATCCATATTTTAATGGTTTTTTTAATTCTTTCAATAAATTTGGACATAATTCTATGGCATGTAGAAGCAAAATGAATCAAAATATTCTACCTTTTTTGTTAAATGTTTTACATGCAAGAGATTTGGTCATAGAGCTAGTGAATGCATAATTCAAAGGATGAATGGCTATAACAATAGTAGAATGGTTAAATATTTCAATGGATATTGTTATACATGCTATGAATTTGGGCATAAAGCTAATCAATGTAGATCTAGAATGAGTGGAAGCAATCCAATTCAAAAGAATGTTATATGCTACAACTGTAGTAGGGCTAGACACATTTCTAAGTTTTGTAGAAGAAGAAATATGAAGGATAATCTAGTAAAGAAGAATGATATAGTACAAAATATTGATGCAACAAAAACAAAGGAGATGGCTAAGATTTGGAGAAATAGGGAAGGGACTGAGGTTAAGGATGAATTTGTACCTTAATCTAGTGCAGATGTTTCCTTTGAAAACTAAGTTGAGTGCTTTGGCTCAGGGGAAGATTTAATGAAAAAAAATTATCCCCTGCCAAAGAAAATGGTGTTGATGCTTTGGCACAAGGACATGTGGTGTAGGTCAACATGCTTGATCTTTTGGAGAAAATTCTGATAGAAATATTGAAATGTGAAAGTTTACGGAGTATTTGAAGTTGATTGTGCATATAGTCGGGGTTTGCTAGATTTATTGTTTGAAGCATTCAATGTGAAATTAGGTCAGTTTCAAAAGGTTAGAAGTGATTTCACTTAACTAAATTCATTTACAATAAGAATTTGAGAAGAAGAAGAGATGTGTGAACAATATCATATTCATGGTATCAATAGATGAATGTATCATACAAGTAGTTGAGCCAAGAGTAGTGTGGATCTCGTAGATAGGATATGAGATTGATATGAGATTACTGAGTAGGAAATTACTACATTTGTGGACTAAATTATTAGCAAGCCTAAGGACACCATATAAGAAAGATATGACACCTATTAAGAAAAATCAATGGAGGTGCATATAGAGCAAAAGAAACCAATAATAATGAAGGTTGAGAAGATGGTTGCACAATTTGCAGAGGACATGGGCTTCAGAAAAGAGCAATGGCTAGAGCTTCAAGAAGCTCATCAGGCATAAGAAGATCTGGTAGAACATCTACCACCCCTCCTACTATTAAAAAGTCCTTCGGGACTAAGCCCCCTATAGGAGAGAAGAGAAAAACAACTGGAAGTCCTCTAGTGAAGGAGAAGTCCCATTTGGTTGTGCAGAGTACAAGGCCTAAGAAGAAGAAGACTACTTCAATAACACCACCTGCAACCCCTGCTAAGAAGAGAATAAAATGAAAGGCAGTAAGAGAAAAGAACATAAGTGTAAATATTGAAGAAGAAGAAGGACCTAAGCTAGTCTAGAAGAGGAAAGGTGAAGTTTTACAAGGTGAAGCAGGGACAAAAAGGAAGAAATTTGATGTCATTGATATAGATAGTGAGGGTGAGATAGAAAAAGAAAAGGAAGGCTTCAAAGTAGAAGTGAGAGAAAAGAAGGAACATGCTAGCAAGAAGAAGACTCAGATGAAGAGAAGAAAAAGAAAAAGAAAAAACCTCCTGTAAGATCCCGCAACCCCATGAGAGTTGAGGAACTTGTTAATGGTTTGATACAACATGACATGATAGTAGAAACTGCAACATTGTATACTGAGGTAGATGAGGTAGATAAGGCTACCATAATTGAGGCCATTATAAAGTATATTATAATGCTTGAAGTAGATATGAGGTACATACAGAAGCAATTACTTGCGAAGCTATGGAATATTTTGATGGAAAGGAGACAAGAAGCTATATAAGAAGAGGAAAAATTAAAGGCCTATGCTCTAGAGAAGATTAGTGCTCCCCTATCAGATGAGAATAAAGCCACATTGGCCAAACTATACACTATAGTATTGAGGAAAAAACAAAGGGTAACAACCCTAATGAGCAGAGACAAGAATGATCGTGAAAGGATTTGGAAGAAGAAAGTGGATAAGGTGGTAGACCTAGCACAAAGAATAGGAATGACTTCAGAGAATAAGGAAGAGCTCCATGAGAAGATGTATTCTCTGGAAGGAAATATTGGAGAAGATGTACATGATGGTGGTGCTCAACATGATCATACATGTGAAGAAGATAATGCACAATATAATACTCCTTCGGAAGTGGAAGACATACCAGAGGAAAAAATAGAATTAGAGAATAATTTTGGAGCTATCGGATAAGATGCTACTAAGGAGGATACATCCAAAGTCCATCAAAATCCTCCTCTAGTAACTGAGACACCTATTGACAACATTCAAGTTCAACCAGAGACATTCATCCCTCTAGATAATGTTGAACAGGTCATTGATGGTGAAGACACTAGAAAGGAAGATGAGTAGAAAAGTAAAGATGCCTTTGGAAATGTGGAAAGGAAAGAAGAGACACCAGTTAATACTAGTGATAATCAAAAGGATAAGGTGTTGGAAGAGAAGATTGTAGAGGAAGAAGGAAAATCAATTGGTGAATCTTTTGGAACGTCCAGATATTCTCTATTAGAATCTACTGAATATGCAATTATAGTTTCAACCTGTTGTATCCACGTAATTGCTACAACAACCCATGCAATAGAGGAATGTGGACTTGAGAAAAATATCGCCCCTCCACAAGCTTTAGTTGGGAGATGTATTCCATGCATCTACCTAGAAGGAGATCATTGAAACTCATCAGAAGAGTGGAGAGCTGATTGAGGAGGTAGTAAAGACACTATAGGAGGCCATACCTGATACAAGCATCAACAATGCATTATCCAGTATAGAAAACCTTAAATTTTGTATTGATTCATTTAAAGAATATGCCTCCAATTTAGAAGAAAAGTTGAAAAAGAGTTGGAAGGAGAAATGGACAAAAATATGAGTGAAAAGAGGCTATTGGAAATCACATAAAAGTGTGCATAAGCACACAAAAAATTCCAAGATAGTCTTATGGGTGAATAGGCTTGCATGGCTAAGGCCAAAGCCTTATTTCAATTTTGTATGAAGTGGCCCAGAGCTAAAAAGAGAATCAAAGATGAAATGGACCCGATTGAGTCACAAAAAAAATGGATTCTAGTACATATGATCCTGTAGAAGACC
This sequence comes from Sequoia sempervirens, assembly GCA_007258455.2. Lineage (NCBI taxonomy): Eukaryota > Viridiplantae > Streptophyta > Pinopsida > Cupressales > Cupressaceae > Sequoia > Sequoia sempervirens. Next base: position 1,008,088,921 of record VDFB02271358.1, on the reverse strand, counting down.
TAGATGGAAGCATAAGGTCAATGGTTGATGACTTGCATGAGAAATAGTTCTAGCTGCAAGGAAAAAAAAAGAGAAGATTATCATGCAGTTTGGGAACATTAGGGACTTTGTGAACTCAAAGTTCACATCAGTTACCAATGCCCTAATGAGTGTTGAGAAGGCTACAAAGATCAATTTGGTACCAAGCACTCCAAAAGAAGGAGAAAACAATTTGATGGAGCTTGAAACTCAGTGTAGAATGCTTGGCATAGCCAAGAGAATTTGGGAAGAGGGAAAACAACTTTGGCAAGCCCATGTTGAGAAGCTCAAAGAGTCAACCTCCTCCGATTGACAAAATTTTTACTTTTTATGCATTTTCAGTTTATTGTTTTAGACTTCAGTGTACATATGCGGACTATGTACAAAGTGTTCCAATACAAGTTTTTGATATGGTTTTGGTGCATAAAATTCTTAGGGGGAGTTCTTCAATTTTCTATTTGTATATATGAACATATTTGTTAGGGGGAGATCTTGTATAAATTAAGAATTGTACATATGCCATTTTCCCTTGATGTCAAAGGGGGAGAGTAATTTTGGAGATGATTTTGGCATGTTTCCATCAATGACAAAGGGGGATATTGTTGGAAGAATGAGGAGATATCATTGATGCATTTGTTGGAAACATGGACATGAGGAATAAGCACAAGGTACATACAATTATGCATTGTTGTGTTGTCATTGATGTCAACATTGTATTACGGTACAAAGACTATGGTGAAAATCAATTTGGGTTTCATGAGCAAGGTTGAAGATGATTCTGAAAGATAATTTCGCAAGAAGGTTTGATCCGGTGAAGATAATTGTGATGAAAATTGATTGTATTAATACCAGTGATTTTGCATACAGGGGATCTAGTAATTTGGTTTGTATTGGTTCACTGTTGAAGGTTTTGATTTGTGCTTCTAGTATAATTTATTTGGCTAGTAGAACTTAATTCCATAATTTTAGCTTGTTTTGGTTTCTAGTTTTGGAGTTATGAGAAATAGAAGTTTTGCTTGGCAGTTTCAGACATTTCCAGTTCATTGTATATGAGTTGATGAGTCCACACTTCTCCGCAGATTGGATTTTGGCCCTATGGATTTGAGGAGATGTTGATAGATGTCAATAGAGTATGCATTCTAGTTGGAATAGTGTTTTAAGGTCTGCATGTCCAAATATGGGTATATAGTTGGAGAACTCTTTTGTATTAGGTCCTTTGCAATGTCGACCTAATAGGTTTGAAGGTATGCGAAGCTTAATTAAGTATTGTGGAGTTATGTGGGAGCTATTATAGGTCCATGCCAACCTATTTTTAAGTTTTTTGAGATTTGAATCTTGGTGTTGAGTGTGTATGGATAGATCTTAAGTTGACAAGCTACATTTTGTATATTACATCTAATTAGGCTGACCTAATTGATGTTATCGGTGAAGAAAATATATAAGTTATATCTTTTTCAGTATTTTGATGATGAGTACATGTGATAAAAGTTTTGTGAAATAGTGTGAATGTAGAGTAGAGTAGAGTATTAATTCAAATCAGCATGAAGAGTTTTGAGTCTATATTATGAGCCTCAATGGAACTATATTCCAACATATTATAGATGCATTTTATAATAGTTCAACACTTGGCTATGTGCTACAATCTCTTCTATCTCTTTTTTTTTCTCAATGGGTAGTGAGCCCACTTGGATAGTGAGTCCACCTACAGTGAGCACTTCTATAATATACAACTAGTTATAATATATTGTGAGCTAATCCTCATCGTGGTTTTCCCCATTTTTGGTTTTCCACATAAAAATCTTGGTGTTCATGTGTTATGTGATGTTGGATGTTTTCATGTTTTATTCCATTGTTGCAATTGAATATGCTATAAGTATTGGATGTTTAAATGTTTCAGTGGTTTAAAAGAATACTAATTCACCCACCCTCTAAGTATTCTAGGTTTTCAACAACATTTGCACCTCTATGAGCATCCTCATAGAACCGACACAACCTTCACACTGTTACTTCTAAAACACCTTTCCTGCAACCTAAATGAACTAAAACTTGGAAAACACATGCTCTGACACATCATGAAGCTATCTTCCAAACCACATGAGAAAAATATCACTAGTGGAGAAGTGTGGAGCATATTGCAAAGACTCTAGAAACCGATCATCTAGACTGTAACTCACTTACATTAATGACAAGAAAACTACAACAATCATAGAAATACTTTTGACAACAATCTCCCCCTTGGCATTGATGGAAAAACCAATTTGACTTGCACACTTCTCCCTCTTTGACATCAAGGACAAATATAAACTTTCTTTCCCCCTTTTGTGCACAAATTACATACTCTCCCTCAATTTCTCCCCCTTAGGGAACAATCTCTCCCCCTAAGGTGCACAATATATACTATCTCTCCATTTTTGAAATAGCTTATAGGCTCCCCCTATCAACAACCACTACCTACTCCCCCTAAGAGGTAGCCACCATCAGTCCAAGAAAAAGATATGGCTTGAATTACTCCCCTTGGAAAAATGTACCAACTATGCATCTAGCAAGAAGAGGGAGGGGAAATTACCCCTAACTTCTTCCAAAGATGCCCAAATGTATCCTTTGAAAATCCTTTGTGAAAATTTCTGCAATTTGATCTTTTGTAGGAATATATTCGAACTTCACTTCTTTATCTGCAACCTTCTCTCTTAGAAAGTGACACCTGATTGATATGTGTTTGGATCTAAAATTAATCATTGAATTATTGGAAATATTGATAGCACTTGTGTTATCACACAAAATAGTAATAGGCTCATCATACTTTATCTTGATATCCTTCAATGTTTGCTTCATCCACAATACTTGAGTACAATAAGATGTTGTTGCAATATACTCTACTTTTGTTATTGACAAAGATACTAAATTTTGTTTCTTATTATTCCATGGAATCAATGTTCTTCCTAAAAAGAAAGCACAACCACTAGTACTCCTATAATCAACACAACCATCCCAATTAACATTAGTGTGAGCACTTAGATCAAAGTCATTACCTTTTGGATACCATAAGCCATAATCCAGAGTAATCTTCAAACATTTGAAGACTCTTTTGACTACATTCACATAAGTTTCTTTAGGATTAGCTTGAAATATTGCAACCAAATATACCACATGCATAATACCAGGTCTTGAAGTATTTAAATACAATAGTCTTTCAACCATAAATCTATATAGAGTTTGATTAGCCAAAGGAGACTCATCATCTTTGCTCAAATGACATCTAGTAACCGTGGGAGTACTAACTAGTTTACAATATTCCATCCCAAACTTCTTCAACATATCACTAACATACTTTTCTTGAGAAATAAAGATGCCATCATATAGCTAAGAAATTTGAAGATCAAGAAAGAAATACAACTCATAAATCATAGACATTTCAAATTCCTTTTGCATCTATTTAACAAACTTCTTGCACATCTTACCATTTCCACAAAAGATTATGTCAACATACACAAAAACTATCAAAATTCTTCCATCCTCAATCTTGAAGTAAATATTACTATCTTTTGTACCTTTCTTGAATCCTTGCTAAAGCAAGTACTTATCCAACATTACATGCCAAGCCCTGAGAGCTTGTTTGATACCATACAAATCCTTTTTAAGTCTACACACCATGTTTAGCTCTTTTGATAACAGAAATCCATTAGATTTCTCTATGTAGACTTCCTCTTCCAAATATCAATTTAGGAAAGTAGACTTGACATCTATTTGATAAACTTTGAAGTTCTTATATGCAGAAAAATCAAGAAACATTCTAATTTCTTCCATTCTTGCTACTTGAGAAAAAGAATCCTCAAAATCAATACCTTCTACATTTGAATAGCCTTTAAAAAATAATCTTTCTTTGTTTCTTATCACTTCTCCTTACTCATTCAACTTATTCTTGAATTTACCCACTTAGTTCCTATCATATTCTTGTCTGTAGGCCTTGGAACTAGTTCCCAAGTCTGATTCTTCTTAATATAATTCAACTGTTCTTCCATTTCTTATATCCATCCTTCATCTTTACTGCCATAAACAAATTTTTTTTTTTTGTTCTACCTTTAATAGTAAACAAAATTTTACTTGTTCACTTGTCTTTGTAAGCCTTCTTTTGGTCAGCACTCCTTCATTCTTATCTCCAATGATATGATCTTTTGAATGATTTATTTGAATATACTTTGCAAGAGTCTTGTTGAGATTTTTTGATGTTTCTTCTTTCCCTTCAACATATTCTTCTTCATCTTCATTTGAGAAGGGAGGTGCATTAGATCAGCAAGCCTCAATTTTATTCAGATTTTGATGCATATAATCTTCATCAGCTTTCACATTAGTGCTTTCAACTATTCTTCAGAATCGCTTATTGTAGTACTTGTATTATTTACTCTCACATGAGTATCCTAGAAATATACCTTCATCAACCCTTGAATCAAACTTCCCCAATACATCTTCATCTCTTTTGATGTAACATTTGATTCCAAAGACAAATATTTGAGAGTTGTAGGTCTTCCATACCACAACTCATAAGGAGTCTTAGTGTTGTTCAATCTAAACAAGCCTCTATTATGAACATATACTATAGTATGACTACTTCTCTCCAATAAACATTAGGAATATTTTCTTCCATCAACATGGTCCTTTCCATTTCTTGAATAGTCCTATTCTTTCTTTCTACTACCCCACTCTGTTGAGGAGTTCTAGCAATAGACATATGCCTGTTTATTCCATGTTTTTCCCAAAAATAATTGAACTCACCTCCTCTATTAGACCTCAAATATTTGATCTTAGCATTTATTTCACTCTCTACCATTGATTTGAAGATCTTGAATCTACTAAAATCATTAGATTTGTCTTTCAAGAATGTAACCCATGTCATCCTAGAGAAATCATCAATAAAAAGCATGAAATACCTCTCTCCTTTTAGACTTTTTGTTTTGGTAGGTCCGCACAAGTTAGTATGTACCAACTCCAATGGTCTAGAGGAAGAATACTCCTTAGAATTGAAACTTATCCTTGTATGCTTACCAAACTGACATTCCTTGCACACTATACTTGCAAGCTTGATTATTTTAGGCATATCTCTTACCACATGCAATGAGCTGATCTTTACAAGATTGTCAAAGTTAATGTGTCTCATTCTCCTATGCCACATCTAAAATTCACTTTCTTATCCTAGAAGACAAGTTATCCCACTGACATCCCTTAGACTATATATGTCACCACTTGTCCTATATCCTTCAACAACCAATTTTCCAAACTTTTCTTTTCTAATTTCACATCCACTTTTATTGAATAAGAGATTGTATCCATTTCTACATATCAAACTCACACGAAGAAGATTGTGACAAATACATTTGACATAAAGAACCTCTTCTATTCTACTCTTTCCATCAATATGATAGAACCTCTTCCATAGATCTGGACTGAAGTATCATCTCCAAGATTGAATATGCTACCATTCCACTTCACAAGTTTGATAAACTTTCTATTATCTCTTGTCATGTGGTTGGAACAACCACTATCAATCACCCATGAATTAGCCTCATCTTTTGTATGAAATGCAGTACACATAACACTTGGATCTTTAACTTTAGTCTTCTTAGTAGCTAAGAACAAGACTTTATCTTCATTATCTAGACCGCTAGATTTATCATCCTTTATAGATCAAGAGTATTCCATGGAGTAGAGATTCTTCTTAACCTTATTTCTTATAGGCTCTTTTTGTTTCTCTTTTTAGAATATTTCAAGGGAAATTTAGAAGCAAAATGACCAACCTCTCCACACTTGAAACATTTGAAAGGTAGCTTACCTTTATACTTATTGACACCTCTCTTCAACTTCCTTAAAAAAATTATTCCTCTTCATTAGTGTCACTATCTAGATTAGATTCTTCATATGTTTCCTTCTTACTAGCTTTGAAGGCTACTTCCTTCTTTGGAACTTCTTTGTAAAACTCTCTCATCTCAAATGCAATAAGGGAACCATATAATTGATCCATTGAAAGTGTATCCAGATCTCTAGCTTCCTCAATAGAAGAAACTTTAGAACTATAAGATTTAGGAAGAGATCTTAGTACCTTTTTGACCACCATAGATTCTTCAAGATCTTCACCAAGTCCTTTGATTACATTGACCACTTCATCTACTCAGAGCATATATCCTACAATATATTCATCCTTTGAAATTTTTAGGTTCTAAAACTTTCCTTTGTAGATCTATAGCTTGGCTTGATTCACTTTGATGTATCCTTCATAGATGCCACAAAGCTTATCCTAGACCTCCTTTGTTGACTTGCAGTGAATTACTTTTACTAGGTCAGAATCTGATAGCCCACTCAATTAGATTTCTTTTCCTTTCCATTATTCTCATAGGCCTTGATCTAACCTAAATTAGTTGGATGAATAACATGAATAGTATATCCATCTTTGACAGATTTCTAAACATTATACCCCAAAAGAGATAGATGAGTTTCCATCCAGTGTCTTCAAAAAGTGAAATTCATTTCATCAAACCTAGGCACCTTGTGAAATCCTTCTTGTGCCATCTCAAATCTTCTTCAACCTGTTATAATTCTTCTAAGGAACCAAGCTCTGATACCAATGTTTTAACACATATCAGACTATTGAGGGGGGGTGAATCAATATACTATCAAATCTTAAATCCCCTGAAGAAAATTTAAACTTAACCTTTACAACACAAATATAAACATGAAAGATGAACACAATGCACAACACCACACACCGCCAGATGTACGTGGAAAATCACACAAGAGAAAAAACAAAATGAGTAAAGTTGCTAAGAGCTATTGTCCTAATCTAGCCTCACAAAATATAAACAATTATAACTTTGTTTTAGGGATAAAACCCAAAGAAGCTACTAATCTCTATAGAAAGGTTTTAGGGTCACTCCCAAGGAAGCTACAACTCTCTACAAACTTTTTTTAGGGCTTCAACCCAAGGAAGCAACTACTCCTTGAATTGAGAAAAAACTCAAAAATGATTACAACATGACAGTCCTTTTACTTTATGAATCTAGCAATAAAGCTTAATCCTTTTAATGATTATAATGTTTCTTTTTCCCTTCTCTTTTGATGATTGCAATTCTGCTTAGTCAAATCTTTTGCAACTTATTCAAATGTCTTCTCTTTAGCTTGTTAGCTCACTACTTTCAACATTCAATAATTTTTTCCTTTGGCTCACTACCTCCAAAAATCAATTAGGATCACTTTTCACTTCCCTTTTGTCACAAAAATATGATCAACTTGAATCCAAGTAGGATCTTGATCCACTTCTAATCTTTCTCTTTCAAACACTTACATAAACATCATAATGCATTACAAATCCTTATTTGACTGAACCACTCAACCTAGATCAACTAGGTTTACAATATATACATGATATCACATTTATTACATTACATGTTGGACAATGACAACAAGAATAGTACATCTACAAGTCGGCCAAAGAATGTGTAGAAGGGCAAGACCCAAATGGACTACATGCAACACTAGGAAGAGGGACACACCTCACAGATCCCAACACATGCTTAACCTGGTCCTAAATATTCTTCACAACTTTGATCTTCAATGGAAAATATCCACACACTTTTCAAATTCAAATTAGGTTGACCCTAAGCAAGAAAACATGAAACTTATAACATGTCGGCCTTCACAACATTGACAATACTCATGAAATATTAAAAATTACTTGTACTTCACCTAGATGAGTCATAATGACTCATGCGTCACCTCCAAACACTCCTTGAACTCCACATAACCTTGAACTTGTGGCGCACACCTTCAACATACCTTAGTTGGGCAGGAAAAATCATAACCTAGCAACGTCTTCATTTTGGACCACAACCTGTTCCATAGAAAATAGAAAATATCTTACAGAGTAACAAAAAACATCACATGATATTCATGAACAATACCATGCATCCATTTCAAAACTTCAAGTAGTAACAAGTTGGTGCAAGCCAACATACATTAAAACCAATCACTAGATAATATAGTTCTGAACTTTGTCACATATAACTTTTTCTACAGAAGGACTAAGGACATAAAAATTTGTATATGGCACCTTAACAACACATTGAACTTAAATTTTGATATGCACAACCAAATTTGAAAACACAAAGGAATGCATAGCCAAAAAATTTCACCTTTGTGAGCATCCTCATAGAACCAACACAACCTTCAAATTGTTACTTCTAAAACACCTTTCCTATAACCCAAATGAACTGAAACTTGGACCAGACATACTTTGACACATCATGAAGCTATCTTCCAAACCACACAAGAACAATATCACCATTGAATAAATACAAATCTTCTCTCAAAGACTCTAGCAACCAATCAACCAAATTACAACCCACTTACATCCATGACATCCAAACTACAAAAATCATAGACATACTTTTGACATGAATGATAACCAAATTGCAATACTTTGTATACACAATTTTTATAATAAATATTCTGCATAAAAATTAGTGATGCCATAAAGACTATTGGTCAACCAACGTAGAAACTAAATTGAGTTTTCCCTGTATAGCCTTTGGCCAAACCTTTTCAGTGAAGAAATTCATAGCATCTCATTTGAAATCAATGACAATAATATGGCAATATTGAACAATAAATTCCATCTTGACATCAATGACAACATTTTCAACAATCTCCCCCTTTGTCATTGATGACAACACAATTCTCCCCCTTTCTCTAACTAGATCCTCCTTTGACATCAATGAAAAATGGATGTTCATTATACTTCCATCCACAAGTAGATCATAAAAAATATCCATTCATATTCTTTGTGGTCACTTACTCACATCTATTACAATAAGAATATGCGTCTCCCCTTGTCGAAGATTCTCTTATGCTTCCCCTTTTTCTATTGCTCTACCCTTTGTTTCTATATTTCTTGGATGACTTATTTTATCTATATATGTCCAAATCTAATTTGGATTATCTTCTTAAATTTAATAAATCAAGATTTTTTTTGGCTATCCCATTATTCTCTACATATCTTCAACTCTTCCTTTTCTATCCATGGCTGCTAAATGAAGAATTCCATCCTTTTGACATCAATGGCATCATTATTCTTTTCCTATAACTCTCCCTTTCTTTAACTCTCCATCTTTCTATAAATCTCCTCCTTTTAAATTAATGGTAAAGGGACTTCCATCCATTTCCTCTATGACATTATTACATCAAGAAGAACTCCTTTAATTTGAAGTTGAACATAAGCATCAACACAACCATCCAAATTTCCACTATGAATTTCTTTTGCTTTTTCTAACATATTTTCTAGAAAAATTATCAAATGAAAATATACAAGCATACTCTTCAAGCAAAGACTTCTTTGGATTGTTCTCATTCTACTATCAGGCTTTTTGAAATCTCTCTCATCAAGTTTAGTCTAAATACATTTATCACAATTTCTTCCTTCTCTCATTGTATCAAGTCTTTTATTATCACCTTGACATTAATTCTCTTTCACTTCATTATATGGCAACTTTATAAAATGTATTTTTCTACTACCATATCATTCTATTTTCTTGTCTTTATGGCATAAGAAATTCTTCCACTAATACTACAATAGTATTCTCTTTCTTCTCTCCAACAATATATTTTCTTTCTCTAATATTTTGTGAGACTTCATCCTTTGAATTATCTTCTCTATGGAGCTAAAAGATAATGATTAGCTCCCCCTAACTTCATGATTCTTTTTACTTAATAGAGTTTCTTTCTTAACTTTTGTGTTGACTAATACCATTTTTACAACTTTGCATGCAACCTCCTACATATTTATCTTTGTGTCTTCTAAGGAACATCCTTATATGATTTGCATTCATCCTTCTATTTTCTAAACTTTGTTTTGATGCCACTTAGTTTAAGTATATTTTATGTGATTACATTGGGTTGAATCCCTCTTACCTTCATTTAATTTTTTAGTTTAAAAGACTCTTCAATCTGTCCTTCCTTCATGAACCAAAAAATCAATGTTATATAATTAAATTCATCGATCATCAAACTAACCTCTCATGCTTGCAATGATCATGAATCGTGGTACTACAAGTATTAGCATCCAATGTCGATGCACCATTTGTATCGTTCATTGTATGCATAAATTATAGTTTGCGTAGATTCCTTCTTCTGACTATCTTGGTCATGCTTTCTTCTCCAAAATTTTGTAGTTTTTCTTTTATGTGCATCCACTTTCTTGTTTTTTCTAGGTTCTCCAGGACAACTATAAAATTGTGTTGTATACCCAAAGTTATTACATTTGTAGCAAATGATGTTGTAATTCTTATTTGACAACTGGTCAAAAATTCTATTCTTGTTTCAACCAAATTTTCTTGCATTTGTCCAATAATCTATTGCTTTATGACCAAAGTTATTACAAGAAAACACATATCCATAAAATGGATTATGGAACTTGATCTTATATTCTTGATTTGATGGAAGGGGCCTTATAAATATGCCATTTTTAAATTTTTAAGGAGCTATTAAGTTTTGGATTTCCTTAGATTTGATTCTTTCACCTTTGATGGAACTTTTAAGGGCATTGGCACGACTCTTTAGTTTTTCTTTGTTTCCCTTCTTTGGTGGATCCTTGGAACCTTTTGTAATATTTTTATTTTCTTCTTAATCAATACTTGTCAAGTGATATGTGATGACCTTTGGCCATTGATGATATCATAAAAAAATTTGTACTCTTCTCATTCTTCAAATCTTTTTTCAATTGAGTACTTTATTTCTCCAATTTCTTTCTCAAGGAGACAATTTCAAATTCTAACTTTCCATAATTTCCCCCCTTTTTCTCTAATTGGACTCTCACTTCCTCTTTCATCTTGTATCCTTATTTGATCTAAAATTTTAGCTCAACAATTGTCTTCTTGGATTATTCAATACTTCATACTAACTCCACATTAGATTCATTGTTCTATTGAAGTTGTAGCTTTAGTTTTTGGTTCTCCTTTCTAAGCCTCTTGATCTCGCTGTAGGCATAATGAAGTTCCTCCTCTAAATTTACTACACTATAATCTTCATCTTCATCATTTTCTTCTTCTAAGTTTATATCAACATTCTCATCATATTATTTTGACTCCTTTTCTTCCACTCATAAGATGGTCTTCTCTTTCAAATATATCATCTTTTGTTTCTATTGCTATTTATGTTCCATTTGTCACCCCATCATTTTTTATGGCTTCTCTATCATTACATGCATTTGGTTTTGTTAGTGATTTTCGATTATTGCATTGCTTGGTATTACCTTTTCTATTATTTCATTTTCTTCTTTCCATGTGTTCTCTTTTAGATCAAACTTCAAGTGGTTAAACTATCTTCGAAGGTGTTGTACCCAAACCAAATTTTTGCTTCATCAAGGCATTTTGTTTAAAATAGTCTAAACCTTGCTAAAATGATGTCAAATACAATTTTTGGGCAATATCAAGCATGGAGTTTTGTTAATATTTTGTTAGTCAAAGGCAGTTCCATTTGATCAAAACTTGAATCAGAGACTCATAATGAAGCATTTCATGATGGAGGAGCATTTCACAATGATGATTATACTTTTGAATGGTCATTTCAGTAGCTATGATGAAGATTTCAATGGTCAATTTTTGAAGATTTCTCAAGGAAAAGCAAAATTGTGCCCTTGTAGCTCAGGGGCGCCCTTCTTTTTGAAGGCCTAAATTTTGTGGTAAATGCTCATGAATACAGTCAATCTCTTCAGAATTATTCTGCCTATCAGATGAGCTATCTTGTGATGCTATCCGAGACTCGTAACTCTGGTAACTGGCGACAGAAGTTGAAGATTTCAAAGTTGTAGTTTGCAGAAGCTTGTCTTTTTCCATCTTTTGCATCCCTGTAGCTTAAGGGTGCACCTCTTTAAGGGGGGTTAGATCTTGATATTCTTGATGGTTGATGTAGTTAATCTCTTCATGACTAGTCTTCCTATCTGACAAGCTATCGAATGCAGTGATCCAAGTCCCAGAGCTCCGATAGTCAGCATCAGAAGGTGAGATTATGAAGACAATTCACATTACAGAAATTTCTCAAATGGTGAAATTGCGCCCCTGTAGCTCAGGGGCGCCCTTTAGAATGACCTCTAAGATGGTAGAGTTTGCAGATGAGGTCTTCCTGACATCTGTACTACTCTAGTCTAGCTTCGCGATGCACCGAGTTTCCTGTTAATCTGACATTCTGAAAGATCGTGGCATAGATTCTACCAGGCATGTAATTTCACGGGCGGACTGGCATAAAATATTCATTGTACTTCTGTAGGCTAGGGGCGCCTAGCCTTTAGGCCTGTCAGATGAGGTTATTGACATTCGAAGTCTTCACGGGACTTGAGTGTAATTACTCCATCTATCCAACGAGCCTAGCCATTAGCCTTCGAGATTTGGAAAACACTCGTACATGCGAGGTCTTTGGTGAAATACTGAAAAATGAAGACAGCTCAAAAAATGGCTAAGTCTGGTCATCTATTCCATCTTGGGAAAGGCACCTTTCTATTTGAGGTCTTAGAAGCAGTTTTCTCGCTTCATCACCTCCAGAGATGTCTCTCGTATGTCCTTTTCACTATGCGTTGAGATAGACGGTGCTCGAATCAGGTCATCCCAGCTCCAAAAATTAGAGATCAAAGTAGGGCATCTGGTTGAGAGTTGCACTTTCGTCAAAATGGTGTTCGTGCCTTTTCAAGCCAGGGGCACTTTTACTTTTGGGGCCCTTAATACACTTTTCAGATGCCTTGCATATATTCGTTGGATGTGAAATACTTCTAGTCATGCAGTGAGCGTGTTTTCCTATCAGTAGGGTTCACCGTTCGTCATCAGTAGCCATTTGAAGTGCCAGATGGTAGTTTGGAGAAATGGTTGTCTGGTACCTAAAAATCAATTTAATCAAGGGCGCCTAATTCTTTGAGGTGTTAAATGATGGATTTTGCAGTAATGACTCCCAACAAACATTTCTTCCTTGCTCTGCAGGCTTCGCGATGAATACACTTGTTCAGTCCCAGCATCGCTCGGTCACTTAGAAATCAGTGTCGAAGATGGCCAGTTGTAACTTTGTAGTTAACTACAAAGTAGGAAGTTGGTAAAAAAGTAATATCTTGAGCAAATGGATGCCTATGAGGTCAAATGAGGACTTTTCAAAATCAATGAAGTTCGCTGAATCCATCCAAGTGCTCAACGTGGTTTGTCAACTGATGTTAAATAATATTTAATATTTATTATTGCGTATTTAAGCATTAAATGGCGATTTTCTAAAATTGGCGCCTCTTTGTGCTATTGCATAATGAATATTTTATTATTATTTAAATTTCAAACTTCAAGATAGTGTCAATGTAACTGGAGGGGGTCCAATTAGAAGCCTTCTATTTTGGTTAAGATTTTAAATCTTGCAGTAAACAATATGGTGTGAATTCTCTTTATTTAAGCGTGGCGCCATCATTAATCATTCACACAGCTAAGAAAATTCATATTTTCAAGAGCAAAGGAAAATTTTACAAGTTGGGCGAATTTATCATTAGTCTCCAAGGGCGATTTCATCAGAGAATTCTTTTTGTAGGTACAAATCCAAGATTCATCAGCAGAATTCAAGACAAGATGGTGATTTTAGCAGAAGCAGAGCATCAAAACCTCATTCTTCTGTCTTAAATTCTTTTATTTCTCATCTTAAATTCTTTCGCATGTTTGGAGAACTGACGAATTTTGGAAAAACAAATCATCTGGGTCTATTCAAAATAGCTTCCTCGAGAAAACCCATGTGCCATAATTTTTCAAGAAAATTTACTCGAGAGCATCAGTTCTCGAGCATCAAAACCTCATTCTTTTGTCTTAAATTCTTCTATTTCTCATCTTAAATTCTTTCGCATGTTTGGAGAACTGGCGACTTTTGGAAAAATAAATCATTTGGGTCTATTCAAAAATAGCTTCCTCGAGAAAACCCATGTGCCAGAATTTTTTAGGAAAATTTACTCCAGAGCATTAGTTCTCGAGTTTCTAATTTTCTCAACTGAAAATTCCTTGCATTGTCGAGTAGAAGTCAAATTTTTGCATTTCTGACATTCTGGGTTATCTTAGAATCTTTTTATGGATAAAACCCATATCTCAAAATTTTTTGTGAAAATTACCCTTCGATAGGCTATTTTAGCCTCAGCAGGCTATTTTTAGCTTTCTAGAAAAGTTGTCAGAATATAGCCGTGTTCACAATCAAAAAGCGAGTTTTTCAGAGTGCAGTTCACATAGACTGAATTCAAGACCAAATCAGTCTTAATTCATGATTTCGCCAAAAAAGCTGAGACCAATTTGTATCAAGTGCTTTTAGAGGGTTGACAGGTGTAGTTACTGAAATCCATATGGTTGCATGCCTCGTATGGCCGATTGTCTTCCAAGGCCAGTTTAGAAGGTTGAAACTATTCGAATTTTGCATGTGCAACAAGTTCGTTTGCATTTCTCACAACCAAAGTGTGCACAGTCAAACTTCACAGTTTCGTCATGCAACACTCTTTCATTAAGGAGAAGCGTTAGAGACATCAAGCTACAGAAGGGATAATGGCCATCACTTCAATTACGGAGCCGCCAAAGTTACCAATCAGTGAAATGCTAGTTTGAGTGTGCAAAGATTGCCAAGATTTCTCAAGTTGTTGACATTCAGATATTGATGTAGTTAACAATCTCGTTGAGGGATTGGTTGCTCGAGATCATGATCAATAGACTTCAGTTCCCACCTCTTAGAATAGACGTTACACATAGGAGTTAAACTTGACGTTACCTTCTCAAGTTAGCTCGCTATCTTATCTCATGCATATCTATTATGAGATTAGCTTTATTCACTTGAAGTTTTATTTAAGGTTTACGTTAACTGATGGTAGTGTTCCAGTTAACATGCTTTCAATAAGGACGTGCATGCTTGCACAATTGTCCATTTTTAGATTAGATGTTTCAGTTAACTGATGATAGCTTTCCAGTTAACTGTATAGTTTCCTTTATTAGGGTTTAGCAATAAATCTTGCATGCATTGCAAGACTGTAGTTGACTCAAGGTGATTTTAGGGTTCCCTACACCTTTCGATGTCTATAAATAAGAGCTTTTGCTCATTTGTACATAACTTTTTCACGAGAGAGAAATATATGTTGTGCCTACCTTGCCTGTAATATTGCTCATTCTATATCTATTCATGAGTATTTACTATTGTGATGAATTGTTATGCCACTCGGGTTTCATGCAATTATGATGGTGAATTCTTGCTTTAGTTAAATATAGTGGCTAGTTGATCATAGATTGTATGCATGTCTCGCCAATGCAATTTATTATCCTAGTTGGCTATCCTTTATGTTATGTGTTCAATGAACTCGTTCAGATTGAGCTGATAGATGTGCCACCTTTCCTTCAAGTTGAGAATCTATACTTAGTTTATCGTATATTGTTGTTTCCAATAAGCCTATTGGGACAAGCAGATAGTTGTGCCACCTTGCCTTCAAGTTGTGAGTCTGTACCCAGTTTATCGTATATTTGTCGTTTCCAATAAACTTCTTCCCAACCGAGCAAATAGTTGTGCCCACCTTGCCTTCACGTTGTGAAACTGTACCTGAAGTTTATCGTATAGAACATTCCTGCTCCATTTCCTCATGCTCTATTTTCTTGAGGAAACTGGATAGATTTAAAGTAGTTAGTTTAGTTGTAGTTAATGATCCACAAAACCAAAAAATTCTTAGCTGCAATGTTCTTGGTTTTCTTAACCTTGTGCCTCTTTTAGCAGAGACAAAAAGATAGGAATTAGTTTAGTTTACTTTTTCAAGCATTTTGTCCGCACTATGAGGGAGCTTCCCCTCCTAATTTGAAGAGCACTCATTACGTAGTGTGCATAGCTATCCGTACAAACTTGCACTCTAGAGGTGTTAGTTTTTACGCCAATAGAAGGAACTCGCTCTGATACCATTCATGAAAACAAGATTATACTAAGAGGGAGGGTGAATCAATATAATACAATATTTTACTTTTTCAAGCTAACAACCATAATAATATCAATTGCAAAATATCATTGACATAAGATCTAATAATTATGCAACACAAGAGGAACACACGATTTACGTGGAAACCCTTACGAGAGAAAATTATGGAAAAATATTCCTTTCATATAAATCTCTTTCACAATCTTTGTAGGTATCAACCTACAAGAGACGCCAATCCCCTATTATATAATTTGTGAGAACCAACCCACTAGAGACACCAATCCCCACTTGTAGAATTTGTAGGCACCAACCCACTAGAGACACCAATCCCCATAATTGAACACAAACCCATTAAGAGACACTAATCTCTTTGATATGAAGCAACAACCTCATTTTGAGTGAAGCACCAACCTCTCCAAATATGAGGCACCAAACTCTTCAATAGAATCTTGTTTTCTTGTGTGGACACATAAAAAGTAACCCTTCTACTTTTTCTCATGTTCAGGCCCTCCTAGTGGAGATAAGCTTGATTTTGCATAGATTTAATGTTGTAATGTGGTCAACATGTTCACATTATGTCTTGGACCCTTGTGAATCATTAAGACTTCTAGGTTGTCTTGTAAAAGTGTTGTGACCCACTTTCACACTTTTCTAGGACCCTTTCATCATAATTCACCTAAATATCCCTTTTTTATAACTTACCAAGTCTTATTTCAAAGTGTTGTAAAGAGTTGTAACAAACTCTCACACTTTTCTAGACTTTTCATCACTAATTCAACCCTTTCTTATGTTTAAATGACCCCTTAATACACTTTCTAGTCATAATTAAGTGTATTTTTTAGGATATTCCCATTAGAAAACATTTAATGCACTTTAATCTCTAAAACCCAGTGAAATTTCCCTGGTGGGACCAAGTCACCACCTAGGGTGACTTAGTCCCACTGGGCACAAAAATCAAAACAATTTTAATTTCTTGGTAGGATTTTATTATCTTACCCTTGAGGTTGGCCTGTGATGTGTTATTTTTAGGAAATTTAGGAAAATCAAGTATAAATAATGGTTTTTCCTCTCATTTTACCCCCCATTAATTTAAGCATTCATTCATCTAATCATTCAATCAATTATCAATAATTCAAGCACTCTAAGCATAATAAAGTCATCCATTAGAGCATGTCATTGCATATCTTCAGATTTACACATCAAGGGTTTGGTAAGTTTATGACATTGCATGTTGTTTATTTATCATTCTCTTCATATTTCATTTCATTATCTAGGGTTTGATTACCAAAGTGGGGTTTGACCAAGGCAAACCCCTATAGTCTAACCCTTAACCCTTTTCCCCCTCTTTTCATGTGTGTTTGTAGACTTTGTATGCAGATTTGTCAAAGAGTTTGGTGTCAAAAAGTGGCCAACAATACATCAAAGTCAACAAAGCCCTAATTGAAGCTTGGACACCTCTTCCAACTCGTTTTCTGTAGAATCAGGATGAAACCTCTATTAGAAAAATAAGTGCATATAGGAAGCATTAGAATCTTGTTCCAAAATTTTAGAAACATCCAAGTGGACTAAGTCACCATCTGTGGTGAATTAGTCCCACTACTAGGCCTGAAAATTGATTTTCACATTTCTAAACACACATTTGGCAGATTCCTATTCCGACAGATTTTCCCCGAAACTGGACTAAGTCGCCCAACTTGGCGTAAGTGTCCCAGTCAACATTTCTAGTCAATTATGTAGGATTCCAGAGCCTCTCTACATTAGATTCTAGATTCCAGGTGCACCTCTCTAGTTCTGTTTAGTTATTTCATCATTTACTTGCATTTTTAGGTGTTTTTGCACATCACAATGTGTTTTCCAGCACTTTGCATTTCTTAGGATCAGTATTAATAAATATTTTCCTTTTCAATATATTGCATTAGGATATCACATTTAGATACATTGCATCTCTTTTACATTAATATTGAGTGTAGACATTAGCATTTTGGCCCCATTTCCTCTCCTTTTAGGTGAAAAACCTAGAAGAGTTAGAGGAACCCTTGGGAAGCCAAAATCATTGTTTATATCTTGAGAATAAATATTTAAATAATCTTCTTTTATATTCTCCTCAAAATTTGATCCTTCGATGTATGATGATAACATATGCCTTTCTCATAAGATCTGCTTTGATTATATATTTATTCTTCTCTTCATACAAGAATCTTGGTATATGTATGATGTTTCTCTTTTTGCTTCATACATTTATTTTATATATTTGTAAACAATGATTTTGGCAAACCAATGCTCTCTAACTCTTCTAGGGTTTTTCACCTAAAAGGAGAGAGAGATGGGCCAAAATGAAAATTTCTACACTCAAGATTAATGTAATGAGGGATGAAATGTGTCGAAATGTAATGTCCTAAGTGCAATAAAATGAAAAAGAAAGATGATTATTAATGAAAAACATAAGGAATACAAAGTGTTGGAAAACACATTATGATATGCAAACATGTGATAAATGACCTAGAAATGCAAACAAAACTAAATAGAAAGTTATGAAACAGAATGTATGCACCTAAAGACTGAAAGTGGATGGAATGAAGGTCTGAAATCCTAATAGAACTGATGAAGAATTCAACTAGGACACTTGTGCCAATCTGGGTGACTTAGTCCTAGATCTAGAAAAACTACCCAAAAACTAGTTTCTGCCAAATGGGTGCTCTGATCTGTAAAAATAACTAAAAATTAGGTCCAGTGGGACTAAGTCACCCAAGGTGGAAACTTAGTCCACTTTTAGATCTCTAAAAATTCGGAAGTGGAAACGGATACCCCAAGTCTGCACTTTGGTTTTCTACAGGTGTCTGTTTCTGAAACTCTAATTTTTGGGCCTAAAAATGATTTTTTTTTTATATTTTGGCTAGGTCAATAAAGAGATGTCTTTAATAAGTCTTCAACCTAATCTTCAATGATCTTCAAACCCTCAAAGTGCCTAAATATACAAACACACAAAGAGAGAAGGAGAAAATGTTGATTGTTAGGGCATGGGGGTTTGCCTTGGTCAAACCCCTTTTAGGTAGTTAGATCAAATGAAGAAAGAATGTAATGAAGCATGAAACAATGGAGTTAATACCTTTCCATGATTTTTGATCTAGAATTTCTACAACAAAGCATGAAGAATCTTCCCTTGAATGTCCTTGGGAGCTATCTTGATGACTTGCAATGATGAAACCCTAGCTTGCTTGATTTGAGAAAATGATGAGTGATGAATGATAAAGAGTTATGACTAAAGATGAGTTAGGATATTGAAAAATGAGGGGGAAAACCCTTATTTATACACAATTATTCCTAAATTCCCGAAAATACCTCATCACAAGCCAACCTTAGGTCTTAAAGAATAAAAACCCGAAAGAAATTTGAATTGATTTTGATTTTTGTGCCACATGGGACTAAGTCACCCAAGGTGGTGACTTAGTCCACCTAGGAAATTTTGAGTGGATCTCGGAGATTAATATGTATTAAATGTTGTTTATCGGGTTCTTCTTCAACAAGACACTTAATTAGGGCTTGTAAGTGCATAAAGGGGTCATTTAAAGCATAAGGAAGATGTAAATATTGATGACAAGCCTAGGAAAGTGTGAAAGTTTGTTACAAAACTTTACAACACTTTGAAATAGGTCTTGGTAAGGTTATTTATGTGAATTATAACATTATGGTCCTAGACAAGTGTGAAGATGTGTTACAACACCTTACAACACTCTTGCAAGACATAAATAAATGTATTTTATTCAATTTTCAAGGGTTCAATACCTAGCGTGGATGTGTAAAACACCTCACAACACCAAATCAATGCCTCATTAAGTCTAGTTTGTCATCAATTATTCCCATATCAAGCAAAGTATACACTTTTTGGCAACACATTAAGCCCCCACTTTAGTGAGAGGATGAACGTGCTTCAAACTCTCGCTAAAGTAGCCATTCAAGAGAAGTCCAATCGTACCAATGCGGATGAAAAAGAATGAAAAAGATCAAAGGAGGTTGTGCAAGCCCCCAGGATCTAAGATCCTATGTCAAACCAACATAAGCAAAAAAGGACATGTACATGTAAGGTGTATAATATGCAACAAAACAAGATACATGATCATACAGTGGAAAGAACTAGAAGGAAATGAAAATGGGGTGGATCAAGCTTTGACCACCTGCCCAACATGTTGTGGACTAGATCTAGGCCTGTTTGTTTGGAAAAAAAATGCATAATCACTCTAGGCCGACGAAACTCTTGGTTGTTCGCTGGGTGAGAACACCAAAGTTATACTCACTCTGGGGCCACGAAACTTCTAGTTGTCCGTGGGGTGAGAAATCCCAAAAGGTGGCTATGGGGAAAGTTGTGCCACTGAATGGGCTTCCTGCTCGACCATACCAAAGTTATACCTCCTGATAACTTTGATAAGGCACCATAAAGAAAAATGATTTTTGAGCTCTATGAGGTAAGCAAAACTTTGCATGCTTGACACTCATAGACATTGTAAATGCAAGGTAGTGCAAGGAATTTTCAAAGGTATTTTGCTTAATTCATGCAATGTCTCATCTTAGGGAACATCATGCTCAATGTCTTCAAGAGAGGATAAGTGTAAACAATCTCATCTTGTTTCCAAGAGAGGACAAGTGCAAGGTCTCATCCTAGGGAACATCGTGCCTAATGTTTCCAAGAGAGGGAATTACAATAAAAATAAAATCACACAATGAAATGTGAGTGGTGATGCATGCCCCCACTTCAAAGTGGTTGTGAGCACCAATACTATGAGAAATTTATTTAAAGTAGAAGAAGAGGACATGAGAGATTACTTGGAAAGCCCTATGCCAAGTCATATGTTTTCGAGAAGCTACATCACGAGAAGGGTAGTAGGTCATATGCGAGCCAACTTAAGGCATGATTTCCACATCCCAAGCTTGCTCTTATGTATTCATGAAAGGTTAACGACTAGCCAAAGGAGGAAACCAAAAGTGACATACGATGATAAGGCTTGGTAAAAGCCATGCCCTCATTGAGTGTAGGACAAAGGTGAGTTAAAACAATTGATGAAATGTAGGAGAGAGTGAAAATCGGTATCAATTAGAGGAATGAGGTTCCCCTAGAAAGGGAAGCATACCAAACTCTTGAAAATGTTGTATTTTATGACTCAAATATTTACATTCATTAGTGGAGTGACCATGAACTCTATGATTGGTGCAAAATGAAGTCTTATAATATAATTTCTTTCGAGTTCTTGGGGGAAGGGTGATTAAGTGATCTTGGAGGAGTCTTGACAAGATACCCTCTTGATCAATGGTAGAAGGTGGTCTTGTGGCTTGTGTCAAAGATACATCTTGCTTGGTAGTAGATGTCATACCTACACAAAACTCTTTAGATTGTGAGATTTTGTTTGTTCCTTTGTAGGAGGGTGTAAAATCTAATAAATTGAAATCATTAGTGTCGTGTGAGATGGAATTGACATTAAGCAAAGATTTATTTGTTTGTTTGATTGCTTGTAAAAGAGAACAATCAAGACCACTAGTGTTTATCATTGTAGAAGGATGTTTTGTGATAGTATTGATGTTAAGGGAAGGCTTGATTACTTCTATCAAAGGACAATAACCAAGACCATGTGTTGTTTTTTGTGTGAAAGGATCTATAGGGTTGCAGATACCTTGTTCATGAGAACCACATCCTTTTCCACTATAGCCAAGTTGTTTCATAAGTTCACAACCCTTTCCATAAAGTTGTTTCATTTCTTTTGAATTGGGTGGTTGTTCGTTGTTGTGTTCATCAAATGTTTTTGTATAATTTGTTATGTTTTGGGCTAAAGTGGTTGAGGTGGATGCTTTCAAAGGATTGTCCATGAGTGGTGGTGTGAATTCTAAGGAACCCCAGTCATCATCTAATGGTTCTGTGACTTGTTCAATATATTGTTGTTGGTTTGTTTGTTGGATGGGTTCCACTTGTGTAGTTGGTGTTAATGCATTTAAATGATTCACATTGTTTCTCAATGTTCAAACAACTATTGGGATCAAGGTCAGCTTCAAGGATGTGCACTTTGTTGTTGTGAATGTATTTCATTTTACGATGAAGAGTGGAAGGCATGCCATTCATTGCATGAATCCATGGTCAACCTAAAAGAATATTATAGGAAAGGTTATGAGGCATAACATGGATTGGTGTATTCAATGTGGCCACTCCAACTATAATAGGAAAAGTGATCACACCAAGTGGTTTCTTTTCTTCATTGTCAAAGCCTTTAATGGATAAAGAATCAGGTTGAATTTGTTATCTATCCACATGAAGCCTATCCAAAAGGTTCACACTACACACATTAAGGGCTGAGCCATTTTTAATAAGGGTTCGCTTTATCCCTATCCAATTGTATCAAGCAATGATCATGAAAGCTTCAATTTTTTTTGCACTTCCAAAGGGGGGAGTTCATTTTGATGGAAAACAATGTCATCATTCAATCCTTGAATTATGGCTGCTATGTCATTCAGTTGCACATTAGAAGGGATAGGAACTTGTTGTAAGGTTGTTTGAAGCATAGTGTGATAGGTAAGTGAATTTTGGAGTAAATCCCATAGGGATATCTTTGTAGGAGTATTCTTAAGTTGTTCAACAATATCATATTCCATAATGTGTGAATTTAATTGAGGAGCACTAGGCAATATGGGATTAGGCAAAGGTAATGGTGTTGGGGTGGGTTGTTTAGGTGATGGATTGTTTCTAGTTTAGTGTGTGTGGGCAACAACATCATGATTAGGTGGGAAAAGGGTAAACTCAGGTTTAGGTGATGGGGGGTAAAGGATGAGTTTAGGTTCTTGTTGAGTTGGTTGTTTGTGTGAAGGTGGGTAGAGAATTAGAGGGTTCTTAGGATATCCCACGGGGTGTGTATGAGGTCCATTGATCGAGGGAGATCTAATGGACACTTGCACATTCATAACCTTAACGGTCTTAGTTTGATGTATCTCTAATGAAGGGAAATCTAGAGTCACCTTTTTATCTAAGGAAGACATTACTATTGTTTTCACTTGCTTGCACCATGATGTTCTCCCTAGAAGGAGAGTTTTTAGGAGAACTACAATTCAAATGTTCTTGACATTCATGGATTTGTTCTTCTAAAATAACTTCATCGCAAGTAGGGGAATGATCAATGGTTGAGTTGTCATGCTTAATAAGGGTTTCTTTAGGTGAAGGGGGAAAACTAAGATATTCATGACCATCATTGATTGTGTTTTCTAACAACAAAGTATCATCTTCACAACTAGGAGAGATGCTAGGAGAAGGAAAAATGTTAGTGTCATGATTACCTATGGTTTTGTTGTTTTGGTTAAGAGGAATTTTGTGAGGTGAAGGGGGACAACTAAGATTCTCATGATCTTCACAAAATGGGTTTTCTAACATCAAAGTATCATCTTCACAACAAGGGGAGATACTAGGAGAAAAAGAAATTGTCATGTCATGATCATCTAATGTTGTGTTATGTTGGTTGTGAATGTTTTGTCCACTAAGAGAGGTAAAAGGAGAGAAAAAACTAGGATTCTCAAAACTCTCATTAATTGATTCTTCTACTAAAATATCTTCATCACCAAGAGGAGAGATATTATGAGAAGAACAATTATGATTGTTAGGAATGGCCCAAGTTGTAGTCTCTTTCACTAAAACACTCTCATAGGGAGGGGACAAGAAATGTTTCTTAACATGTATACATATGTAAGGTACTAAGATTGTTTGAATAAGAATGAAAAGTACTTGTAAGCATGTCATGCGATGTTTCAACAGTGTAAACAATGTATATCCAAAGATGCAAAATGTAGACACATAAAAATGATCTAGGCCTGTAAGCTCTATTGTCACCATATTTCTTCCTAGCATAATTGAAATATTTAATTATGTCCTTTGGTCCACTTTTCAACTATTAATTAAATAATTTTTAATTATTTAATTAATTCATGTCTATTATTCTTCTTGATTATTTAAATAAATAAATTTTATTTATTTATTTAAATACGTCACTAATACTTTAATGTCCCTCAATAATTAAATAAATTCCTTAATTTATTTAATTATCTTTGTTCGTAATTTCCTCCTAATTATTTAAATAAAGAAAATTTATTTATTTATTTAAATATGCCATTAATTCCTACATGTCTTCTCATAATTAAATAAATTTATTAATTTATTTAATTAATTGACCACCTTGGCATTTTCCCCATTTTAAATAAAATTATTTATTTAAAATAGTCCCACTTTCTAATTTTCCCTCTTTTAGTAAATAATTCAAATTAATTATTTACTATCACATGACCCCACCTTTTTGAAATAAATTAATTTTTAATTCAAAATAGTAATTTTCCTCCATAAATCAACTATTTTCTAATATTATTTGATTTTCCAACTCTCTCTTTTTCTATGCCATTCTTATCTCCTTGTCACATGCAATCTTGTCCCTTGATTTTATTTTCTCAAATTAAATCTTGTCCACTCATTTCAAATTTACCCTAATTTTTCCCTAACCCTAATTATGAGTTGTCACATTGAATCTTGTCTATTGATTATAGGGAAATTTCCAATCTTCAATCTTGGCCATTCATTCAAAATTGCATTTTCTATAAAATGACAATTTTGGTCATATTTGCACATCTCATGCTCTTGCAATTTCATGTCATCTTAGCTCTTGCAATCTTGTCTTAGACATACTTTACATCTCTTAGCATTTTGGCATACTTTAGGCATATTTCATAGTTGCTTACTAGTTGCATAGTTGCATAGTATTGCATTTTATATCAAATCCTTCAACATTTTGCTTTGGTCTTGGCATAGTCATAGATTGCTCACATAAAATCTGAGGGAAAACTACATATTGCAGCAAATAGAGAAGGTGTAATGGAGGTCAATCATGGAGGTTGAAGACACAAGGTGATATCTTTATTTTTTTTCATGTTATTTCCTCCCTTGTGCTTCATTACTTACTTTGGGTTATCTTTTATTAAGCACTAATCTACTAACCTAGATTTTTCCTATAGTTACATTGGTGAACCCAATGCCAAAATTGAACATTTTTGTTTTTTCCGTATGGATTTTTGTGTATTTTGTAGGTACAAGTACGATGCAATGCATTTGCTATTTCCAATGATGCATTCGACATATTGCGACACATTTGCTATGCTACGACTCATAAGCTTTGTAGAGTGATGCATTTGACATACCATGACACATTCACTTTGCTTGTCGATGCATCTGACTGAAAGATTCCATATTCTACTTTGAGTTGCATCTGTTGCACAACACAACACATTTGTCTGACAGATGCTAGATTCTGCCCTGTGACGCATTTGCTCTGCAGAGTGACACATTCGTCTAGTACATTTTTATTTTTGGTTTTTCTTAGAATTTTCTAGATTTCTTATTTCAAGTTAACAGTTTGGGGGTTTTTTTGGTTACTAATTTGCTGTTGCAACATGTGGATTTGAATTTTCGTGGGTCCAAGACATCTTTTTAGACTACTAACAAGTGGTTTTGTAGGTTTGAATGTCCAAGCATGTTATTTTGAAACCTCTTGTGTTTGTTTTAGATTAGAAAACACTTCCATTGGTGCTTTAAAAAGAACATTTTCTTGTCTTAGTTAGATCTAATTAGGAGGTTAAAGAACTTTTCTTGATTGTGCTTGAAGGTGGTAGGTGATTATGCTATCACCTTGTGCAAACTAGGTGATTAGAAAACCAAACCCATCTATTTTATGTGTCACCCCGATTCAATAATCGAAGTATCCTCTCCCCTTGCACACTTATGTGATCTTGGGTGCAAGAGAAACAGTTATTGAATCTAGGAATTGGGCCTTCCTTGGTGGGAAAAAGTACTCACTCCAAGGTGACTCAAACTAACAATGGAGCTCTTTGGCTGAGCTACCCCTGACTGGTATATAAATGTGAATCCTAATGGAAAGCTTAGGATTACGAGTGCGGATGTGTCACATGAATAAGTGAACTCCCCAAAACCCTATTGAGCATAACCTCTTTAGGCTGGAGTTCCTCCTTATTGGAGCTAATCTTTCCCCATGTGTGGCCACTCAAATGGGGTTCCCAAACTAAAAAAATTTGTGTAGTTTCCAAAACCCCATCTATTGCTAGCGCAACAACGGTTGTTGTGAAGGCATCCACATTCTCGTAGTTCTTAGTAGAGGTGATCAACCTGCTATGGGAGATTTATGGGGGTTGGAAGCTTGGTTGACCTGAGAACTAAGTGCACTATAAGGGGGAGCCTGTGTGGCCAAGTTTCTAGATTCATCCGCTAAGAATAAGTGTGATTGGGGAAACCCACGTGGAATCTAGCAAATATTGTCCTTGCCTAACCTAGGGTTGTACTTGTCTTCTTTGTGCATGTTCAAACAAAATATTATGTTTTCCAAGTGTTTTCTAAGACATTAAACAAACAAACACCTTTCATAGACCTAGAAACAATCATTCAACTTGAAACAATTCCAAAATTTGGCCAAAAAATTACAAACAAACTAGACTCATTCTGCTACAACACATTTGTTGCAATGCATTTACCACTCTACACCACATTTTCCACATTTTGCAATGCATTCGCTCTGATAAACCACATTTGCTGCTCTGTGTGACACATTTTCCTATCTTGAACCACATTTTCTTAACAGAACATTGCATTTTCTTTATAGAGCCACATCTATTTTCTATAGAACCGCATTCACTGAAACTGTGATGCATCTGCCAAACTATAATGCATTCGAAACCTAGAACGATGCATTTGCATGGAAAAAACTAAAACACTATTGCAAGGTAAAACTCGAGACCAAATTTGTCCAATCTAGTACAAAACATCTTTTTCCAACAACCTCTATCAAAAAACCAGAAAGAAAATTGCTCAAATCTTCCATCATTTGCATCTTTAGCTTGCATTTACCCATAGTTCCAAACTTGCAAAATCTTTAGTTGCATCTTTAGTTGCATCTTTAGAAGTCCATCATTTTCATTTTTAGACATAAACCAGTCTTTAGAGCCTCATTTCATTTGCATATTTTGGATTAGGAAACCTTACCATAGTTTGCAAAATCATTGCCTTCAAGAGTAGGTAGTCATTGGACTTAGTCAACTTAATTTATTTTAGTTTTTTTCCTTTTTGTGAGACTTTCCAACTCAAAAGTCTAATTAGGAAACCTCACCTTGTCATCTTGTCATCTTGTCCTTTAGTCACATTAGTAAGTCCTTTGATGACCCAAAATGAGACATAGATCAAGCTTAGGGTGGTTGAGTAACCTTCTTCCAAATAATTTAGACCTTTGCATTTGCATACCTTAGAACATTCAAGTCATCTTAGTCCTCATTTTGCATTCCTTATTTCAAAAAAATCCAATATATATATATATAGTCCTTATTGTCCTTTGGCATTTGACATCTCCTTTAGACAACTTTGTCATATTGCATACCTTATTAAAAAAAAACCCAAAAACATAGTTTGCATTTGCATCCCTTATTTCCAAAATCCCAAAAAAATAGTTTACATTTGCATACCTTATTGTCAAAAACCCAAAAACATAGTTTCATTTGCATCCCTTATTAAAAATCCCAAAAACATAGTGTCATCATTTAGTTGTCATTTTTCCTAATTTGAGCAACTCCTTATATGGTTGAGACTAGGCTTCAAAGAAAAAGAAGACAAATGGAAAATTTTGGACAAGACACCAACACTTATATCTTTTCCAATGACATGAATCAAAACATGAACCAAGACGCATCTTTTATCAATCCTTTTAGTGAAATGAACATGCCATCTTCTTCACGTAACCCCTTTGAACCATTTATACAAAGGGACCAACACGGACAATTATATGCAAAAAACTTAGAAGCTGTAGCGCAAAATCCTGATGTAGCCTCCTTCATGGAAGATTTGGTCTTACATGACCCACAAAGATATTTAGTCATGCTCTTGGACCAAGGGGCTAAATTTCCATGTGGCTTTAACATTAACACTTTGAGACCAACTTCGCTAGATCACAATACCAACAACAACAATGCAAACAACACATCCAACACTAGTCAACCCAAAAACAATACAAAAAATTCCTTTGTTGGTGCCACCTTACAAATTTCCACAAGCACTATTAATTCCATCTCTAATGACACATCCAATCAAAACACAATCAATGCAACATCCATTGGAGGGACACCAACTATGTCACAAGCCATGTCACAATCAATGCCAACAATGTCAACAACATCCTCAAAATCAATTGGAGTTGCCTTTGGATCCTCATCAATGGGGGAAAACTCTTCAAACCCCTTATTTGGAGCTTCATCTAGTGCCATGGGAGCATCATCATCAAATCCTTTCATTGGGTCTTCATTCAATCCCTTTGGAGGAAGTAAACGACATATTTTCATTCGAGGACCACAACCAAATGTCAACACATCATCACAACTTAATACCAATACTTCCCAAGGGAAAAACACTAACATTCCCCATGGACAATTCTATTAATCTGGACAAAGAAATCAGATAACATAGCATATTACATATTTTGGGCACCAAAATATTCAAGGTCAACACATCCCGCAAATATCGAGTAATATGGCTAGAGGACACATTCCCATGTATGCATCACACATACACACACATCAACACATCCCTAATCAAAACCTGTAATACCAACAACATTCCAACCAAAACACATCATACATCTCACAACAACAAAATCAGAACATCTCATCCCAACAAATGGGGACCCATGGGATACCCATCACTCCCATGTGTTATGCAACAAACAATCCCATAATTGACACTTTGACAACTCAAGTGGAAAACTTGCAAAAACAAATAGAGACTATGGAAATGTCCCATAAAAGGCCACACATGCCATATGAATTATTCCCATATCCTTTTGACACAATTCTATACATGCTACCATTCCATCGTGGGTATGTGGCACCAAATTTCACTAAATACAAAGGAAAGACAAACCCCATTGAACACATTCGAGAATTCACAACCAATTGTGTGGATATTGCCTATGAACATATGTACTTGATGAGACTCTTCCCTAAGAGTCTTGTAGACCCCACACTTGAATGGTTCTCCACTTTACAAAAGGGAATAAAATCATGGGATGAACTTGCAGATAGATTTGTGGAAAATTACTCTTATAACATTAACACAAATGTCTCCATTACCAACTTATGCACACTTACACAAGAAGAATTTGGTGAGACTTTTATCCCATTCTTCTAAAGATGGAGAAATCTAGCAAGTCATTTCCATATTGACATACTTGAGAAAGAAAAATTTGACATGTTTGTGCAAACCCTCCTAGGACCATTGAAATATGGCTTGCAAGTTCACTGTTGCACAACCTTCATAGACTTAGTCAAAAAGGGTGTCCAACTTGAGAAGTCCCTTATTTCTAAAGGAGAATTAAAATATGGCCCTAAGAACATGAATACAAACCCACCCGCGAACAAGAATAAATACTGAGTCAAGAACAAACATGTTACTAATGATGGCATTGTTGATGCTAAGGCGGTAAACACAATGGATCATGTCCTTACCCTTAAAGAGCTCCATCGCCAAATATAACAATGACCACACTGACACTTGCTACTAATGCCATTCAAAATAGTCATAACAACCAAAACAATCAAAACCAAGGGTAGCCACGATAGACTAGGCAATTCCCAAAGAGACACACATATACTCTCTTGGGTGAACTAATCAAAGACGTTCTTAAAAAGCTCCTTCAAAACGGTGTCATTACACTAGAGGACCCTAAGCCATATGACCCAAGACAGTTTAAACCATCATGGTGGGATGACAACACTTTCTGTGATTATCACTGCACTAAAGTACATAAGACATCCTCTTGTCGACAACTAAGAAATTTGGTACAAGACCTCATTGAAAATTGCACAATTGAATTGGGTGGGCCACAATTTGTGTCAAACGCAGATGATACTATTCACAAAAGCCCACTATAGGACCATGGTTCAAATAATCACACCACGTCAAGTCCTAAGACAAATAATAATCATGCCAACTATACCCGCACCACATTCAACAATTCTGGTGGACCCATTATTAATCACTTACGAGTTGCTAATGAATATTTCAATACCATTACTGTCAAAAGAGAACCTGAATGCAATGTCACTACCTATGGTGGCAAGGTCACCATAGCTGGTCTTCCCCCCTCGGCAGCCAGAAATTAGAATACTCGGTCCATCCACTAAACAATCACAATCGGGTCCATCCACCAAGAAGTTGCAACGTAAGGGACAATTTAACCTTATTTACCAACTAAGCAAGACACCTTCTCAAATTTCTATACTTGATTTGCTACACATTTCTCCCGTGCATAAGGCTATACTTGACAAAACCTTGCAAGAGTCCTCTATCCCTCATGACATTGATGTCAACCATTTTGAAGCGATGGTGGGATACCTAACTACCCCCCATCATGTAACATTTTTAGATCAAGATTATTCGTCACCAAAGTCCAATCATAATGACACATTACACATTGAAGTCTTTATCCATAAGCATAAGGTCAAATGAGTTTTAGTAGATGGTGGAGCAGGACTGAACATATGCTCCTTAAAACTGGTTAAGGCTCTAGGCTTTTTTGATACTTGTGTAGACACTACAAAGAGCATTGTTATAAATGCATATGATGATGAAGAACGTTCCTCTCAAGGTGTTATCACCCTTCCTATCAGATTTGGGCCAGTCATTGCAGACATAACTTTCCAAGTCCTGGATCTTGAATTACCCTATAACATCTAGCTTGGATGACCTTGGATTCATGCCCTCAAAGTTGTTCCATCCACCTACCACCAATGCCTGAAGTTTCCATTTGATGGCATAGAAATTACCATATATGGAGACCTCGATCCCTATCAATATTGCACCAATTTAAGGGGTATTTCAGAACAGCAAGTGCCCATTAACCGAGAAGCTTCAACTTCCTCTTCTTCCAAATTCATCGACCCATCCAAGCTTACCAAATCATCCATGTCCACTCCTTCCACTTCCACCACATCATCCTCCTCCCTTCCTAAGGTTGATTCCAATTTCAAGATCTAGGACCAAGGATGTGGAGAATATAAATTGAACACGACATACTGCATCACCAAAATACCCAAGTCCCCTAGGGTCTATGGTCAACCCCACTTTAGAATGGAACCTAAGGAAATTTTCAAAGTTCCTCCATCACACATTTTTATAAAATGGGGTGAAATGAGCAAAGAAGACATGGAGGCTATATCAATATGGATTTATAAGGACTCTGAAGATCCATCCCCATTACTAGTCCATATATACGACAAAGGATTATGATATAATGAAGAAAAAAAGCTACAATGGAATTAGTGGCCTTGGCAGAAATAAGACTAGAATGCGAGAACCTATAATGCATCCTCGAAGACCAAAAATTCTTGGGTTAGGGTATGGTCTACCCAAAAATGACGATCAACATACCAATGTACTTTCGAGTGAGAGCATGAATGCTTCAGAAGGTGTCGAGACTATTGAGGAATCCATTATTGAAATTGACTCCCATGAATGGGAATTTGGCTCCCAATGATCCCTAAGTGATTGTTGCCTTGATGAGTTGTTCCTTGAATCTAGAGAACTTACTTTTGAAGAAAGATTTTGGAAAATGTTTAAGATTGATCCAGCATAGAATAACGACAATCCTAAAATCCCAAGGAAATGAGAAGACTGGGATAGAATTTTTGGCCCAAGGAACAATGACAAGTCTAAATCCTCTTCCAATCCTATTGGCCATAACCCCAACATACCTGTCCAACCATCTGAAAAAAATGACCCTCATTTGGTTTCATCTGACTCGCCACATGACACTGTCGATCCCAATGCCAATCCTTTTGTCCCTTATTTTGACAATGAGTATGAATCAAGTGAAGGAGAATATTGGATAGAGTTTGATTGGGAATTGGATGATGATAATTTCATCTTTAACCTCTTTGAATCCATTTGCATGCTTTCCACGTCCTCCCCACCATTCACCAATACTGGTGATGGTATCTCCTTAGTCTACCTGCAACTAATTAATTGGGATCAACAAGGCCCACCAGTTATGGACATATTTTAGAATGATGAGGCCATTGCAGATTCATGGGACTACATGAGGGCATACCAAATGGAGATCACAAGGCTAGATTTTCTATTGACCTAGATTTTGTAGCTTACTTTGGGGAGACTACTCCATCCTCTAGTCGCAAAATGAAAAATAAAAATAAAATAAAAAATGACATGTCTTTAGGTGAAAACTAAAAGGAACCTTCTAACAATAAAAAAGTAAAAATAAAGGATGTATCTGTAGATGAAAACCTCTCCGAGGTTCCCAAAGATGGAGGACTAGAATTTCTTCCTATGACTCGGGAAAGATCAACAATGCTCATAGAGGACACCATGGAAGTCAATATATCTACAACACAAGATCCCAAAATTGTCCTCTTTGTAGCATCCTTGACAGAAGAAGAGAAACCTAAATTTCACAAATTCTTTCCAGAGCTTAAGATTAACTTTGTATGGTCTTATGCCGATATGCCTAGGCTGGATCCAAAACTTTTCTTGCACCATTTTCCATTACTTATAGATTCCAAGCCAATAAAAAAAAGTTGTGTAAGATGCACCCACAAATCGCCTTGTTAGTGAAAGTAGAACTCAAGAAATTTCTAGATGTGGGATTCATACGGTCAATAGAATATGCTGAATGGATTTCAAATCTTGTACCAGTCACAAAGCCAAACAATTAAATATGCATCTACACGGATTTTTGGAACCTGAATAAAGCATGTCTGAAGGATGACTTTCTGTTACCAAACATAGACATTATTGTTGACCTTACGACAAGATATGAGATGTTGTCCCTCATGGACGGTTTCTTAGGTTATAATCAGATTCATATTTCCCTTGAATATCAACATAAAAAAACACTTACATGTCCTTGGGGTACATACTGTTGGAACATCATGCCTTTTGGTCTCAAGAATGCAAGTGCCACGTATCAGAGAACCATGACAAAAATATTCCATGACATGATGCACAAGCAAATGAAAGATTATGTGGATCACCTTTTGGAAAAATATTTGACATGAAAAGATCATTTGAATGTGTTAGACAAAATCTTCAAGAGACTGGAAGAATACAAAGTCCACTTGAATCCCAAGAGTGTCTTTGGCGTGACATCAGGGAAACTTTTGGGATACATAGTTTCTTGAAGAGGCATTGAGGTTGATCTTGCCAAAGTGAAAGCCATATTAGACATGCCTCCTTCAAAAGGGATAAGTGAACTCAGGAAATTGCAAGGTAGGTTATAATCTATCCGACGCTTCATAGCACAATTGGTTGACAAGTGTCAACCATTTTAGTATCTCTTGCACAAGGGAATCCCCTTTGTGTGGACTGATAAATTTCAAGAGGCCTTCCAACTAATAAAGGACTATCTATTGTCACCACCTATTTTAATGCCACCAATTGAAGGGAAAAATTTGATTCTATACATTTCTACAACTTCAGCACTAGGGGCATTACTGGCACAAAACGACAATGACGAAAAGGAAAGGGCCATATACTACATCAGTCAGACATTGGTCGAATATGAGCTAAATTACACATCCATTGAATGTGTTGTCTAGCAGTGGTATTCATTGCTCAAAAATTAAGATAGTACATGTTGAATCACATGACACACTTGGTGGCAAAGATCGATCCCCTAAAATATCTCTTAAGTCATGCAACATTGACATGACGCTTGGAAAAATGGGTAATGATCCTGAATGAGTATGGCATTCAATATGTGGAACGAAATGCCATAAAGGGAAAAGTGATAGTAGATCAACTAGAAGACGCACCTATACAAGGCGATCACCCATTGGTGGCAGAATTTCTTGATGAGTCCATATTTCATGCAGAACCTAAATCGCCTTGGAAACTTTACTTTGATGGATCTCATACTAGTCATGGCTCAGGAGTAGGAATACTATTTATAACACCACAAGGAGATTCCATTCTAAAGTCATTCTACATTGCTTTTCCATGTACAAATAACATTTTAGAATATGAGGCACTTGTCATAGGACTCAGAATGGCCATAAAATGGAAAATCAAAAATTTGCATGTCCTTGGAGATTCTTAGTTGGTCATCAACCAAGTCAACGATGACTATGACACTAAGGATGAGAAGCTAATGCCCTATAAATGAATGGTTGATAGTTTCCAGTCATACTTACACATGCTTTCTTTTGAACAGATTTTGAGGGCACCAAACAAGGCAGCAGACGCAATGGCTACAATTGAATCTCTTCTAGAAATTCCAAGCAATATCCCTCAATTTGAGTTCTTGGTAGAACAACTTTTGGTCCCTGCATATGACATTGCAGAATTAGAGATGGTTTGCAAGCTTGTTGGTCCCAATTCTCCATGGTATCAAGAAATCTATGACTATCGCAAGTCCCAAACCCTTCCCCCAATCCTATCCAACAATCAACAAAAGTCCTTTATTCGCAAAGCCACCTAATACACCATCATTAGTGTCACCGTATATCACCGTAGCTTTGAAAATACCCTTCTTTGACGTCTTGACATTGATGAAGCACGAACAACCTTATGTGAGGTACATGAGGGTATATGCGGATCTCATTCGATTGGTCCTACTTTAACTAAGAAGATCATGAGACTTGGGTATTACTAGCCGACTATGAAAAGAATGCACTTTAATTTGTTAGGACATGTCGCCAATGTCAGATACATAGTGATTTGATTCATGCACCAACACAAGAACTCTGGCCGATTACTTCTCCTTGGCCCTTCGCACAATGAGGACTCAACCTCATGGGAAAAATCCATCCTACCTCTGCCAATGGCCACAAATTCATTATCACTGCCACTGAGTATTTCACTAAGTGGATTGAAGCCATCCCCCTCACATACATAACCAACAAAAAAATTTCCAAATTTATCCTCAACTACATCATCTGCCAGTATGGTGTACCCCAGTCCATCATCACAAACAATGGGCGTCCTTTCAAAAATCAAGACATTCATGAGTTATGTGAATGCTTCCACATCCAACACCATTTCTCCATGTCGTACTACCCACAAGGAAATGGTCAAGCTGAGGCATACAATAAAACCATCATCAAAATTATTAAGAAGACAGTCAATGACATTGGTCGTGACTGACACATCCAACTCAACCCTGCTCTATGGGCTTATCGCACCAGTATCTACACGCCTACAGGAGCCACCCCATTTTCCTTGGTCTTTGGAGCTGAAGCCATCCTACCCATTGAGGTTGAAATTGCCTCTTTGCAAGTCTTCATAAAAGGTTTTATCGATGATGAGGAATATAGACAGTCACAATTGCAAAAATTAGAAATGTTAGAAGAACACAGACACAATGACTTGAATCATTTACAAGCATATCAGAATCATCTCTGTCATAGTTACAACAAAAGAGTCATGGTTAGAAAGTTTGACATTGGTGACTTGGTCCTCATGCAAAATCTCAAGAATCAGCCTAACAAAGAAAAACTTGACAAGTTCAAGCAAAATTGGTTGGGTCCTTACATTATGACATCCTCTTTTGGTTTTGGAGCATATCAACTAGCTACTCCAAATGGTGAACAATTGACAGAGCCTATAAATAATCTACATCTTCAAAAGTTTTATGCATAGCATCAGAAATTCTGGCTGAAAACCATAAAAATACAATTTTTTTTTGAAAAATATGAAAAAAATCGTCACCTTGATGAAAACCTAGAAAACAAGCATTTGGGTGACACAAAAAAAAAAAATAATAAAAAATGAAAAAATGAGAAAAATAGTAAAGAGAAATAATTCGTCCAATAGTGAAAACCTGGTAAATAGGTGCTTTGGATAAGTACCATGCTGAAAAACTGGAAAACAGGTGCCATGCGTAGTCGGTTTTGCTCTACCATCTACTGTCACTCTATCTTAGTCCATAATAAACACCTACTTTTCTAACACTATCTTGACACCTATCGTGAAACCCTCCCATTCCTTTCATGGCTGACAACGGTTGATATCAAGTCATGCATAAAATCCATCTGTCACGCCAAACACATCCTTTCCACATTCTTCAAACTTGGCTAGTCTGGGACCTGATTGGGGGCATTCCTTTATCATCTGACTATAGTGGGTATTGCATGTGGTTCTGCCAATCATAAAATGTCCTAAAAAAGACCTAAAAATCATAAATTGTCCTAAAAAAAGACCTAAAGTTTGAAAAATGTCCTAAAGAAATACAAAAAAATCAAAATGTGGCAAAATAACACAAAAACAGAGTCGTATCTTGTAAATTCAGTCATGTCAGTTAGTCTTTGTCATTTGTTAAACTACGCTACCTTTTCACATTTGCTACATAGGTAAGGCTCATTTTCGAGCCCCCAAGACATTAGGTCAATCCTTAAGGTTTGTCAAAATAAAATTCATGATTCAATCTTTTGTCATTACAACAAATTCATTGGTTGTGTCAAACCATGAGGTCTTTGAGTGTATGAAATAGGCAACACCATCAATCGATGAGCCCCAAAGGCTGCACTAGGTCAGTCCATTAAGGTTCATGGCACTACATTAGCACACATCACATGTTCTCAAGACAAACAAGTCATTCCAAAATAGACAAACTCCTAAAACAAACTCTGGCAATTGTTTAATCAACATGTAAATTACATCAGCATGTCACCTTTGACATGTAATCAATTTTCAAATTTTGTCAATACAGGTCAACTCTGTCACCAAAAAGTCAAATTTAGTCAACTTCAGTTAAACTCTGAAGAATTGTCTTTGTCATTTATTTTTGCCCTAGGATGTGTCCTTACTAGGCATTGTCACCGTCATCTGGAATTTTTGAGGGATCCTCTTGACATTTGAGGATTGGCCCTCTCGACATCGACATTATTCAGGATGTGTCCTTCCTGAATTGGGAAAACTCTGACATTCGACACCTTGACATCGTCAAAACTTGACAACTTTGGCATTCGACATTGTCAAACCTGGCAACTTGACATTAAAAAACACTTGACATTCAGACACACTTGGAAAACACTTGGCAAACATTATCTTGGCATTTTTCCTTGGATCTTTCATCATGCTACTAGTTTCTCCATGATGTCCTCGGACAAGATTTAGAGAAACAACGACATATCATGATGATTGAATTGTCTTATCTTTTTCAGACAATCGTGTAGCTAGTTCCTTGAGGATGTCCTAGTAACAAGATTTAGAGGAGCAACGACGTTTCATGACTTGTCTTTATTGTCTTTCTTGTCTATCTTATGATTATGGTTGGTTGTGACAAAAAGACTGGGGTAATTGTGCTCTTAGTATGAGTCATGATCATCTTTGTCTGTGACTGCTTGTATCATGTGATGGTATGACCTTGCACACCATTGATCTATGTCATATCATGGTGTTTGTTGGACATTACAATAATCCGCCCAATGATGATTAAGAGCAATAATTGTTAAGTCTTGTGGTAACATGTTGAAGGATTTGGTCTTCGCGCTAACATTCATCTCCTTCTATCTTGTCGTCTCATCTTGTCGGGATCATGATGATATCCCGTGACATACAAAAACATAAGTGCATACATGATCACATAGGCATTGCATTAGGTTTTTGCATGCTCTCATAACATATAAATGCATATATCATTCATATCATTAAAATACATATATCACATCATAAAATTGCATTGTCCATACATATATAGGCATGCATTAACATATCCATAATTATAAACAGGGCATCCATTACAATTATACATTATGCATTCATATAATCATCATTGTAACATAACATTGTCATAACCATCGTATCATCATGGCATCTCATCACAAGTAGCTATCATAAAAGCTTACATGGCATGGCATATAAAAGACATCATCATAAATGCATAAATCACATCACATGGGCATCATATAGTCATCATAACTGCATCATCATAATCATCATCAAATAAGCATATATCATAAACATAATCAACACACAATGTATCATCACATAACATAAAGCATATAGGCCGCATCAAAACTGCATCACATATATAATCTCAAAAAATCATGTCATCGAATAAAGTCATGAGATATCCCAAAAATAGAGCTCGCAGATTTGATGGTCAAAATATAAAGTGTCATAACATAATGTCTCCAACATGATAATAAGAGGACAATAACAAATGTCCTAGGATGTTCTCTCATCGTCCCCTCATGGAGAAGAGTGTGATGATTGATGACCCATGATTGACACTGACATAACCTGTGAGGACACAACAACATGTGTCTGTGATGCTGATGGAACTGATCTTGATGGCATCATCGATACAGTGACATGAGGTTGTGAAGCTACTGTAACACGAGTATGAGAAGCTGATGGATTTGTGACTGGAGGCTGACTATGCTCTAACCTGTGCCTTGACCTAGATGGCCCATGGCTGTGACTTGACCTATGGCTGGAACAATACCTGTGAGAGTGATGGAACCTGTGACTTGATGTATGCCCTGAGGATGTAGAGCCACCCACACTACTCTAGTTGTGGATGTTGTGAGTACGACTGCTACTCCTTGACCCTGTCCCTATCCTACTAGATGATCTAGATAACCTAGGCTCTCTTTGATCGATCGACACTACCCACTCATATAACATCTGATACTGCCCTCTACTCGCACTGACTCTAGCCAACTCTCTAGAAACATCTACAACTGGCCATGTACACAATTGAGCAAACTGACTGCACCAACTCTCGGTCTCTCACCTCCAAATCTTCGCTTGATCCCTCTCAACCTGCATCACCTCAAGCTCTACTCAAAGGAATCTAATCTCTCCAATGGACTCATCTAGTCTCCTCTGCATATCTTCCAATCGTTGATCTACTGTAGCATCTCGTGGAAATGGTGGCACACTGGATATATCTAGATCTTTGTCTATAATCCTCTCCAGGAGCTACCTCTCTACCTCATCCATCTCATCCCCAATGTCTGACTCATCATCATCATCATCATCACTGACTCCCTCCTCTCATCCCCCAACATCTAGGGCCTCTGCCTTGGCTATATCATCTCTACCTCAACCTCTGCTCACCCCTCCTTTTGTTTGCCCTCCATCTCTACCTCATGTCTCCCCTCTCCCTCTAGCCATCTCTCAGCCTCCTATCTCTCCTCCTCCTTTCTCACCTTCACCTCCTCCTATCTCACCCCCTCCTACCTCAGCCCATCATCTCTCTCCTCCTCC
The DNA here is from genome assembly GCA_007258455.2 of Sequoia sempervirens. Taxonomy (NCBI): domain Eukaryota; kingdom Viridiplantae; phylum Streptophyta; class Pinopsida; order Cupressales; family Cupressaceae; genus Sequoia; species Sequoia sempervirens. The sequence continues at coordinate 1,008,049,646 of VDFB02271358.1, read as the reverse complement.
TCTGGAACCTTAGGGATAGCATCTAGGGCCACTCTCTCTACTCATTGTCTAACCCTTCTAGCTTATCTCTCGCCATCTCCTCCTCTGCCCCTCCTCCCTCCACCACTGCCATCTCCTCCATCATCTCCTACATCTCCACCACCTTGCCCCCCATCTCCTCTCCCCCTACCTCTCCAGCTTCCCCGTTGCACCTGTGCTATAACTGATCGGTGATCCACAGGTGTCGACCCATCAGGATCTGTCAAGGGAATAGGTCGATGTGTCTACCACCACAAGTCAAAATCTGTAGTCATCCCTAGATTTTCAGGACCTCCACTCCAACCCCATGGCTGTGACACTAATCCATCTATCTGTTGCTCTATAAATGGTACTAATATAGTGGGACCCCATGCAGGCTCTCATGATGACCTAACATACTCTGTAGTCCCCATAAGCACACCCTGTTGCTCTCTGAACTATCGTAGCACCCACTAGGGTAGGTACATCTCTATAATCAACTGAGACTGTACTGTTCATCCAATAAGATATTGAAACTGTCAGCAAAATGGAAAATTTTCACCCTCATCAGGCCATTGCACGCAATCCTTGTATGGCCTCCAGACAAATGTTGGCATCGTGTCAATCCTATGTTACCAAAATTTGGTCTCTTCGACCCTCATCTGCTGAAGGGAATTCACATATAAATATACATATGGCATACCATCTGTTAACTGTGGTCGTTGAATAGGTGGGCAGAAGATGAGAATGTGCTCCCAAGCCCAAATCATCAATAAGGTTGTCCCATAACAAATGCTACTCACACCCTTGTATACTACCTCATGCAATATCACCAAACAAGTAGGGCCCCCATGCAAAGACTACCCTGTCCCGCCGCATCTGCACTAGCACATCGCCCCATCAGATTAGGAATCCATGTCCCCAACGATCTAGAATCAAGACTCCAACAATTAGCATACATAACATGGTGTCCCACCGTGGGTAGTGCTCGGCTAGGTACTCCCATCGAATCTCATATCCATCAACACCAAGGCCTGTGCTATCATCTACCTCATATAAATCTGTCATGGCCTGCACTCCCCATTATGGATCGTACACCACTCATGCTCCTCTAATCAGAATGCATAGAATCTAATACACGTCCTCTAGGGTAATAGTCACCTCCCCTATCAGCAAATGGAAGGAACAGGTCTATGAGTGCCATCTCTCAGCCAGTGCTATTAGTAGTCCCCTATTAGCCCGGATAATGGGCATATAGGTGACATAATACAACCCCAGTCGCACCAATCATCGTTGCTCCTGGTCCATCAACTGGTCTCGAAATGCATATGTAGATGGCCTAAACTCACACATATAGATCAATGGTAATCGTTTCTACACATGCAGAAACGAGAGTTAGCACATTATTACAAATCATTGTTACCATCTATCTAGTTAAACATAAGCAAAAAGTGAGCCTAAAACTAAGTCAACTTTGGTCAACCCTAGCAAAGTCAAATGCATCGCGTTGACTTCATTTGCATCGTGGTTTGGTGTTTGTGTTGTTTCATACATATGTGTCGTGGTGCATTCACTGACCTTCCTAAAAGTCCTAAAAATGCACGAAAAATGATAAAATGACAAGGCGGGTGTGGGGTACATACTAGTGGGTCCACGCCCTCTGGCCATCTAAAGGTCCTGATGATATATCTGTGGTGCTTTGTAATGGGAATCACCATCTTTATGCGCAGTCTCCTAGCTCTAAGCTCTTCAAATTTATAAGTGTGAAAGTGAAAATGAATTGACTTTTACCCGTTTTCAACCTATTTATACGGTCAAAATGGGATTTTCTTCAACTTTTTATTATTGGAAGCTCTTTTGACTGGATTTGGCCAACTTCTTCACTATCTTAAATATGTCAAAATCTAAAACCACTTGTGCCATTACTTTTCTGGTCATCAAATTAGCTTGTCAGGACACTTTCTAAATTTTTCTATCATTGGGCCAAAACTTTAAAATTTTCCTAAAGGGGCATAGATACTCCGTACCTTAGCTGGGGCATGTTTCTAACAAATTTTCTTTGTCACAATGTGATAGGTTGCATTATGCCAAAGAGGGGCAAAATGTAGACACATAAAAATGATCTAGGCCTGCAAGCTCTATTGTCACCATATTTCTTACTAGCATAATTGAAATATTTAATTATGTCCTTTGGTCCACTTTTCAACTATTAATTAAATAATTTTTAATTATTTAATTAATTGACCACCTTGGCACTTTCCCCATTTTAAATAAAATTATTTATTTAAAATAGTCCCACTTTCTAATTTTCCCTCTTTTAGTAAATAATTCAAATTAATTATTTACCGTCACATGACCCCACCTTTTTGAATTAAATTAATTTTTAATTCAAAATAGTAATTTTCATCCATAAATCAACTATTTTCTAATATTATTTGATTATCCAACTCTCTCTTTTTCTGTGTCATTCTTATCTCCTTGTCACATGCAATCTTGTCCCTTGATTTTATTTTCTCAAATTAAATCTTGTCCACTCATTTCAAATTTACCCTAATTTTTCCCTAACCCTAATATGGGTTGTCACATTGAATCTTGTCCATTGATTCTAGGGCAATTGTCAATCTTCAATCTTGGCCATTAATTCAAAATTACATTTTCTATAAAATGACAATTTTGGTCTCATTTGCACATCTCATGCTCTTGCAATTTCATGTCATCTTAGCTCTTGCAAACTTGTCTTAGGCATACTTTAGGCATATTTCATAGTTGCATAGTATTGCATTTTATATCAAATCCTTCAACATTTTTCTTTGGTCTTGGCATAGTCATAGATTGCTCACATAAAATCTGAGGGCAAACTACATATTGCAACAAATAGAGAAGGTGTAATGGAGGTCAATCATGGAGGTTGAAGACACAAGGTGATATCTTTATTTGTTTTCATGTTATTTCCTCCTTTGTGCTTCATTACTTACTTTGGGTTATCTTTATTATGCACTAATTTGCCAACCTAGATTTTTCCCATAGTTACACAAAACATTTTTATCCAATAGATGCAAAACTTTAAGAATGTAAACAATCTATATCCAAGAATGAAAAACACTTTTATCAAACTTATGTAAATTTTTATGAATAAAAACATTGTGTATGCAAAAGTGAAAAGTACTTTTTATCCATGTTATGCAAAATTTCATAAATGTGAGCATTTCCAAATCTAATGATGCTTGCAATTGAAATGATTTGAAATATGACTACCCTAAATTGATGTTTTTGAGCTAGATACATAAAAAAAATGATCCTGAAACTTTCCAAACTTATAGTATATGGTACTAGGAGGCTTAGGAAGCACATAAATGAGGTTTTTGATGTTGTAACAGACAGTGAAAAATTAGGATAGTGACTAAGTCGCCCAGATTGGCGAATTAGTCCTAGTTAGGGTTTTTTGCAAAAAAATTGAGGACTTTTTAATGGATTTTTATGTTTTATATGTGGTATGATGCAGATCTAAGATGAAAGTGGAAAATTTCATAAAATTTCAATGATTTTAGATGCCAAAAATGCAACCTACATGCACTTTTCATGAATGAAAATTTTGAAACCTAACATGCAAATTAATCTATGCAAACCCTAATGCAAGGTAAATGCAAGCTAGGTCTATGATGGACTCCAAATCAAAAAGAAAAGTATTCAAAAGTTAGGTTCACCAAAATATAAACAATGATTTTGGAAAACCAATGCTCTCTAACTCTTATAGGGTTTTTCACCTAAAAGGAGAGAGATGGGCCAAAATGCAAATTTCTGCACTCAAGATTAATGTAATGAGGGATGAAATGTGTCTAAATGTAATGTCCTAAGTGCAATAAACTAAAAAATAGAGATGATTATTAATGAAAAACCTAAGAAATACAAAGTGTTGGAAAACACATTTTGATATGCAAACATGTGATAAATGACCTAGAAATGCAAACAAAACTAAATAGAAAGTTATGAAACAAAATGTATGCACCTGAAGACAAAAAGTGGATGAAATGAAGGTCTTAAATCCTAATAGAACTAATGAAGAAGTCAATTGGGACACTTGTGCCAGTTTGGGCGAATTAGTCCCAGATCTGGAAAAACTACCGACAAAACAGTTTCTGCCAAATGGGTGCTCAGATCTATAAAAATCACTAAAAATCAGGTCCAGTGGGACTAAGTCGCCCAAGGTGGTGTCTTAGTCCACTTCTGGATCTCTAAAAATTTGGAAGTGGAAATGGATGCCCCAGGTCCGCACTTCGGTTTTCTATAGGTGTCTGTTTCTAAAACTCTAATTTTTGGGCCTGAAAATGACTTTTTGTTGATATTTTGGATAGGTCAACAAAGAGATGTCTTCAATAAGTCTTCAACCTAATCTTAAATGATCTTCAAACCCTCAAAGTGCCTAAATCTGCAAACACACAAAGAGAGAAGAAGAAAATGTTGATTGTTAGGGCATGGGGGTTTGCCTTGGTCAAACCCCTTTTAGGTAATTAAGCCAAATGAAGAAAGAAAGTAATGAAGCATGAAAAAATGGAGTTAATACCTTTCCATGATGTTTGATCTTGAATTTTTGTAACAAAGCATGAAGAATCTTCCCTTGAATGTCCTTGGGAGCTATCTTGATGACTTGTAATGATGAAACCCTAGCTTGTTGATTTGAGAACATGATGAGTGATAAATGATAAAGAGTTATGAACTTAAGATGAGTTAGGAGATTGAAAAATGAGGGGAAAAACCCTTATTTATACACAATTATGCCTAAATTTTTGAAAATACCTCATCATAGGCCGACCTTAGGTCTTAAAGAATAAAAACCCAAAAGAAATTTAAATTAATTTTGATAATTTTTGTGCCACATGGGACTAAGTTGCCCAAGGTGGTGACCTAGTCCACCTAGAAAATTTTGAGTGGATGTCAGAGATTAAGATGTATTAAATGTTGTTTATCGAGTTCTTCTTCAACAAGACACTTAATTAGGGCTTGTAAGTGCATAAAGGGGCCATTTAAAGCATAAGAAAGATGTAAATATTGATGACAAGTCTAGGAAAGTGTGAAAGTTTGTTACAAGACTTTACAACACTTTGAAATAGGTCTTGGTAAGGTTATTTAGGTGAATTATAACATTATGGTCCTAGAAAAGTGTGAAGATGTGTTACAATACCTTACAACACTCTTGCAAGACATCAATAAATGCATTTTATTCAATTTACAAGGGTTCAAGACCTAGTGTGGATGTGCAAAACACCTCACAACACCAAATCAAGGCCTCATTAAGTCTAGTTTGTCATCAATTATTCCCATATCAAGCAAAGTATACACTTTTTGGCAACACAATATTCATTTCTCCATGCTTGATTTATCTTTCATTTTCCTCCTTATTTGATCTTATTTATATATGTATCTTACTCTATCATTTCACATTTATCTCTTATTGATTAATTTCTTTTATTTGAACTTACTTCCTTCTTCACTTTTCAGATCTCTCACTGCTCACTGTTTAGATCTACATACATCCCTTTTAAAATATGCATGTGATAACTCCATTGGTGTATTTTATTCCATACACTTTTTAGTAAAACTCCTTAATATTTTGTCTTCATACATCTCACTTCAACTCACACATATTCTCAATATTTCATTTTTTAGATAATCTAATTTCCTTTTTTTAATATCTTTATCTCTAAATGAAAAGAGATACCTTTTCATAATGGATGTATTCTTTCCAAGAGAACCACCTTTCCATTATAGATTGCTACCCTTTGTTAATAAGAATTATTTCTACCTTTTTAATTTTTATCATTGTCTTTAAACTTAATTACTTCCTTCATAAACATAAGTGTTGACTTTCTAAATGAATCACTACCTTTCCATGAACTTAATTGCTGCTTATTTATGATCTTAATATTTGTCTTAAATTCTTCCTTTTCAAATGTAATCATTGCAAGCATTGAATATTATCTTTTTAATCACTGCCTTATGAATAATAATTGTTGTTCTTATTAGATATAGTAATTGCTTCTATGATGATTGTTGCTCTCCATTTATTTTTTCCACTACTATAATAGACCTTAATCACTTCCATTCCTATTGTTGCTTACTCTTTTATTATTTAATAATCACTACCATATAATATATATTTATTTCTCCCTTTAATTACTTTAATTGTTGTTTATATATATGTAATAATATAGTCGACCATGAATACTTATGGAGTTTAAAGCATCTTATTCCATATAGTCGGCCAATATATGAAACAACAATATGAAGTGGTGATTATATCCTTAACATAGGCATCAAATTGTATTTATATTTACCTTTTTTTGGGCACTAAAACATGGGAGGAGTCATCCATCTTTGTATACATCATTTGTATAATAAATGTTCATAAAAATCAGTGTTGCCATAAAGACTATGGGTCGACCAACATAGAAACTAAATTGAGTTTTCCTTGTATATTATTTGGACAAATTGTTTTCAATGAATACATTCATAACATCTCTTTTGACATCAATGACAATAATGTGACAATTTAAAACAAAAAATTCCTTTGAACAAAAATTTCCACCATGACATCAATGAAAACATTTCTAACATTGTGTATATGTGATGTATGCTTAATATAGTCACTATGTGATCTTGGGATTATGAAATGATGTGACACCTATGTGAACTTGTGTGTTTGTACACTAATGTTTTTTATGAAACCAACACTTGATGGTAAGTAGTAATGAGGTTTGATACTTGAGATGATATTCTTAACCCAATATCTCCTTGGAGTTCTCTAATTGTAAGCATAGTAAATGCATCACTCTCTTGAAACTTTTATAACTATAATTTAGTTATAATTATGGATAATGATTATATATGTATCATGTCATCATACACTCCTCTTGTAACAAGTCCTGTTCAAGCTTCATGCTAGCAATAACATAGAAAATATATGAAAACATAAAAATGTTGATTCAACTCAAAATGAGCAAGTTGATCATATAACTTGTCATTGATAATACTAGCCTAGTCAATAAATTGATCACCAATATAAATCATAATAATAAAAGGATACATGTATCCACTTCTCAAAGTTATGAGAATTTTTCATTTCCCATTAGTCTATGAAGTAAAATAATGATGTTAGAAATATACTCAATCAAATGTGATCTATGAAGGATTTTAGGCAACTAATATTTTCATTTTTTTAGTACCAATAAACAATTGCCTGCTATGGCATTAAGGTACTTTTTTTTCTTTTATGTGAAGTGATGATATGCAACCATTATTTCAATATTGACAAATTTATATCTAATAATCAATCTAAGAGTTATTCCAAGAGATAAACCATCCAATTTGGCCACTAATTTATCTTCTATTGCTTTGACTTCTCTAGTTTGAAGATTGTAATGTTTTATACACTCCAAAACTAAATTAAGGCATTGTACAACAATAGGAAACCCAACTATATGAAGAATACCACTTTAAAAAACTTTTTGTGTAATGTGAGTCCATTTTCCTCCCTCCATCCTCCAAAAATAATCCAAGTTAACATGACCCAATTTTGTATCATCTATCTAGAAAAGTGTAGTTTCTAAAATTGACAAAAAATCATATTCTAAGTACTTGTATTTCATGGTTGTTGTGTGGGAAAATGTACAAAGGCAATGACTTAGGGTTTTCAATAATACAATGCTAATTAGATTTGGAGGGAGTTTTTATTTGGGAAAATGAAAAAATAGTTAATTTTTACATAACAAATCCCCTTTCTCTTTGTTTAATGTCTTATTGCTTCAAGGTTCATGGGGAAAACCAAACTAGGAATTAAATGGAAGAGTTTGTCTTAAATTGGATAAGAAATTTATTTCAAATGCTTAGATCAAACTACAAAACATGTGAAGGAAATAAAAACTTCAAATTATTAGAATAACTATAAAAACTAAGATGAATGTGAGTTGAAATTCCTTTCTTTTGTCTCTACATGACTACATATTAAAGAAGGAAAGGCATCACATAAATCTCTAAAAGCTTAAGAGCTTAGGCTATGAATTAGGGCATGGAGAGAGTTTTTCTCTTATAGATTATCTTTGATACTTTATTTTTAAAGAAATGATGTTTCTTCTATGATGACATCCCACCATAACTTTAGGGTTTCATTTTTATATTTTATATTTTTGATCCTATTTGATGGTTATGAAAACTCTCTAAATTTTTGATATAGTATTTGTTGGCTCTAAACTAGGTTCTGAAAACATTCAAAACCATCAACACATGTTCCCCTTGAGCATACAAACTACTTTTTCAATACAATTTTTTAATTTTGTTTGGGTTAGAATTTCATTCTCTATGCAATGATAAAATTAGTTATATAATTTGATACTCCATTTTTTAGAAATTAAATATTCCTTTAGTTCTTGATGTGTAGTTATTGTTTTGAGAAATTCTAGGAGCCGTAAACATACTCCTTTTTGGTTTCCTTTTTCCACGGTTTTTTTTGTGTACTCCATGCCAATGCTCTCAAATTGACCTCATATTGTACTTGAATTATAATTTCAATGTTTTGGCCATTTTGGGCCTTGTAAGAGTCTCAAAGCATGATTATTGCATTGTAAATTGCACTAATTATAAAGTGCCAACATTGTAATTTCTAGGGGGATAATTTCAAAAATTAGTGAGATGGTTTGCAAATATTGTATAGGTTGTAATCAACAAATATGATGATATGTAAAAGTTTAAAATTTGTAAATTAATAGTCATAAGGGCAGGTGTAGTGACAGGTTGATACTTTGCTAGTAATATAGATGCATCAAATAGTTGATTAGGTTCTGTATGTAAAATGTTGCAATCCTTTTGTTGTTCCAACTATAATTAATACAAAAAAAACTTAGTGAGATGGTGGGTGTCTTGTGCACTTTCTTCTCCTACTTTTTTTTATACACAATGACAATCTTCCTTGCTATCTAAAATGGATCAAGTAACAGTTCCTATTCTAACACCCCACAACTATTTTGAATGGAAAAGTAAAATGTCAATCTACTTGAAAAAGTTAGGATTGTATAGGATAACAATGGGATTAAAAATTGAACCACAATAGATGCAAAAAATCCAAAATGGTTTAATAAAGTGATGAAGGCTTTGGTACTCTATGCATGTCAATGTCTCCAAACTTACTTTTTCACATTGGATTTTCCATTGCATCAAATGATGTGTGGACCACATTGTAAAACCTCTTTGGTAAGAAAGATGAGTTAATATGTCATCAATTGGAGAACAAACTCATAGGGCTAAGTCCAACCAACTTTGACACCATACATTACTTCTTCAAAAACTTAAAAGCCATTAGATTGCATTTACAATAGTGTCAAATGAAGAAGGAATATAAACAACTGATCTTAAATATCATTTTTAAGTTGGGTCCTAACTATTTTGTACTTTTTTTTACATTCTATCCCATAAAATGTGCCCTAGGATCCACCTACAAAATGCCTTCTCTAGATGAATTTGTTGAAAAACTCACTAAGGAGCAAGATAAACTCATTCGAATATGTACAATTAAACCCCCCAAGTCACATGAATTGGCTGTAAATCAAGGCACAAATATAAAAACAACCCCATATTTATTTATTTTTAATTCACAACTATCAACTTAACCAACCAAGCATCTTCCTTCTAAATTAGAAGTGTTGATTTCAAAAATTCTCCATCCATCATGGTGGGGACAACTCAACATCACCACTTATGTGCTTACACTTAAAGGAATTAGGATCCCATGGCTAGGGTCATCCCTAGACCTAGACCTAAACCTCAAGGGTTCATTCATGATGACCCTCCTACATATCCTCTTTGGGGAAATCATAGACTTTGTAGTTCATACATTAATAACAGATGGTTTTTATTCTCTCCTCTTTTATGAATCTCTTATCTCGCTTTTAACTCATGACTATTAGTTAAATGTAAGCTATCAACTTAGTCCAATTATAATAGAATGATAAAAAATTATGGAATTTATTTTATTCAATTTACCAAATTTACTTATATTGGAATTGGAGAATTCAATTGATTCCTTTTAAAATTACCAAGGTTTATAAGTGATAAGCTTGCTCTCATCAAATTTTTTACAAGAATTGGTAAGATAAATAAAATATGCAAGGAGAAGGAAAAAATTCCTTTTTCTTATCAAACTTACTCACTAAAAGTGAAATTCATCTTCTAATACACAAAAATATTGAAAGATCATTGGAAAAAATACTATATATTTTCACACCATGAGATTTATTTTCAATAGTAAAAATTATGTAAAAAATAATTCAAAAATTGAAGCCAAATATTACATTATCTTGAAATTAAAGATTTTTTAAAAGACTATGTAGATGTTTTTGAAGTCAAAAAGAGGGATTGGATGAGATTTACACTTCAAAAAATTATTGATTTCAGGTTGGGTTGGTGTATTGAGGAAATTGAAGATGACGAGTTAGATTTAATTGATCATATCTATTTTGAAAAGATTCAAATACAACCACTTCCACCAATTAATTAGGAAAATAAGGAAATTAAATGTATTCATTAAAGAATATATTACATCCTTTAGAGATTAGAAGAGTGGGAAAAAAAGGCTACTAAGGGAGTGACTACAAAATATTCTAGAAAAGATAACACTTCAAATAAGAGGGAAGATAAATAAAAAAAATCTTCCTCTTCTCAAACTCCTTCACACTTTGTCAAGTCTCATAAAGTTTCCCAAGGAGAACATGATGATGAAGAGTTCCTAATGAAATTTTTTCCAAATATTCATGTGGAAAATATCCAAAGGCTAAAATGAAGAAATTAGAGGCAAAGAGGAAGAATTTTGATCCTATTCAAAAGGGACATGGAAAAGAAATTTCTTCATATTCTCCTCTTGAAAATAACAAGATTTTTCTCCCCTTGTTACACAAGTTGATATTCCCTCTTCTCCCTCTCAGGTTAATATTTTTTCTCCCCCTTCACCTCATTCATATCCCATTTCTTCTTCTCTACTACCTCCTTATGTGGCTCCAATCCCACCAAATACTAGTACTCCTTCACCAAAGGAAGTATATTTTGATAATGTTGTTCCCTTATTTTTCACCCCTCCACATATAATGCTACCACCATCTTCATCAAATTATTGATATTCTTTATTTGGTTCTTGCTCCTCCTAGTTTCAACAAACTTTAGCAAAGAAAAGAAAGATTGATCAATTGACTTTTCCTTAGTTTGATGTTCGATGTTGTTTCGAATCTACTTCAAAATCCTCCCAAGCCTAATAGAGCTAGATTTACATCTATATTGATGGAAAATTACACATTTGGGAGCATATATGTAGAAGTAGCAAAGCCCATTGTAGAGAAAATCACATATTAAACAAGTGCACATTTTAATATTACAAAAGTGGATATTAGCCTTTCCTCACATGAAGGAGATATTCATAATTTTTAAATTTCAACTACTAAATTGATACAAAGAACAAAAAGGGAGAAATGTATAAAATAATAGCTAAAAAGACATGTGAGAATCTTGAATTCATATCTCAAATCTATCATGGATACTTTAGCTTAGCCATTGGATGCAAATAGCAACTCCTTTTAATTCTAGTATTGAGAATGGTTTTGACAAGGATTTTATTGAAAAAGTGTACAAATATCAATCATATGGAAAAGTGATAGATAGTTAGGTTGGACATATCATATCAAATGGATTAAAATTCATTAAACAAGCCAAGAAAATGAATGATGAAGTAAATTTCATAAAGAAAGAGATTGAAAAAGATATAATAAATTCAAAAATTGAAAAAATTATATAGTTCAAAGTCATAAGGAACCTTAAAGAAATGACTAAATTCGATATTAATATATTGATTGTTACGCTAGTGTTCTTGCATGCCAAGAAAAATCAATCTAATTTATGGTTGCAAAGTGTAGAATATAAAATATTATTCATTAGACAAACTATTCTGGAGCTAAATAAAGTTCTAAATAATTGTGATCAAGTGAAAGATGAAAATTAGATTGACTTCGTATCCATTAACTCCAATATCCAAACAAAAGACGAGTCTCAACCTATCAATGCCACTATTATCAAAAGAGATTTCAAAGACCTGATTGATAAAAAATTGTTTAATAAGCAAGTGTTTGATATGGAATCTATGAAGAAACTTAGTAGTATCTACTCTACTGATAGCACATATAATACTCACCTACAAAAAAATCTACGTGATTTTGATGAAATTCAAAATAACAAGTCTCTTTGGAGACACCAAATGATTAATATTGTCATTCAAAAATATAACTATATTGCTCGAGCTATTAGATTATTTCCAACCTACAAAGCTAGAAATTATCCTCACTACCACTAGTCTCTAGTGGTAGAAACATCTTGAAAAGGTAACAAAGGTGAATCATAAAAAGATATTAACCTACCTTAGCAAGATCCATAACATAGTCTTTTCACTCAAAAATTATGATTTTTATATTTTTTTTATAAAATAGTCTTTAAGCTTCTAAATTTATAAAAATGGTTTTATTTCTTGAAATATTTGAAAAAATATAACCTTTTATTTATTATTTAATTATTGTGATTAAAGAATCAATTACAAAATGGGACTTGGTGCATATTTATAGAAAAGCCAATAGTCTTTGTGCTTTGCAATTTTAATCAATTAAGAAAGTATTTTTTGGTTTATGTGTTCATATTATATTTATTAATGTTGTTAATTCTTTTGATGTTGAAATGATAATTATTCTATAAGTCTTTTTTTGCATTGTGTATTATCTTCAATCATTTTAACTTTATTTCATGTAAATTTGGGTTGAACTAAAAATGGATTTCTCTAATATGTGTGTTAGTAAACCTATTTGGAATATTTTTTTATGCTAGATAAATATTTTATTTACAAATCTTAATTGTATATTTTTTAAAGTATATTTTAGAAGATAAATCTTTGAGTTTATTCTTGTCTTATTGTGAAGCTTTTCGCTTCTAGAAAATATGTGAGTTGCAACCTCTTAATAGCCAATCTAGGTTTTTCCCTTCTCAATTTCTTTTGAATTTAGTTAGCTACCTTTATTGCTTTTGAGTAAAAAGTATACCCCAAAAAATCTAAACACATCATATGAGAGAGATTCCCCTCTCAAACGTAGAGGAAAATTTCTAACCCAATAATGATCTATCTAATTATTGGAATATTTTTCATTACTTGTTAGGTGAGTCTAAACTATTTGTAGCAAAATGTCATAGATTTTTTATACCAAAAAATTTACCTCCATAAAAGGTGCCCTAGATTCTATTTATGTTAATTGAGCCTTGAGGGCCTCAATTTATTTTTCTTGTGCCAAGTGCTTGTCTTGTGCACTTTTGCCCAAATTTTTGTAACAAAATCAATGAATGGTACCTCCTCTTAAGGTTACACAATAACCTAGTCATATAAAGATTCAATTACTTCTCTTATGCATGCATTGCCTCATCTTGTGCAACAATTGGGGTATCTTCCTCTACTTGCAGTGAAATTAACTTTAGCTCTTATATAGCATTTTGCAAAAAAAATGACATCTCACATTCTATTTGTGAATCCTACACTTCTTTGAAAATCATAGTTATGTCCTTTATAGTGGGTAGAATTTTATCTTGCACAACAATTCAAGGTTCCACAATAATTGTTTCTAGTGTAACAATTATGGACCCTTCCCCTTGACTATAATCCTCTTTATACTTAGGTTGACTGAGCTCCAACCACTATTTGGGATACAAATTCTTCCCACAAAACCCCAATATCTAAAGTCCTAAAATATTATTCTACCACCATCTTGATAAGATCATGATGTGCTAAGAGTTGTGAATATCCCTTTTAAACTTCACCATCCATATTTATTAGAAAAATTATCAATAAAAAGTATATTAATATGCCTAACATGTCACAACTAAGAGATAAGTTTGAAGTCATAACTATGCAAGTAATTGTACCTTCCTTTGTAGGTAACATATTTTTCACAATAATTACTATGTCTAGCCAAGGCTAAGGTAAACTTGTACAAAGAACTCCTCTTGCTAAATATTTAGTCTCCTCATTTTCTAGTAAAAAATACTCAGTTTCTCTATATTTTATTCTAAACTTGTACCAAATCTCTCCTTCAATTGGAAAATTGGTTGCTCTAAATATCAATTCCTTATAAAGTAATTCTCAAGCTTCAAATTTTGATATCATCCTTCAGGGATTAAGAAAATTCCAAGGAAATTTCTTTACTTGATACTCAAAATTCTCCAAAAAGAGTAAACATCCTACATTTTGGAAGATTTGAATAACAACTTGATTGCTACACAATCCTTCAAGATAGGATAGCTCTTTCTTGATGATGATTTTATTCATGTCTACCTTATTGAATCCTACAAATGAGAGTGCTAAGAAAGTGTGAGAACTCAATGCTACAAATTAATATGGTTGACATGTGGGAAGCTTATGATGTTTAGAATATGATGGTGGCACTCATAAAATTTTCCATGAAATACTCTCATCATTAATATATGTGTTATTATTTGCATACTATCCATCATGATTTAGATTCCTCTTCATGACACACTTTTGGAATCCCCCTCCAAATTGAAGGTTGATACTCATTCTTAGGCCCAACAAGCCTTTACATTTTATATTTTACATAGGGAAATAATGAATCAATTTGCAATTTATAATATTATGAATTTTTGAGAGATAAATTAAAATGACCTAATTTACTTGAACTGATTTACCTACTTTTGAAAATAATTTAATTGTATTCTCTATATTTTTATGTTGTAGCTAGGTTGCTCATAAAGTAGCTTATTATCAATTAGGTCACTTACACAACTAGATTGTTTATGTGGAAATTGAAGACTTGTAAGTTTTAACAAGTAAATAGATCATTGCAATATTTCACTAACTCACCCAATGGGTAGTGATAGGAAATTGCAACACCAGGAGAAATGACTAGGATAAGTTATTTTTCTCTAAGTTTGAGAGAGGTATCTCCCTTGTATGATGATATTTTTTGGTTTTAAGTACTTTTAACCAAAAAATATGAAAAATAAATAAAAATGAAAAAGAATATGAAAAAAAAAGAAAGAGCACAAACAAATATTAAATAGTAAATTAGCATTTAATCCTAGGTACACCATGAACATACTAAAGAATATTAACTAGTTTACAACATGACTACACAAAGAAAATCAAAAGAAAAGATTTTATACTAAATATAGGATTAACAAAAAAATCCCAAGAAGAAGAATGTAATGTATTATTTTACAAAAATCTTATTATTTCTCCAAAAATTGAATATAAATCCTTAATCTAGTTCCTTGTACAATGTTTTGTAAAATTGCAAAAAGTCCCCCTCTATAATGTAGATTTTTACAATAGAAAGGTGTAGAAACCCTTCACTTTCCCTAATGACTTTTTGACTTCCTACAAATGTTTGAAATAAATATAATCTAATATCTCAACATTGAGCATACTTTTAAGGGTTTATTATATTATATAATTTATGAAAATAATAAAATTTATAATATAATATTAATACACAAGTAAAATTGGGCATTCGCATGGGTGTCATGAGTACCTCTTTAAAGGGAGCCTCCATTATCTTATTTTCAACACCTTCATCTCAAGTATTTGTACAACTATGTTATTTTTTTGACCAAGATAATCCTTGAAATTGTATTTCTCTAAGGCATTGGCACACACTTAACATGATTTATTTGTTATTTGTACATTGATCTAGAGTTCCCATTATATCTCAAACCGTAAGAATATTAGCAAAGGTGTTGTAATTGGATTTTCATTCTTTGTTGCATTTGTTGGAGGTAAGAAATTTTGGAACCTTTTAACATATTTATTTTATTTATGTTCTACAATTAAAATAGTCCAGAGATTATATTTCTTTAATTACACAAGAATGGAGAACAATGGTGAACCTTGAAGAATTTGGCTTGTATATCTATCAGTTACACCTACTTGAGACTTTGAAAGTATTTCAACATATCCATTTTGTGCATGATGAGTTCCATGAAACCCATTTTTTTGTTCAAGTTCCTTGACAATGCCTTCACATTTTTCATTGATGTCTAATAGAATAATATGGTTCAAATTTTATCCAGTGCGATTCTAAACTAAGTTAGCATGTTCTCTTTATGAAAATATTTTTGGAATTGCTTTGTAGTGCAAGCTGGGTTTTAAGCCCCACTTGCATGCTTGTAAGTGCTACATGGCTACAAAAAATCCCACTCCCTTTATTTTTTTGTTACTTTGGATTAAACAATGTAATACATGTAGAGTTTTAGATCATTCATGTAATTTTGTAGTAATTACAAAACTAGAATTGAAGTCTACATGTCCACCTATTGATATTTGGTCAAAATTTTCAATCAAATGTGTAAAAGATGACTTAATTTTTTCTCTTTTGGACTTCTAACTTGCATTTATAATCACAAATCCTCATTTTTTAACCTTTTAAATTATAATTTATGATTACAATTGAATACACAACCCAAAATTTTAGACTTATAATGACAATACAAAACTCTATGGCATTTAGATTACTTGGACCTTTAGAGATTATCAATATGTTTATAATTGCTCCAAATCTATAACCAAACTCCACATCTTTGGACTTTAATACTTAATAAAATCTAAAAATTACAAATTCACTTCAACACTTTATTCCTTTTTCCTTTTAGACTTTTGATTTATGATAATAATTGTAGACTTCACCTAGGCTTTTGTTTTATAAATGCATATGTGAACTCTTCCTCTTTATACTATTTGTAGGAATTTTTCATTCACCAATGTAAATAATACAAAAACTTAAATGAAGTGTAAAATCACCCTCATAAAGATTATAAAGCTTCATATAAAGTATGAAACCCATGAAAAGTATGAAACCCATGAACACATATGTGCATATTTTCAGGTTTTGTTGATGATCTTGACAACAATATTTGGAGGCAGAATAATCAATCCAAACTAAAATTTTGAGATATGTTTACTTGAGCCAAAGGAATCCACTAGATATGTTATATTTGCAATAATATTTATCCATCATTGATAGAATTAAGTATGCTTGATATTCAACTATCACTTTATCAACCTTGTGAAGAGTTTCAATGTGGTTAATGTAGTATGGTAAAAGGCTAACATCTTTGTCAAATAAAACCATAAGTGAATTTATAGAATATGAGTCCTATATATGCAAGGTGAATTAATTTCCCCTCACAAATTCCACCATTAGCGCATAAAAATTCTTCTTCAAGGTAGTAATAGGTCATCTTTTAATTGCATGAATAGGTAAAAACTTTGCTTATACTTCATGACCCCTACAATACAAAAGCAATCAAAATTACTATAATATCAACAAGGTGATGTATTTGGTACATGACTTCCATAACCTTTAAATGAACTCAATTTCATGATTTTCATGTACATTTAGGTACAACATATAACAATGACTAAAATTGTGACTTAGAGACACATTTTTGACAACTTAAAATAATTGAGTTTATTTATTGAAACACTTCTTATTGAAACTGATTGAAATTAATACTTTTGATTTGATCAAGTCAAGGAAACAAAAAATTATTATGAACGTGTTGAAATAATTAATGAACTCTCTAAAGGGATAAATGATTAAGAGATTTTGATTTGATGGACTAAAAAAACTTAATATTTAAAGGTTGGAATTTGAGGATAATGACTAGCTTTCACTAGGGACAATGACCTTAGGGATGCAAAAAGAACCATAGAATCTCAAGCTTTGAATAGTGGGTAAAAGTACAAAGTTGTGTCACACTTTTATAAACGAAATAATCAACACTGATCCAAATTTTTAACTTGAATCACTAAAAAATGACATATGTTTTGAATTTTGAATTGATGTAAAATAAAATGTATATTTTTAGTGTATTTTATGTTTTGTAATTTAAAAATTAAAAAAAAAATTATTTGAATATTTTTTTTATAAAATATACATAAAAATTTGGTTATTGATAAAATGCTGAAAAATGAAGTTACATAGGATGTCAATCTTTATATAGTAAATTTTATTTTCTTTCCTTCATTTTTTTGTGTATATTTATAGCTTGAAACTTTAGTGCATGGATTTATTTTCCCCCATTTATATATCTTTTTAAATAATTCTCAAAATTTGTGTGCATTGAAAACATAATTATTTCCATGGGATGTCACCTTTTGTATTAACTATTTATGCAAAATAAAAAAATAAATATCTTGACATAAATCTTTTCTCTAGAGCATCATATTTTTTTCAAAAATTTTAAATAAATTTTAGTATTTTTCTTGACAAGATAATCAACCTTATATTTTGGTGTTGATGACCTACTTTTAATATATTGTAATTTTGTAAAATTCCAACCCTTGCAATTTCACATACATTTTTGTATCCACTTTAGTGTCCACTCCCTTAACATTTGTGTAGGCTCATTTTAGCCCTTGCATTAGCCTTTTCCCCTCTTAGGATGCTCAGGACCACCTTTTTTAGCAACTACCTTTGTGCATCAGCTTTGCATCAAACCTCGTGCTTTCCTCATTCTCGTCATTTTGTAGCATGATGTGTTTGGACACTAGAATTCCGCATGAACATCTATGCACTACACTAGAGTCCCATGACATTTTGACATTCAAATGACTATTTCTAAGTGCCTTGCCACTTGTCAGCTAATTTTGTCGGTGGTAACGGCTTGAGTCACATTGTAACGACTCGAGGACCTTCTTTTCCCTCCTATTCTCTCTTTAAAATTGGTCTTTTCAATCCATTTGGTCTTCTTGGGTTCTATCTTGAACTTTCCTCTCCTTTTTTGGGCATTATTTCTCTCTTTTCTCACTCTATTAATCTTGCACAACTCTATAGATTTCTACAACACTCTCAAGCTCTCTTGGAAGCACTCTTTGTAAGTCTCTTGGCTCTCACAACCCTTCATCCTTTATCTCTCTCCTTGGCTTCCTTAAGCCTTGTAGGTAATATCTCTCTTATCTAGTTTCTTTGAGCATCTTTGGATTCCTCACATCCCTTTTCTACACACTTGATCATTGTGCCCATTATCTTGGTTGTTTTCTTTCTTGTCCATCTATCTATCTATCTAGCTATCTGTGGAGGTGGGAACACCAAAACGGGGGTTTGACAACAACAAGCCCCTAAACAACCCCAACATTTTCTCCTCAGTTTTATGTGTGCAAGTATTGAAGATATTCATTTGCTAGAGGCTCCATTACGTGGGTTGTTGTGAGCACTTCCTTTATCCCTTTTAGTTTTATCATTTAATTTACTTTATTTCAGTTCTATTATTCTCTGTTACTTCTTCGCATTTCAAAAGTTCTTAGCAGTTAGAGTAGAAGTAGTCACTCTGCTCTTCTCTATGACATTCTCAATTTCTAGTTTGTACAAGACACCAACATGCCTCTGGGATGTCAACATGCCACATTGCCATCCATATGTCATGCTGCCATACTTGGCTGAAAACTTGCTAGTCTATCTAGAAGATGTCTGTGATCTACTCATTATGATTATAAAACTCTTGCTTTGTTCCTTGAGATAATCTAAGGTAGTTTAGGGCAGTTCATTCCCTGGGACTCTCTTGAGAATAAAGAGACTCGTGAGTAGCGAATCCCCCTTCTCTACATTTTGGTGAACCCAACGTGAATACTCCTTCCATTTCGATCGGCTTGTCTATATCTCTATTTCAAAATGCACTTTCTATCTTTCTTCCTTCCATCTCTTTCCATCTTTGTTAAGAAACTTCAAGAAGTCCTCTTACAAGAAGGTGAAAGAAAGTTCTTTTCTCCTTTCTTGTTACTCTTTATTGACTCCTCTCTTTAAATTCCTTCTACTTGTAAGGATATTTTGGCACAAGAGGATGAAATAATTGATGCTTTTCTTAACATTACTCTATTAGAGTTATCATGCATTAGCTAATAACTAATTAATCTTTAATTTATTATTAGTCTAATTTATTCTCATGCACTTAAGCTAAACTTAGGCGTGTTTTATGCTTTTATCAGTTGAGCTATTATTAGATCATTATGTCTCATCTCATGTGATGTTGACACTTGTCATGATCTGATCCCTTTCTCATTTAGGGTTTTTCTCTTATAAGCACTCAACCCTCATTGTAATTATCTGGAGCTTTCATATCTTCTTGAGAGTCTCTTGCTTCTGTAGCTTTTTCTTGTTGAGGAATATTGCATATATTGTTTGCATATCTCTTGTGTGGAAGATGTATTTGTTTGTTGTTTGATCTTGTGACTCATGGTTTTGTGCTTGTTTCACAATTCTAACATACTATATATTCTCTCCATTCCAATGCACTCTCTTCTAGAGACATTGCCTTTTTGAATGATGAATCTTGTCTCCATTTTGATGCACTCTCTTCTAGAGACATTACATTAGTGAATATTGAAGATCCTCTCACATCGGATCCTCCAAGGATAGATGTTGAGCATATTTCTTCAAATAATTCTTCTACAAGTTGTAATGAATCCGTAAATGTAATCTATGTCTCTACCAACCCTCAAAGGCCTAAGAGACTTGTCATTTATCTAACTTTAGCTAGTCCTTCTAAAAGAATTTTTTCTATTAATGGTGTTCCCTTTAATAGTGATTCTCTTGATCTTTCTAAGGCTCCCTCTTATAGAGTGGTAGCCCATACTTATAATACTATAAATAATAAATTAAATGCTAATCAACCTACTTCTTTACCACCTTCTCAACCAAGTCTTCCTTCAGCATCTAAACCCACGACTAAAGCACCTAGTGATTACGATCTTGTCAAGCAACTTCGTGTTACTTCGGCTAAGATCTCATTGTGGGACTTGCTTCAATCTGCTTCAATTTATCAAGGCATGCTTAAAAAATCCTTGGAAAAGATCCTCTTGTCTTCTTCTACTAGGCCAACAAATGGTAATGCACTAATAGCTCATATTTGTGTGGATTAGTTGAATATTACATTCTATCCACAGGTTGTCCCGCCCTCGAAAGTACACAAGCAAGTGGGCCCTCTAGTGATCATAATTAATATTAGTAATATTAACATTATACATACTCTCATTGACATTGGTTCAATGCTCAATGTATGCAACATTGATCTATTGCCTAAAATCAAAATTGATTTAGCTTCTCTTGCAACTTCTCTTGTCATTTGTGGGTTTGATAATGTTAGGCGACAAGCTCTAGGTACAATAGTACTACCTTTTTGGCTTGGAACAATTACCATACCCACCCTAGTATATGGTATGCTAGGAAAAGTACCATATAATCTGCCTCTTAGTAGAATGTGGATTCATGCTATGGGTGCAGTCCCGTCTACCTTGCATAAATCTATTAAGTTCATTCATAACAATCAAGTAGTTACAATCAGGGCTGACCTTGATGTTGTACACTTATGTGAGATGGCAGTTGTTGGTCAAGCTTCAGTTGAACCTACCCTTACAAATTTCATTTCTTCATTATCTTCGAATGCATTGACATCTACTCGAGCAATACCTATTGCAAAGGATACTCTTGAGGTAGATTTCCCTAAAGAAGATACTTCTAAAGTGTGAGATATTGAGTCTACTCCTTCTACCTCTTCACAATAGAATGCATGTCTTGGTGATGAGTGGGGTTCCTTAGACTTTACATCATCCTTCATTAGGGAATATAAAGTCAACTTGATCTACTTAGACATCCTGTAAGAATTGGCTATGAAGGTAGCCACCCAAGATCTAGAGGCCTAATAGAAAGCACAAGCATAAGAGAGAGAAAAAAATGACAAGAATAAACTATATTCTGTCAATAATGCAAATAGAATATGATGAGCAAATGTACATAGGGGACCCCTTGGTTATATAGCCAAGGTGAGAACATAGAAGGGCATAAGATTATGACAAGTGTCATAATCTTATGACATGAGACAACTATGAAAAGCTATCACTCCACCTAAAGTGGAAAAGAGATAATGTGATAATCACCACAAAAGGTGGATCACCCACAAAAGGTGGAGAGATAATCATATGATGTGTCCACAAAAGGTGGAAGTGATAAATTAATGACATGTCAAGTCCACCAAAAGTGGAAAATCTCCAACAACCTCCTATGCGGTCCCTAAGTAAACTTAACTAAGGTGTAATTATGACCTAGGACAAGGTACAACACATTTAATTACACCAACACCCCACCTTAAGTGTAACTTAGGGAGAATGTACACAAAAGCAAATAATGCAAGATGGGTCCCAACTACTAGGCCATGTTAGGTACCCATGTAAAAATGCAATGCAATCTCTCATAAAGCAGAGACAGGGAGAAAACCACGTGGGAAAAAACTCCCCCCCAAAAGAGAGATAAAACAAAACAAGAACTCAAAAAGATGAGAAGGGTAAAACCTCGAATGAGGAAAAACCCCCCCAAAAAAAAGAGAATGAAGAAGTCAAGTGACCTCCTTAGAAGAAACATCCTGCACCCCCAAGAGAGCTCGCAAACGATGATATATACTCTCAGTGAAGGGTTTGGTGAAGATATCTGCAACCTGCTCTATTGTAGGACAATACTGCAAATCAATGACTTGCTCCTGTATCAGCTCTCGAATGTAGTGCATATGAATCTCGATGTGTTTGGTCCTCTGATGGTGAACCAGATTCTTTGAGATCTGGATGGCACTCTGATTGTCACAATGAATGACTGTAGGATGTGGAATAGTGAAACCAAACTCAGTGAGAATGTTCTGAAGCCAAATAGCCTTAGTAGTAGCATTAACAGCCCCTCGATACATAGCCTCAGTCGAAGAAAGAGCAATAGAATGTTGCTTCTTACTTTGCCAACAAATGGGGCCAGAACCAAGGTGAAAGTTGTAGCCAGAAGTGGACTTACAATCATCAAGATTTCCAGCCTAATCAGAATCTATGTATCCCACCAAGGTAAGTCCTGTACCTATTGCAAAGTGAATCCCAAGATGATGTGTACCCTGTATGTAGTGCAAGATGCATTTGGCTACTTTCCAATGAAGCTCATGTGGTTCCTGCATAAAGCGTGAAACCATGCCAACTACAAAGGAGATATCAGGGTGTGTGTGATTCAAGTAGATGAGACTCCCAACAAGTGGAGTAGAACACTTATCCTCAAGCTTGAATCCAGAAAGAAAGGGAGTGGGAGCAGGCTTACAATCACCATGTGAAACCAAGCTAGAAGATCAAGAGTATACTTGGGTTGAGAAAGAGAAATCCCATAAGCTGATTGAGTGATCTCAATCCCAAGAAATTAGTGAAAAAGGCCCAAGTCAGTCATAGCAAATCTATCTTGTAAAGCATATTTGACACTCCCAATGATGGATGAGGTACTCCCTGTAATGATCAAATCATCAACATAGAGCACAATTAGCTAGTGAGAATCATCCTATCACAAAATGTAGACATTTGGATCTGAATGACACCTTGTGAATTCTGTTGAGAGAAGAAAGGAATCCATCTTGGCATACCAAGCCCTAGGGGCCTATTTGAGGCCATAGATAGACTTCCTCAATCTGCAAACCAAAGAAGAATCATGTACAAATCCCTGTGGCTGCTCCATGTAAATCTCCTCATGAAGATCCCTGTGAAGAAATGCACTCTTTACATCCATCTGATGTACAACCCAACCATGAGCTGCAACAATAGCAAGTGTCAAGCGAATGGAGTTCATCTTAGCAACGGGTGCAAAGGTCTTAATATAGTCAACACCTGGAACCTGTGAGAAACCTTTTGCCACAAGCTGAGCTTTGTATTTATCCACACTTCCATCCGCTGCATACTTAGTCCAATAGATCCACTTACATCGAACCATTTTTCTCCCTTTAGGAAGAGGAACCAAATCCCATGTGTGATTCCTCATCAAGGAACTATACTCTTCCTCCATTGTTGAATCCCATTCAGAAATTCCTAAAGCCTCCTTAAAGGATTGTGGATCTAAAGGACTAGCAATATAAGCATGTGGAAAATTTTGATGTTGTGACTGAGTCCTTCAAGTATCTGAAGGATCCCCAACAAGATAACCTACTGACTCAAGAGTTTGTCAAGCCCAACGAGGTCTAGTAGGAGATGAAGGACGAGGTGCCTCAACTACAAGTGGACCCTACGAAGGTGTGATCCTATGAGTCAGAGTTGAGGAAGAATCATCATTTGAGTCACTATCATCACTTTCCACTATGGAAGAGGAGGATTAGAGGCCAAGCTAGGAGAGATTTCCTCAAAGTGAACACTCCTCTCAATGAATATATCATGTGTCTCTAGATCACAAAGTCTATATGCCTTAACACCTTCAGGATATCCAACAAAGATGCAAGGCCTACTCTGAGGTTCCAATGCCTTGCGCTTCTCTAGAGGTATGTGTGCCCAAGCTAGACAACCAAAAACTCTGAAGTGCCTCACAACTGGTTTTCTACCACACCAAGCCTCAAAAGGAGTCATACCCTTCAAATCTTTATGGGGAACCTGATTTTGGATGTGAGTGGCACAACTGATAGCTTTTTCCCAAAATTGAGGACCAAGAGATTGAGCATGAATCATGCAGCTAGCCATCTCCTTAAGGGTTCTATTCTTTCTTTCAGCTACACCATTCTGTTGTGGAGTGTATGCAACTGAATGCTAAAGATCAATCCCCTCAAGAGTACACAATTCCTCAAGTCTATTGTTCACATATTCCCTTCCATTGTCTATGTGAAGAATCTTGACTTGATTCCCTAATTGCTTCTCAACATGAGCCTTGAAGGCTAGAAATCTGTCAAACACTTCACTCTTGTGAACAAGAAAGTAGACCCATGTAAAGCGGGAGTAGTCATCAATGAAGGTGAGGACATAGTGAGCCTTGCTAAATGATGGCATTGGAAATGAACTTGCTACATCACTGTGAACCAACTGAAGAACTTCCAAAGCTCTCCAAGACTTCCCTTTGTCAAACTTCTCTTCTGGATGCTTACCCATGGAACAACCTGAACATACACCTTCTGAAAAGCTGATTTGAGGGAGTCTTGTAACCATATCCTTGGAGCTAAGCTGTTGAAGATAACAGTAATTGAGATGTCCAAACCGCTCATGCCATAGCTTACTTTCTGAATTTGAATGCGTGAGCAAGCCTGTAGAAGGAGAGTTAGGCACAAAGTGGGAAAATGAATAAAGTTGTGTATTGTGATTGGCTTGTCCCACTGCAACCAAGGCATCATCCTTAAGTTCTTTGACCACAACTGAATCTAGTAGAAACTCAACTTTCTTGCCATCTCCAAAGTGAGTGATTTGGTAGATTGAAAGAAGATTGGAACTCAAGTTAGGAACATAGAGAACATTCTCAAATGTTCCATTATCCATGGCAACCAAACCTTCTCCTTCAACTTCCCCTTGAGTATCATCTCCTATGAAGATGTGAGGTACCTTCGATAGCTCCAAAGTAGAAAATTGTTCCCTTGAAGAACCCATATGATGAGTGGCACCTGAGTCAAGTATCCATTGTTGTGAAGAACCTGAAGTAGCCACAAATGCTTTCCCTTTTCCTTTTGATTGTGAGGAAGTGGAAGGAGATGAATCCTTCTTCTTGTAGGCAGATGGAAAATTGATGTTGTTCTTCTTGATGATGTTTGTCAACTCATCAATTTGCTTAGTGTGGCAATGATGCTCATCATGACCAAATTTCTTGCAATATGAACAAGTTGGTCTCTCCTTCTTGCTTGAATTTCCCTTCTTGGGAGAAGATGAAGAATTCCCTTGTTTTGGAGAGGATGATTGTGCTTTATCTTGTTGTTTCTTTGGATTAGATTGCTTCTGCATCTTGTTGGAACCCTTTCCTTGAGTCCCTTGATTCCCTTGATTAGCCACCAAAGCTTTGGACTTTGAAGACTTGAGAATCCCCATACTTATCAACTTTGCTTGCTCTAACATCAACATTTCTATGAATGCATCAAATGAAGGCATAGTGAAAGAACTACCCACTATCAAGCGATGGGTTTGGAAGCTAGAAACAAATGCTGAATATTCTAATGGAATCTTTCCCAACAAATTGTAGACCAACTGTGCATCCTTCTTATCAATGCCACAATCCTTAAGCTGTGCTCTTAACTCATTTGCCTTAGTGACATAGTCTTGGATTGTATCAAAATTCTTGGGATCTAACATTGTGAGATCATTGTCAAGCTGATAACCTCTAATCTCATCAACTTGGCCATACAATTGACCAAAATTTTCCCAAGCCTCTTTGATTGTTTTACACTTTTCAATTTGAAAGATGAGATCTTTTGATACATATTTCCTTACTGTACCAAGAGCCATAGTATTTTTAGTGAGCCAATCCATATGAGCAACGGGATCAGCTTTAGGATCAGATGGTGCAACAACAGTTCCATCAATATAATGAGTTAATCCATTTTCCATTAACTTACTCTATGCATCAATTTTCCAAGAAGCATAATTATGTGGAGTCAACAAAGGAAACTTAGGAGAACCCATAGCAACAAAATGAAAGAGAACGAGATAGAGAGAGAGGCACAATCACACAGGACACCCCCCCAAATTCACTCAATCAAAGAACCCCCCCAAAAAAAAGATGATTTGGCACTTTATACTTAGTGCGTGTACAATGGCCACTTGCAAGCCAAGAAAAGTGGGCTTCTGATTTTCAGTATTTTACAAAAACCTTTAGTAGGCTGCAGCAGACTCAAATTACTGATACAAAAGACCAAACTGAGATCCTATCTTTACAAATGACAAAATAGGCCAAAAATGACCAAGTGTTGAAAGTACAATTTCTAATCTAATTACTACAAATTGATAGCACCACTATGAAGTTCAAAAAAAATCATGCACTTTCAAAAAAAATGGCACCTGAAAAGGAGTTCGTATGAGCCTAAACAGAGCCCCAAAAGTTGCAAAAATGGTGACAATTCAGCTACACTTGTGAGAAATCAAATTTTATAGAAAATCCACACACCAAAATCAGAAAATAATTGTACCACTATGAAGTACACAAAAAATTAGCCCAAATAAAAAAAATTGCACCAAAAAAGGCCTCAAAATGGCAAAGATATGAGCCTCTGAAGATGAACTGCAAAATCAAAAAGCTCAATGGAGAGGGGTCTGAAAATTTTCAAAAAATGGCTGATGCAATGCTGACATCATCAGTTTAGAGCATTAAATTTGATGGTTAATTGCCCATCACGAGCTGCTTTGGGTTAAATTTGACGGTCTGCTAGTCGTCACTGGTCGCCACACCAAATAGCCAGAATATTAGCCAAGCTTGACCGACATCGAAATATTCTCCAAAATATCGACTAATTCTCCAATCGGAATATTCGCATGGAATATTCTTCTCATAACGCCAATTGAAGAAAAATTTGCTGCCCGGATTTTATAAAGGAGTTGCCAGATTTTATGAAGTCAGATAGTTGGTGGAGGGTCCGCGTTCGGCCGCGGGGGCCATGGCCGTAGGCCACATGGCAGCCTGTAGACTAGTGTAGTACCTGCTTAGGCAGGTACTATCTGCGGTACCCTACTTGCGTAGGGTACTCAATATTTTTTGATTTTTGATTTAAAAAAAACTTTATACAAATTAAAAATTCTGTGAAAAAATACAATATATATATATATATATTGAAAAATAATTTTGCAAAAAATAAAATAATAATTTTTTTTTTGAAAAATAAAAATCATATCGACTATCATAATGGCTGGGCCATATGGCTCAGCCAGCAAAAAAAATTTGCCTCGACGGACAACTTGCTCCAATTTGGATGAATTGACAGTCGATTTATGGGTTTTTGGCCCTTCTGAGCATGATCGCGATGTCCTTTTTGGCTGAAAATGCTCTAAAATGGTAGCTAGCTCCTAGATCTAGCAATCACCTCCAATCTTCAACCCTTTGCATATTTGGCCTCCAATGTCCAACTGAGACGAAACAAAAGGAAACTCTGACTATCTCAGACACTCCGGATGCAATGGTGAGCTCATATCTAATGCAATAAGCTCCCAAAATGCACTTGTAATACAAGGCCAAAAATGGAACCCTCTAAGAATCTCTCCAAAAGACTAACTAAAGGCACTCCAATAGCTCTGATACCATGTAATAATTGGCTATGAAGGTAGCCACCTAAGATCTAGAGGCCTAATAGAAAGCACAAGCATAAGAGAGATAGAAACAAAATGACAAGAATAAACTATATTCTGTCAATAATGCAAATAGAATATGATGAGAAAATGTACATAGGGGACCCCTTGGTTATATAGCCAAGGTGAGAACATAGAAGGGCATAATATTATGAAAAGTTTCATAATCTTATGACATGAGACAACTATGAAAAGCTATCACTCCACCTAAAGTGGAAAAGAGATAATGTGATAATCACCACAAAAGGTGGATCACCCACAAAAGGTGGAGAGATAATCATATGATGTGTCCACAAAAGGTGTAAGTGATAAAGTAATGACATGTAAAGTCCACCAAAAGTGGAAAATCTCCAACAACCTCCTATGTGGTCCCTAAGTAAACTTAACTAAGGTGTAATTATGACCTAGGATAAGGTACAACACATTTAATTACACCAACACATCCCAATAACATCATCCAAACCCGTTATCAAAGATGATTATTCTTCTGCATCATGAGATAATGTGAACACAAATTTTAATGTTCTTAATGTTGATCCTCCCCCTTTTGAGGGAGATGATCACACTTTTGTTAAAGAGGCTAATGTTGGTAGTCCTATCAAGAAGGCTGATGGTGATCCCATAGAGGAGAATAATCCCCATTTTTGGAATAGTGCTCTCTATGTAGATCCTCCTCAAGATTTGCAAACATGTTATGGCCCTGACTTTAAACTTGTCTCTAAATATGGCTATGGGCATAAAGGTTGTGGGTGTA
Organism: Sequoia sempervirens; assembly: GCA_007258455.2. Lineage (NCBI taxonomy): Eukaryota > Viridiplantae > Streptophyta > Pinopsida > Cupressales > Cupressaceae > Sequoia > Sequoia sempervirens. Next base: position 1,008,020,745 of record VDFB02271358.1, on the reverse strand, counting down.
AAAAACAAGGCATCTAGGTCCCTATAGAATGTGTGCCTTGTAAACATAATTTGGGGCTTGGTTTCTTGTATGAACAATCTAAGCGAAAACCATGGTTGAATGTCAACATGACTTCTGCTCAACCTTGTTCTCTTGAAGTGATTCATCCTCCATCATCTACTATCTTCGTGTCTTCTTCTTGTGACTAGTCAAAATTTTCTCCACAAGAGAAAGGGTTGCTTCCTACTCCTCATTCTCTATCTAAGCAAGAGTTTATCTTGTTGAGGCTTCTCAAATCCCACTTGATTAATCTTCCTCCTCTTACACATAAGGAATTTCACAAGAATGATAAAGAAAAATATTCTTTCTATGCATACCATCAAGTGTCTGTCCATTCCACTAGTGAATGTAAAGCCTTGAAAGATAAAATACAATATCTTCTTGATATTGGTGACATCACTCTTCCATCTATTGATGCACCTATCTTTTCTTTGCATGACAAGTGATATTGAGGTTTACCTCTATCTCATCCATTCTAAGATTCTTCTCATGAGGTTCTTACACCTCCCTTCTATTGCATTGTCGCTTGCTATGTGCTATTCGTAGCTTTTCCTAATCATTGTCATTCATGGTCGTACACTATTGTGTGCAACCATACTCTTTTTGTGGTAGTGACACAATAGTATCTTGCATGGTTCGTGGCAGTGATAATTTTTTCTAGATATGTGCATCCTCCTTAAGGACCCCCTCTCTTCTCTATGTCTTTCAATTGGAGCATTCCTTTGAATGGGCCCCTTGGTGTCTTGAAGGGTTCCTGACTGAAGGAACACCCTCTAAAATCCTTCTTTTCAAAAGAATTCTTGAGTGTATTGCAATATCTGATATATGATGTCAATGTGTCTAGCTTGGGGACAACCCCACTAGACCTATCTTATATCTTCATGTCTATCTTGTGGGTAGCCTGACTAGACCTATATTTTCTGTGACTATCCTACAATGTAGCTTGTAGCAACCACAAGCTTATCTTATTAGTATTTCTCCGTAGGACTGAGAACCTATGATCCTTTGCATCAAGCTTTCCTAGCAAGACCAAGCACCTCGTCAAGGTTGTCTTACAAGACCGTGAACCTATAAGGATCTTTCACATCAAACTCTGCAGGACTGAGAACTTGTAGATATCTTTCATGTCAAGATTTTTTAGGACCAAGAACCTGTGAAACTCCCTCTTTGTAGGACCGAGAACCTATAAATCCATCTCTCTCCTTTCTTCTCTCTTAACTCAATTCTATGTATATATTAGATCAAAGACTTGGAACTTCTTCATCTTGAGTATATACTTCTTTCTCTCTTTGACATTGGCTGCTTCCCTATATTTTGCATGCATTCTTCTCTTGAAGCAATCAATTCTTACATTCTTCTCTCCATTTAAGAATTATTTTATGTGTTATTTCTTAATTTAGGGACGATGCATAGTACTGAGACAAACTTCTATATTGAGGTCTCTTTCACTTTGCTGACTCAAATCTTGTTAGTTTGTCATGTGCCTGTGTGTATATGTTTTTATATATTCTAACCCCATGATGTAGTGGTTTTTTATGTTCTAACCTTGTTGTCATGTGTAGATCTTTCTTGTCTAATACATTCATTTTGTAGGTCTTCAACCTAGGGGCATGCTTCCTTGGTTTGGAGAGCTATCTACTTCCTCTACAATATCCTTTTGGTATCATGATTTTATTTACGTTTAGTATATTTCCTTTAGCGTGCATATTAGTGTAGATTCATATGCTTGCTAAAGTGGGCGCAAAATGTAATGTCGTAAAATTTCACCCCTTGCAATTTCACATACATTTATGTATCCAATTTAGTGTCCACTCCCTTAGCATTTGTGCAGGATCATTTTAGCCCTTGCATCAACCTTTTTCACCTATTAGGATGCTCAGGACCCCCTTTTTAGCAACTACCTTTGTGCGTTAGCTTTGCATTAAACCTTGTGCTTTCCTCATTCTCACCATTTTGTAGTGTGATGTGTCTGACACTAGTGCATTGTGCGGACATCTACGCATTGTGCTAGAGTCCTACGACATTTTGATGTTCAAACAATTGTTTTTGAGTGCCTTGCCACTTGTCAACTACTTTTTTCAATGGTAACGACTTGGAATGCCTTGTAATGGCTCGAGAACCTTCTTTTCCCTCCTATTCTCTCTTTAAAAGTGTTCTTTTCAATCCATTTGGTCTTCTTGGGTTCTATATTAAACTCTCTTCTCCTTTCTTGGACATTCTTTCTCTCTTTTTGCACTCTCTTAAGCTTGCACAACTCTCTACAATTTTCTACAACACTCTCAAGCTCTCTTGGTAACACTCTTTGCAAGTCTCTTGCCTCTCACAACCCTTCCTCCTTTATCTCTCTTTAGCTTCCTCAAGCCTTGTAGGTGATATCTCTCTTATCTTGTGTCTTTGAGCATCTTGGGATTCCTCACATCCCTTGTCTATGCACTTTATAATTATGCCCATCATCTTGGCTATTTGCTTTCTTGTTTATATATCTATCTATCTATCTGGTTGTTTGTGAAGGTGGGAACACCAAAACAGGGGTTTGACTGTATAAAGCCCCTAAACAACCCCAAAAAAAATTTCTCGGTCTTAAATGTGCAAGTATCGAAGATATTCATTTGTTGGAGGCTCCATTTCTTGAGTCTTTGTGAGCACTTCCTTTATCCCCTTTAGTTTTATCATTTACTTTACTTTATTTCAGTTCTATTATTCTTTGTTCCTTCTTCACATTTCAAAAGTTCTCAGCAGTCAAAGTATAGGTAGTCACTCTACTATTCTCTATGAAATTCTTAGTTTCCGGTCTGTACGAGATGCCAACGTACCTCTGGGATTCTAGTGCATCGTGTTTCCATCTGTATGTCATGTTGTTGTCCTTGGATAAAAACTTGCTAGTCTAGCCAGAAGACATCTATGACCTACTCGTTTTGATTCTAAAACTCTCACTTTGTTCCTTGAGATATTATGAGATAGTTTAGGGTAGTTCATTCCCTAGGACTCTCTTGAGAATAAAGAGACTCTTGAACAGTGAATCCCCCTTCTCTCTCTCTATCTATATATATTAAAACTGCACTTATAGATCTACAAATTTGCATATCTTTTATGTTTTTAAAAAATGTTATTTATAAGATTAAAATTTGTTGAAGCATCAAGTTTTTTTATTTATTTTTTGGTAAATTGGCCCATATAACTTAGCTAGAATGAATCTATCTAGATGATATGTTTGACCAAAATTGGTTTTTAGTTGGAAATGCTTAAATTCACTTGTGCTGATAAATTGGTCAGAAGTGACACAGTTATGTACTTTTACCCTAATGCCCTATCCATTGGCCACAAAGTGAAGACATGAAAAAAGAAAAGAAGAGACTTTGACATGACAAAAATGATACTATATAAGAAATTGATGGACAAAAGAATGAGATTAAACACAAAAAAGACCTAAAATACCTATGTACATGGTAGGGGACATTCTACCTTTATTACTTAAAACACTCAAGAAAATACATTTATAGGATTAGAGAATTAGATACTCACATATAACAATAAATTGAATCCATAATGGTCTTATAAACTAAATGACCATTTCATGTCCTTGGTGAGAGGTTCATATGACATACAAACCTCATGAATAGTCTATCATGCAAGGCTCTCTATTCTTCACTATGCAATTTTAAATCTATTGAATCTCTCAAATGTTGTTTATGTATCCCTTCTACCACACCTTCATGCATCAGGTCAACTTCCTTACCTGTTGTTGTTTGAATATGTTCAATGTCACATGAACTTGGGAAGAGGATGTCTTAGATTTGATCCACTTTGCACAAGGTGTGAGATAGGTGAGTCTCCATCTACTTCATCTACATATTCACTTCATGAGAAAAATATTCCATGTCCACCTCCTAACAAGCAAGTTTCTTGGTTATATGATCATTTTGTTTGTGATAGAACACCATCTTTCTTAGTTGTAATTATTCCACATAACTCATCTTCCAAAGATTTCAATGGGGAAAAAAGTGATTGGTATACCTTCTTGAATTCATTTCTAGAGAGTTTTCTTTCAATTGTAGGTAGGTAGAGAGAGAAGTAACACTTTATTCACAAATAAAAGCATCATCAAATACTTCTAGAAAATAGCTTAGAATAAATATGTCATGTTGGAGGAAGTTTTTAAGAATGTCTTTTTCACCATTTGCTCACTATCCTTTTAAAACTCTTATTTGATTTCTTTTGCCTAGCTTTAGCAAGGAATATAAATTCTTGGTCGGGATTAAGATTCAATTGGTCATCTATCACAACTTGCAAATTGGAAACATACTTTGTCTTTGAGACTTACCATTTTTTCATCTCCTTATGTCATAAATATTTCAATCAAGACGCAAAAATAGACATGCTTTTTTACTTTTTATCGACCCAAGAATCATTTTCCTTCACAAAGGAGTTACTCACATTCTTCCATTTCTTCACAAAGGAGTTATTCAAATTCTTCATTATTGCCTTCATAATGTATATAATAAATTTGAACATCAATGTTCATTTGTTATTGAACAATTTTCTCTCCAACAACCCATTTTCTCCTAACATTGTGAAATTGAAACAATCATGCAGGCAAGGTAGAATTATCTATTTTTCTTTACCAAGTTCTTAGTGTTTTCAATTATCCACTTATCTTCCAAAATTTTGTATTGAATATTGAGCATCTTCCAAATAAAACATTTGTTTATTTATAGAGGTTCCACAACTTCTTCAATACTTAATATGTTTGAAGAATGTTTTGCATCCTTCTATAGCATTCCAAACAGAATCATGTTGTCTTCAACTTCAATAGCTTATTTTTGTGTAGCTTCCAAGATACATGTTTTATTCCTCTTCAATATAAATCTAATCTCATAATATAGTGCAACAATAAAATGCAAATTTAGTTGTTTGAACTTTGATGATTAGCATGTGGAATAAGTCTTGATAACCTATTGAAATGAGCCATGAATTCCCTCATATTTTCATCCTCTTTTTTTGTATTTGGAAAAATTGGAACAATGCAAAAAACATCTACGATTTTCTTGAATCTCTCCAAGAATTTATTTTTCAAATGATTCCAATCCATAATGCATCCATTTTCAATATGTCAACATTAGTCTACATTAGGCTTGGTGAGCGTTTTGAATTTTTATTTTTTTTTAAATCCTGTTTTCCAAATCCTAGAATACTACATACTATGATAAAAGCTTAATTATGGTCATTGACATCCTATGAATTCTCTTGATGTAGAGAGAGATTGACACACTCGAAACCCTCTCTAAAAATCCTCAACACAATAGCTAAACAAAATGAAGAAATTACAACTTAAACACAACAAATTGTTTGCACAAGGAAACTAATAATTTGCTCTATTAAGTAAATTTATTACAAATTATTTTCAATCAATGGACTAATGAACAGAAAATAAAACCCTTACAAACATCTAATATGCAATGAAATATCATTCAAACTCAGTCTATGCTCAACTATGTGAGCTCTTTGCAAACCATCTTACTTCCCAGCACTTCAAATTCACTTGTAATTTCTATAACTTCAATCTATTGATCTAAAACTTTCATGGATTGTTGCAAATCAGTCCCAACCTGCAACAACACACCAAAATCACCCTCACAAATAATGCTATGCCTTCCTATTTCTATCTCCTTTTCTCCTCAAACTTGCATTGCTGAAGAATGGGTTCTTCTCGTTTTACTCCTCTCTTCATGAAATTAAATTTACCTGCTTTATTTGGGCCTCTCCAATATGGCATGACCCATGTTTTTTTTGCACATGAAAATATTCAAAAATTAATTAAAAATCATTTAAAAGTCATTTCTAGCAGCCTTGTCAAAGATAGGATGTTGCAGATTTTTTCTTCCTTCTTTATCTCTTGAAAAAGCAAAAATCCAAGGCAAGTCTTGAGCATCCATTTCCAAATCCCCACTTTTTAGGGATCAAAATTTAATGTTTTTGAAACCCCCTTATCCATTTCCAACACCTCATAGTGCGTTTTAATTATTTTTCCATTTAAATGCTTTCAAATATGCTTTTTGCTTTATACCCCACCACTCAATTTGTCAAAGTTGCAAAGGAACTTAATTGATAAGTTTAAATATTGGAAGATAAATAATTTTACACCTCTCAACATGTAATCCAAGCCAAAATAAATTTATTTGAACAATCCAAAAATACTTAGCCAAAGTTTTATCTCTTTTTGTTGATACATGATTGCTAGTCACCATAGATGCTACTGCATCATCTCTCTAGAAAAAAAAATTATTTCTCCTTAAAATTGAAGGAGACCACTATACCGTGTTAATGCTAGAGGATTGAAATGGATTCCCCATGGGATAGGTGAAACCAATTCCATAATATAATTTAGAATTTAAATACACTAGGTATCTTCTTTTAACATATTGACCAATCTCCATTCCATGATAGGTTCCTTGATATTTCTACAAACCAAAATACACCAACATTTTTATCCCCAACAAAGTCACCAAAAAATGTTAGCAAGTTAATCAATCATTGTAATATTTCTCTAGCTCACCTAATGGGTAGTGATCAAAAATTGCAACAATGGGAGAAATCACTATGTGACAAGGGATTTTCCTCTATGTTTGAGAATGGTAGCTCCCTCATATGATGATTTTTTTAGGTTTTTGATACTTTCAAATAAAGGTATAAAAAGGAAACAAAAATGAAAAAGAATGGGAAAATAAAAAGAAAAGGCATATGCATAATTAAATTAAAAATTAGAGTTTAATCCTATATACACCATAAAAAATAAATTCAAATTAAATGACTTGCATTCACATGATTGTCCAAATAAAATCAAAAGATTCTTTTTTTATAATAGACATAAGAACATAAAAAAATCCTAGAAAGAAGAATGAGACATGAAGCTCTATAAAAACTTTCCAAGAATTGAATACAGACACTCAAATCCAATTTTCTATATAATTTGTAAATTTGTAAAAAATCTTCCTATACAATGTGGATTTCTACAATATAAATGTAAAGAACCATACTTTCCCATGTGCCTATTCTTCTTCCTTCTTTGCACTTGACAAATCTTTAAATAAATATAATACAATATCACAACAATGAGCATACTTTTGGATTTTATTGAAATATTGCATTATCTAGTTTATGCAAATGTAATGGAGTGAGTTTGCACCCCTCACAAATTCCCCATTTGCATCCCCTCACCTTAGAAAAATTAAACCTGATGATGCTATTCCACTTCATCCACCTGATTCCCACCCACTTGGTAGCTGTTTGTAGTGTCGGTGGGGGAATTTTTGTCGGGGACGCTAGTGCAACGCGCAAATGTCTGTGCAGTGCATTACCATCCTGACAGGATTCCCACCTCTGGAATTTGTAGAGGTGTTACTGTTGGTAGATGATCATCGCTCCCCTAAGGATTTGTGACATGGACTAACCGCCTCTCGTGGATTCGTTAACTCTAGCAGTTGTATCGAGCATTAGCAGGTCGATCTTTTGGTGCAACGGCAATTGTGGGCCAACAATTGGTATCAGAGCCAAAGGTGTCAAGTTCAAATCTCCTTGGGTAACGTTGGGGGGTTTGTTGGCAGATGGTCAGTGCTCCCCTCGAGATTCGTGACATGGACTAATCACCTCTCGTGGATCCGTTAACTTTGGTATTTGTATTAGGCATTAACAGGTCAATTTTTGGGTGTAACGACAACTGTGGGCCAACAGTTACACTTCTCCATTGGCAACGAAGAGTAATGCCCATATGCCCTTGACCAACCTCGTATGGCTCTTTTGAGCCTATATTCATGCTAAAACATCTCATTCTTCATTCAATTGGATCTTGTTGATGTGTTTTTTATGCACTTCTCAACATAGGCAGTGCGTAGGTGCACTACCTCTCTTAAAAGACAATCTTCCACAATTAGATTGCAGAACACTATCCCAAGGTCTCTAATATCAGGTCTTGACAATGCTTGGAATATCTTAGTTGTTTGATGTGATTTGCTGGAATCACAAGGCGGTCTTACAGATTAGTTACAAAGCATGGGAAGTTGGGTTTACAAATGCAGTTTCAAAGTGCTGGAAGTGAATGAACAGTGGCTGTCCACTCAACACAGCAAGCTAAAACTCATCAAGTTCATCTGATTTGGCTTTATGGTGATGCTTTGGATCCTACTCTAACCAAGGATTAAAAGAAACAGCAAAAGGAGAAGGGTTAAGAAAGCTATTCTAATCCTAAGCTACGAATGAACAGTAACAATGGTGGCTGCTAAAGTAGACAGGCTTCCTAAACTAGGTTTTGCTTGGCCAATAGAAACCTATAGTTGCACAAAACCAGTGCAATCTTCTAAGGACTGTAGATTTTCAGATTACACACACACATCATGCATATGTAATTGAACTAAGTTGCAACAATGAAGTAATGAGCTCAGACTAGCTTTGCAAAGTGACTCATCATCAATGAACCACAAAAAGCATGAGCTGGAAATCCATCAAATACTATAACAACAACACCATCATGATAGTCATTCAAGAAACTAATACTAAAACTAACATGGAAGTAGAACCATGCATGCAAGATGAGCAAAATCAAAGAGAACATCTATAAAATCATGCAATGATGTCTTCTATTGCTGCAAAATATTTTTTACAACAGCTCTCCAACCCTTACAAATGAGGGGCAAGCCCCTATTTATAGTTTTTCAAAGCCCAAATGAATGGCTAGGATCAATTTCCAATGAATGGCCCAAATTTGAATACATTAGGGTTTCACCTACCCCTCATTATCCAACAATTTTAAAATACATCATTTGTCATTTTCCCTGTTTTGTCACCTAGTGCCAGTCACTGTAGCAATTTTGTCATTTAGCTAATTGCCCTTTTCACTGTAGCAAAAACTGCCTGAAAGCTGCCTTCTTACTTGATGTGTTTACAGTGTTCTTCCTTGGATCAAATGAGCCCATGGAATTGCCTCGCTTTTTCACTTTTGGTCCTTGGCACCCTTCTTCTAAACCTGTTGATGGGTGCTATGAGGAAAAACAATGAAATGAATGGTGACAAGAGCTATGTCCATTCCTTGCTCAGCTTTCTCAATGGGTCGCCCTGACGGACCCGTGGTAGGCTCCTTGAATCCTGCGTACATGAAACGCCGTAAGTGCTTTCATATAAAAATCAAGGAAAACGTTAGTCAAATCTTGCAAAAACCTTGTTAGATTCATCCATGCATCATCAAAAGGTCATAATATTCATATTTGGAGCTCATTTGGACCATAAACATTAATCTGAGCTTCTCCAAGGGGATGAAGCAACTTAAACCTTGGCAGTTCACTTAGGGACCTCAAACACATCCCAAATCCACCAAAATTTTAGCCTCAAAATCAATAATGTGGAAATCAGACCACAATGTTCAAAACGACCACGAAGGGACGGAGCCCTGGAAACAGCCATGGAAGGGCCGGGCTCCTGGCTAAAGAGGGACGAATCCCAGAAATGGCCACAAAGGGGCCGAGCTCCAGAGGCCGGGTCGCCGGGGCCTCACAGATGTTCCAAAACAGCAAAATGGGGACAAAGCTCTGAAACCACCAAAACTTAACTGAATGTTAACGAAACTTTAGCAGTTCATTTACGCACTTCAAACACATCCCACATCCAAAAAGGGTTGCCCCCAAAGTCAAAAGTGTGGAAACGGGAGCGACGGGGGTCCACAGATGTCCGGAGGGAAAGTTTCGAAACCACAACATTCCATTTACGCACTTCAAACACATCCCACATCCCAAAAAGGTTGACTCCAAAGTCAAAAATGTGGTAGACTCGCGTCCTGAGGGGAGTGACAGGGGTCCACGGATGTTTGGAGGAAGGGAATTCCAGGAAACCATCAAAACTTAACGGAACATTGACGAAACCTTGGCAATTCATTTACGCACTTCAAACACATCCCACATCCAAAAAAGGTTGTCCCCAAAGTCAAAAATGTGGAAACGGGAGTGACGGGGGTCCACGGATTAAACAGCCAAGGAGGAAGGGAATTCTGGAGGGAAAGTTTCGAAACCATCAAAAATTAACAGAACATTGACGAAACCTTGACAATTCATTTACGCACTTCAAACACATCCCACATCCAAAAAATGTTGCCCCCAAAGTCAAAAATGTGAAACGGGAGCGACGGGGGTCAACGGATGTTTTCAAACAGCCAAGGAGGAAGGGAATTCTGGAGGGAAAGTTCTGAAACCATCGAAACTTAATGGAACGTTGACGAAACCTTAGCAGTTCATTTACGCACTTCAAACACATCCCACATCCAAAAAAGGTTGCCCCCAAAGTCAAAAATGTAGAAACGAGAGCGACGGGGGTCCACGGATATTTCCAAACAGAAAGAACAAGACAAAGGTAGAAAAAGGGACGATGGACCTCATTTCTCCGCAGATTTGAATACCCCAAGTAGGTGAATTTGGGTAGGGGATTTGATCATTTGAAGGCACATGACTAATTTGGGCTCGAAAAATAGGGCACGCAAAACAAGACAAGAGTAAAGTAGCCTGTCGGGAGCAAAAAAATGGGGTCCCTGCCTACGGCGGGGCGTGTGTGCAAAACCTGCACAACAAATGGCGACTCACTGGGGAAATGCTCTAGAGAATTTTGATGACAAACTGGAATCACGAACACAGAATTCTGGTTCCGACCTTCACACTAGGGAAAACAAACCAAACGCCCAACCAAAGGATCAAAACCACTAGCCAACCCAACCTTCAGTATGCTGAAAATCCAAGTGTGTGCAATTGCGTTAATTCCCATCTTTCAGTTGCTACAGGAACCCAAGCTCCGTGAAGTTAAGCTACATAGTTTATTCCAACTCCAAAAGCATCTAGGACATTGCCTCGCTACCAGTCAGGCGTCCATAGTCCCGATGAGGTTGTCGCTGTGATTCTCTTGAACATTGCTCTACTACCAGCCAGGCATCCATAGCCCCGATAGAGTTGCTCGGATACCCCCGAAAAGTTGAATTTTCTCTTTCTTTTAATTTTCAATATTTTTTTCTTTCTTTCTTTTCTCTTTTCAACTCTTTTAGTTCAACCCGCAAGCAATGAAGCTTGTGCTCAGGGCTGAGAATCACAGTGGCGCTGGAGCAGAATTTTAGATTTTTCACTTAACTAGACTTCACAAAAGCCCTACAGTGACCGTTAGATTTTTAAGATGTGTAAGAGCTGTAAGATTTCAGAATACATCAAAGTCGGACTAAACCAACAACTTATTCTCTTTGAATTAAACACCCAGATCGCTTGACACTAACAGAAGACCTTCACCATCCACTCTGAAGATTTGATTAGAGTTTGACAAAGAAATACGTAGGACAACCCCAGGCAATAAGTATGGTTGTTGTGCGTACAGATGTGCCCAGCTAAAAGCAAAGGGACCCCGAGCAAAGCAGCAACAAAGCGAAAGCAAATGAAAGAAAACAACCTACAAAGCGAGCAACCTACACACACCAACTAACCTAAGGAAAGCAAGAAAGCGGAGTATTTACAAGAAACCTATATTACTCAAAACGGGCTATGTACAAAGATATTTACAAAGCACTATGTTCAGGCAAGGCAAGTTGACATTAACATTCATTGGATTTTGCAGTGCATGCATAAGAAAACGGGCAATCGTTGTCGTTCTTAACCATGCAAATTTATCTTTATATTCTGAAAAAAGGAATTCAATGTTGCAACACTCAAGTTCAATCATGTCATCATGAAAAATCAACAATTGAGGAGGCTCGTAGAACCCATGGTTAATCCATAAACATGTTTGTTTTCCCTTGTTCCCATAATCAAAATAATAAGTGCAGTTATGAGAAATGATAGGGGCAAGGAAGGATAAAACCTGGATGTCATCACATGGAGGTGGTAGCATTGGACAGTCGAGAGCAAGCACAACATCCTTGATCATTGCATTGGCAGCCTCAGGCGGGCGCAGTGGAGGGTGCAACACTTCAGACATTAAGCTGGCATAAGGCTGGGAGGACGGGGTAGCAGACAACTCTTCCAATCCACCAATGGGACCTACAACCCCAGTTGGGGTTCTTCAAAAAGAAATACTTCTCCACATTGATCATTTGCAAACTTGGGATCCACTTGGTTGCTATCCTCAAACGACAGTATTCTGTCTCGTCTCCTTCCCCAAGGGCTGTCTTTATTTATGTGGTGTTCAGTGTCATGGGATGATGACATACGTGAATCTATCCTATTGCAGCCATCTGAATATGAGGGAGGATCAACAACAATCAAGGTAGAAGAACCACCAGCTAAATCATGTAATTGACCGAGCATGTCATGTCTGTTGGCAGCCATCAAAACACCCCCACCTTTGTCTTCTTCCCTTTGTTGTTCATGCATCTCATCATGACGTTCACTCATTTCCTCTTGCTCACTATCACTGTAAATGGAGAAGGAGCTCTTCTCCCAATCTGGAAACTCTAGTGCATCACTGTTCAGGGGCTCAAGGAGTATGTATTCATCACTATCATCTTCTAGGATGTGCTCTTCCTCGACATGACCATACCTCCATAGTGTAGCTCCCAATGGAAAGAAGTCATCAATCGACGACACCTCATCAAGGGGACCAAAATTCACTGCACAATCTCCCTCCAAAGACTCGCAAAAATCCCATAGTCCATGGTACACAACTGCTCTTCAAGAGGAAGAACTTCTTGGTGACTGGTGGACAACATTCCCGCTTGATCTACTTCATCACTTAGAAGTCTTAGACTATATTGTTGTCCTTCTTCTATTGCTCTCCCAACATCCTCTTGAGGTCTGCCTTCAGTTGAGCCATCACTTAATTCAAACTTTTGGTCTTCTTCTTCGATATGGACAGCAAGTAGAGTAGGTCGGGCACTTGGCTGCCTTGCTTGTTCTTTGACTTTCTTAATGGCTTCTTGGCACAGTTCACATGTGAACTCTAAGTGTGATGAATCATGAAGTCTACACCAATTTGGCAATAGTAGCACCTCTAAATCGATTTGGTATTTCATCTCCGACCAATCCTTTTCCAACTTGGAGACGAGTTGGTCATATCTTTCCACTATCGGGTCCTCATCATCATTTGAAAAAGAAGCTTGATAGTAGACAGTCGTGGCGAGTGGTTGTTCCCACTCCAAACTTTCATTTTCAGATTCTCGATCACTGTCATTGACGAAGGAGAGGTCTTCTAATTTGATTTCACTTATACCTTCGTCATCATTTTTTGCTGCTCCAATGTTGTCACCCTTTTCTTCTTCTTGTTCTTCAACATCTTCATTGGTTGTCCCAGCATGCATGGCTGCAGACTTCATTGGCTCATCGTCACCTACCAATTGCTCTTCTTCTAGAGTGGAGGACTACTCTTCTTCGATGGAGGGGAAGCCTACTGAACTGGTTACAATAAGATTTTCATCAATGCACTTTGCTGCCCCAAGACTTTCAGCTCCTCCCTCTTGGTTTTCATTTTCTGTCTGTTGTCCCAACACCAACTTGTGTCCAATTTCTTGGTTCATCCTTATTTTGATATCCTCCAAATGTTGACAACTCTTTTGCCTCATGGGATAACTTCTCTTTATTGGAAGTTGGCTGCTCCAACTTGTTCGAACAACCCTTGGCTTGAAAAATGATGTTATCACATAATGGACACATAAATTCTGAATGTGGTGCATTGTGAAATCTACACCAACTTGCCATTAGTACTTCCCCCAATCTCGGTCCATCCTTGCTGCTCAAATGTTCCTAGATCAGCTCCTTAAATGCTTTGGTTGCCATGGTTGTCAATTCTTCCTCCGAGTCTGCAAGGGCTAAAGGCTGATATATTTCCCAGAAGGGGATTTCTCCTTGCAAGACCTTTTCAATTTTTCTCAAAAAAGTCAGACACTCCAACTCGTTGTGCCTATGAGTGCAATGGATCCGACATCTATCTGCCAACGCGAATTGCTGCAATGGCTTCTTCAGTCTCTTATTCAAATGTGCATGCAACTGAGTGATGTCAATTTGTGCATGCTGCTCCATTTTGACTCAGCTTCTTTTGCCTTCAGAATTTTTTGATTTTTAGCATTAAAAGAGATCTCCTTATCTCAGATTTCTTCTTTGAAAGTGCTCTTTTCGATTTCCAACTTTCATCTTTGTAGCCTCAACATGTCATGCCCTCCTTCTAGCGCCAGTTTTGTTGATGTGTTTTTTATGCACTTCTCAACACAGGCAGTGCGTAGGTGCACTACCTCTCTTGAAAGACAATCTTCCACAATCAGATTGCAGAACATTATCCCAAGGTCTCTAATGTCAGGTCTTGACAGTGCTTGGAATATCTTAGTTGTTTGATGTGATTTGCTGGAATTACAAGGCGGTCTTACGGATGAGTTACAAAGCATGGGAAGTTGGGTTTGTAAATGCAGTTTCAAAGTGCTGGAAGTGAATGAACAGTGGTTGTCCACTCAAAACAACAAGCTGAAACTCATCAAGTTCATCTGATTTGGCTTTATGGTGATGCTTTGGATCCTACTCTAACCAGGGATTAAAAGAAACAGCAAAAGGAGAAGGGTTAAGAAAGCTATTCTAATCCTAAGTTACGAATGAATAGTAACAATGGTGGCTGCTAAAGTAGACAGACTTCCTAAACTGGGTTTTGCTTGGCCAAGAGAAACCTACAATTGCACAAAACCAGTGCAATCTTCTAAGGACTGCAGATTTTTAAATTACACACACACATCATGCACATGTAATTGAACTAAGTTGCAGCAATGAAGTAATGAGCTCAGACTAGCTTTGCAAAGTGACTCATCATCAATGAACCACAAAAAGCATGAGCTGGAAATCCATCAAATACTATAACAACAACACCATCATGAAAGCCATTCAAGAAACTAATACTAAAACTAACATGGAAGTAGAACCATGCATGCAAGATGAGCAAAATCAAAGAGAACATCCATAAAATCATGCAATGATGTCTTCTATTGCTGCAAAATGCTTTTTACAATAGCTCTCCAACCCTTACAAATGAGGGGCAAGCCCCTATTTATAGTTTTTCAAAGCCCAAATGAATGGCTATGATCAATTTCCAATGAATGACCCAGATTTGAATACATTAGGGTTTCACCTACCTCTCATTATCCAACAATTTTAAAATACATCATTTGTCATTTTCCCTATTTTGTCACCTAGTGCCAGTCACTATAGCAATTTTGTCATTTAGCTGATTGCCCTTTTCACTGTAGCAAAAACTGCCTAAAAGTTGCCTTCTTACTTGATGTGTTTATAGTGTTCTTCCTTGGATCAAATGAGCCCATCGACGATTGGCATCAATGGATTGGTTGCCCCTGATGGGCGTACAGCTACCTTATGCTTTCTTCAAGGCCACCTCCTTGCATTTTTGTCCTTGGCCTTCTTGGCACAGGCCTTCTTCTAACGCCGACCCTGTTGATGGGTGCTACGAGGAAAGACAATCATGAAATGAATGGTGACAAGAGCTATGTGCATTCCTTGCTCAGCTTTCTCAATGGGTCGCCCTGACGGACCCGCGGTAGGCTCCTTGAATCCTACGTACATGAAACGCCGTAAGTGCTTTCATACAAAAATCAAGGAAAACATTAGTCAAATCTTGCAGAAACCTTGTTAGATTCATCCATTCATCATCAAAAGATCATAATATTCATATTTGGAGCTCATTTGGACCATAAACATTAATCCGGGCCGCTGGGGCTCCACGGATGTTCCAAAACAACCAAAGGGGGATGAAGCTCCGAAACCATCGAAACTTAACGGAATGTTGACGAAACCTTGGCAGTTCACTTAGGGACCTTAGACACATCCCAAATCCACCAAAATGTTAGACTCAAAATCAATAATGTGGAAATCGGACCAACGGGGGTCCACGGATGTGGTCCCAAAAATCTGGAGGCCGGGTCGCTAGGGCTCCACGGATGTTCAAAATGGCCAAAGAGGGACGGAATCCCGGAAACTGGAATGAAACTCTATGCACCCAAGAAACAGGCATTCTCATCCTAAAATCAAAAATGTTGTTGGGAATCGAAACTGAGAGAACCTTAAACGGATACCGTTTACACAACGTATGAAACAGATGGGGAAAACTTGCAATTCAGCAGCCCAAAACCCCCCCTCGGCAGGGGCAAAACAACAAAAATGTGCCTTTCGGCGACCTTCAAAAACAAGTGCACCAAACAGCAAGAACAAGACAAAGGCAGAAAAGGGGATGGTGGACCTCATTTCTCCGCAGATTTAAATACCCCAAGTAGGTGAATTTGGGTAGGGGATTTTATTGTTTAAAGGCACATGACTAATTTGGGCTCGAAAAACAGGGCACACAAAACAAGACAGGAGCAAAGCAGCCTGTCGGGAGCAAAAAAAAGGGGGTCCTTGCCTACGGCGGGGCGTGTGTGCAAAACATGCACAACAGATCTCTACACACTTCTTCAAGCTTCTTCACTCTCACTTCACGTTTCTACACACTTCTTGAGCTTTTTCATAGCACTCTCCACCATTGTTGAAGTTCTAAGGAATTACTCTGCTAGATTTCACTCTCGTTGTTGTGACAATGATTGCACTTACAAGCCTGGGAGCTTATATCTCCCTTCACGTGCTCAAGGGAACCTTGCTTGGGAGGTGATATCCATCTTATTTAGCATTTTCATTTGATTTTGTAGCATAGTTTTGTTACTACTTCTTAGTAGCACTTTCTTCCATTACTCTATTTATCACATTTTCTATCTCATGGCTATTTTGGCTATCTATGGAGGTGGGAACATCGAAACGGGGGTTTGACTATGGCAAGCCCTGAAATAGTCCCAACATTTTTCCCCGTTCTGCTATGTGTAGGTGATCGCGTTCGTGTGAGGCTTGTGGGTGGATGGACCATTCATAAGTTATATTTCTACCACCTTTTTACTCATATCGGCTTCTCTTTTCAAGTTAAAGTATTCTTCTTGCTTTCTATCGCTACATAAACCTCTATTTATCAGGTTGTAGTTAGTTCCTTGTTTAGTATTAACTATATTCCATAATCTTTGTCCATATGGATGCCAACGCTCGATCAGGATGCTAGCACGTTGCGTCGTTGTTTGGCTTCTACATTGGGGTCCTTTGGCAGAGAGTTGTGGAGGTCTCAATTTTGGCTCATGAATTTACTCACCTAATTCCCTAAACCTCTTGGGTTTGCAGAAGGATAGTGGTAGATCAATCACCTTTCCTTTTCACCCTTTTGCAACATCAAACTTTCCTTCAACAACCCTTAGCATGAGGTAGATTAGGGCAGTTGATCGTTCTAGACCCTCCTGTGACCCGAGGCCCTAAGCGCTCAGTCCCCCTCCTCTACATTTTGGTGAACCTGACGTGAACCATTCCAGTTCCGTTTTGTAGTGTTGAAAGACCCTTCCCTCGTGTTCTAGGAGTGTTGTGGGTGTGAGTGTTGTAGGGAACCTAGCCTTGCAACCCAACCTATGACCCCTAGTGGCGTAGCTAGGAGGATTCCTAACCGTTAAAATGAAAAACCTTGAGTGGGTCATCGTCTAATTATGAAACCCTTGGGGGCTCCTACGAAAGTCCTGTCTAGTGTACACAAAGATGGCTTCCTTCTTACATCTGCCCATCCCATCTGTGCAACCTATGAGTGGATCTCCCACCATAGCATTCGCCTCACAATATTTTTTAATGAACACTAATAGAGAACCATCTCCCTTGTACATCCCCACATGTATCAATGGGAATACCATTACTGGTTTTCTCGTTGATGGGCTACATGTCGGGTGAATTTCATTATAGAAGAGATCATGTTAATAAATTTTTTACATAAGGATGGATATGATGAGTCTAGAAGCACTATATGTACACACGGTGGGATTTTCGTCCCTCCCATCAATTGTATCACCTTGCCAGTTCTGGTTGGGCCTAGGGCTGTGAATGCACTCTTTGATATCATCCCAGGGTCTGAACTATTTGGAGTGCAACTAGGTATTCCTTGGCTAGTATCCATGAATGCAGTTCCCTTAGTAATTCATAAGCGCTTGAAGTTTTCCCATGAGGGTTTTGTGCATGTAGTCCACAACATCAATTACAAACCAAAGATTGTGCATAGGGGCTACTCACTTGATCACTTCTGGTCTGCCCCTGTTGGCCTGCTCCCTCCTAGGATGGAATTTTTGTATTGAACTTATGTGAAGTACAAGAGTGGGGGCATAACACCAAAAGTGAGATACCATCCTTCTCCCTATGCTATTTCACATAGAGCTTACATGATGGCAGAGCATGAGGCTACCTCTACTACTCAAAAAATAGAGGAGAAGCCTGCCCAAGGCCCTTCTTCTTCCTCCTCTGTTGTTCCACCTGTTGCTTCCTCTCACCTTGTAGTGGCACCATCTACTTCCACTCCTATGCATTTTTTGGGGAGTCCGATGGTGCCCACTTGGAAAAATGCCAAGCATCAGGCATTCAAACTTCCTGTCTTACCCATGGTGCCTTGACCCATTTTGTATGGTAAGGGGAAGGGTCCTCGAGGAATGTCTTTTGCATCTCGACCTTTGTAGCCTCCTACCACTCCTATCTCTAAGGTAGTGAATGGGAAGAGGCCCATTGTTGAGGTGCTCGAGCTTGCTCCCCCACTATTGTTGTATCTGCCTCTCCATCTCTTCGTCCTGTTCCCATCTAGGAGCCACTCTCCATCGGAAATAGCTATGATGGATACTTTGATGGATGAACAACAGTCTTCCATCCCTTCTCAGGATGCAACATCTAGCTCCCAAAGTCATAGAAATTTCCTTGCATGTGAGTGCAAGCGTCAGAGGAAGGCTCTAGCCGCTAAGTAGGCCACCTTGTAGAAGAAGAAAGAGGAGCCAACAACTCCCTCTTTGGCATCTTCTATTGTGTCCTCTTTCGCTCTTTCTGCTTCAGTTCCCTCTGCCTCAATCTTGATCCTAGCTCCCCCTGCAAGCGTGAATGATCCTCACCCAAAGAGGGTGCAAGTATTCTTTACTCCTTTAGTTGAGCCTCCCCTTTTGATGTCCCTTCCAGACATCCCACCCTTTTCAAAACTTGTAGACATATTGAATACCTTGATTGTGTCCACTACAATTTTCTCCTCTTCCTCCTCACCCTCTTCTTCATTTGTGAGGATTTTGCATCCTTCGATGAAGCAAAAGATGGAGGATGACCTTGCTTGCAATGGGGGTTAGAAGAAGGGTCCACCTTCTTCAGAGGTTGGTTTTGTGTTGGCTTGCACTGTCCTAGTCACAAAGGCAACCTTGACGTCCCCAGAGTTTTCCACTGCTCCCAAATCATTCGGTGAGGCTACTAGTGGATCTCAGGTGCCACCTCCATCACCTGCTGAGTTGACACATGGTACTCCTATAAAGTGCATGTACAAATTTGTAGATGATGTCCTAGTACGAGATCATTGATGTTCACCTCATAAGAACTTAGTAGAGAAGACCTTGAAGGGCCTTCTTCCTTGGCTCTTGTTGCAAGAGGGTCGGAGGGTACCCCCCTTGATATTTCACCATTGCAGGCTTGTATGTCCTTCCCTTATGATGATCTAGATTGGGAGAATGAAAACCCCTTGGTTCATGAGGACTAGGGGGGCACCTCTTCTTTATCTGTAGATTAGATTGTGTGTGTGTGTTGTGTTCCCCAGTGCTTGTTTTATATGTTCCTAGATGACCTTTGTCACCCTTGTAGGTGCTTGGATACAAAGTGTTTTTATGTTGTAAAAATTCTTCTATTTGTCACATCATTCTTCTCCTTGTCGTGTATTGATTTTCAAAAATTGGGGATGATGCAAAGTATTGGGGGAATTTAGGCCTCCCTTCCATGTTGACCCAATTTTTATTTTCATTTTGTTTTCACATGCCTAATCTTTTATTTTCAGATCCCCTTGGTCTGGGTTGATGATATTTTATTTATATATTATTATATCTATGTATCTATATTTATGAGCAAATCAACCCCGAAATATCAGATCCCCTTGTCTCTTGTTCGATATGTCATTATTTGTCCTTTCTTTCATCTTTATCTCTTCTTTTTTTGCTTTGTGATGTTTTGGTGCTTATGTGTTGTCCCTCACGTGTAAGACAAAATTACCACGGTTATATCTTGTTATGTTCTATGGGCCACAACATCACTTTCATTCTTTTTTTTCTCTCCTTAGGATGTCACGTGCCTCCGTGTTCAACACACACCATCCTAAGGGGGGCTATCATGCTATTTCGGTTTTCAAAAGGTTTATTTGATGACCAATGAATCTCGTCTTGAAAATTGCATTCTTCAACATGAATCTCTAGGTGAATTTTTATTTCATCTCAGATTCATAAGATAGAATCCGAACTTTCCCTTGCAAGGGAACATTCTTTCTTTCAAATTCCTTGATGAAATGAATCTTTCAGAAGGAATCCTTGATGCTAGAATCATTGGAAATTTTTTTTGTCTCTTTTCAAAAATGTTATCACTTTCAAACAAAGCATCCCTTGAGTGGACCCCTTTTCTTTTGAAGGGTTCTCGAGGGACCCCTTTGAAATCTCTTCCTTCAATTGTTGATTGTCTGCTTGCTTGCCTGTGTGGATTTTTTTTGACATCTAACATGTTTTGTCTAAGGATTAACATGTTGCTTTGTAGGTGCGCTTGTGAAGTTGCTTTTCAATTGACCTTGTCGGACCAAGTACCTATAAGGCCCCATCAGACTCTATGGAGCCTCTCAAACATCTAGCTTCCTTCAAGACCAAGCACCTGGGGGCGCCTCCTTTGCAATTCTAAGGACCTGTGAAGTGCATACATCCTGTGGGATCTCTTTGTTCAACTCTGTAGCTTCAAGGACCTCTGAAGCGCTTACATCTCTCGGCGCATGTTTGTTCAAATCTCCTTGGTTTTGAGAATCTGTGGAGCCAACTTTTCTTCATGTGCTTTCAAGTGGGTCAGAGTGCAGTCTACTTCCTCGACGCTTTAGGTATGCTTTCTTTGAACTCTTTTGATCTACTTTACCTCACACCCAGTAGCACATATGCTCGCTAAAGTGGGGGAAAAATGTAATGGAGTGAATTTGCACCCTTCACAAATTCTTAGTTTGCATCCCCTCACCTTAGAAAAATTAAACCCGACTATGCTATTCCACTTCATCCATCTGATTCCCACCCACTTGGCAGCTGTCTGTAGTGTCAATGGGGGAATTTTTGTTGTGGACGCTAGTGTGACATGCAGATGTCTATGTGGTGCACTATCGTATTGACAGGATTCTCATCTTTGGAATCTGTAGAGGCATTACACTTCTCCATTGGCAATGAAGAGTAACGCCCCTATGCCCTTGATCGACCTTGAATGGATCTTTTGGGCCTCTATTCATGCTAAAACATCTCATTCTTCACTCAATTGGATCTCTACACACTTCTTCAAGCTTCTTCACTCACTTCACATTTCTACACACTTCTTGACCTTTTTCACAACACTCTCCACCATTGTTGAAGCTCTAAGGTGTTACTCTATTGGATTTCACTCTCATTGTTGCAGCAACGATTGCACTTACAAGCTTGCGAGCTAGCATCTCCCTTCACATGCTCGAGGGCACCTTGCTTGGGAGGTGATATCCATCTTATTTAGCATTTTCATTTGATTTCGTAGCATAGTGTTGTTACTACTACTTGGTAGCACTTTCTTCCATTACTTTCTTTATCGCATTTTCTATCTCATGGCTATTTTGGTTTTTCATGGAGGTGAGAACACTAAAACTAGGGTTTGATTGTGACAAGCCCCGAAATAGCCCCAACATTTCTCCCCATTCTACTATGTGTAGGTGATTGCATTTTTGGGGAGCTTGCAGGAGGCTAGACCATTCATAAGTTATATTTCTTCCACCTTTTTACTCTTATTGACTTCTCTTTTCAAGTTAAAGTATTCTTCTTACTTTCTCAACATTTTAGCTCTTTTATGCTTTTTGTTGTTACATAAACCTCTATTTATCAGGTTGTAGTTAGTTCCCTATTTAGCCTTAACTGTATTTCATACTCTCTATTCGTATGAATGCCAATGCCTGACTAGGATGCCAACGTGCCATGTTGTCGTCTATCTTTTGCATTGGGGTCCTTTGGCAGAGAGCTATCAATGTCTTAGTTTTGGCTCAGGTATTCGCTCACCTGATTCCCTAAACCTCTGAGTTTTGCAAAAGGATAGTGGTAGATCAATCACCCTTCCTTTTCACCCTTTTACAACATCAAACTTTCCTTAAACAACCTTTAGTGTGAGCTAGATTAGGGCAGCTGATCATTCTAGACCCTCCTATGACCCGGGGTCCTGAGCGCTCAGTCCCCCTCCTCTATAGGAAATATGAATTATAACATAATATTATAAAGTAGCCAAAATTCAACATTAATTTGGGTCTCTTCAAAGGGAGCCTTCATTATTTTATTTCAACACTTTCATCTCAAGTCTTGTTGGTAACCAAATTTGTCACTATAGATTTTTAGTATGACATGTCCAATGGACATTGACAAAGAGTTTCAACAATTGGATAAGTTTTTATTAAGCTAACAAATTTCCTTTGTGTTTGAGAGGGGTAGCTCCCTTGTATGATAAGAATTTTGGATTTCAATATACTTTTAACCAAAAAGTACTAAAAGGAATGGAGAAAAATCTTTAAAAAGAAAGTGACTTATTGAAACCTTGATAGTAGACACACAAATACTTTCTTAGATTTCACAAACTTATTTAAAACTAGAAAGGATTCATCATAAAATCGAGGACTACATTCTAAATTATGTGTACTATAAAAATCAACAAATCTAAATTAGGATACCAAGAAATGATTGTATTTCAATATATTATTTTAGAAATATGACTAATTATTTTCACAAAGAAGACTCAGAATAGCAAAGACCATTATCAATTTGACATACAAAAGATTAATAATGATACACATAAAACACCATGAATCCATTTTCAAGTTTATTTCTATTTCTTTGTAGAATTACACAACTCCATAACCCCATTACAAATTTTGTGAGAGAAAAAGTCCTTTTACAATAGGAAAAGCCTTGTATACATAGGCTTGATTCCTATAACTTCTTTATAACTACCTCAAAACAACTTCTAGAAATTTTGAGAAAATAAAATAAAATTTATTTTAGTTAGATTTTGCTCAACTTTCTTAGAAATAAAGCTTATTTTCTAAATTTTGATTACAACAGGTGACATAAGCCACCTTTACAAAAAGATAACTTAGAACCCAAAATTTGTGACTTGTGACTTAATTTTTCAGAAATAGATCAAACAATTAGCCTTATTGAGGAATTAATTTTACTTATAGATGTATTATCTCTAGCACCTTCTAGATAAATCCTTTGCATTGTGGATTCTTTTGATGTAGGGAAGAATTTTTCTTTGTACACTCAAAACAACTTAACAACTGAAGCAATGAACTTGTTTTTAGGAATAACAACATTAGTCATTTGGAGTTTCCAAGTTGATTGACCATTCAAAACATTATCTAAATCATGATAATAGTTAGATAAATTACCAAGACATATATGCTAGTCAACTTCTTCATCACTTCTACACTGAAAACTTGTTTATTAAACAACTTCATGTCAATCATATCTTTAAATTCTTGATAGTTTGAAAATCCATAGATTGAATTTCACCCTTTGCCATTATACCAGAGTTGATTGATAAAAAATCATCTTGAAGTTTTGCTTTTACCTATTCACAAGTTTTAGAAGTTTTTATTGCTTATTCAAGGTTTGTTTTATGATAATAACTTTCATTTTACACCATAAAACCAACAATTGGATTGATTCTCTTCCATGCTTGAAAAAAACTTTTCAACAATCAGGATGCTAGCATATGTTTTGACCACTTCCTTGAGATCTCTCAAAATTCCTTGCCACGCTAACTCTTTTTCAACTACTACTTTCTTTACCTCTACTTCATCATAGATTTTCTTGGCTTCTTCAATGAAATTCAGGGCATATGACTTCATTTGTTCTACCCACTTTTTAGTCACTTTACCAGATGATCGATATTTGTAAACATTTTCAATGATCTCTTTTTCAACACTGCCTTCAAAAACAGGATCTATAAAAGTGGGAACTGCATCTGTAGGTAAGGTAGAAGTGTCCGCAATGGATCTAAGATATGAAGTTAAAACATGTACTTTTTGTTTCAATTGATCATTTGTGTGCTTCTCTTTTTTTTGTCCTTTCTAACAACTTGGCAGTTGACACTCGAAAATTGTGGATGTCACCTTCATGAGTTCAAAGGCCAAGATCCATCTTAGTGATGTTGAAATCATCTTCAATGGTTTCATCATTCTTCTTTGAAATAGGAAAGTTGCAACTTCAACATACATGTTTCCTAATGAAGAATCTATTACCAATCTGGATGTGACCTTTATTTTCTTTGGTTTATCAAAATTTTGAAACAAATTGACAACTGTATCAAAATATAGAATGACCAACTGGATGACACTTCTTTTGTTCAATAAGCTTTGTTGCAGCCAAGAGCAAGCAAAAATTTGTGAAGAAACTATAATATCCATAGATGATGGATTAAATTATGTAGGTGGATTTGGAACGAATGGGAAGGAAACATCTTCAGAAAGTGCATTTATGGTTGATGAAGGTGGGGCTTGCATCATAGGAGGGGAATGAGACATATCATGACGAGGAGATATGGTAAGAATGGAAGGAGAGATAGTTGGCAATTGCTCATCACCACAAGGATGGTTCGTAGGATCTACGTATTCCCTTCTCTCAACTTTTTGTTGTATGAGATTCAATGATTTTTGTTTTATCTTTGATATCTTCTTCAGTTTTGAATCATCTCAACATGTACGTTTAAAGTTCTTTTTCTTATATGGATCTTCATCATCACGACCTCCTTGAATATCTTTATGAGAATTAGTAATCAAAGTAGAAGCTTGAGAAAGAGAAGATAAAGATGAACCTTCTTGTTTAAATAATTTCTCTTTCATTGAGGAATCACCTTTGCTTGGAGGTTTGGTAGTTGTCACTATGGTGACTTTCTTCTTCATCCAATCTTCTCACCTTCTGAAAACATGAGTAGTCCTTTCACCAAGTTCACTGATTTCCTCATTTTCCCAATTGATAGGTGGCAAAGGTTTTATTTGAATCTCTTCAAAATAAAGAGGATCAATCAAATCTGACATATCATCTTTAATCCCTTTTGCATCTCAACCAAGTCTGAATCTTTTATTCTATTCCAGAGTTATTCTCATCCAATATCTTTTTTGCACCTCATAATCATCTTCACAATCCTCCCAAAAGTCTTTAATTTTTGGAAAATGATAATAATCCCACACCAAGATTTGTTATGTTACCTTTGTTATCAAAGGGAAACCTCATGGTGTAAAAGTATACGTTCAATTTCACTAACGATTGCTCAATGCTTTAAGCATCAGAGGAGAGGAAGATCTACAGTTATAATGACCAAGACCAATGGGAAAAAGAATACCAATTTTCTTTCTATCTTTGCAATTTTTATTTTTTTTATCACACCAATATTTCTACAAAGCTCTATCACAATAGGTTTATCATCTATATATCCTGGCAATTTATATAGATATCCATCAAATCCCCCAACTTACAAATAGGTGAATCTCAGAAACTAAATGAAATAACTTCCATATTTCCTGATAAGACTTGTTGTCTTTGGAGATATCCTAGATCCAATGTTTCCTTGAAGTACTCGTACTGTCAACATAGTGAAGGCATCATTCAAGTTGACTGAAAGCTCTTATAAACTCTATTCAAGTTGCAACTGTGGATAAAAATCATAGATCTTTGTCATGCTGTCATATACCCCTCTGGTGTTGAGTCCTAGCCAAGTCTTCATACTTGCGATTACATAGAAGAGGTAAGAAGACATGTAGAAATGTTGGTTCAATTCAAATTGAGTTAATTGATTATGTAAATTATCACTGATATAATACTTTCCCTAGTTCCAGCACATATGATAATAATGAAGAGATACATCCAATCTTTCAAACTCACTTGAGTTCCCAATTCCCATCAACCTTTGAAGTAGAACAATCATATTGGAAACATCTTCAATGAAGTGGGGCCTATTAAGAACCTTTGACAGTTGAGATCTACCTCCTTGGGGGTACTAGTAGCCAATTTCTGGCTATGATGTTTTGGCATTGGTTTCTCTTCTCAGTGAAATATTGTTGTGCAATCTCTTTGTTTATGCTTGTAAACTGATCTTTGACAGGTAGTCTGAGAGAGACTGGCAAAAAGCATGGAAACATTGGCTTGAAAGCTTCAATCACCTTTTCAACAAAACTATTTCAAATGTATTCTGAAACCATTGCTTCTCACTTGATGAAATCTCTTCCAGGAAGTTTGGCAAACAATTTTTGTGCTTCATCAATACCTCCACATTTTGCATGCATGTCTACAATGCCGGCTGTAACACCTTTACGCTAGCCAAATGTATGTTTATTTTATTTTGTTAAAGTTTCTAAAGCTTTTTCAACAAGTCTTTTTCATGATTATTATATTCCATTCCATGAGATAATATTTCTTTAAAAATGCTCTTTAAAACAGCTCACGCGCTCTGTCTATGCTTCTCATTTCTGCATACCTGCACGTACTAGTGTTTTATTGAACAACTCGCAAATCCTGTCTACGCTTCCATCTTTTGCATGCGAATCTGCCAGGGTGCGAATAGTGGAACAGGGTGTGAATGTCCAATAGAATAGTGCAGTTTATAACTTATATAGAGGGTTTCTGAGCTATGTTAGCAAGTTTTCTTTAGGGCGGGGTTTTGGAATTTGCTTTTTCATGTAAGCGGGGTGCCCCGCTTGCATGCTTGTTAAGTGTTACATGGCTGCAAACAAATCACGTACCCCTGAAAAAGTTTGATTTGGAATTAAACAATGTAATGCACATGGGGTTTTCGACTGCGTGTGCAATTTAGTAGCTACAAAACTACAATTGAAGTTTATATGCCCACCTGTTGATATTTGATCCAACTTTTCAATCATGACAACTCCGACCTTTTGATCTTTTAGACTTCTAACTTCCATCTGTAATTCGAACTCTTCGTTTTTAAGCTTTGGATTTTTTATTTATGATTGCAGGATTTTTTAACATACAATGACAAGATAAAGCTTCATGACATTTATAGTATTCAGGTCTTCAAAGATTATGAGTATGTTTGTAATAGCTCAAAGTAATGATCAAAGCTTGTATCTCTATATTTTAATACTTCATTGAACTTTAAATTTATGAATTCACATTAACGTTCTATCCTTTTGTGTTTTAGAATTTTAATTTGAAATCATAATTGCACACTCTGTCTAGATTTCTAACTTGTAAACATATATGAGAACTTTGTCTCTTAATACTATTTGCAAGAATGTTCTAATCATTGACATAAAAGCTACAAACACATGAATGGAGTCCAAAGGCACCCTTAGATAGATTACAAAGGTTCTCCTGAAGTTTGAAACCCATGTGAACATATGTGAATATTTCTTGTTTTGCTAACAATCTTGATAACAATATTTGGAGGCACAATAATCAATCTAAGATTGAATTTTGAAATATATCTCTTCAATAATTTGAAGGGAGACCACTAGAGATGTCTTTTTTTATCCATCATTTGTAGGATGAATTATAATCGATATCCAATTACTACTTTATCAACCTTTTGAAGAGTTGCAATGCAGTTAGTTTAGTATAGTATGGTGAAAGACTAAGATCTCCATCAAATTAGGTTAGAAGCGAATTTATACAATATGAGTCATATAGGCAAGATGAATTAATTGCACCTCATAAATTCTATCATCTTCATAAGATTTTTTTAAGACTATAATCCATCATCTTTTAACTATGAAAATAAGAAAAACCTTGCCTATAAATTATTAACCACTATAATGCACAATCCTTCAAAATTCTTGTAATATCAATTAGTGACACATTTACACATGACTTATATGACCTTCAAATGAACTTGATTTTATGATTTCCATGCACATTTAAGTGCAACACATAATCATGACTGACATTGCTTGCAACTCAACAAATACTTTCAACTTGATCAAGTTAAGAAAACAAAAAGAAATTATGAATGAGTTGAATGTTAAGGTTAAAGTTTAACGACAATATGCGATAACATGAAATCTTCTACATAACAACTATAGCTCTTCCCTATCTCTAGAGAACTCACAAATACAACCAAAGGCTCACCTCTTTGGAAGATTTGATCATTATACTTTTCTTCGTATATTAAGTTTCAACTAAGTATCCTTAGTAATTAGATCATGTTAATTGAATATATAGAAGAATATGGTTGACTTCTATTTCCCTCCCTAGAAGGTAACCATTTTAGATTACCTATTTGTTTACTAAGACTCAACCATGCCTAAGAATTTCCTTTACTCTATAACTGATAATTCCATCTTAGATTACCTATTTGTTTACTAAGACTCAACCATGCCTAAGAATTTCCTTTACTCTATAACCGATAATTCCATCTTAAGGAATCTACCATGACCTTAAATATATTTAGATTGAATGATGTTAACCACATGTCTCTTCCACTTTTCTAATACAATAGACCCTTCAATTTTTAGATGACTATATCCAGAATGAAGATGATATATAGATTCTTCCTAATTTACTTTGAATGGATGTTGCAAAACAAGCAACCACTTAGACATCCATATTACAATTTTAGAATTCTATGACAATTTGAATTAGTCAATGACAACTCTCCACATATTATTTATTGGTGCTCCAAAATATTCCCTATATTTCTTAAGAATACACTTATCAGACCTTTAGCCCCTTGGATACAAAGTGGGATAATCGTTCAAGAAAGCATCTCATATATTACAAAAGAACATTTTTGCATATATTGTGATAGAAGACTAATGTGAATCTAGAGTTTCTTTAAGTCTTATTAAATACAAAGTAAGCAATTGAAACCTAATACAAAAAAATGTATTTTATTAAATATTTAAAAGGGAAGTTCTTTCAACTTTGCATAAAACAAGAAAACTTAACACAAAGATACCCTACTTTGGACTCCCTAGAGTTTATTATTATACATCGCTAAATTCAAAATGTAGCAAAACATTGATCATTAAACTAGGAAGATAACTCCTATTTTATACTAGGAGGACAATGCTCAAATCACATGGATGATTGATATTTATCTCAATTGCATTACATCTTTAAAATAATTATTTGACAAAGATGTTAGCAATTTTCTTTGAAGTCAAGAAATATTAGAGATCGATACCTTACCCATGTTAAGCTCTTGAATGTAGTTCATGTGAACCTCTATGTTCTTGGTCTAATGATGGTGGACTGGGTTATGTGAAATCTACACGACACTTTGGTTTTCATAAGCTATGATAGATGGCCATCTGAACATGATACCAAACTTAGTGAGAATGTGTTATAACCAATTATCTCGTCAATGGTAGCATTAACATCCCCCTAATACTTGGCCTCAATGGAAGATAGAACAATAGAAAATTGCTTCTTTCTTGACTAACATATAGAACCCAAACCAAGTGAGAAGTTGTAACTTGAGGTGGACCAACAATCTTGAGAATCACTCACATGTATACCCTACCAAATCAAGGTCAATACTCAGAACATAGTGAATACCATTATTGTGAGTACCCCAAATGTGATGAAGAATCCTCATGGATATTTTTTAACTCTTCAACTCATGGGGCTCTTGCATAAACTAAGAGACCATGCCCAAAAAATATGAAACATTGGGCCTTGTGTGAGTTAGATAAATGAGGCTCCCTAACACTTTGTTGATACAAAGTACCATTAGCCAATGGTGAAGAGCACTAAGCCTCAAATTTCACTCCCAATAAAAGGGAATCAAAGTAGGCTTGCAGTTAGTCATGTGAAACGGTGAGAGAAAATCAAGAGAATACTTGTGTTGTGTAATGGTAACCCCAAAAGTAGACTGAGATATCTCAGTCATAAGAAAAAAGTGTAACAAGCATGATTTAGTAATAGAAAAACTATCATAAAGGGTAATTTCATTGTTGCAATGGATGAAGAATTCCCCATGATCAAAAGGCCTTCAAAATATAAAACTAGAATGGTGAGAGAATCATGCTAATACAAATGTAGATGTTTGGATTAGAATGGCAATGAGAAAATATAATTGCTAGAAGGTCAAAGGAATCCATTTTAGCATACCATTCATGTGGGGTCCATTTTAGGTCATTGATTCATCTACACACCATAGAAGACTCTTGTGGAAACCCTTGTAACTACTCCATATATATCTCCCCCTCTAGGTCTCTATTAAGGAAGGCACTCTTCACATTCATCTACTGAACCTCCTAATGATGTGTTGCAATGATAGCAAGTGTAAATCAAATATATTTCATCTTTTCAATTTATGTAAAGGGCTTAGAATAATCAATGCTAAGAACCTACAAAAATCCCCTTTCTATTGATCATGTTTTAACCTTCTCCATTGACTCATCTACTATAAATTTTTTCTGATATATCCCCTCACATTGAATAAGCTTCCTTCTCTTAACAAGAGGGATAATGTCCCAAGTGTGGTTCCTAACTAGGTAATTGTACTCTTCCTGCATGGCTTCATCCCACTCAAGAATTCTAGATGTTACCCAAGAAGAATATAGATCAAATTCAAAATTAGTTAAAACATGTGGAAATCACTAGAACTGTGATCATGCTTGTTTGGTGTTTAAAGGATCTCCAACCCAATCAATTGCTACCTATAGGGTTTGTCGATTCCAAAGTGGATATGCAGTTAAATAATTTGGAGGATATTCTTCAATCTATGAATTATGACTAGTAGAGGTAGGAGATGAATCCTCATCATCACTTAGCAGTAGTAGAAAAAGAAGAATCCTCATCATTAGGAATCTACCTAGGTGGATTTGAATCCTCACAGATATTATTAATGCTTGATGAATCCAATGTGAATGTAGATGAATGAGAGGTGTAAAGAATGAAACTTGAAGATATCTCCTATAAAAAACACTCCTCTCAATGAATAACATGTGTGGAAGGGTGGAGACAATAAACCTTAACCCCATCTTGATAGCCTACAAAAGTGTAAGGCCTACTCTATGGATGCAAGGGAGCTTATGTTTCTCTATAAGAATATAGGCTCATGCTAGAGAACCAAAAGCCCTAAAATATTTAACTACAAGCTTCTAACCATTCCAAACTTTGAAAGGAGTGATTCCCTTCGAGGCTCGACATGGAACATGATTCTAGATATAACATGCATAATTGATGGCCTTCACCTAGTATTTAGGTGCAAGGGATCTAGAGTGTATCATACACTTAGCCATTTCCTTTAAAGACTTGTTCTTATATTTTTCCACATCATCTTGTTGAGAACTATACATTGTAAATCAATCCCCTCTTATGTGAAAAATTGTTCAAAATCATGGTTAACATACTTGCCACTATTATTCATGCATAAAATGTTAATGGATTTCCTTGAGTGTTTCTTTATAAAACATATAAATTTTTGATAATTCTCAAATAACTCAAGCTTATATTACATAATGCATACCTAAGTATACCTACATGATGACTTGGAGGAAGAGGTCTATATGAAACAACAAAGCACTATGTTGAAAGAGGTAAAGAAACTTTGGCTTGTAAGCTGAAAATATGTGGTCTCAAATAGTCTCTTAGGATGTGGTACCAAATTCTTGTATCTTTTGTGTTTCTCTTGGGATTTTGAGATCCAAATCGTATCATTGTATCTATTATAGGGTGGATGATGATTGATTTTTTATTATCACATTATACTTGATGATATATTATTTTTTAGTAAGAATGTGATTTGTGCTTTCAAGTCTTATATTTCAACATAATTTGAGGTTGAGATGGACTTGGGGGTTTCTAGATATATTTTAGATATGAATAAGAAGAGATAGAGTGAACATAAAACTTTGGTTAAGCCAAAATAAGTATGTGAACTCTATGTTGGAGAGATTCAACATGACAACTTATAGACCATTATGTGTTCATATTTCGATGGAGACAATTATTCATTGAGAAATGTATGTATACACCTAATGAGATGAAATACATGGCTTGAATACCTTATGATAGTGTTATTGGGGATTTTTTGTATGTTATGGTCCATTCTAGACTAGACATTTCCCAAGCAATGGGAATCCTTAGCCATGCCATAGCTAATCTTGGATGAGTTAATTGAGATGTATTGAAGAGGGTCTTCAAATATTTGTGAGTTACCTTTAAGTACTCTATTTATTATCTTGGCGATTTTACAAAAGACTAACACTTATTAGATATTCATGGATTTAGACATGGTACGAGATGTTGATAGTAGGAGAAGTACTAGTGGTTATATTTTTACTTTATTTGGTGGTGCTATCAATTGGATGAGGAAGCAACATGTTGTGGTCCTTTTCCACCATAGAGGTTGTGTACATGGAAGCTACTCTTGCTTTTAGATAATCCATCTAGCTTAAGATATTGTGTTCAAATGTGGAGTTGAGTCATAGGGATAATAGTGTTCTATGTGGTAGTCAAAGTGTCACATGTTTGGCAAAAAACTTGACCTTTCATACAAGGACTAAGAAAATTGATGTCCAATACCATTTTTTTGTGACATGGTAGAGGATAGGAGAGTGATGCTAGAGAATTTTGATACATTGGAAAATGTTGCAAATCTATCGACAAAGCCTATGAGCACAAAGAAATTCAAATGGTGCACAAGTCTATGGGACTCATGACCCCTAGAAATTGGATTTCAATTTTGGTGTTTCCTTTTTCATCTTGCAAGGTGTTCAACAAGCGAGATAATATTGGGAAAAGATATCTTAACCTTGCATTCCTAATGTTCATTTATTAATGATTTATAGTTTGTTATTTTAGCCACATATTAGAAAATTGGGCATCCTAATTTGTATTGGCATTATTTGTTGCATCAAAAACTTTGGGAAGTTTGTAATAGGTTGTAACAACATATAATGTTTTTATGATGTGTAAGAGCATCCTATGATATTGGAATATGGAATTATTACGACAAATAAAATAATGCAAGGTGAGGTTAGATTAAAATCTTGAACAACATCATGATAAGTTAAGAGACGTCTTTTAATGAATTGAACAAGCCAAAATGGAATTCCCAAATTGGAGAGTTACATATGATAAATTCTATGACAAGTTATGATAGTTGTAAAAGCATATTTTGAAACTAGCCTAGAAGTCCATGACCAACTTGGGTGTTGGAACTAGGATAAGTATGGTACCCATTTTGAGTCATTTTTTTGTCCCATGGTTTTGGAAAACCATTATTAGTTTGCAGTTTGATATATTCCTATTTATTGGTGCTTAGAATGGAGTATTCTATGAGTTGTTTAGTTGATTTGCATGTATTGTTATGTTGTAAAAATTGCACCAATTTTACATGGTGGTACTCTTGTAAGGTTAGGTCCCTAAGATTGTATTATAATTTTTATTGTTGACAAAACATTGGTTTGTGCTTTGAATTGTGGGGGTTTTCTCCTGAAAGGGTTTTCCCCACTTAACATGTGTTATGATATATTTTTCATTGTGTATTGTTTCTTGTAACTACAATATTTGGATTTATTTGTACATACCTCCTCTCAAATTTGGATTAGCAAATATTTCCATACCATTTGCTTCCTTTCAGGTTCAATTTGATATTCTCTTTTGCATTTATGCTAGCACTTACATATAGTTCTTCCATACATGCAATGAAGAGATTTGATTAATCTACACCTTTTGTCATCAAAACCTACAACTAAAATATATATTGTATCCAACTATATTAGTTTTAAATTCTAGATACCTAAGCATTCTCTTATCTCAAAGAGAAAATTACCCGTTGAGAAGACAATGTTATGGCACCAACACATCGACCATATTAGTGGGAAAATCTACAAACATATTTGAAAAAATAAATTTTTCTCTTGAGTTTTATTTTGTGAGAATTTTATTTATGAATACTAAAACCATGTTTATTTTTACTCTAGTTCTCATAGATCTTCTTGGATTTTGGATCTTATTCATTTCAATGCATTTGGTCCTAGAGAAGTTCCTTCTATAACAAAATCTATAAATTATTATATTTATTGATGCTTTTTCTAAGATTATATGGGTTTATTTTCCAAGGAGTTTAAAGATCTCATGTGGAACCAAATTGATATAAAAACCAACGAGTTGAGAGAAAATAACAATGGAGAATTTTGTTTAGTTCATTTCAATAGATTCTATAGAGAGAATGACATTGAAATGCTTAAGACAACTCTGTACGTGCCCTCAATAGAATGGAGTAGTAGAAAGAATGAATAGTATATTAATGGAGAGGGTTAGGAGTATGCTTAGTGGGGCTATATTGGAACAAAAATTCTAGGAAAAGGTTATTTGTACTACATGTTACTTGATTGATAGGTCTCCTACATTAGCATTTGTTGAGAAAACCCCTATGTATGTTTGTACTAGCATAAATCCCTCACTTTAACATCATTTTTTTATTGTTAAGTATATGGTCATGTACCTAAAGAGAACCAACCAACATTGCATAAGACTATTAAATGTATCTTCATTGATTATGGTGTAAATGTGAAAGGGTACAAACTTTGAAATCCTATGGCTAAGAAAGTTTTATATTGCCATAATGTGATCTTTCAAGAGATCAATCTTCCCCTAAAGTTGATAAAATAAAGGATGTCATGAAATCAATTATGCAATTACAACCAAAAATTGAAATGGAAAAAGAAAATGATGAACCAAAGGTTCATGATGGACTTGATGATGAGACCTTGGAGATTTTGGAGGAAGAACATCCACCTTAGCTTGTGAGGAGGTCCACTAAAAAAAAGAGGCAACCAAAGATGTATAACCACCTAATTTTAAATGCATTTTTTCTTTGATTAGTAACACTGATGAGCCTTAAATTGTTAAAGAGGAAATGAAGATGGATGATAGCAAGTCCTAGAAACTGACCATAGATGAGATGATTGCATTAAAAAAAAATGAGACTTGGGACTTGGTTCAATTTTGAAAAGGAAGGAAATTTGATGAACACTACAAATAGTTATTCAAGAAGTAGCTCAATTGAGATGTGTGAGAGAGGGGGACCAACCACGTCAAGGCCCCAGGTCATGGGGAGCCAAGAGAGGAAGGCTGCCCTAACTTACCTCACTTTAAAGGGGTGTTTTGAAGCAAGGGATGAGAATGATGAGGACTATAATGTCCTTCGACCATTTTGCAGACCCAAAATCAGGATTGGGGCTAGGCAAGCTAGTTTTAGGATTCGGTATTGTACCTTAGGTAGCTCTTTTTCCGAGGAAGAAAGCATGGTTCTGGGATGACAACACGATGCATTGGAATCTCTCAGATGTGTTGGAATTCGTACAACCAAAGGACTGAAAATACTATACGAACCATCAGAAAACAACATGACGGCCTAGCTAGTGACTTCTAAAGGAGCAAAACAAAATTATGAAGTATGAGAGATATAAATGGATGTGATAAAATAGATAGATAGGAGCCAAAGTGATGAAGATAATCTCACCAAATTTCCAATTCGCCAGCTAGCTCCAAAAGCACAACCACCTACACACAAGAAAGAGGGGAAATTTGTTGGGGTTGTATAGGGGCCTGCCAGTGCCTCGGTTAGACCCCATTTTGGTGTTTCCACCTCCACGGACAACCAAATAGAAATGATAGAGAAATGTATGATAAATAAGAGAGAAGAAATGTAAATAACACTACAAAATAGTAAAGAGCTACTCAACTAAATCGCAAAGGAGAGGAATAAAACATTACCACCTCCACCAAGAGCTCACTACCCGATGGAGGAGATAAGAGGACTTGAGCAATCACCACAACCTCGACCGTGATGAAGGGAGGTGTCACAAAACCTCAAGGCCATGCTGCAATGGCTTGCTTCACAGTTGTTTAATGAAGTTGATGGAGTATTGTTGTTGTTGT
This sequence comes from Sequoia sempervirens, assembly GCA_007258455.2. NCBI lineage: Eukaryota > Viridiplantae > Streptophyta > Pinopsida > Cupressales > Cupressaceae > Sequoia > Sequoia sempervirens. The sequence goes on along the minus strand of VDFB02271358.1, from coordinate 1,007,984,723 downwards.
AATAGAGTGCTAAAATGTTGTTGAGAGTGGACACTACTATATTTGACTACAAATTCTGATGAATGTTTGGTGACATATTGACAAAATATATTCAACTGACCGACACAACATTCATTTAAATTTCATCGTTGGATTTTTCTCACTTTAACAACCAATTTTTATACGTTAAAACCACGACCCAACATTGTGGGTCAGTGCCATGGAAAATGTTGGCAGTGTCTATCACAAAATCGGCGTAACTTTGTCCATCTATCGACGCAAAAAATCACAAAACGTTGCAAAATGCCCAGTTGAAATTGTTGAAAAAACACCAAACGTTCATCCATTTTACGACGAGGTGGAGCAAACCATCATTGCCATTACGATGAAAACTACGTCACGTGTACATCAACCTCATCACAATTTTTTGTGGTTCATCGGGCTATGTTCGTTGAAATTGTGATGAAACCTTGCAATTTAAAAAAAAAATATATTCATTCAAACATCTTCCCTCCCTAACATGGTTATATGTATGGGTTTTGTTCTTTGCATGAATGATTTGGCTGATGTTTTTTTTGGTATAAGTCACTCCGACAAGTATTTGTCTTTCCTTGCATCCTTTATCAGTGTAGCCTATCCAATGTAATCCTATTAGAGAGACTTCATTATATCAAGCCCAAAGATATTCATTAATTCTGATGGTGATACTCCCACCAATGAATTCCATTGGCACAACTTTCACCGATGGTTCCTTATTTTATCCACTATGTCAACGTAACTTGAGATATGTTCTCCCGACTAAATGTTATCGGTGTAAGATGTGTCATCGGGCAGTCCATTTTCTATTGTTTTGATATCAATGTGTTCCTCCGATGAAATAAATTGGTGTACCTCATGCTGAAATCCCGAGTGATTCTATCTTTTACTTTCTTGAATAACCCATTAGTAGAACAAAAATAATGTGTCTCGATACAAGCCTTTTATCTTCATCAGAGTAGTATATGAGATCAAAATTGTCACTTGTTAGGCTTCCGATGGCCAATGAGTATTTTGTTGGGGAAACTTTCATGAGTTATGCCGATATGCATTTCTTTTGGTGCTACATTCTCTATTTGTTCATTTTTAATCAAAATAGACAGCCCAATTTATTTTGTCGATTAGTATGAATGCAATGTTCCTATGCCAATATTGTACGATTTGCTTCCTCATTCACGTAGGCCATTCCTACAATGTTTCTATTGATGAAGCTTGCTAGTTGTTGTGCTGATATATTGTATCGTGCCAATATAAACATAAAACATGATCGAGGTAACATAGATACGGCTTGGCTGATATATTATATCTCTTCAATTTGAAATGTGTGAACAATGGGTCTTGGATGCATATAGTGAGTAAATAGCTTATAAGAAAAATGGTAGAAGACCCAACAATGAAGACTTGGGAAAAAACTGCCATAGAAATTGTTGGATACGTCTCACATGACCTGCAATAATGCAAGCCCCAAAGCATATGGGCATAGTGTTGAAAACCCACACATGGAAACTAGCAACCCAAATTTGTTTCTTAAGGTTGTGGAATCCCTACAAAAACCCTCATTAACCAATCAAAAGGTAAACAATTGTCTACTAATTTGAAAGGATTAATCACAAAATCGGTTTTAATAGTTGAGACAGGTGTGAATGAAAAAATGGAAGACTTATGGTAAAATTTCAAATATGTGAAGATCTCCTTGGGAAAAAATCTAATAGTCACCTTCTCTCATAGTGAAATAAAGTAAAATATGTTCTTAACATTTTATAAGAAAAAGTTAGTGTAAATACAACATACAAGTATGTTGATGTCGTCATTGAACTACACATCAAGCTCACGAATCAAAACAAGTATTGTTCCAGCAATGTATGAAGCCCACCTGATTACAATTGAGTTCAAATAGAAATTAAATCCACAAGTAATGATTTCCAAATAGTACATTCTATTTTTGGTCAATTGTGTGTGTGAGAGAGCAAGAAAGTGAGTGTGTGTGTGTGTGAGAGAGAGAGAGAAAGTCACTTTTGTGATGGATCTCTAGCAAAATATGTGTGTTCTTTCTCATATGATACCTGGGTGAATAAAAATAATAGTTAAACCCAAACCAAAAACCAAACTAGCAACATTTAATACATAACTATATTAATTATATCCAATGAAATTATTTTATCATCAGTGCATGAAGCACATGATAGGAAATTACTAGGAGCAATCCATCCACTCACTTATTCCATTGGTCACTAAATAAGAGAATCATCTATAAAATTTCTACCCAAATTGAAAGGTACCCCTCATATGGATCAAATTGCATGTAAGCAACTAGAGATGATTATTGGGAGAAACTGCATAATCAATAACCTACCAAACAATGGCATGACATCATCACTAACTACTCATCACATAGTGAATTGTGGATGATTTTAGCATTAACCACATAATTACAATATATGCATGTTTAATGATTTAATACCAGTTGTGTTACAGGTCTCTCTCCTAGACTCCTCATACCCAGACCTAGTTTGAACCACGTACTAGTTTCAAGCCAATTCTTGTGCTAAAATGGTTGGGCTCTTCTCTTTTGTTTATGTGCTACATGAGTACATCCTAAGTTTGTCTAATCCAAACTCATATATCCCCAGACGCAGGATCCATCCATGGATAGCTTCCCCTGCAAAAACTGTCATTCAGGGTAACATATGAGATGTGTTAAAAAGTAAAATAAGTACAAAGGGTAACATATTGAAGCAAAGAGAACTAATGAAAATCGCATAAGCTTAAAAGTGTAGCATAATGAAATATTGAAAAGTGCATTACCTTATTGATATTTTCTTTGTTTTGAGAATAGTTTAATATTCTCTACTTAACAGGGCCAACCACGTGACGATGGAAGCTCATTTGGCCCCTCCCCCCCTTACATCACTCTCAATTCCTCATACCCGATCATATAACATTAATCATTCATTCATCCATTACTAACATATAAAATTCATTCATTAACATATAACATTCATTCATTAACCTATTCACATTCATTCATTAACATATAACATTCATTCTTTCAGTTTTTACATATTATCAAAAATATGGTTGTCATAATATGATTACAATCACTTTTTTTTTGTTTTTTTTGCAGCTAAAAGAAGAAGCGGAGTATCATTTTCTAAATCATTTGTCCCCCCTTCAGTTGTTCTCCCCTATGCTCATGATCTTAATGTATGCCTAGTCGTGTACTCACGACGTGGAGGCCGTTGCAAGGGGGGGTCTACTGCAATAACAAAGAAATGTTAAATTGATATGTTTTATTATTATTGTTACAAGTATTTCATTAATTAAAATAACATTAGAGTGGTGCTCTTTACCTGATGAGGCCACATCATGTTCTTGATCTTGTCTTATAGCCTCATGCTCAACATGTTGAACACCCTCTAAATCCTCTAGAGTTGAAACACAAAAGGTTACATTAATTAATACACCAATTGCAATTAAATATGTTTAAAAGAACATTAGAGTGGTCCTCTTTACCTGATGGGGCCACATCATGTTCCTGATCTTGTCTAGCCTGATCATGCTCAAGATTTTGATCACACTCTACATGCTCTAAAGTTGAAACACGAAAGGTTACATTAATTAATACACCAATTGAAATTAAAAATGTTTAATTGTATTAATCCATACTGCATTTTGTATAGAAAATGAATACATCCAGTACCGGGATGCGCACCATGACCTTCATCTACAGGTTGTGCTCCACCCTCACTAGACTGTATTCCAATGTCATGTGCAGTATTATCATTGCTTTCCTATTTAAAACAAATAGGCACATAATTACTTTATGGTGGAAATTAATATTGAATAGATTGCACAAATATTCAATTTTAAATAAACTACATTGAGTTTATTTACCTACATGTCGGATTGAGTGGAAGCTTGTGTTTTCCTAGTCAAGAGTCTTAGGCATTTAGCTAGGGCTCTATAGCCTTGCTAGAAGGCAATCTTCAGGTCCTCTTCTATGGGAACTTTGTTGAATTCAGAGCCTTACACTTTTGCATAAGATCATGAATTTTGCTTCTATGGTGTGATAAAACCAAAATTGTTTACAATTTATTATTTGGATGCAATATTTCATTTATTGATACTTACAATTTGTGCGGCTAATTTCATATAACCACCAGAGCCAATTTTTTGTTGCCCGTGTTTTTCTAGTCTTGCCTTTGTTTCCTTCAATGTGTCAGACAGCCTATGAAAAGTTTGAAATTTGTTAGATTATGTAAAAAGAAAGAGTAATCAGTATATAATTACATTGTTGATAGTATCACATACCTTCCTTGGCCTAGTGGTTTCTTTCCTTTTTTATTTTCATCCTTCTCCTTTCCATCTGACACCAAGTCCTTCCACTCCCTCTCTGGAATCATGGGGGGACACTTGTACTTTTTGTTCTTCTCTAAACTTGACCTATATTGGTCCCTCACATACTTTAGATAGGTACTAGATTTCTTAAGGACCTTGGTTCGATTGAATGTGTTATTACCAAACATCACAACTAAACAATTAATGAGATCATCTTTTAAATCTTGATTTTGGGCATTCCACCGTGTACGTATGGTGGGCCCAAAGATCTCTAATGTAATATCATTTAGATGTTTATAAAAAAATTATTTCTTGCAAAATGAATATGGGATCATTAGTCTAAAAAGAGTGATCAATAAGTAAATTTCAATTGGATTATATATAATAATAATTAAAACATTTTAAAGTACCTAGGACCTTCTCTATATTTATTGGAACGAAATCCTTGGTCACCACAAATGTGACCGGAAATGTTCCCGTACTAGTAATACCGGAAGATCTAGGGAATGTTGCTAAAACATCACTAGTACTAGTGGCCTTTGCATCCCCGAGTACATGTCCTGATGCATGTTCTGGCATGTGTTCGCTGCCAGAGGGTGCACTACCCAATGGTTGCATCTATGTGTTGCAGACATGTTAGTTGACAATATAGGCACAGATGATGGGGTCAGATGATGTGATGTACGCGTAGGAAGATCAAGATCGACACTTGTACCAACCCCTACTCCCCAAGCAACACCTACAGTACCTTGATCGTGGCCAACAACATCATGAGGACATAAAAAATCCTGTAAAAACAACACATATTTTAGTTCATGACATAAAAGAGTACAAAATATAAAACCATGAATGAACTTATGTTATAATTAAAGATCTCATGACAACTTACTTGCAAGTTTCATGCTCTCTCAGTCAATATTTTAACCCTTTCTCTTATCTCATTTGTTTGAGGCACTATGAATAACAACTGAAAGATTTCTTCATTGCATTTTTTTTTGGGTCTTCCTTATCATATCTAGAGGGTTTGCAAAATATGTGATGTCATCATCGCATAATAGTGACTTCACCTCCCTATGGATGCTCTCCTCTACTGCCGGTGCCTTTCCCTGATCATCCGACTACGACAAGAATATTAAAAATATTATCGAAATTAACCCAATAAACTTATAAAAAAAGATAATAATAAAATATTTTTCTCGTATCTAATTTGTACAATTACAATGAAGTAAACCTGTCGGGTAGAAGCACCTAAAGATGCATCACAATCTATGCTCTGGGTCAGAGCCTTCCCCCTACGATCAATGTCCTGTTGTGACAAAAATTAAATATAAATTTTTTTACCAAAATGAAACCAATAGACTTACGAAAATAATAATAATAATAAAATGGTATATTGGAGTCATTAATTGGAGGTTGGGTAAAATGGTATATAGTACATACCACCTCCATAGTAACTATGTTTTTATCTATGTGATTCAAATTGTAATCAATTAACAACTCTTCCCCTGCAGTTATTGATTTTATCACACATACAAGTACACGGTTTCCCTTGCATGCCTCGAATATGCAATTGGGTTGCTTATTTTTTGACCCAGGTCATGTACTACTTATAAACCCTGCAATATTCCCTGATGCTTTTGGCCTTCTGTCAATGTGCATACCCACTCCTTTATTTTGATCCTTATCTTTTAGCTGTATATAATTTGTTGACAATGCATACCTACGCAACTTCGTGTATATCGAACTAGTTGCATCCAATCTTTGTAACTGTAATAGGGTCTGACATACTCCATCAATTCAGTAACTTTTTTGTAATAGACCTTTATGTTTTCCATGCAAAATAGGCCCAAACCATGTAATGACAATGGTGCTATGTGATAGATCCTCTCATTGACACAAAAATCAATGTTTATTGGAGGAAGTTCCTTGGGTACCTATTGTTTCCGTAGATGTTTGTACCTCAAGGGCACCTATATTTCGCCTATGCTCTCATCATCATAAGAACATGACCCCCCTTTAGCAAGAAAAAATTCCATGCGTTTACAAAAAAAATTTCTAATCTTTTAACCTCTAGTTGATCTCCCTCTTTTAGACCTACTACATGTCTCGCTTTCCTCTTCTCTTCTTGAATTTCCCTTGCTCGAGGAAGACAGATCTGACAAATACCTATTTGGTGGTACCTGCACTCAAATATGTTGGATGAAGTTCTTTCATGGTGATGTGATCCCAATGTATGGGGTTGGAGGATTAAAAACCAAGGTTGTCACTACTAGTCAAATACATGTGTATGTAACAATAGTAGTGAATGTATCAATAAACCTTGTAAGGGTCTGATGATCAGAGATCACTTGGCAAGCATGGGAATGGTTTGTAGGGTCACCAACCTTGTGTTTTGAAGCCTTGGGTTTTGGGAACATCTAGAGGAGTCATTGTCTTGTTTCTTTGAGGTTGATTGGGTTAGTTGGTGGAAGGTTGCTATTACTTTTTGTACTTGTCTATGCAATTTTTTGGACCACCTTCTCGAAGACAATAGTCCCTCTCAGGTAGTACTGGTGTTTGATTAGTTAGTCTATGAAATTTTTTGGACCACCTTTGATGTAAAATAGCCCCTCGTGCAACCATCCTTTCAGTCTATTTCTAAATGGATAGACCCATTGCCTTTAATGATTAAGCTCCACAGGTTTTTACCCCTATGGTTTTTTGGGTCCCCCAAATAAAATAATAAAAGATGGCCCTTACTCAGAAGAACCCAAAAATGTATCAGAGTTTTTTTCTTTCTTAAGAATCTAGTTAAAGAGGCTAATTGGGTCCTCCCTATCCAGCGTTCCTTCACCATTTTCCAGACATCCACAACATCTTCAAACCATTTATACTCTTCTGGAATTTGAAAAAAAAAAAAGGTCCACTTTCATTAATGTTCTCTTTCGGGCTTTCCCTAGTGCTAGCATCTATACTGTTCTTTTGGAGGTTTGGTTGAGTCAGTGAAATATTCAGAAGTTTTTAATGGCTCCTTGTCTTTTTTTCATCTCTTGTACTAGTGCAGGAGCACCTTGGCATAATTAGGCCTCTATGAAGCAATGTTTTGAAATTTGATTCAATGTTATTGTTCCTACTTTGTAAATCATGTTATTAGAGTCATGTTTCATACATTTGAGGTCATGTTGAGGTCATTTGGTGTTTATTAGGTCCAAAAGTGCAAAAATGAAAATAATGTAAAAATTTGTCAACTTAATAAAAAAGGCAATATTAAGAGATGAAGAGTTAGTAGGGTCAGTTAGAGGCAGTTAGAAGGCTAAAAGTCAAATTTTTTTCCTTTAAAAAGGCTCTTGTATCTTTTAGAACTTCGAGGGTGGTTGAATAAAGAATAAGTTCAAGGAAAATCTCTGATTTTTAATCATTTTTCTTCAGAAATCTTGCATTTCCAAACATTGTACTGAATTGTACGGCCTTGAAGGCATGGTAGAATGGTTGGATATGGTAATAATCTCAATCACCTTCCTATTACATCAAAGTTCATGCATTTTAGTTAATATTTGTTTGAGTTATTGTGGATTTACTTCAGATTGTTAAAACCCTCAGTTAGGGTAAGCATAGACATAAATAATTATGTTTCTCCTATTAGTGTAATTAATTATTTATTACACTAGCATAAGTTAACTTAGGTCTTGCATAATTTAGTCCTAGGTTGCATTATTAGATAAATCATTTAATGATGGGGTAATTCTCCCTTCCTTGTTTGTAGGAGATAAGATTTCTTCTAGAAGATGAGTTGTCCTTCTAGAACTTATCTCTATCTTTTTATCATTTCCTAGATAAGGTTCACATGTTGTCACATGTAGTGTGATTTAAACACTTGGAAACATCTTACACATTTTAGGTTTTCACTCATGCCTATATATTCAAGACATTTTGTACATTTGTAATCATCTCATATTCAATATGGCATTCTTGCATCTTAATGATAGCATGATATTTCTATCATTTCTCTTTTGTGGAAGTTATTTTGTCTTGCAGGTGATTCTGAGGTGTTTGAGGAGTTCACCTAAACTCCTTCATGGTATTAGAGCTTCAGTGCTACAAACCTCTTCCCAGATATGAGGAATCAATCTTGGCATGAAAGTTTTGCTAGATGCAAGCAGCCTTTTTATTAAAGTTGTTTTTCACCTTTTGCTTTAGAAATCTAGCTTCCACTTGTTTGCAAGAAAAATGATTTCTGGGTTTTGTAGCCAGTGTCAAAATATGAATTAGGTATATTTTAGATTTTTGATATCTTGCACGGATCTGAAGAAAATAGTTATACAAAAAGTAGCAAGCGTCATTTTTCTCTTGGTTGAAGGTTAAAAAAAAATATTTTTTTATTTTCTACTTGTTGGATCAAAAAATGATTTTGGGTTTTGCTTTTAGCTTCAAAATATTTCTAGGTTTTTGTTTTTGTCTACTCATTGTGAATAGATTTTTCAGAAATCAAATCAGAAGTAAACTTTTTTTTGCTAGAAATCTCGTTTCATGTAGGCTAAATTCAATTTTTTTTTTTAAAATAATAACTTTTGGCCATGGTGTCGGATTTTCGCAAACAAGATATCATCGAAAAACTAGTTTTGTCATCTTCACAGATCTCAGACCTGATTTTTCTAGTTTTTTCACCAGGTATCTAATTTTTTTGTCAGAACTCAGCCTTTTCTTTTTGGGTTATTTTCTTGGAAAACATATAATCAAGATTTTTTTTAGATCAAAAGGGAATATTTTCTATATTTGAGAGTATATACTACTATTTTTTCATGGATTCACAAAATATTGCACCCCTTACTCCATTCAACTACTTTGGTTGGAAAAAACAAATGGAGATTATTTTGAAGCACAAAGGGTTGTACAAAGTGACCATGGGTATTGAAGTTGAACTTGCAGGTGCTACTGAAAAGAGAAAATGGTTTAATAGGTGTGATAAAGATTTTGGCACTTTATGTTTGTCTATTTCTCCTGATCTTCTTTTTCATATTGAGTCTTGTACTTCTCCAAATCAGATATGGACTACTTGAGAGTCTTTGTTTGGGAAGTAGGATACTATGAGAGGATTCCAGTTGGAGAATGAGCTCATTAGCTTAAATCTTAGGGATTTTGACAGCATCCAGGAGTTCTTCACAAAACTCAAGTCTCTTCGTTTGCAGTTGACACAGTGTGGTATTCAGAAGCAAGACTCTCAGTTGATATTGTCCATTCTTTCTAAGCTTGGACCAGAATATTCAGTTGTTGTCTCTACCTTTTATGCCACTCAAGATGCTCTTGGTACGATATTCACTATGCCATCTCTTGATGAATTTTCTTCATCTCTCACTTGAGAGCAAGCTAAGTTAGCTAGCATGAGCATGGTGAAACCTTCTTCATCACAAGAACTCATTGCATCTTAGGAGCTGAAAGATCAAAAGGCTTCTTTAGGAAAAGGCAAGAAACAAAAACAAAAGGATTTCAAATCTCATGAGCAACAAAAGGAGTCCTCAAATTCATCCTCCTCTTCTAAGGGGAAATCATCTAAGAAGGATAAAGTTACATGTGCTTATTGCAAGAGGGAAGGACATGCAGAACATAGATGCTATAAGAAGGATATTGATGAGCTGAAACATCTTCTTCAAAAACATTAGATTGATTTTCCTTCTAGGATTTTTGCATCATCTTCCTCCCCTCCTTCTTTAGAGCAGCTTGACATAGGCATAGTTGGTTTGCATCCCACATCATTTTTGAAGAGACATGCTCTTTGTGCTTATTCAAGTCATGAATCAAGAAGATGGCTTCTAGATTTAGGAGCTTCTCATCATATAGCATCTTCGTAGTCTATTTTCACTTCCTTTGAGCCTTGTACTATGTCTCCTATTTTGATGGGAAACAATACATACATGAGTGTTATAGGGAAGGGGTCTATTAGTTTTGGAGACAACACTTTTCAGGATGTCGTGTGTGTTCCTCATTTGACAAACAACCTTCTTTCCATATACCAGATCACACATGGAGGAAATGGGAGATCTATGGAGTTTACACCTGATTCTGTTATTATCAGAGACTTGGAGAGTAGAGCGGTTATTGCTACTAGGGTAGTGGATCACTCATTTCAGTTGTATTCATTTATAGATTTTGCTACTGATAGTTCTTTTGTTCCTACAGTTGTTCCTCACACTTCTAGTGTGAATCATCATTCAGAGGAGACATTTGGCTTCTTGAACATTGGTGTTCTCTCTTCAGATCCTGTTCTTGAGCCATCCATTCCATCTCCTCCTTCTTTTGTTGTTGATACTTCTATGACTATAGATGTGGTTTATTCCGTTTCAGTGCAACAAGATGTTGTTGATCATTCATCTTTGGAGGATACTCTTGAGTCTTCACCTTCTCTAACTTCATCATTGGTTGAGGTCTCATCTACTTCAATTGAGACATCTTGTGCTACACCTGCTTCACTTTTAGAGATTGCTTTCATGTGGCCTTTTACCTCCCACTTCTTTCAGGAGATGTGGTTTCTTCAATCTTATTGGAGCTACTTCATTCTGGGGGGCTATGTGGCATCTTTCTTCCTCTCTTCTGGGGGGGTTCATTCATGTATCTTTGTGATGGATGGTGTCCTTGGGGGGTCTTATGGAGTCCTCCATCCTTCATCACTTAGCTAGTTTTTTACATTCTATTTTGGGGAGGAGTTTTATTCCCATGTGGTTTTCTCCTTTACTCCATTTGGTTTAGTTTGCATTACATTTGTAAATGAGTACCTGATTAGGCCTTGTTATCGAGACTCATCTTTGCATAATAATTTTCTTCTCCCTAAGTTGCACTTAATGGGGGGTGTTAGTGTAATTAATTATTTATTACACTAGCATAAGTTAACTTAGGTCTTGCATAATTTAGTCCTAGATTGCATTATTAGATAAATCATTTAATAACAGGGTAATTCCCCCTTCCTTGTTTGTAGGAGATAAGATTCCTTCTAGAAGATGATTTGTCCTTCTAAAACTTATTTCTATATTTTTATCATTTCTTAGATAGGGTTCACATGTTGTCACATGTAGTGTGATTTTAACACTTGGCAACATCTTATGCATTTTAGGTTTTCACTCATGCCTATATATTCAAGGAATTTTGTACATTTGTAATCATCTCATATTCAATTTGGCATTCTTGCATCTTAATTATAGCATGATATTTCTACCAGTTCTCTCTTGTGGAAGTTATTTTGTCTTGCAGGTGATTTTGGGGTGTTTGAGGAGTTCACCTAAACTCCTACATCTCCTTTATTAATTGGTGGAATATTTTGATTTCTTGTGAGACTATCCTACTATGAATGTTATTTCATGTTTTAGTGGATTTAGGGAAAAATCATAAAGATAAGATGTGAGGGAATGAAGTTTCTTGACTAAAAAACTGTGAATAGAGTAATTATGAAGGTTAATCCCTTAGGGTTTTGTGAAAATACTTTGTAAATAGACTTTGATGCTTTGAAGAGCATATAACAGTCAAACTAAACATGTCCCAAGCACTGAACAAGTGTACTTTGTTCAGGAGTTAGTAAAGCAACAAACCCTTATCCAAATCAGGCCTAAATCTGTCTAAGACAACAATATTTGAAGCTTGTGTTGTAAAAGTTTTGATACTCGTTTTGAATATGTTTTAGATCTGCAAGGAGGGCATTGAAAAGTGTGGATAGAATTGTGTAATAGTGCTTAGATTGTGAATGAAGCCTTGAAAAATAGGTTGGCAGACCTACAAGTGTTGCAAATAGTGTATGAAGGAACGAGTGATAGTAAGAACTTTAAGGGCTTTTGATGATTAAGTGTGAGTTCTTGGTTGTTTTGGTTAAGAGATTACCAAGGTATAATTTGATCTCATTTGATATAAGGTTTGGTGTAAGAATGAAGTTAAAAATTCCATTGCTTTGACTAATTTGTTTAATAATAGCCTTGTTTTGGAGACTAAAATGAAAATACAGTATATGATTTTGTTAAATTGTCAAGAATAAAGGATGGAGGTGGTTTACATTTGTTTGAAGTGAAATGGAATGGAAATTGTGTGGTCTATATTAGCCTAAATACAGTTTTGGGTAAAATTACTTTAAATGTTGAGTTCAAATTGTGAAGTTTAGGATAGTCATAAAGAGAGTTAATGGTAAAATGAAAGGGCGGATTGGGTAATTGTGTGTTTTGATCAAGATGTAGTTGACTAAGGTGTTTGAAGGTCTGGTAATGGTTTGGAACTCTAAAGCAAAAGTTGAGTGTTTGTGTTGAGTTTTGTGAAGGGAAATATAGTTGAATAAGTGTGTCAAAAGAAGGAAAGTTCAAGATTGCTTGTGACTTGTCAAATGAGATTGTGTGAGTTTTCTTCCTTCCTCTGACTCTGCATCATGTACTTCTATACGTTCTCTTATGGACAAGCACAAGGAATTTTTCATTGCACTCATGGACCATGTATTGTTTTCAGTCCCTTTGATCATTTGTGGACCTCAATATGTAAATTTATTTCATCGAAGTTTAGAAATTTGAACCCTAGTGAACTTTGTGTGTTGTTATGTGATAGGAATTCCTTTCAATCTTATAGTAGAAAAAATATGCTAAGACAGATACAAAAACTACAGTTCACAGGACAAAAATGGCCACCCAACTGATTGAACATCTCAAAGCTTGGTTGTTAAAACTAACCAAACACCAATACTAGGTAGTACTTGGGTTTTTCAATGGAACATTGGCTTGAATTGACCAAAATATAGCATGCAACACCTCAATGGGAACAAACAGAGTCTAAATCACTGTACTTGCAACAAGATTTCTAAATGTGGGGGAAAAATCACTTACAATCATTGCCCCTTGGTCAATTTTCTCTTTCTGAGTGCCCTCACCTCTCACTTTGGCTTTCCTCCTGCCAAATGGTTCCTAGTCTTCCTCCTCGACTCAATGGCCTTGCAGCACTCGTCCAGTGAAGTCTCACAACTCTCCACTCAGGGGCTGGATGCAGTGGTTCTCGGTGCAACTCTCTAATTAGGGTCTTGGTTCAATATGTTATGTCGTGCTCCTACGCACGTGGGGCCAAAATTCAAAATATATAGTTTATATATATCCTATGTCAACATATAGTTTATATACAAAATATATATGCTATGTCAACATATAGTTTATTTTATTTTATACAAAATATAATTTTTGTATGGTGGCTTGTTGAGCTTATATATTTGGTTTTCTCTTTCTTTATAATTTTTGATGATTTATTTTTGTATACACCTAAAAAAGGTCACATTATAATAAGTTTGGTAATTAATTAAATACAAGTTATTTAATTAAATCTCTAATTCAATCTACATATAAATAAATTTAATTATTTATTTATATTGTTCATTTTCTAATTCTTCTATCTTAATTAAATAAGTTTATTATATATTTAATTTAATCACTTTTCTAATTCTTCTTAATTAAATTAAATAAGCTTTACAATTTCTTTTAATTTAATTATCACATTGTTTTATTTTGAATAAAGTAAATATTCTTTTTTTTTTCCAAAATCATGAAATCATCTTTAAATCTTCTAAAAAATCACATTGTTTTATTTTAAATAAAGTAAATATTCTTCTTTTTTCCAAAACCATAAAATCATCCTTAAATCTTCTAAATATTCTTCTTTTTCCAAAATCATGAAATCATCTTTAAAATCTTCTAAAAAGCCATATCACACATAATTAAATATTTTTCAATATTTAATTAGAAACTTCCAAAACCACATGTCACATGAAATTAAATAATTTTATTATTTAATTATTGAATTATCTTTAACTACAAAACCAACTCATAACTAAACTTGACAAATAGAAAGTTGCCTTCATTTTTGAGTGAAAGGTTTTGTGGGAAGGAAACATCTTCCTTCTTTTTCTCTACCTTCCATCTTTCTAGCTCCATCTTCTCCATCTCTTACTGTTCATCTTACCAGACTGAATCTCAACCATTGATCTTTGCCAACTAAGCTTTTGTCTTCAAAAATCTATAAATCTAACATTTCACAGGCCATTTGTATTGAATCTTCAGACATCCTTATGTTGTCAAAATCATTCTTCTATCTTCCATCCATATTCAATCTATCATCTTCATCAGTCGTTATGCTACAGAATTGAGCAAACAACATTCCTTCATCAATCAACCTTCAAAATATTGCATTCTTGTGCAGGTGGAGAAGAACCATGGAGATCAATCAAGTCTAGTTTGAGAATTGGTTTGCATATCTTTTGTTTATTTGTCTTTTCATTCTAGTTTGTGTTTCATGGTGCTTGATAGGATTTAATTAGTTTATTGTTTTCAACATACAAACCTTTGAATTTTTCCCTATCTACATTTTGATGCCCACCGTGGGGCCTTGCCTCATTTTTAATATTTATTTGCAGGTTTTATTGACTTTTTGTTGTAGATCTGCCAGTTTTTGGACAAAACCGTAGGTTTTACAAAAAAAATTATATCTTCTACACAGCTACGAATTTTTTCACAAGATTTACACAAAGTATTGTGGATTATCTCAAGAGGCTACAGTAAAAAAATCAAGGGTTTTTCATCATTTTTGTAGGATTTATTGTAATTTTATGTTTTTTTATAAAATTATCTTTTTGGACGTAAATCAGTGAATTTTTCAAAAAAATTTACATTTTTGGAAAGCTCTTTAAATTATAATTGGGATCTATGTTTTACAGATTTAATGTTGAGGTCAAATACAATGCAAAAAATTTCAATCTTCATTTTCTATATGATTTTCACAAATCCACGTTTCTGAAAGCAAAACAGGGAATTTTTTTTACTTCTTTACATTTCTGGAAAGCTCTCAGAAAATTAGGAGGGATCTCTTCTTTGAGTTTTTATTTTTCAAATCAATAAAATCTTCAAATAATAAAAGCTAATTCGGCTATGTCAAAAACATGTATCTGAAATTGCAATTTTCTGATGAGCTTATTTTTTTCTTTGGCTGCATTATAATATTATTTTTTGATCTTGTAGGTGATCATAAGGAGCTATAGTATCAGCAATATCAATCATATATAACAGATTGGAAAGCGAAAACTTCTGGGTGCACTTGTTTAATCTTTCACCTTTTAATCTTGTTTGTCGCACATTTGGATTTGGGCTCTTAAAACGAATCTTGTTTTCAATCACATATCAAAAATCGAGGCTAAAATTAACCATTGTCTTCCATCACATCTTGATTTGGGATCTAAAAATAACAAGTGCTTGAACTGTTTTACACACATTTCATTTCTAATCTAAGGGAAATTAATCATTGTGAGTGTGAATCAAGTGCGTGTGTGATCACAAACACCTCACTTGGTTTGCTTTTGTCAAACCCTTCATAGGAGGCCTGCTAGGGGATTTCATCACCCCTGGGGACGACCTCAATTGAAGTGTGAATAAAAAAACACGCTTGTTTGGGAGTTAAAATCTTGTCACTCTTGGCTAAGCCCCAAAGAACTTTATATCTTTGGGAAGTGAAGGTGAAGGGTGGGTTACCCCTTTCTCCCAACTGTGTGGTAGGATTTTTCTTTCAAATCATTCCTTAGTCAACCTTGTGCAAACTAGCTTGAGACCTAATTGGCCATACCCCACTTGACTAGTCATAGGGCTTGTTGTTGTGTATTCAAGTGTTTGCTTAATCATAACATCTAATCTTCAAAGACAAATTTATAATTGTGTTTGGTGTGTGTGTTCATGCATTTACATGTGAAATATTGTGTTTGATAGTGCCCAAGTCAAACTTCCAATAAACACTTGCCACATCATCCAAATCATACAATTTTGTCATTCCATATCATATCTTAATCATCATCATCATCTCTTGAATCCAATCAATATCATTTTACACCATGGAAACATTGGAAGACATAGCACAAGAGGTTGTTCACATGCTTCACATGATTAAAACAAGTCAAACACCTTTACCCCAAAAATTCATTCACAAATTCCATGACATAATACAAAAACTTCAAACAAACAAGTCACCTCAAATCCAACACCTCCTAGCTCAAGCCCAATACCTCATGGCCACTTGTCAAATCCAACAACCACCACATCATCCCCTATCCATTCATTATCACCCTTGCACCTCATACCAATCTAATCCATCCACTTCTTCGCATTTCAATGCCACATCAACCTATCAAGCCACATCACGAAAAACACATGTGAATTTAAGTCCACCTGGGCAACAAAATCAAGAGCCTTTAAGTTCTAATGTAACCATTCACAAGGGGAACACTGATCTAGGTTATGTACTCTCTAACTATATCATACCACTATCCAATAAAAATAAAAATCCTAAGCCAACACCTTCCACCCCTACACCTCCAAAGGATGTGACCCAAGGGCTACAAGCAAGGAATCAACTGTCGCCATGTCATTCAACACATATACTTGAACATACAAAAGAGTCCTCAAACGTCATGCCAAGTCCTTCAAGTCAACCATGCCATCCACAACCCCTTGAGCCAATTCAAAAGTCTCTCGTCATAAGTTCAAGTCACCCTCTTTCATGTTCCTATGTTGTTGACCATCAAGAACATGCCAAGTCTCACCATGAGAAATCCCCTTCCACTTCCATTCAAGCAACCCAAGAGTTATATCAAGAGTCCACTCCCAAGCATGTGGAAACATCAAGCCCTAGTCCTAATCAAGATCAAATCATTTTCATCCAACCTATCCATAATCTATATCATTTTTATGATCAAGATGATATCTGTAATGGTGAAGAGCCTATCCATGCAACTTGATCCTATACCCATCCATGAGAAAGATATTCCAAATTCACCTCCACCTAGTCCTATCCATGATCTATCAACATCCACTTCCCTTGATGAGACACATGCCTCCCAAGCCAACATAGAAGATCAAAAAAATTCCTTGGATCTAAGTGAACACAATGCTAATCAAGATCCTAATGATCCTCCATCACCCACTATCAACCCCATTGAAAGTCCTCCATCATATCCTATTGGTTTTTCCACCCTCATTCATGAATGTTCCTCCTTAGAACAACAACAACCATTATCTTCCTGCTTCATTTTCTCCATCCAATAAGGAACTTGTGTCTAATGTTCCACCTACACCTAGTCTCATTATCCATTGCACACTCCAAACTATGAACTACCAAGGTAAATTTCTAGACCTTCATGAACAAGATATTTTGGAGCCCATCCATGTCAAAGTCCCTCCACGCTCTTATAGCCTTGGACATACACCCCAAGGACAACAACCTAAAGATGTTGGTACTTCCTCCATGCATCCTAAGTCCACTTTCCATCATAATCCCTATCATACACCCAAAACATATGTTGCCATTCCACCTCCATCATCCTACAAATGTCAAAAGCATGTGACCATACACCTTCCACCATCAAATCTGCCACCATTGCTTCCAACTCCTAATATCCCTCCATATAATCTACCTCCACTTCTCCCAACACCTAATATCCCCATTATCCAATCCCCTTATCCCTCCATCCATAAATACCCTAACATTCCTAATCATGACCAACAAATGCACACATTGTATAAACATGAAGCTTCCACCCATTCCACCATACCCATGGGATTCAAAGCAAGAATTTCAATGCCTCTACCTATAAAGTAAAAAATCCTAAGGGTTCTCATGCCTTAGGACATCAATACAAAAAGTCAAAGCAAAATACATCCAAAAAGTTATATAAGCCCATACCTC
Source organism: Sequoia sempervirens (assembly GCA_007258455.2). Lineage (NCBI taxonomy): Eukaryota > Viridiplantae > Streptophyta > Pinopsida > Cupressales > Cupressaceae > Sequoia > Sequoia sempervirens. The sequence continues at coordinate 1,007,966,669 of VDFB02271358.1, read as the reverse complement.
CAAAAGTAAAGGAAAAAACTAAATTGGTTTGGGTACCTGAGCAAAAAGAAAGCAAGCCAACTGAGGAATCCACATCACAAAAATCCCAACCATCCACTTCCATCCCACATTCTCATTCCATTCAAAAGTCTCAAATTCCTAAAACCCACAAGCAAAATAAAAATCATAAAAATACTAGGTCTATGTGGGTACCAAAAGCACTACATCCTCCACCTCCTAAGCAAACATCTCCATTGCTTCCTGCACCCCATCAACATCAAAAGCTTCAATGTTTATCATAGTGTGTGCAACCATTGGTCATGGTTCCCTTCCATTTCACAACAATTCCACAGACCTCCATCTCCTCATCCTTCACGCATTATCCTACATATCTCCCCCAACATCTTCCTATGGTCCATGCTTTTACATAAACCTTTCATCCATCCTTTTGCACAAGTCCTATTCAATCCACATCATCATCCACTATTCCCCATCCATTCTTGCATAGGCCTTTCATAATCTGCCATCTACCTAATCCATCCCTTTCATGTCATCCTTTACCAACATCTATGAGCATAATGACATTTGACATGGTCCATGCGATGACATCCATCTTTAGTGGGACTACCATCTTTCATACAACTAAACACTTGAGTCCCTCCTATCCATATTCCCCTTCTCCTAGTCAAAAAGTCAAAAAATTAAAAAAAAAACAAAAAGTAAAGAGAAATCCTTTCGTCCAACGGTGAAAACCTGGTAAACAGGCACCCTGGATAAGTACCATGATGAAAACCTAGAAAATAGGCGTCATGTGTAGGTTGATCTTCTATGTCACTTATACTTGGGGGCACAATGTCTTATCTATCCAACTTATCATTTCCATCCTACCTGCCATCTTTAGCCATCATATTGAGTCTATTCATACATACCTATCATATTGAGTCCATTCATCCACCCTTCTTCTTTTGATCTTGATGAAGATATAGGGGAAAAATGTTGAAACATGCTTTGGATATCTTTTGACATACCTCATCCTATCTAAACCAATCATATCATTATACTATTGTCATAAGCTTTGTCATGAAAAATCCTAAGTATTGTACCTAGAATGGGGCATGTTATTCCTATGCGACATAGTCTTTGGAAATCACAATCCTTGCTCTCTTATGATGCATACATCCATTCCATTCACTATGACCTATCCTTTCCATCCATCCAACGATCATGAGCCTTTTATCCCTTATCTCATCACCCACCCTTTCAATCCATCAATCCCATCTATCTCCTTGCACCTAGACTTGGTTTTTCCCTTGTCATTGGTATCTAGCACAAAGGCTACTCAAATTTTCATCCTTTGACACATCAAAACATTTCAAAAATCCAAAAAAAAGAAAAAATCAAAACATTTCATAAGTCCAAAAAAATCAAAACATTTCAAAATTCCAAAAAAATCAAAATATCCCCAAAAATACAAAAAAATCAAATATCCAACAAAAATCCAAGCAATAAAATCAATCCATCTAATTACTTCTTCCAATTTCATCAATTCAATCCATCACCTCAATCCGATCATCCAACCAGTCAACCAAATCAATCATCTTCATCAAATCCATTCATCCATACATCAAATCATCTTCAATCATTCCAAGCAAATATCCAAATGCAATTCAATCCTTAATCCATACCAATCAAGTCGATCAATCTTGTCAAATTATCCAATCACATCCTTTGGTCTTGATCCTAATCTTGTCGTAAACCAAATCAACCACTCAATCAATCAATTATCATCACCCTTGTGTTGCTCTAGGGACATGTCGCTCCCCACAATGAAAACACTATCATCATCATCAATCAATTAGCATCATATCAATGATTCAATCTCAATCAAGCTAAATCAATCTGACTCATGTCTATCTATCTATGACCCATATCAGTGACACATACTCATCAAACTCATATCAAGCGACCCATATTAGTGACACATACTCATCAGACTCATATCAAGTGACCCATATTAGTGACACATACCCATCAGACTCATATCAAGCGACCCATATCAGTGACACATAATCATCAGACTCATATCAAGCGATCCATATCAAGTGTTCTATCTAGGTGACTCATATCAGGCAATCAATACACAAATCTATCTATCTGAATATCATATCAATCTATTCTACCATCAATTACTATTTGTTTTCTTTTTCAAGAATGCAAATTTATCAACAATCAAAACATCATCCTATATCAAGTGACCCATATCAAACCCATATCAAGTGACCCATATCAAGTGTTCTATCTAGGTGACTCATATCAGGCAATCAATACACAATCTATCTATCTAGATATCATATCAATCTGCTCTACCATCAATTGCTATTTGTTTTCTTTTTCAAGAATGCAAATTTATCAACAATCAAAACCTCATCCTATTTGTATTTCAATCACAAATGCAAAAATGTTTTCAATAAATAATCTACTATTTATTTTCTATCGGAGAAAGAAAATTTATCAGAAGTCCTATCAATCATCTACTCTTTGTTTTTCATACAGAGGAAACAAAGTTATCAGCCATCTACTCTTTGATTTCTATTTTGGGAAACAAAGTTATCAATCAGATTTGCTATCCATATCAACATGATGACACACCCATTTTTATATCTATTGACCAAAGAAGCAATAAAAACATCATCATTTTTACATATTGTGTTTCTCTAGGGACATGTCGCTCCCCACAATGACAACACTATCATCATCATCAATCAATCCTTCAATCAACGGTTTACAGCTTGACAGGGGCAATTCCTTATTTGTTTTTGTATCATTTGTGCATGCTTGCTTGCTTGCTTGTGTGTGTTATCATTTTATCTTGCATTTGTATCAAATCCATATCATTCCAACTAATATTCATATCTTGTGTATGTTGGAGTAGCTTTTTGCACTATCCTTTGCATCTAAGGTCACATCATACCTTTTGTGCATTAATACTTTAATGCTCTAAGTCTACTTCCTCATACATCTAGACAAGGTTGTATTGCGCTGGGGCACGAGACACATCATCACCTTGGTCCTTATATCTTGGTGCATAATGTCTAGTGCTATATCAAACATCATGATTGCTCACCTTCATTGCAGCACAGCGCATACTTTCACCTCCTTCATCCACTTTCTATCCTGCATCATTCATCTTGTCTATCCTTATCATTTCATTTCGAGAGCCTACCCGTGTTTGTCCAACCCGCCTATCCTTTCGAAGGGGCATCATCATTCCATCATCCTATCTTTCTATCATTATTCATTTTCCTCTATCCATACCTTAACTTCTTTGAAATGATGTTACTCGACACAAATCTCATCATCTCGAACATCATCTCAAGGAGGGGAAAAATGTATACACCTAAAAATGGTCACATTATAATAAGTCTGGTAATTAATTAAATACAAGTTATTTAATTAAATCTCTAATTCAATCTACATATAAATAAATTTAATTATTTATTTATATTGTTCATTTTCTAATTCTTCTATCTTAAATAAGTTTAATTATTTATTTAATTTAATCACTTTTCTAATTCTTCTTAATTAAATTAAATAAGCTTTACAATTTATTTAATTTAATTATCACATTGTTTTATTTTGAATAAAGTAAATATTCTTCTTTTTTTCCAAAATCATGAAATCATCTTTAAATCTTCTAAAAAATCACATTGCTTTATCTTAAATAAAGTAAATATTCTTCTTTTTTCCAAAATCATAAAATCATCCTTAAATCTTCTAAATATTCTTCTTTTTCCAAAATCATGAAATCATCTTTAAAATCTTCTAAAAAGCCATCTCACACATAATTAAATATTTTTCAATATTTAATTAGAAACTTCTTATCCACATTTCACACATAATTAAATATTTTTCAATATTTAATTAGAAACTTCCAAAACCACATGTCACATGAAATTAAATAATTTTATTATTTAATTATTGAATTATCTTCAACTACAAAACCAACTCATAACTAAACTTGACAAATGGCAAGTTGCCTTCATTTTTTAGTGAAAGGTTTTGTGGGAAGGAAATATCTTCCTTCTTTTTCTCTACCTTCCATCTTTCTAGCTCCAACTTCTCCATCTCTTACCGTTCATCTTACCAGACTGAATTTCAACCGTTGATCTTTGCCAACTAAGTTTTTGTCTTCAAAACTCTATAAATCTAACCTTTCACATGCCATTTGTATCGAATCTTCAGACATCCTTATGTTGTCAAAATCATTCTTCTATCTTCCATCCATCTCCAATCTATCATCTTCATCAGGTCGTTATGCTGCAAAATTGAGCAAACAACATTCCTTCATCAATCAACCTTCAAAATCTTGCATTATTGTGCAGATGGAGAAGAGCCATGGAAATCAATCAAGTTTAGTTTGAGAATTGGTTTGCATATCTTTTGTTTATTTTCATTTTCATTCTAGTTTGTGTTTCATGGTGCTTGATAGGATTTAATTAGTTTATTGTTTTCAACATATAAACCTTTGGATTTTTCCCTATCTACAATTTCCTATGACATGATTGAATATTATCTACAGTCCTAGTGATTGTTAAAAATGATTATGATATGTGATATTTAATTATGATGGATGTCTAAGAATCAGTGATTGAAATACTACTTGACTAAATATTGAGCTATCTGATATTTTGTCATTTAAACATCATGGAAGAAATGATTGCAATTAATGTCGTATTAATGTAGCCTACAAGGTTTCTTTTCCTAGTTTTTTTTGGTCCTATTCTTGTTATGACTTATTTTTTTACATTGGTCTATTACAGTAATGGGGAGCATATCTAATTAATCAATTCTTTCAATCTCTTTGATTCTTATCCTTGTGCATAACGAGTTTTCTTCTATCCTATGATTCATTGATTATTGGTTTAAAACACTCATTACAACTAACATGGATATGAATTATGATGCGGGTGTGAGAAGGGATTGTTGAATATGAAGGAATGGTTTAGGAAAGTACTCCTTAATCCAAATGAGTCATTTTCTTGTCATGGAATGTGTTAAGATACTTTAAAATTAATATATTCAATCTAGTTAATATTGACACATCTAAAGCATGCCAAAGGCACTTCGGAGTTATGTTATGACATAAAGAAGATTGTTAAGGTGATGTCAAGTCTTGATCCATTAGGGTAGGAAAACATAGATGCATTGGTACAAAAGGTTCCATTCAACTTGGAGGAAATGGATAATTACCTAAGGGGCTAATGTGAGATTGGACCAAGTTTATATTATGATACAAATAGCTTGGGAAAAGGGATGATGAAATGGTTAAGTATGCGAAATTGTAGAGATAAATATAACACCAAGGGAAGAACACTAGAACTAATTTTAGCACTCTGGATTAATCCAAGACTCAAAATTCCACTAAGAGGCATCCCTTACCTCCTAAATTAATTCCATAGGTGGGTTTATCCTCCAATATAGTTCCATTGGTTAGCTTATCATGTGAACTTCCGCTATAATTAGGATTACCATACACTTTCATAACATGCATGTGTGGTTTCAAAAGGTTTATACGTTCTTGTGAATTTGAAAGAATGGCATGTTTTGACTTTTCCAATAGGTGTTAGGGGTTAATTTGACTTGATTTTAGCAGTAGAGTGACAAACCTTGTGGTTTAGGTTCCATAAACAAAATATACTCATTTTTTTTCTTCCTATTATCATCTTTATATTCAATGAGCTTTTTAAAGATCATCTAAATATTGATTGCTAATGAAAATGCACAAACTGATGTGTAATAGATCCAAGGTGAGGCTCAGAGAGCCTCGTCTTCTGAAACCATTAACCAAAGAAATGCTAAGAACAATATATGAAAGAGATGAAGAATAAGGCAACTTGTATTGTTAGGAAGGATGATATGCCCTTACATAGCATGACCTCATGTTTGAGTCTCAAAACCCTCTCATGCATCAACGCATGCATCTAGGCTAACCATGTCAAGTTTCACTCCATACAAGCACAAATTGAAAAAAAATCAACATTGGCCCCATTCACATGTCACTATGCGGGGTCAACATGAGGAAATGCTAATTTTTTGGGAATGAAATAACCAAAGATATGATCAAATAATATCTAATCATAAATAGTCATAGAGTAATTAGGATTTGATCATATGGAAATTTCTAGGAGAGTTACAATAGTTGTAACATCATGAATTAATTATGTAATGGCATAAAAATTAAAAACATCATGAATTAATTATGTAACCATATAATTCAAATATAATTCTATCAAGAAATCAACATCAAATAGATAATATAATCGCATAACTCATACATTTCAATGTCATTGATCTTCTTCTTCATCCAACTCTTTGTCTGTATCATCCAATCTAGATTCAACATCATAAGGATTGGTCATATTCATCATCATTGTAATTGATATCAGTTTCAATAATGTCATCATCCACATGGATATCATCTTCATGAACATTAACTCCTACATCATCATGATCTAGTTCCTCTTCTTCAACATCTTCGTTAGGCACATCATCAACTAACTATTGATTCTGATCATCATTTACATCATCTTCTAATTCTTTGGTATCTTCTTCTTCCACCACATTATACTTTATCATCCTTCCTCTTGGATCATGTCTAACAAAAAATGACCAACCCAGTTTACTTGGAACCTCTAAGTAAAATACCTGCTCACATTGACTTGGAAGAACATAGGGCTCATTTCTAGCTCGCTCGATCAACCTTGTATTAACCATGGTAAGTCCATTATCATGTTCAATAGCAATTCTCTTAGGATCATTTTCATTCAATCATAGCTTGTACCATTTGATGACAAACATAACTAATTTGAAGGAATTAAATTCACACTCAAGTATATCATCCAAAATACCATAGTATCAATTTTCTGAGACTTCTAGATGTATGTCACTTCTAGATAAAACATTAGTCACCTGAAAGACTGCAATTATCCCATAATCACAAGTTTTCTTTGTGTCATCCAACTTTTTGATTTGAAATTTACGACCATTTCACTACATAGCCTTGTGGTGTTTCACCTACAATATGTCAAACATGTAAAAATTATTGCATCATCAGTTGATAAACATATTTATTATTGGCCGAATGTATGCAAAGAAAAAAAAACTCAACATATATATACATCAATATAATTGAAAATAATTAAATAATATGGGTGATTAATATATTTATACATACCTATTTATCTCTTAAACCATATGCTAAATCAATTTCCCTTGGTGTAACATTGGAATCTCCATTATCATGAGCTTCATTAACCAATGAAGCCACACCTTCCCATGTTAATGCAGGACTGGATTGTTGACATTGTTCAATCCATATTGTCATCCAATCAAGATTGTTTGCGACATACAAATGTAGTGCATCCCACTCTCGACCAACTATATCAAAAAGAATTTAAATTCACAAACGACGTATAAGTAGTTAATTTCCATGGTATATGACCTTAATTTATAATGGATGTACTGAAAACCTAACATCCCACTACCAATGATCTTATTATCTTTCATTGTTGGATGAATTCAAATTAAAGGAGTATGCACAAAGAATGAATTATGACCCTAAAGGGTACATACACTCTTGTAAGAAAAATCAAAACCTTAGTGGATACACCCATGTTCCTATACTAGGGGAAGATGTGTTTAAGAACAAAGAAGACAAAGAAGCAGAGCAGGTTATAGAAAATTTTATGGAGTTAGAGAAAAAAAAGAAAAGGTTGCAAGAAATGGACGATTCATCTGAAGAAGAATCTACGAGAGAAAATGAAGCACAATCACAACAGAGAACAGTCTCTCGAATGATGAATGATGAATATGAAGAACTCCCTGACAAGGACTTACAAGTAGCCAAGGAATTGCGTGTAGATGGAGATGATAGGCTTATAGCCTATGAATCCTTTATTTCTGATAATTAGTTTGTCAAGTCAAGATAATTTAAATCTTTTTTATATAATTACAAAGGAAAAAGGTTGAGGGAATCCATCCCAAATATTACCCCTAAAAATGAATAGCAATTGATGAAAAGGTTGAAACATGATATAGACAATGAAGTGCAGAACATGACCCTTGAAAGGGGTAGACAGTTGTTACTTGAAGCTGGTGTAATAGTATTTCCTGGTTGGGACCTCAATTCCTCTTTAATTTTTGATAGTTTTTTGCATAACAAGGAAGGAGAATACAAGTTAAACATAGAGGGTGTGAAGGAAATTTACATAGGGTCAAGATTCAATCTTGATGAAAATTCAATGTTGATATGAGCACTATACCCACCTCACAAAAGGCCAAAGATCATCGATATCGAAAAATCCTTTGGACACATGACTACCCTTAAAGTTGGGGAAACTGACCCCGTGGCTTCAGAAAACATGGGCATAAGCATTGCCAAGTTCAACAAGGCACAAACAATACAGTTGATGAAAGAAAGAAATTATTACAAAATGAAAAGTGAAAAATCAGATTTGGAAATTACTGCCATGAAAGATGCTAGAATGAGGATCATCTCTAGAACTGATATAGAGTTGCAGAGTGAATATGAGAAATTGCAAGAATAACATCAACAGCTAGTAGAAAAGATGAAGGACTTTCAGTTTGACACTGTGGCAATGATGTTGCACAAGAGATTTACAAACCTGAAGATATGCCTTGATGATTTTTGGCATGTTCACAAAAAGAACTATGAAGCCATTCTTGAGCATGGGAGAGTGAAAAATAGATTGGGTACTAAGAGACATGATATGCAACTACATGAGGGATTCGACACCAATTCCATCTCGGCCATTGACACAATCATGAGAAAGCATGACAAATATGATGAAGACTTACACTCAGAAAACACAGGGTTTGATGATATTGTGAAGTTGGGATTACCCAAAGTATGTGATAAGAACGCGTTTCTGAAGGAACGAGATGATTGGATGTGTTGGAACTGTAAAATTTTGAAAAGTCTAAATTCATAAATCCCTCATCAAAAACAAAATCTTGATGTAATTTCCTATGATCACAATCAAATTTGATCCCCAAAAAATTCTCTACGTAAAAACATTTTGATCCATATCGGCAAGAGTTGATGCAAGTCCCCTCGATCTCTAAGTCATTGTTTTCCAATGATGGTGTTTTCAGAATATCAACAGGAAATACAAGTTGTCATATCGATCAAAGTGCCTAGGTGAATACATATCGAATGAACACAACTCACGATTTCATCGACGCAGGGGATCATCAGCAAGACAAATGATATCAGCATGAGATCTATCATTCAGAACGAGCTTATGAGTTTTGCCGATGAAATATATCGATGAGACATTTATCCTTTCACACTGATGATACAAAGGAAACTACTCAGGCAAGACAAGCACCATCAAAGTGAAGCCAACAAGTCATACTGAGCAATTATTTCTTACCGATGAATCACCATCAGTAAGAAGTTCATTATGTCTCACCGATCAGGCATAGAGACGCATATCAGCAAAAAAAGAAGCTATAGGTGTAAGTTTGAAAGGTTCTCTCGATGCTCCATGTCACATCGATGAGAGTTATATCAGCGAGAGTATTGGCAACATATTCAAGATCATAGGAATGAACATTGGGAAGACTCGTAGCATCAGATAAACTACAAAATGTCTTAGTGAAGCATGATATCTTGCCGATGAAGATGCGAATAGATCAAAAGATCACCAGAGTGACTTTTGGCAACATTTACAAAGATCAAAAGGATAAATCATGTATCAGTGAGAAAGATATCATTTTTCTCTGACCAATAGGTTGTTTGGTGAACGTTGGAAAAAACTAAATATAAAGATTCGCCCAGAATTCAAATTGTATTGTCGATACAGGGTACTTGATGTGATAGTGAGAATTTCAAAAAAATTGTGAACTTGTGCTCAAAGCTGAAACATTAATGGCAGCACGAACACAAAGAGATGGTTGATTTCTTGAATTGAATAGAAATAATTGAAGAAGGTATTGAGCGGAATTCACAGTAGAAGAAACAAAAGGAAGGATGAAGAACCAGAGAACCTTGCGGCCGAAGGATTTCAAATAGAATCTGTGAGTATTCTAAAATTTTGTTTTCTAATTTTGTCATTTAAAAAAAAAAGTATAATGAAGGGAATGAGCTCAGGGGAAACAGAAGGAAAAAAATAGAGTGAGAGTAGTCACCCAAAGAGTAAATAACAGAAAATTGAAGCTAAAAATGAACCAAGGGTAGTCGAAAGAAAATTGACCCAAGACCTAATTGATCAATTGCTTGGCTTTGGACCTAGGGCCAGGCACTCCGTGCAGCTCAGGACAGATGTAGAAAAGTTAGAAGATAGGTGCAAACACATAGGAGATACATGGAACCCAATTAGGGGATATGAGTTATTCATCTTCCATTACCACCGAAGGAACCGGTATGAACCAGTGTGTAACCCCTAGAAATTTAACCTAGGAAAGTTGGTCTGACCAAATGTGTTTGTAGATGTGGAATTGATAAAAGTGTTAGTTACTAGTTATGATCCCAAGCTAAAATCTATTTCTTACCCTTCTGGAAAACTATTCATACACATATCAGAGGCCACAATTTGTGAGGTGTTTAATCTAGGAGTGTGCAATGATAAAATTGTATATGAGGAGCTAGAGAGAGAATTCTGGAGATTAGATACAATATACAAGGGTTGGAGACTACCATTGCATAGATGTAAAAAGGATGGCAACACAACTCCATTGGATGATAATGAGGGTCCCCCATTCCATGTTGACCTATTTGAACCATACTTGAAGTATACATATTACTCAGTGTGTCAAGTGCTAGGGGTGGATGCTCTTGAATACATGTCAATTGTGTTGATGGTAATTGCAGCAGATATTCAGTGCCATAAATCTCCACCTTTCGATTATGCCACACATATTTTCAAGGAGATCGATGCAAGATTGATGGCAACAAAAAAGGGGTCTCCGGTTTTGCATTTGAAGCATTATTCAATCCTTATGCATATGATTCTTTACTATGGGTAAGAGTTGAAGATGTGGCCTGAGAAGCTAAGGGTTTCACAATTGGACAAGGAGGGAGGAATATTACCAGTACAACTTTGGACTACCATCTGGGATAGTAGATTTTCCAATTCATGCTTCATACATTTTGAAGAATATTTTGTGAAGCCATTGTATAACCACCCTTGTGAACATTCATTGTCTGATGAAATAAAAAGGTTCCTCAAACCCAAGGACTTTAATGGGCCTATTAATCAAAATTGGGGAGACTGGTATTGTTTGGAAGATGCAACAATGATCAGGATATATCAATTTTAGGATGCACCCTTTATCCTTCCAAGAACAATACTTGACAAGATTTCCTATCTTGAAATTGCTAGGCAATTAGATTATTCAAATTTCATGAATTTAAGTTCTTTTGGAAAGCAGGCATTTATGCCTAGCACACTTTGTTTCAATGATTTCACTGTGTTGGCAAGGGAAGGATATGATTTGGTTTTGAATAAATTGTTGCAATATAATGCGAAGAAAGGTCCACCTTGAAAAGGATTTGATCTAGAGGGGTATATCAACTTTGCAAGGGACAAAATAAACTTGGGTGGGTATGATCATATACCCTATCAATATGATGATTTGATCAAAAATATGGAAGAAGAGGAAGCAGAAAGAGTGGTTGATGAGTACAACAGAGGATTTCCAAATTTTGGGATGTTATCTTCAGAGGAGGAAACACCTGGTGATAACAGTTCTCACAACACAACTGACAAAATCTCTAGATCAAGAACTCAAGCTTACAAATGCCATCCGAGGGAGATAGAAGTTGAAGAGAGTTCAAATATAGATGCAAGATAGATTGTGTATAGATCCTTCGTAGTTGATGATGAATTTGTAAAAACTCCAGAGTTTAAGGATTTCTTGTATATGAAAAAAGGGAAAGAAATAAGGGAGTCATTTGGAAATATAACACCAACTAATGAAGGATAATTATTGGGTAGTCTAAAGATAAGTGTGGATAAATAAATGGAGGATATGACCCCTGAGAAGGGGAGAAAATTGCTAGAAGATGCAGTAGTCATGATTTTTCCAGGGTTAGATTTGAATTATGCCTTAGTCTTTGATAGTTTCTTGAAGAACAACAATGCCACATATAAGCCCAACCTTGAAGGTGTGACAAAGAAATACACAGGATCTAGGTACAATCCAGATGAAGGGTCGCTCATAATTTGGGCCCTATATCCACTTCATAGGAAATCAGCTGTGATTGATATTGAAAAGGAATTTTGGCATGTGATGACCTTAAAAGTTGGAGAGGTTGATCCCATAACCACAATAGATATTGGAATTAATGTTGCTAAATTGAATAAAGCACAGATTTAGATGTTGATGAAAGAAAAATAAATGTATAGAATGGACAATGAAAGATTGCTTAGAGAGATTGATCGTTTGAAGGATATGGTGGGAATAACATTAGGACCCACAAAGCAATTAAATCATGGAGAGAGTTCTCATACAAAAGATCAGTGGGTAGGATCAAATGCATACTCAGGGCAAATATGATGCACTCACTGCAATGATAAAGAAGAGGCAAGCCAGCTTGATGACTTGGTTGAGTAAACTTTTGGGAACACATTTGAAAAATTATGATGCAGAACGAGAACATAAGAGGATTGATGGGAGAATCCATGAGAAACTCCAAGAAATAAGTGAAAGAGATTTCTAGATAATGCAACTATTAATATTTCCAATAATTTCATAAAGAGACGTGAGGAATTTCAAGAAGAATTGCAAGAGGATGAACAAGGGATGATTGATGCCACTAAGAAGGGATTACCAATGCTATTTGAAGACAAAGGGGAATTGAAGGAAAAAGACAAATGGATTAGGGAATGTGAATCAGTGTTGCAAACAATTCTGAAGGAAGCTACAAGAGACAATTCAACATTGGACGAGGCTTGTGAGCAGAACAAATGGATGGTGATCATGGAGATAGCAATTCAGAATGCACTTGGAGATGCCAACACACATGCACATCAGGATTACCTTGATCATTTGTCAAAAATCCATTTATGGCTACATAGAGCCTAACCGCTAGTTTATTATTGTTGTTATGCAAAAACATTTTTGAAAGGACATGTCCTTTCATGGTTTGTTATATTTATACCTGTTTTATATGATCAGGAGAGATATAGATAGGCGAATAGGAGAAATATACAATAAGTAATTTTGTAATGATTTTTTTATCTAAAAGGACTAAGATGCATGTATGAATTTTGATGAAGTTAATGAAGATGTTTGAATTTGTGGCTTAATCTTGATATCAGTTGTTTGTTGGAATTATACAATTATTTGGTTGTCTCCATTTTGATACTTTTTTGTTGTTTAAATTAATATATCCAACATATATTTAGTTTATCAATGCACATTTGTTGTACTTGTGTGATGTGGTTATTTGGTTCTCTCAAGTAGAGATTAAATCCTTCTAATCAATCAGGGTAACTGGGAAGTATTAATTGGATCAATAAGAAGAATCATATAACTAGGGTTGTCATTTTATCTCAAGTAGAATCTATCAATCACTTACTTGCATGTTTGTACAAGTTGCAAACTACATTTGTGTGTCGAACAGTTTGAATTATTGCCATCATAGATTACACTTTTCTAGACCTTCATTAGACTCCATATACCCAACAAGGCACTAGTCTTACATACTTCATTTTAGTTCGTCCATTTTATATTTTACATCTGTTAACTGAACATGTTAGGATTAGCCTTGATATTGCTTATACAATCTATACCACAATAAATATTCAATTGTCCACTCCCACTTGCCATTGTAGATAAATTGTTGGAAGAATAAACAAAAATCAAGTTTGCTTCACTCATATAGGTGTACCCACCTAGGTCTAGCAACACGTGAAAAGAAGAAGGTCTAAACTATTTGGCCTTGTATGTTACCTTGAAACGTACCAAGAGTTTGGCAACCTCTTGAGGTATTTTTCCTGTGTTTTTGAGAGCTAACAAGATGGATGAATACAATAGGATACTTCAAGAAGCATTGGATACAGTCAAAGCAGAAGGGCTATTACTGGATGGAGCATGCAAAGATATGGAATTGACGATAAAACTCAAATATGAAGCCCGAAATGTAGTGCATGATGCGGATACCCATACCTTGGAGGATTATAAAACACATCTCTGAGCGGCTAAGTCAATGTTAGGAGAAGATTAAATTGTTTTATAAGTTTAATTAAGATTAGTAGTTTAATTATTTTCCAAAAGACAATCCGAAGAGACACCTTTGTTGGGTCTTCTTCTTATATATATGAAATTCGAATTGTAATATTTGATCATTAGCACTTTTTAATATTTTAATACTTTTCAGCAATGAAAGACTTATTTTCTAGAGTAATACAATACCAATACTTTTCTATTTGTGTGTGGAAGATTCTTTCATTTGGACTAGTTCTCTGTTGTTTCTTTTCAAGCAATTGAAGGCAATGTAAAATGTATTCTAATTAATCTCCATGACCATCTTATAATTACCTCTCACTTTCGTCAATCTACCTTTCCCCATCAGGTACTCCACTTTGAATTTGTTAATGGAGTTGGGATCCCAAATGCGATCTACATGGATCTTTGCTATGAACTTAGGAAGATATTCAGTAATGTACACCATGGTCTAGTATACCATATATCCCTCCACTATAGAACCCTCAGGATGTGCTCTTTGTCTAACCAAAGCCTTCAAAATTTTCAAGTGCCTCTCAACCATCCACATTGACCTTGTGTGTATAGGTCCACACAATTCAATCTCCTCAACTTGGTGTATGAGGTAGTGTTCTTGTGCATTGAAAAATGTTGAAGGTAGAAACTTTTGCATTTCACACATTAGATGAGGACTTTTTCTCCTCTAATAATTTATATCTTCTTTATGGATTTCTTTAATGACAGTCATCTACAAGTGATTCAAGGTTCAAATATATTAATGAGATTTAACAAAAATATACAATATATTACATAACAAGTAAAACAAATGAAAAATATAAGATCTATACAACGAATTGAAAAAATATCGCTACTTACCTCATGTATTTTCCAAGATCATATATAACTTGCTTGACATTGTTGTCGAAGTTGTCTGGGAGAGATAGAGGTAGAATGTACTACAACAATTATAAAATGATCTTTTCATTATTTTTCCAAAACTAGTAAACATAATACACTAAAAAGTACATGCAGTATACAAATATATATAAAATATACCAGAATAATTACCTTAATGAAGGTATGCCAATCATGCATTTTTATCCCTGACCCAAATTCACCTTTCTTTGTTATGATATTGTTTATATTCGCAAAATCCTGTGGGAAATCGAATTTTATATATGACTTTTTTTATAGCATTGCTTGGTTGCTCTTAATAACCAAGGAAGGTAGCTTATATTAATTTGGTCTCCACTGCTATTTAATTGAATGACATTTTTCATTGCATGATTGGCTTCCTAAATGTCACTACAAATTTTGACAATTTTTTCTTTGTCATGCCCTCCATCCAATATTTTCCATAATGTTTTTGTTATATTCTTTCTGATATACATTGTATCAAACAAATGCACAATTTGTAGCTATTCATAGTAGGGACACCTACTAAATTGTCTGGGATAACTTTTCAGTCCTTGTGGAAGCCAACCATTAATGCCTTGACAACCTTCATGAAGCATATAAGTTAAACAAATTAACAACGACAATCATTGTCAATTACAGCATGAGTAAACAAAACACAATATAAATATATAAATTCAAAACATATCATATATGATAGATGAAAAATTTGATCCTGATGTATAACCTTGATGATTAATTCTATTATATTCCAACTTCCATAGGCGAGGTGTCATTCTTCCTGGTTTTGATGTAGTCTCTTCTTTCCCATTGAAAAGATGTTTTTCATTAGTTCGATACTTATGATTTTTGTGGAGGAAGTGCCTATACTCATCAAACACCTGCTTTCCTAAACTTGTTGAATGACAAGATTTCATCTTTGAACCACAAATTGGACATTCAAATTTTCCCTTTGTTTGAAGACCTGCAAGATCATATATAATTGGATTAAATATGTCAATTTTTATAATTATATATAATGAATAGATTATTTAGAAAACATGCATGATATCTACTTCATAAAATTAAATATCGTTAAAGTGCAGTCGAACATTAGAACATACCACAAAAATGTGTTAGCCTCGGGGCATCATGAATTGTCCATACAAGCATTGCATGGAATTGAAATTTTCTTTGTCCTATTGGTCTAGAGACGTCATACATAGTGACGCCATTCCATAAATTTAGTAACTCGTCGATAAGAGGCTCAATATATACATTCATATCTCTAACTTGGTACTTACCTAGTTGAATGAACATAAACTTTACATAATTATTATAACCATTTTACTGCAATATATATAAATTAATTTACATGACTATTAAATGAAAAAAATATAAGTCATTATGCAACAAATAAAACAAATGAGATGTTACTACATTAAAGAAAATTGATGTAAACAAATACTTGGAACAATAATTGCCAACATTATGTGCTCCCTCTTTATTGACATCCATGGAGGAATGTTATTGTTGATAATAAAAACATGCCACATCGAGTAAATAGATCTCAACTCTCCAAATGGATTGACACCATCTACTACCAATGAAAGCCTGAGATTACGAGGTTCTTCTTTAAAGTGTGGCCATTTTTCCTCCATGTCCCTAAATGAAAAACCATCCACAAACATTCAAAGAATGTCATCTCCATTTCTATTCCATGCATGGTAATCCATAAATTGCGCTAAGCTTTCGTACCTAAATAATCATTGCATACGTGGAATAATGGGAATATAACGAAGAACCTTGTGAGGCACCTTTTTTGTTAGTTAATCTATTTGATATCTATTGATATGACATTTTGGGCATTCTGTTGCAAATTCATGTTGTTTATGATATATAATATGATCATTGGGACATGCATCTATTGCTTGATACTCCATTCTAATATCTTTCATAATGGTAGATAAATCTCGGAATGAGTGAAGTAAAATATTTGATGGTGGTAACAAAAATTCACCTATCAATCTACAACAAAAAAATATTTTGTTAATATAAAGAATATTAATGGTACATATTTCATCCTTTATTTACTAGTGATGAACTAACAACAAAAATAGATGAAAAAAGATGACATATATGACATACCTTAACATCCGTGAGATTGTTATGTTGGATAAACCATTCATAACCTTCAAGTTCACCAACAACAATACAACATAGAGAAGAGTTGTTTGGGAGCCTTCATAAAGGGGTTTGTATGCCTTCTCAAGTACAAGTAAATCATGAACATCATCAAAGTCATCTCGATCATCATGATCAGTTGCGCTACTAAATGTGTCATGGATCAATGTATTTGTACCATCATCTTCAACTGTGTTTTTTGGCACATGATCATCTTCTTCCATAGGATTATTAACTTTATCTTTGATATTCACAGCTCCATGTTCCTCCGCTTGCAAAACCACATTCTCCGGGCCATGATAATTCATATCATGTGCCCTAGGGTGCCCCACCTTTATAATAATGATTGACACAAATAAACCATGATCATGATCAAGTGATTTTTTATATATAAAAAAAATGTTAAAACGATATAAGCATTTACAAATTCAATCAATATAAAGACATATAATGAACAACTTACCAATGGACGATAATCATGCCCCCCTTCAATGTGACCATGCTTCCTACAATGTTTCTCGGCTGTTGTGATTAAAATTCTTCTCGTCTTTAAGCCCTTGCAATTATTGCAAGGACAATAACATTTCCCATCACCCTTTCTTTTCAATCTAGCCCATAATCTAGCAAGTGTCTCTTCATTTTTTTCTGCACTAATATTATCTGACATGATTTTTCTTTACCATGTTTGAATATTTAGATCTTCAAAAAATATCAAACTCACACTCCAATAATTTTTAATCATAGACAGGTAACAAAATCTAATAATTCTAATATTTTGCACCCAAAAAATTTGGCCTATAACCTCCACAAACTGTCACAAGTATAGAAAATTTGCAAGTATAGCAAAACACTATCACAAGTATAGATAAATTGTTGAACTCACTTTTATTTATTAAAAAAAATTCGTCGGAACCCCAACGAACGCTAACCATATACCCGTCAACCCACAAATTAAGGAGGCTAACCATATGTCGACCCACAAATTGATGGAAGGAGATGGTTGACTTTAAGTGTATGTCGAAATAGCGACAAAAATCATGGAGCATCACAATTTTAATGAACATTGAGCATAAAAATTTTAAAAAATTGAAAATTTCACATTAAATACACAAGTACTCGATAATACATCTAATTATACATCTTTCGTCAGAAAGTTTTGTCGTATTTTGCAATCAAATGAGTTAGTGGGAGAATGCCAAGAGAATGAAGTTGAATGCTTAGAGGATGCAAAAAAAGATGGACTGGATGAAGAATGGATGAATTTGAAGAAGAAGAGGGAAGAATCTTTCATTCTCAGGGTCGGTTGGTCGAAGAGGGATGTTACAAATCATTCCCAATAGGAAGTGTAACATCTCTGCCAACTTCAAACACAGGAATCCATCAAGGACATAAGCACATCGCGTGGATGTCTGCACACCGCATGGGTGTCCCTGACAAATATTCTTCTACCGACACAATAGGTAGATTCCAAGTGGAAGGAAGTCATCCAACTAATGTGGAATTTTGACTTTGGATTTGGTTTTCTAAGGTGAGGATGTGTAAAAGGGGAATTTGCATAAGGGGTGCAAATTCACTCCTATGCATTTTTCCCCCACTTTAGCGAGCACGAATACTGATGAGTGTTTTGGTAAAGTAGATTGAAGAGTGAATAGGGTTAGAAATTTATACCTGAACCATCGAGGAAGTAGACCGCAATCTGGAAAGCTTGAAAGTGCAAGGTAGGCAAAGGAATCCATAGCCCCACATAACTATGAAGTTATAGAATGAATGCATCTTATAGGCCCACAGACCTACAAGGGGGTGACCCCCAAGATCTCTCACATGAAGGAAGCCCCTAGAAGTAAGTGCCTCATAGGCCCACAGACCTACAAGGAAGGTGTCCTCCAAGATCTCTCACATGAAGGAAACCTAGAAAAAGCGCCACAGATCTGTAGACCTACAAGAAAGGTGTCCTACAAGATCTCTCTCATAAAGGAAACCTAGGAAAGTTCCCTACAGACCCATAGACCTGCAAGGAAGGTGTCCTCCAAGATCTCAAGCACATGAAGGAAACCCCAAAAAAGTGCCTTACAAACTAGCAAACCTGCAAGGAAGGTGTCCTCTAAGATCTCTCACATGAAGGAAACCCAAGAAAGCGCCTTATAGACCCATAGACTTGCAAGGAAGGTATCCCCCAGGATCTCTCACATGAAGGAAACCCCAGAAAGTGCCTTACATACCTATATACTTGCAAGTAAGGTGTCCACCAAGATCTCTCACATGAAGGAAACCCAAAAAAAAGTACCCTACATGCCCGCAAACCTGCAGGGAAGGTGTCCTCCAAGATCTCTCACATGAAGGAAACCCTAGAAAAAGTGCACTACAGGCCCATAGGCCTACAAGGGAGCAACCCCCAAGATCTCTTGCATGGAGGAAGCTCAAAATAAGCACCCTACAAGCCCACAAACCTACAGTGAGGTATCCCACAAGATCTCTCACATGGAGGAAACCCAAGAGAGACTCCGCAGAGTCAGAAAGTGGCTTCACAAGCGCACCTACAAAGCAACATGTTTACCTATAGATAGAACATTTCTAACAATGATCATGTAGGAAAGTAAGTGGACAATCATGCAGACCATTGATAGATTGGAAAAATTTCGAAGGGGTCCCTTGGGAACCCGACATGAAGAAAGGGGTCAACTGAAAGGATGCGTTGTTTGAAAGGGAAAAAGGGATGTTGCTTCTCAAATCGATTCATCATCCAGTAATCCTTTCGAAAGATGTTCACTTCATCAAGGAATTTGAAATGAAGAAGATCCCCCCTTGCGAGGGGAAGGTCAAAGCTACTCCCACCTCAAAGGAAAGTTCTCAAGTTCTTTCTTTGTGAAACCATGATGAAATAAACATGTTCCATTAGGGTTTCAAGTCGAGAATGTGATTCTTTGAAAAAGTTTGCGAAGATTCTCAAGAAAAGATTCATTTGACAATGAATACATTTTTCTAAAAATAAAAGTGTCATAGAAATGGTGTTGTCACACATGAAAGGGACAACTCAAGCAAAGAAGAGAGAAAGATAGGAAAATTTTGAAAAAGAAAAGAACACCAACAAAGGGCACAAGGGTGATCTGATATTTCGGGGTCAGAGCTACTCATAAATATATATATATAAGTATAATAATAGTATATAAAATGAACTATCATCAACCCCCTACTATATCGAACCATGTGAAGAATGCATGAGAAGAAAAAGTAAAAATAAAAATTGGGTCAACATGAAAGGGAAGCCTAAATGGCCCCAACACTTTGCATCGTCCCCAATTTACCAAAAGTCAATCACAAACATGGAAGAATGATGATACAAATAGAAGAAAGTTTACGACACAAAAACCTCTCTTGTATCCAAGACCAACAAGGGTGACAAGGTTCATTTAGGAACACATAGCACAATCACAGGGGAACACATCACAACACACACATCTAATCTAAAGATAAAAAAGAGGCCTCCCCCTAACACTGATTGACCAAGAGGTCATCTGCTTCCCACTCTAGATCATCATTGGGGGGAGGTGAATGAGCCTGTAGTGGTGGAATGTTAAGAGGAGGATCTTCTAACCCTCCTGTGATAAGGGCTAAGGAAGAAGGCCCCACAAGGTCCCCTCCACTCGGATCTTGTGGAGCTATGGTCAACGATTTTGCAAAAATTGCTAACAAGGTTGGAATTTCATCCAGAGAGTTAAACACACACTTCAATGGAGTTTCATGTCATACCTCAATGGATGGGGAAAGTTGTGTCTGAGGTTCACTGCTAGGCTCATCGAGTGACTTAGGAGCGGTGAAAAACTCAGGGGAAGACGGGACTGGTTTCGTTACTAAAACATAACATGTCAGCACAGGACCACTTTTTGGAGAAGGTGGGTTCCTCTTACATCCTCCATTGTTGGAAGGACCACCCTCTACCTTCTAGTTTGTTGGGGGATGTGAACTTCCTACAGATGAGGCAAGAGGTGCAAAGGAGGAAGAAGAGGAGAGAACCACAACAGATACCACCGGAGTGTTCGACATATCTACGGGTTTTGGGAAAGGAGGGGCATTCAGAAGGGACATCAACAAGGGTGACTCCACCAAAGGAGCAATGAACACCTACACCTTTTTTGGGTCAGGCACATTCGTACTCACAGCAGAATCTAAAAGCGATGTAGAGCTTGGTTGAACAGAAGCAAAGGGGAGGAGAGAGGAGGATGCAACAGGAGGCCTTGAAGCAAGGGCAGACGTCTCCTCTTCCTTCTTCTACAAAGTAGCCTGCTCAGTTGCAAGAGCCTTTCGTCAATGCTTGGGCTCACACGCGAGGCAATTTCTATGACTCTTCAAGCTAGAGACTAGAGGTTGCGAAGGAACAGAAGGCTCCAACTCAGCCATGGGATTTTCCACCACAGTTGTTTCCAGTGGAGGGACAGACTCCTAAATGGGAGTGGGAGTAGGTTAAGGAGCAGCAGGGGGAGTCGACTCTAATTCCTTGATAGCGGGCCTCTTCCCATTTAATGTCTTGGGAAGAGAAGCGGTAGGAGGCTGTGGAGGCCGAGAGATAGAAGATTCTCCATGGGAACCTTTCTTCCTATTATATCGAATGGGCCTAGGCTCTGTGGGTAGAACAAGAAGCTCAAACATGGGACACTTGGGCTTTCGCCAAGAGAGCACCACAGGATTCTCTCGCAGAAATGGAACAAAATCTAATGGTGTCATAGTAGGGCGAGAAGGAGCATCAGACTGAACAATGGAAGAGGAAGAAGGAGGATCTCGGGACTACTTCTCTTCTTCCCTTCTATGTGCCTTGGTGACATTATTGTCATCTTTTAAGCAATCCCTATGTGAAACAACATAAGGAAATGGAGGATATCTCACTCTCAACGTTAAGCACCCTTTCTTGTAATTTTGATTAGTTTGATACAAGAGGTCCTTTCTAGGAAGAAGAGGACCAACAGGCACATGCCAAAAGTAATCCAAGGAGTAACTACCACGGGCAACTGGCAGTTTATAACGAGTGTCATGAATTATATGCACAAAACCCTTATGGATAAATTTTAACATTTATGCACAATTGAGGGTAGTGCATTCATAGCTACTAACCAGAGGATACCCAGCTTCACTCTAAAGAGTTTAGATCCAGGGATTATGTCAAACCAATGATTCACGGATTCGGGTCCAACCAAAACTGACAAGATGATACTACCCAAAGGAGGTACAGAAAGTACGTCATGCATGTGGATGGTGCTCACAGGTGCATCATACCCATCTTTATGCAAAAAAGTTGATTAGCATGATCTCCTTAGTTATGATGTTTACTTGAGATGTCGGATCAATGAGAACACCTGCTACGATGTTTCCATTGATTCGTACAAGGAAGTAGAGAGGATATGGTTCCCTATTAAAACCCATCGATGGATCCTGTGAGGTGAAGGTTATACCAGTACCACTGCTCATAGGCTGCGCAAAGGGGATAGGTTGATGCAAGAAAGAGGCCATTGCATGCAATAAACAACACTCTCATAGGGCCCCCCAAAGGTTGCAAGATAGGATAGTGACCCAATTAAGGTTTCATTGTGCAACACTTTCAGAACCTTCCAACTACACCTACTAGGGGTCGCAGGTTGGGTTGTAAGGTGAAGGCCTCCCAACACTCACACCTACAACACTCCTAGAATACGAGGAAAGGAACTTTCAGTATCACCAAATAGAACCAAAATGGTTCACGTCGGGTTCGCCAAAAATGTAAGAGAGGGGGACCAACCACGTCAATGCCCTAGGTCTTGGAGAGCTAAGAGAAGAAGGCTACCCTAACTTACCTCACTCTAAAGGGGTGTTTTGAAGTAAGGGATGAGAATGATGATGACTATAATGTCCTTTGACCACTCTACAAACCTGAAATCAAGACTGGGGCTAAGCAAGCTGGTTTTTGGATTCGGTATTGTACCTTAGGTAGCTCTCTGCTTGAGGATGAAAGCGTAGTTCTAGGATGACAATGCAATGCATTGGTGTCTCTCAAGTGCGCTGGAATTCGTATGACTAGAGGACTAAAAATACCATATGAATAGTCAAAAAACAATTTGACGGCCTAGCTAGTGACTTCTAAAGGAGAAAAAAAAAATTATGAAGTACGAGAGATATCAATGGATGTGATAAAACAGATAGATAAGAGCCAAAGTGAAAAAGATGATCTCACCAAGTCACCAATTTTCTAGCTAGCTCCAAAAGCACAACTACCTACACACAAGAAAGAGGGAAAAAATTTTGGAGCTGTATAGGGGCCTGCCTCAGTCAGACCCTCGTTTTGGTGTTTCCACCTCTACGGACAACCAAATAGCAACGATAGAGAAATGTATGATAAAGAAGTAAAGAGAGAAGGAATGCAAATAACACTACAAAATAGTAAAGAACTACTCAACCAAATAACAAAGGAGAGGAATGAAACATTACCACCTCCACCAAGAGCTCACTAGCCAATGGAGGAGAAAAGAGGACTTGAGCAATCACCACAGCCTCAACCATGATGAAGGGAGGTGTCACAAAACCTCAAGCCCACGCTGCAATGGCTTGCTTTACACTTGCTTAATGGATTCAATGGAGTATTGTTACTATTGTAATGGAGTGCTAAAATGTTGTTGAGAGTTGAGAATTCCAAGAGAATGAAGTTGAATGCTTAGAGGATGCAAAAAAAGATGGATTGAATGAAGAATGGATGAATTTGAAGAAGAGGGAAGAATCTTCCGTTTTCAGGGTTAGTTGGTCAAAGAGGGACATTACAAACCATTCTCAATAGGAAGTTTAACATATTTTCCAATTTCAAATGCAAGAATCTTTCAAGGACGTAAGCGCACCACACAAACGTATGTGGTGCAAGGGCACCATGTCATTTCATATAAATAAGGTCATGTAATGGTCTTAAGTTTGGTTTTAGGGTTTTTTTAGTTTATTTGGTCTAATAAGGTCATAATAGACCACCTATTATGTAATTGGAGTCATTTGAGTCATTTGGGATCAATCTTGATAATATTGTCAAAATCTTGAAAAGTTGTCATATTATAATGTTGCAAAATTGCAAAAAAAGCACAAATTGGAAGCCCAACGGTCAAGGAAGTTCAAATGACAATTTGAGTTGTTTGTTTGGTTATTTTTGGTGTGTTTAGTTGAAATATTGTTGGGAAAGGATCGAGTGAAGGTTCGAGTTTGTATTGAAGATTGAAACAACAATAAAAACATTGTTTTCTTTGCAATTTTTTGAAAATTTGTTGTTACAAGTGACTGTACATGTCTGTACTGCACCATTATGAACTAAAGTGTTTTGTATTTAATGGAAATATGTTTTAGCTTCATTTTGAATTTGGTTTTATTGGTTTTCATAGAGTTTGGTGCATTTTATAAGTAATCTTTTGAAACCGGTCTAGTAAAACCCTATTTGAGGGTTTGGGTGCATAAAATGGAGAATTAGGCCATTCCACCTAGTGAATATTGTAATAACTTGGTGGAATGGCATAATTATATGTAGGATGTTGTTTCATGTGGTTTCTAAGAGCAGGGAAGGAATTTTGAAGGATTTTGGAGTGATAGCCTAGTTGTAAATTGTCATGTTTTGGTGAAATAAGAGGAGATGGAGTAGGGTTTTGCAAAAAGACTGGTTGGAGCCCTTTCTAGTTGATGTAATAAGCTTGGAAAGACTTATTATGATGTGTATGATGTGTTGACAAGGTGATATTATTTTTTGAGTGTTGAGTTTCAATAAACTCTCTTGTTGGCAAGCCTACAATGGCATAGGTAAGGGTTTTGTGTTTTGATAACTTTGTGAGTGTTTCTTTGACTAAAAATTGTGGATTCAGTCCATTTTTATCCTACAGAGAGCATTGGGAAATATTTTGGAGGGTTGAGTGAAGGATTTCTTAATTTCGCTTTGCAAAAGTGACCTATTTGTCATTTTGAAGTTTTTGTTGAAAGATATGGTGGCATTTCACTAGTTGAAGTGCTACTAGCCAGATTTAAGAAATTGTGAGAAGTTACTAAGTTAGGGTTTTAAAGGTAGAAGGTTTGATTGAATTTGATTTAATTGTGATTGTTGGAATTTTTTTTCCCTACGCTACATCAAGTGGTATCAAAGCATAGGTGTTAGATCTCTAGAAAGTGAAAGGTTGTAGTTTGAAGAAGTGAAGAGTTGCAGATTAAAGGAAATGATGCCTCCAAAGAGAAATCCAACAACCAAAGAAGTCCGAGAACTAAAGTAACAATATGAAAAGGATGTGAGACTTTATAAGGAGTCTCATGAAGCTTCCCTTTCTAGAATAGCATCCCTGGAGAAGAACCAATGAAGGGGAATGGTTAGTGGTGACCAGAGTGATAAAGAGGATGAGGGTGAGAGTGAGAACCCTTCAGTAGGAGTCCATGGTGATGAGGACTTGGAACTTGAAGAGATGAGAATGGTCAGGATGCTAAAGGCTGTCAAGGGGGATAATACTCCTAAGGTGAAAGTTGAAGTGCATGTGTACAGTGGAAAGCTGGACAATGAAGAAGTATTGGGTTGGATAGATGCTCTTGATAATTTCATTGAATTTGAAGAAATAGAAGACAATAAGAAGGTGAAATTTTCAAAAACCAAGTTGAAGGGCCCTACCCTAACATGGTGGAACTATGTTCAAGAGGAGAGAGTAAAGAAGGGAAAAGCAAAGATAAGTTCATGGGACAAAATGGTAGCTAAGGTGAAGGCACAATTTCCTCCTGCAGATTATATAATTCAGACCTTTAGGAAGCTGCAAAATTTAAAGAAAAAGGAGTTAGATGTGATGGCATTTAATGAAGAATTCCATAAACTAAGTATTAGAGCAAGACACACTAAATATGAGGTAGAAAAGATTACAAGGTATCTAAATGGCCTTAGACTCAACATTCAAGATGAAATTGGTTTTAATACACCTAGTACAATTGAAGAGTGTTTTCACTTGGCTGTCAAGGAAGAGGAAAGGATAAAAAGAAGGCAAGAAAGAAAAGGAATATGTCAAGGCATTACCAATAGAGGAAGAGGTTCAAGGAAATCCTATGAAGAACAAGAAGATGCAAGCAAAAAAAAAAGACCAAGTGGTTGATCAAAGAGGTGAAAGATGTTATCATTGCAATCAGTTTGGTCATCAAGCATGGAAGTGTCTAGAGAAACAAGGTCCTACTTCAAGTGGTGGCGATAAAAGAGTTCAATTGGTGCAAGAGGATGATTGTGAAAGTGCAAACTCTCCTAATCAGCTTGTTGCTCTAGAAGTTGGGGAACTCCTGATGGTGAGAAGAACACTACTTAAAGAATTCAAGGAGAAATAATCAACACAAAGGGGAACTATACATTGCAAATAAATCCCCTCTTATGTGCAAAATTGTTCAAAATCATGGTTAACATACTCGCCACTATTATCCATACATAAAATGTTAATCAATTTCCTTGAGTGTTTCTTTATAAAACATTTAAAGTTTTGATAATTCTCAAATAACTCAAGGATATATTACATAATGTACACCTAAGTATGCCTACATGATGACTTGGAGGAAGAGGTCTATATGAAACAACAAAGCACTATGTTGACAGGGGTAAAGAAACTTTGGCTTGTAAGTTGAAAATATGTGGTCTCAAATAGTCTCTTAGGATGTGGCACCAAATTTTTGTCTCTTTTGTGTTTCTTTTGGGATTTTGAGATCCAAATCATATCATTGTGTCTATTATAGGGTGGACGATGATTGATTTTTTATTATCACATTATACTTGATGATATATTATTTTTTAGTAAGAATGTGATTTGTGCTTTCAAGTCTTATATTTCAACATAATTTGAGGTTGAGATGGACTTGGGGGTTGCTAGATATATTTTAGATATGAATAAGAAGAGATAGAGTGAACATAAAACTTTGGTTAAGCCAAAATAAGTATGTGAAATGTTGGAGAGATTCAACATGACAACTTATAGACCATTATGTGTTCATATTTCGATGGAGACAATTATTCATTGAACAATGTATGTATACACCTAATGAGATGAAAGACATGGCTTGAATACCTTATGATAGTGTTATTGGGGATTTTTTGTATGTTATGGTCCATACTAGACTAGACATTTCCCAAGCAATGGGATTCCTTAGCCATTTCATAGCTAATCTTGGATGAGTTAATTGAGATGTATTGAAGAGGGTCTTCAAATATTTGTGAGTTACCTTTAAGTACTCTATTTATTGTCTTGGTGATTTTACAAAAGAATAACACTTATTAGATATTCATGGATTTATGGATTTAGACATGGTAGAGGATGTTAATAGTACAAGAAGTACTAGTTATATTTTTACTTTATTTGGTGGTGCTATCAATTGGATGAGGAAGCAACATGTTGTGGTCATTTTCCACTATAGAGGTTGTGTACATGGAAGCTACTCTTGATTTTAAATAATCCATCTAGCTTAATATAGTGTGTTCAAATGTGGAGTTGAGTCATGGGGATAATAGTTTTCTATCTGGTAGTCAGAGTGTCACATGTTTGGAAAAAAACTTGACCTTTCATACAAGGACTAAGAAAATTGATGTCTAATACCATTTTTTTGTGACATGGTAGAGGATAGGTTTGTGATGCTAGAGAATTTTGATACATTGGAAAATGTTGCAAATCTATTGAAAAAGCCTATGAGCACAAAGAAATTTAAATTCTACACAAGGCTATGGGACTCTTGACCCCTAGAAATTGGATTTCAATTTTGGTGTTTCCTTTTTCATCTTGCAAGGTGTTCAACAAGCGAGATAATATTAGGAAAATGTATCTTAACCTTACATTCCTAATGTTCATTTATTAATGATTTATATTTTTTTATTTTATCCACATATTGGAAAATGGGGCATCCTAATTTGTATTGGCATTTATTTGTTGCATCAAAAACTTTGGGAGTTTGTAATAGGTTGTAACAACATATTATGTTCTTATGATGTGTAAGAGAATCCTATGATATTGGAATATGGAATTATTACGACACATAAAAGCATGCAAGATGAGGTTAGATTAAAATCTTGACCAACATCATGACAAGTTAAGAGACATCTTTTAATGAATTGAACAAGCCAAAATGGAATTCCCAAATTGGAGAGTTACATATGATAAATTCTATGACAAATTATAACAGTTGTTAAGGCATATTTTAAAACTAGCCTAGAAGACCATGACCAACTTGGGTATTGGAACTAGGATAAGCATAGTACCCATTTTGAGTCATTTTTTTGTCCCATGGTTCTACAAAACCATTATTAGTTTGTAGTTTGATATATTCCTATTTATTGGTGCTTAGAAATGGAGTATTCTATGAGTTGTTTAGTTTATTTGCAAGTATGTTTGTGTTGTAAAAATTTCACCAATTTTACATGGTGGTACTCTTGTAAGGGTAGGTCCCTAAGATTGTATTATAATTTTTATTGTTGAAAAAAACAACTAGTTTGTGCTTTGAATTGTGGAGGTTTTCTCCTGAAAGGGTTTTCCCCACTTAACATGTGCTATGATATATTTTTCATTGTGTATTGTTTCTTGTAGCTACAATATTTGGATTTATTTGTACATACCTCCTCTCAAATTTGGATTAGAAAATATTTCCACATCATTTTCTTCCTTTCAAGTTCAATTTGATACTCTTTTGCATTTATGCTAGCAATTACATATAGTTCTTCTATACATGTAATGAAGAGATTTGATTAATCTACACCTTTTGTCATCAAATCCTACAACTAAAAGATCTATTGCATCCAACTATATTAGTTTTACATTCTAGATACCTAAGCATTTATCTCAAAGAGAAAATTACCCGTTGAGAAGACAATGTTATGGCACCAACACATCGGCCATATTAGTGGGAAAATCTACAAACATATTTGAAAAAATAAATTGTTCTCTTGAGTTTTATTTTGTGAGAATTTTATTTATGAATACTAAGTCCATGTTTAGTTCTACTCTAGTTCTCATAGATCTTCTTGGATTTTGGATCTTATTCATTTCAATGCATTTGGTCCTAGAGAAGTTCCTTCTATAACAAAATCTATAAATTATTATATTTATTGATGCTTTTTCGAAGATTATATGGGTTTATTTTCCAAGGAGTTTAAAGATCTCATGTGGAACCAAATTGAAATAAAAATCAACGAGTTGAGAGAAAATAACAATGGAGAATTTTGTTTAGTTCATTTCAATAGATTCTATAGAGATAATGGCATTGAAATGCTTAAGACAATTATGTACACCCTCAATAGAATGGAGTAGTAGAAAGAATTAATAATATATTAATGGAGAGGGTTAGGAGTATGCTTAGTGGGGCTATATTGGAACAAAAATTCTAGGAAAATGTTATTTGTACTACATGTTACTTGATTGATAAGTCTCCTACATTAGCATTTGTTGAGAAAACCCCTATGTATGTTTGTACTAGCATAAAGCCCTTACTTTAACATCATTTTTTAATTTTTAAGTTTATGTTCATGTACCTAAAGAGAACCAACCAATGTTGGATAAGACTATTAAATGTATCTTCATTGATTATGGTGTAAATGTGAAAGGGTACAAACTTTGAAATCCTATGGCTAAGAAAGTTCTATATTTCCATAATGTGATCTTTCAAGAGATCAAATCTTCCACTAAAGTTGATAAAATAAAGGATATCATGAAATCAATTATGCAACTAAAACCAAAAATTGAAATGGAAAAAGAAAATGATTAACCAAAGGTTCATGATGGACTTGATGATGAGACCTTGGAGATTTTGGAGGAAGAACATCCACTAAAAAAAAGAGGAAACCAAAGATGTATAACCACCTAATTTTAAATGCAATTTTTCTTTGATTAGTAACACTAATGAGCCTTAAATTGTTAAAGAGGCAATGGAGATGGATGATAGAAAGTCCTATAAACTGACCATAGATGAGATGATTGCATTAAAAAAGAATGAGACTTGGGACTTGGTTCAATTTTGAAAAGGAAGGAAATTTGATTCAGTACAAATAGTTATTCAAGAAGTGGCTCAATTGAGATATGTAAGAGAGGGGTACCAACCAAGTCAAGGCCCCAGGTCATAGAGAGCCAAGAGCGGAAGGCTGCCCTAACTTTCCTCACTCTTAAGGGGTGTTTTCAAGTAAGGGATGAGAATGATGAGGACTATAATGTCCTTTGACCACTTTGTAGACCCAAAATCAGGATTGGGGCTAGGCAAGTTGTTTTTAGGATTCGGTATTGTACCTCAGGTAGCTTGCTATCCGAGGACAAAAGTGTGGTTCTAGGATGACAGCATAATGCATTGGCATCTCTCAAGTGCACTGGCATTCGTATGACCAGAGGACTAAAAATACCATACAAACCATCAGAAAACAAGCTGACGGCCTAGCTAGTGACTTCTAAAGGAGAAAAACAAAATTATGAACTACAAGAGATAATTGGATATGATAAAATAGATAGATAAGAGCCAAAGTGACGAAGATGATCTCACCAAGTTTCCAATTCGCTAGCTAGCTCCATAAGCACAACCACCTACACACAAGAAAGAGGGGAAATTTGTTGGGGCTATATAGGGGCCTGCCTTAGTCAGATCCTCATTTTGGTGTTTCCACCTCCACAGAAAACCAATTAGAAAGGATAGAGAAATGTATGATAAAGAAGTAAAGAGAGAAGAAATGCAAATAACACTACAAAACAGTAAAGAGCTACTCAACTAAATTGCAAAGGAGAGGAATGAAACATTACCACCTCCACCAAGAGCTCACTACCCAATGGAGGAAATAAGAGGACTTGATAAATCACCACAACCTCGACCATGATAAAAGGAGGTGTCACAAAACCTCAAGCCCACATTGCAATGGCTTGATTCACACTTGCTTAACAGAGTTGATGGAGTATTGTTGTTGTTGTAATAGAGTGCTAAAATGTTGTTGAGAGTGGAGAATTCCAAGAGAATGAAGTTGAATGCTTAGAGGATGCAAAAAAAGATGGATTGAATGAAGAATGGATGAATTTGAAGAAGAGGGAAGAATCTTCCATTTTTGGGGTTGGTTGGTCAAAAAGGGACATTACAAATCGTTCCCAATAGGAAGTGTAACGTCTCTGCCAACTTCAGATGCAAGAATCCGTCAAGGATGTAAGTGCGTAGCACGGACGTCTGCGCACCGCACGAGCATCCCTAACAAATATTCTTCTACCAACATAATAGACAAATTCCAAGTGGAAGGAAGTCAGCCAGCTGATGTAGAATTTTGACTTTGGATTTGATTTTCTAAGGTGAGGATGTGTAAAAGGGGAATTTGTGTAACGGGTGCAAATTCGATCCTATACATTTTGTCCCCACTTTAGTGAGCACAAATACTGATGAGTGCTTCGTTTAAGTAGATCAAAGAGTGAATAGGGTTAGAAATTTATTCCTGAACCATCAAGGAAGTAGATCGCAATCTAGCAAACTCAAAAGTGCAGGGTAGGCAAAGGAATCCATAGCCCCATAGAACTATGAAGCTATAGAATGAATGTGTCTTACAGGCCCGCAGACCTACAAGGAGGCGTCCCCCAAGATCTCTCACATGAAGGAAGCCCCTAGAAGTAAGCACCTAATAGGCCTACAGACCTACAAGGAAGGTGTCCTCCAGGATCTCTCACATTAAGGAAACCCAAAAAAGCACCACAGATCCATAGACCTACAAGGAAGGTATCCTCCAAGATCTCTCTCATGAATGAAACCCTGGAAAGTGTCTTACAAACCCACAGACCTGCAAGGAAGGTGTCCTCCAAGATCTCTCACATGAAGGAAACCCCAGAAAAGTGCCTTACAGATTCATAGACTTGCAAGGAAGGTGTCCTCCAAGATCTCTCGCATGAAGGAAACCCAGGAAAGTGCCTTACAGACCCATAGACCTGCAAGGAAGGTATCCCCCAAGATCTTTCACATGAAGGAAACCCCATAAAAGTTCCTTACAAACCCGTAGAACTACAAGGAAGGTGTCCTCCAAGATCTCTCACATGAAGGAAACCCTAGAAAAAGCGCCCTAAGGGCCCACATATCTATAGGGAAGGTGTCTTCCAAGATCTCTCACATGAACGAAACCCCAGAAAAAGCACCCTACATGCCTGTAGACCTATAGGGAAGGTTTCCTCCAAGATCTCTCACATGAAGGAAACCCAAAAAAAAGCACCCTACAAACCTATAGACCTGTAGGGGAGTGACCCCCAAGATCTCTCGCATGGAGGAAGCTCAGAAGAAGTGCCCTACGAGCCTGAAGACCCACAACGATGTATCCCCCAACATCTCTCACATGGAGGAAACCCAATGGAGACTCTACAGAGTTGGAAAGTAGCTTCACAAGTGCACCTACAAAGTGACATGTTTACCTACAAATAGAACATGTTCGACAGTGGCCATGCAGGCAAGTAAGAGGATAATCATGCAGACTGTCGATAGATTGGAAAAATTTCAAAGGGGTCCCTCGAGAACAAAAAGTTAAGAAAGGGGTTCACTCAAAGGAAGAGTTGTTTGAAAGGGCAAAAGGGATGATACTTCTCAAATCGATTCATCATCCAGGAATCCTTTCAAAAGATGTTCACTTCATCAAGGAATTTGAAAGGAAGAAGATGCCCCCTTGCAAGGGGAAGGTCAAAGCTGCTCCCACCAGTTCCATTAGGGTTTAAAGTCAAGACTATGATTCTTTGAAAAACTTTGTGAAGATTCTCGAGAAAATATTTGTTTGGAAATGAGTACATTTTCTAAAAATTAGAGTGTCATATAAATGGTGTTGTCACACATGAAAGGGACAACTCAAGCAAAGAAGAGAGAAAGATAGGAAAAAAGTGAAAAAGAAAAGAACACCAACAAAGGGCACAAGGGTGATCTGATATTTCAGGGTCAGAGCTGCTCATAAATATATATATATATATATATAAGTATAATAAAAGTATATAAAATGAACTATCATCAACCCCCTACTATATCAAACCATGTGAAGAATGCACAAGAAGACAAAGTAAAAAAAATAAAATTGGGTCAACATGAAAGGGAAGCTAAATGCCCCCAACACTTTGCATCGTCCCCAATTTATCGAAATTGAATAACAAACATGGAATAATGATGATACAAATAGAAGAAGGTTTACGACACAAAAACCACTCCTATATCCAAGACCAACAAGGGTGACAAGGGTCATCTAGGAACACATACCACGATCATAGGGGAACACATCACAACACACACACATCTAATCTAAAGATAAAGAAGAGGCCTCCCCCTAACACTGATCGACCAAGAGGTCATCTAATTCCCACTCTAGATCATCATAGGGGGGAGGAGAACGAGCCTGCAGCGGTGGAAGGTGAAAGGTTGTAGTTTAAAGAAGTGAAGAGTTGCATATTAAAGGAAAAGATGCCTCCAAAGAGCAATCCAACAGCCAAAGAAGTCTGAGAACTAAAGGAACAATATGCAAAGGAGGTGATAGTTTATAAAGAGTCTCATGAAGTTTCCCTTTCCAAAATAGAATCCCTGGAGAAGAACCAAAGAAAAGGAATGGTCAGTGGTGACCAAAGTGATAAAGAGGATTAGGGTGAGAGTGAGAACCCTTCAGTAGGAGTCCATGATGATGAGGACTTGGAACCTGAAGAGATGAGAATGGCAGGATGCTAAAGGTTGTTAAGGGGGGTAATACTCCTAAGGTGAAATTAGAAGTGCCTATGTACAATGGAAAGTTGGACAATGAAGAAGTATTGGGTTGGATAGATGCTCTTGATAATTTCTTTGAATTTGAAGAAATAGAAGACAATAAGAAGGTGAAATTTGCAAAAATCAAGTTGAAGGACCCTACCCTATCATCGTGGAACTATGTTCAAGAGGAGAGAGTAAAGGAGGGAAAAAAAGAGATAAGTTCATGGGACAAAATGGTAGCCAAGGTGAAGGCACAATTTCTACCTGCAAATTATGCAATTCGGACCTTTAGGAAGCTACAAAATTTAAAGAAAAAGGAGTTAGATGTGATGCCATATACTAAAGAATCCCATAAAGTAGGTATTAGAGTAGGACACATTGAAGATGAGGTAGAAAAGGTTGAAAGGTATCTAAATAGCCTTAGACTCAACATTCAAGATGAAATTGGTCTTAATACACCTAGGACAGTTGAAGAGTGTTTTTTAGTTGACTATCAAGGTAGAGGAAAAAATAAAAAGAAGGAAAGAAAGACAAGGAAGAGGCAGAGGCATTACCAATAGAGGAAGAGGTTCAAGGTAGTCCTATGAAGAACAAGAAGATGCAAGCAAAAACAAAGACCAAGTGGTTGATCAAAGAGGTGGTTTTAGAGGCTTTAGAGGAAGATTTAGTGGAGATAGAGGTTCAAGCTCATTTTCAGGAAGATGTTATCATTGCAATCAATTTGGTCTGATCAAGCATGGAAGTGTCCAAAGAAACAAGGTTCTACTTCAAGTGGTGGTGATAAAAGAGTTCAATTGGTGCAAGAGGATGATTGTGAAAGTGTAAACTCTCCTAATCAGCTTATTGCTCCAGAAATTGGGGAACTCTTGATGGTAAGAAGAACACTACTTAAAGAATCCAAGGAGAATGAATCAACACAAAGGAGAACACTATTCAGGATAACTTACAAATGCAATGGAAAGGTATGTAAAGTTGTAGTAGACTTTGGAAGTATTGACAATATGGTGCCCAATGAAATGGTTGATAAACTGAAATTGGAAAAGATACCTCATGAAACACCTTATAAAGTTTCTTGGTTGAATGAAAAACAATCTATTTTAGTGAATGAGAAAGCTTTGGTTTAGTTTAACATTGGTGGATATAAGGATAAGATTCTTTGTGATGTGTTGCCTATGGATTGTTGCCATTTGTTGCTTGGAAGACCTTGGCAGTTTGATAGACATACCATTTATGATGGTAGAAATAATACTTACCAAATTGAGAAAGATGGAAACACTTTCACATTAACTCCATTAGTAGAAGATGTTAAAGAACAAACCAAGGCACTTGAGGTGATCATGTTAGGAAAGGAGTTTTTAAAGCTTGAGGAAGACAAATATGAGGAGATTGCAGACACTTCAAGGCTTGAAGATGCTAGGACAATAGGTTTGGAGAATGCTTCAATGTATGAGGGAAAAGAAGATGATTTGGTGTCAAAAACATATGAAGAGAAGGTCAAGGATGAATTACTTGTGAAGACTCAAGATTGGTTAGAAAGGCATGATAAAATCATGATAGGAACAATGCTTTGTTCTTTGGTTTCAAAGGAAGCTAGTGGGTAGTTAAGTTCTGTCAACACAAAGGTTTGTAGACTTGATAAGACAATGGTATTAGGGGAAGAGAATTTGGTGGAAGAGATGAAGGTAAAAGGTGCAGTGATTCAAGGTGAATGGAAAGAACATGTAGGTGATTTCAAGTGTGCAACAAGAGTAAAGCAGAGAGTTGTTCAAGATAAAGTTGGTAAAGGTATGTTTGTAATAATGAAGACAGGCTTAGCAATTGTTCTAGATGAGGGAAAGGACAAAAACTATCCATTAAGTGGAGGACAACAACTTCAAGGAAAGCATCGGTCAAAAGCAAGAGATAATGCATTTTTTTAATTCTTGACTCATTGGAAGGGGTCACCAGATGAAGATGCAGCTTGGAGAGCATGGAATGATAAGATGCAACATGGTTTTGATGTAATACAGTCCTCAAGGGACTTGAGTTCTTTGCAATATAGGTGTATGGTGCAAGGGCACCATGTTATTTCATATAAATAAGGTCATGTGATGGTCTTAAGTTTGGTTTTAGGGTGTTTTTAGTTTATTTAGTCTAATAAGGTCATAATAGACCACTTGTAATGTAATTGGATTCATTTGAGTCATTTGGGATCAATCTTTCTAGTATTGTTAAAATCTTGAAAAGTTGTCATATTGTAATGTTGCAAAATTGCAAAAAATGCACAAATTGGAAGCCCAACGGTCAAGGAAGTTCAAATGACAGTTTGAGTCAGTTTTTTGGTTAGTTTTGGTTATGTAGTTGAAATATTCCTGGGAAAGGCTCGAGTGAAGGTTGGAGTTTGTATTGAAGATTGAAACAACAATAAAAACATTGTTTTCTCTGCAATTTTCTAAAAATATGTTGTTACAGGTGACTGTACGGGTCCGTACTGCACCATTATGAACTAAAGTGTTTTGGATTTACTGGACATATGTTTTAG
Organism: Sequoia sempervirens; assembly: GCA_007258455.2. Lineage (NCBI taxonomy): Eukaryota > Viridiplantae > Streptophyta > Pinopsida > Cupressales > Cupressaceae > Sequoia > Sequoia sempervirens. The sequence goes on along the minus strand of VDFB02271358.1, from coordinate 1,007,930,182 downwards.
CTTCATTTTGAATTTGGTTTTATTGGTTTTCATAGAGTTTGGTGCATTTTATAAGTAATCTTTTGAAACTGGTCTAGTAAAACCCTGTTTGAGGGTTTGAGTGCATAAAATGGAGAATTAGGCCATTCCACCCCATGAATTTTGTAATAACTTGGTGGAATGGAATAATTAGATGTTGGATGTTACATTTAGTTTCTAAGAGCAGGGAAGGAATTTTGAAGGATTTTGGAGTGATGCCCTAGTTGTAAATTGTCATGTTTTTGGTGAAATAAGAGGAGATGGAGTAGGGTTTTGCAAAAAGAGTGGTTGGAGCCCTTTCTAGTTGCTGTAATAAGATTGGGAAGACTTAGTATGATGTTTCTAAGGTTTTGATAAGGTAATATGAGGCTGGGAGTGTTGAGTTTCAATAAACCCTCTTGTTGGTAAGCCTACAATGGCATAGGTAAGGGTTTTGTGTTTTGATAACTTTGTGAGTGTTTTTTTGACTAAAAGTTGTGGATTTAGTCAATTTTTATCCTATTGAGAGAATTGGGAAATATTTTGGAGGTTTGAGTGAAGGATTTCTTAATGTTTCTTTGGAAAAGTGACCTATTTAGGGTTTTTAAGTTTTTGTTGAAAGATATGGTGGGATTTCACTAGTTGAAGTGCTACTAGCTAGATTTGAGAAATTGTGAGAAGTTACTAAGTTAGGGTTTTAAAGGCAGAAGGTTTGATTGAATTTGATTTAATTGTGATTGTTGGAAGTTTTCCTCCCTTCTCTGCATCAGTCTGCACATTGCACAGGCGTCCCTGACAAATATTCTTCTACTGACACAACATACATATGCCAAGTGGAAGGATGTCAGCCAACTGATGTGGAATTTCAACTTCGGTTTTGTTTTTCTAAAGTGAGGATGTCTAAAAGGGGAATTTGTGCAAGGGGTACAAATTCACTCCTATAAAAGATGATAGTGTAGAGCTTCACTCTACATTTTTCTTTCAATTGAATAAGGCATTAGTTCATAATTTCAAGCTATCTCAATAAGGGACAACATGTCATTTTTGAGAAGTGAGGATGCCACATGTCAACATTTTGCAATAGCAAGGATATGACATGTCAATGTTTAAACCTTGTGAATCCTAATAGGTTTATACATTACGCCATTGACCAAAATATTTGAATCAATGTTTAGTGGGGCTCATGTTTCTTTTGAAATCTACCAATATATCATGGTAAAAGGGATCCACTTTTCATCATGGTGCAACAAGATAAAATGCAAGGAATAGCACATTAAAAATGTTTCACCATTAGTGAAAATTTTAAGCCATTAGTAGATGGGATTAATGAAAATAAGAAAAGGAAAGTAGGTGAGAATCTTTTATGGGAAAGGTGTCATCTTGGAACACCTTCATTTAGATGGTAGTAGTAGAAAGGAGAACTTGTTGCACTATTGGCTATTGAGACAAATTAACAAGATAGTGGGTCTAGTCTCTTGACAAAAAAGAGATTCGTCAAATGGAAATGTCATCACTACACAACTTGTGAGATGAAAGAAATCTAACAATTTTCCCCAATGCACCATTAGCTATTGAGTGCCAAGTTGGAACAGTGGATTCCATTTTTACTAAAGAGATGTTAAAGACTCCTAACCATTGATTGTCAATAGAGCATATCTAATGAATCACACATTGAAAAATATTGTTAAAATGGAGAAAGGAAAATGTTGTGATATTGGTTCAAGATTAATGAGTCAACATTTTTCAATATTTCACATGTGAAACAAGTGTCATCATCACATTCCTTGGAGATAAACCAGTCAAATTGTGATCTCTAACACATGTCTCATGCAAGTTTAGTAACTCATTTCATGCAAGATAAAGACCTCGTGTGTCTTTGAGGCCAAGGGTTTCCTATTTCGACCTGTAGTTAACTAATTATCTAAATGAATGAAAACTCATACCTTTATTGTAACTTTTGAAATCACAAGTAGATTATGATCTGATTATTATAAAAAGGAAAATGTATGAAATCGATAACTAATTGAATATTTGATAATTGTGCAAATTGATCCTTTTATAATTTGTTCTTATTTCAACAATGAAGATAATGTAACATTTTGTGCATGTGTATGTCTTGAAGTTGTTTCTCTCTCTAACGAATCATACCTTTATTTTTATTTTTTTGATGAATAATGTTTATAAATAATCTAAAATCATGCATGCATATGCTCTTTGATTCCAAGAATAAATGTTATTCTTGAACATTAAATATTATGTCATTTCATTCTTAGAATAAGACTTTATGTTGGATTAATTAGGACATCACTTGATAATTAATTAATCATTAATTAATTATTAAGTCCATTATTAATTTATTCACTTAAGCTAAACTTAGGAGTGATTTTTTATTAATTAGATTGGGCTAAATATAGGTCAAATTGTCTCATTGCATGAGATTAAGACATTTTTCACAATATAATCAAACACTTGTATAGGGTTTTTTTGTTTTTTTCCTTTTATAAGGATTATCACTCATTAATCATTCATTCATATATAATTTAGTATAATAGATTGCACAATCAATTGATTTTCTAGATCATCTCTTCTCAAGGTTGCATGAGAATATCAATAGATTTTTCTCTTCAAATGTGATAGGTGTTTTGGTTGCAAGTGATTTATGGGAGTTGTGGGGTTCACTATCAACTCCAATATGGTATCAAAGCACTAGATATGTGAATTCTTATCTAGATTTTGAGAGATCTAGCCTTGAGGTAAAATTAGCTCATTCTAGGATAAAACGGGCATCACCGTTGAGTCCAGAACAACCAAAAACCCTAAGATTGCATGTCATTTCATCAAAATAAAAAAAAAGTATTAAAAAATAGCCTACATAGATCTTGAGGCGAAATTCATATGTATGGTTGCCTTTGACCTATGCAGGTGGGTACACATAAGTATGGGTTTCAAACAAAAAAACAAAAAAATCAACACTTTGAGTATTGTGCGACCATATAGGGACTACAAGGCAAGGAAAGCTCCATTGATCATCCCCTATGCACTGATTGTCAAATATATTGTCGCTCGACATCGTTTCATCTGACAGCCAAAAGTCTTCACCGCTTGATAACTTGCTAACACGACTCCCAAAATCCAACAAAAGCAATCCATTTCCTAGTGCATAGACCTGTACAAACTGACAACACAGAGATGGAATATTTTGTCAACACCACCAATATATTTTTCCTTAAACAACATATTTTGAAGAATCGGGGTTTTTAGGCGACCAGATATTTTTTGGCAACAAGGAATATTTTGAGAATGTAATATCCCTCATGTTACTGCTTGTTTTTGACATTCTCTGTGGTTTTGTTTGGCACATTGTGGTTTTGATGATACTGTTGATATTATGTTGTGGTAGCTTAGATTGTTACTGTTTATAATACTCTTATGATGCCATGGATATTATGATGACATTTTATTATGATCGTTTTGATGGAGTTATTTGGAATGCAGTAGACTAGAGAATAGTAATTTATGATGTGATGCAAATTAATATAATTTTATAATGCATTAGATGATGATATGATTGGTGAGGGGACAGGTAGCATCACTCGTTCGCGAGCGCCCTGCTACACTGCAAATCCTTCTCACGATGCTTTGTAATTGATTATATGTATGTATATTGTATATCACCTTGTTGGATGCAGGCTTTGCAAGAATAAGACTCGATTCCACCTATTTCAGTAGGTCTAGGTGAGCACTGTACCAACCCAACGACAGGAAGTTGAACAAAGGTGACATGGAAGTAACTCTGTTCCAAGGTGTCAACAGTCTTGTACCTTCTTGGTTTGTGCGTCTTGGTCATAGTCATTGTGTTGTTGCATTGGTCTTTGTATATTATTGTGATTTTGTGATTTATCTAATGTGGTGTATGGTTTATTGTTGTGATTTAAATAATTAAACAATTAATAAAATAAAAACATAAAATAGTAAATAAATAAAGCAATAGATAAATATTAGTAGTAGTGGTATAAATATTACATTTATTTTGAATCTTACAAATGGTTGATTTTAATTATTTTAATGTGCATGTATTTATTTAATTTAAGTATTTGTGGAGATGATAAATAAATAAACAAATAAAAAGCTCAATTTTGTGGATTTGAATGTATTTAAATTTTATTTTTGGAGAAGTGACTTTTGGTATCCACAGGAAGAGGAAATGGAAGAGACTTTTTGTGTCTGATTTTATTTAGGGGATTTTTGTTGGTAGGGGGTGGCATTCTCTTTCCAACAGATTTTGGGAGAAATTTGGCATTCATTTTTCTGTCATAGTATTGCATTCTTTTTCTATTATTATTCTGGAGAATTCATTGAAGAATAAGATTTAAGTTTGAGGGAGGATCTGGGAGCTATTGCTGGAAACAATCATTAGCAGAGGATTTGATCTGCAAGAAGGATAAAGCTTCTACAGTTTTCTCCAGGCACAGGACGCCAGGTTCTCCTTCTTATTTTAAATTATCTTCTTTCTATAGCATCAAATGAAATAAGAAATTCTTTGTTGTGAATGAAATTTTCTCCTAGATTTGAAATTTAATGCATGTAGAAATTTCTCGAATCCTTAGAAATGTTTTGGACTATTTTTCAATCAAGAAAATTTTACTGGGGTTCAGGTTTTTTATTTATTTAAAGTGAAATTGTGCTGGGATTCTGGAATTGAACAAGTGTTACTGTAGTTTTGTGTTAAAAATAATAATAAATCAATAAAAGAATAATGCCCTGTCTGGGAATTCAGGGTTGTGTAAATCCTCATTTGTAGATAAATTTTACAAATTTATTCTGTGTATAAATATTTATATTGAACAGTAACTTGTACAATTGAATTTTATTTCTCTGTATTCAAAATATTTTTGTATACAATATATATATGTATATATATATATCAGATATATATATATATATGTATACACATATATATATATATATATAAATGTAAAGATAGTATAAAAAAAAATTAATTAAGATTCAAATTTTCGCCGTATTAAATTTTTTTTGAAATTATTTAAAAAAAAATGCTGACTGGGTGATGGTTCGGCCTCGGCCATACCCACCACCCAGCTGGCCGTGGTGTTGGTGCGGCAGCCTACGGACCACCACGGCAGTCCATCGGACTGCTGTGACAGTCCGTAGACTGTCCACGGCAGTCCGTCGAACTGCTGTGACAGTCCGTGGACTGTCCGCGACCGGATGGCCTTTATTTTTTTTGTATTTTATTTTGAATGGGGTTTCAATATGCGTTTACTTTAAAATGAAAATTCTTTTCTTTAAATGATAATGATTGATAAGTATTTAAATATATATATATATATATATATATATTTATATATATATTTATATATATATATTTAATTATTTATTAATTCGTATAATGATATTTTGTAATTCCTAATTGCACTGTTAAGTTAATTTAATTATTTTTGTTTGTAAACAGAATTCTTTTGTTTCTGATATGAATAAAATAAAATTGTAATATAGTGAAAACATGAAAATAGAAAGGAATTTCTATTAATTTGTTAAATTATGAACTTGATAGGATAATATAGTAAAAAGGCAGATTGTGAATATATATTAGCATTGATTGTTTAATTCTTTATTTTAATGTGTGTATGGTAGAAATGGAATTTAATATAGAATTAAATAAGTTATCTTTTTATTCTTATTTTGTGAAGTTGTAGTCTTGTAGACTTGTGGGTTTGGGACATTGTTAGTTCTTTGATGTGGGAACCCTTTTTGTGTTAGCACTTTAGTCTACCAGAGGATGGTGATCTTGCTGATTTTATATCTTTCTGTCATGAGCTTCTGTTACGATATGTTTTACGATTGGGGTGTACTGTGTTGTGAGGTTTTTGGTTATGAAATTTATTGGCGAGATGGGTTTTGCCTCGCGTATTATTATTGTTGTATTTCAATGTGCATGATTGTGATGGTACCACCCTGGGTTCTTGATGGTTTTGGTGGGTCTCTAGGGAGAGTGGCTCCTCATGGGGGTCGGCGCCCCGCTTAAGGGGAAGGGCACAGGATAACCCACGAGTGAGTTAGTAAACAAGTGAAAACCTAATAATTAACTTAGGAGGGTCGGGTAGTAATATCATTATAAGATTAAAAAAAGGATGCCTCGTCTTCATTAGTGCTTCCGCAGACTAATGGAAGGTTGAGAAGGCCGTGGTTGGCAAGGTCATGACCTCGTCTTCATGAGAGGTCTACGGCTCCGCATGAGTCACCCTATGGACCGGCGCCTCCAGTTGGGAGGAAGGGCACAGGATAGCCATAGATGGGACCGGCGCCTCCAGTTGGGAGGAAGAGCACAAGATAGCCCATGTAGGACTATGTGATGACACTCTCCCCTAGTTACCCATGTGTTTTACTTAATTGTGTTCCTCTGGAAGTAGGTTATGGGAGTTGGTTTAGATTGTTGTTTGAATTGATTTAAATTGATTTATGATTATTGTTTTAATACATATTTAGTATGCTTTGTGGTTTTGTATGATCTCATTTATATTTGATTTACGTTCTTGTATTTTTATGGTACTGTGATATGATGTTATTGTTTGTTCATTGTAATTTGGAGTATTGTGTTATGGATCTATGTTGGTACTTCTTGTATGTTTGTACTTCAGTTGACATTCTTGGTCGGAGTTACTTCTCTGTCACCTCTTAGCACGGGGGTGGTCGGGTGGAACGTGCTCCGCACACCATTGGGTTCCCCATCAGCGTTCGTTGGCCAGTCTCATCCAGTTGAAGATTTGTTTCAGTTGATCTCTTTGTATTTTGATAATCTTGTATTTTGTATTCATCCCACATGATTGGGAAACATGATGTAAATTATGGTTATGGATATGTTGTATATTTAAAAGATGATGTAAGGTAAACTTCAACTTTGTATTCTTATTTGGTTATGTGATTTCTCATGGTTTTATCTTATAATGAAATCTATGTATATGTATATCTATTATTGTCTTTAATAGTTCCTTTGTAATTAGAATGATATCTTATGAGTTGATGAATTGTAATGTTTATTTCGATGTGACCTCGTGTGCCCCAAAGAACATAATCGTTTATGTTGTTTGTATTGTAATGAAGTTTATGTTCATATACATGATTATTTAATATTGGTTATATTGATTTATTGTTGTTCTTTAAAAATAAAAAAATGTGTTTTATGTGGTTGTTTTTTGGGGTTAGCACGACGGGCATTACATAGAATATTTCTATTGACATCAGTAGTACGTTAGTCATGCTGAATCTGTATGGAGTCCTCTTTGCCCCCTCCTAGCCCTCTTTTTCCCTAAAAAAACATTTTTTAAATTTTTGGCATAACTTGGGCATATGGTGTCGAAATTGGGAAAACAAGATATTGTTGAAAAGTTGGTTCCGTCTACTTCATGTTGGTACAAGTCTCATCATCAAATTTTTCTCTTGGTTTATTTTATGCTCAATCAAAGTCAAATCTTTATTTTTCACTCCCAAGCTCATAAATGTTTTCTTGTATCTCCAATTTTTGCAATTCTAATGGCATTGGAAAGGTATTTTAGAGCTCTTCAGATCCATTCATGCACTTTTTCAGAATCTACCACAGGTATGTTTTATTCATTTTTTTTATTTCACATTTTTTTCAATTACTTGGATGTCTTGGCTCCTAGAAAGGATATGTTTGCATGAGATGAATTCATTTAATCTTCTTTATATGTACTAAGTATATTAGTCTATGATCTTCTCATTTGAGGAAGTATCATGGGTTTTTTTGTTCATCCTTCTGTGGTCATCCTAGCAAAGGACAACTATGAGTCTTGGTGAAACATCCTGACACATCTCAAGTGGCTTGATCTTTTGCCATATCTATATGCACTTATACCTACACCAAACACACCAAGGATTTATTCAACATGGGGTATTATCAGTGATCATGTTGTAGGAGTTATGTGTCCTAGTTTTGATCTTGACACTATGTGTGTTGTATCAAACATTGATTGTCCCCACACACTTTGGAATCGACTTTGGGATATCCATGAAGACCCTCATATCTCCCCATACCCATAGGATCCTATTTTAGATTGTCGCATCACTCTTGTAGATATAGATTTTATACTCTTTAATGATGATACTTTAGACGGGCTTAAGTATATCATAGGTATTGCATGTTTTGATGACCTTCAAAGACTTTTCTTATTCCCGCTCGTTAGATCAAGACTACATCTTCATATTTTGTTGTTTCTGATCAATTTGGCATTGCCACATCCTTGGCCTCTATTGATTCAGTGTAGCAAGACATTCATCTTCTTCCAAACATAGCTACTTGGGATTCCTATCTTGTAGACATATCATCCTTGTTTGTAGAGTCTCAGATTGTAGATTTGGAGGATTACTTTGAGGAAATTCATCTCCTCTTTGTTGAAAGCCACATCATCATTGTTGACCCACCATCTTTATCACCTTTGCAACTTGTTATACATCAGTCTTCACCATTTTTTGGATTCATATCATCTCTTTCTGACATGTGGATACTTGAGCACTTTTCAGAGGCAAACATCATTTGGATTTGGATTCCTAATTCACCCATATTTTTGGATTGGCTTCTCCAATCACCAATGGATTTTTTTCTTCCTAAGGGGAGAAATGTTGTTTGCAGGCAGTGGATCATATTATGTCTTTAGGCATTCATCATTGGAATAGGAGCTACTTCTTTATGGGGGGGATTCATATCCTCCTTTCTCTCTCCTACTGGGGAACATCTATTGTACTTATGTAACAAAAGCAGTCCTTGGGAGGTGACATTCAATGCTCTTATCCTTCTTTCACTAGTGCAATCATTTCATTCTCTCTTTTGGAGAGGAGTTTTTCCTATGTGGTTTTGTCTTTTCCTCTAATTATGGGAGATTCATTTATTTGTACATGGGTATCTCATAAGGCCTTGTAGCCAAGACCCATCTATGCATCCATCATTGCATTTCTTCCTCAGGGTTTTCAGCTTCTCCATAAGTTGATCTTAAGAGGGTGTTGGAGTAATTAGGATATCACTTAATAATTAATTATTAAGTCCTTTATTACTTTATTCACTTAAGCTAAACTTACGAAAACCTTTTTATTAATTACATTGGGCTAAATATAGGTCAAATTGTCTCATTACATGAGATTAAGACACTTGTCACAATCTAATCAAACCCTCATCTAGGGTTTTCTTTTTTATTTTATAAGGATTATCATCCATTGTAATCATTCATTCAGATGTAGTTCAATTTAATAAATTGCACAATCATTTTCTTTTCTAGATAATCTCTTCTCAAGTTTGCATGAGCATATCAATGGCTTTTTCTCTTCAGATGTGATAAGTGTTTTGGCAAGTCATTTCTAGGAGCTATGGGGTTCACTATCAACTCCAATATTTTCATTTGGCACATCACCTTCAAATAGTTTTTAAAAATTATTTTCTTTCCTTTTTATCCAAAAGTATAAAATTCATCAAAAATATTAAGAAGATTTGGCTTCTAAAATCTCAAAGGTCATACTATAAAACAATCCCATATCTATAGGATTTCCCATTTTTTTATTATGGGAAAAACAGGTTTTGATGAGGCCTTGAAACCCAATACATATGGTTTTGAAGGGATTTGAAACCCTATCTAAAGCGAGCAAGATGCTAACAAAGAAAAATCAGCATATCACCAAAATCCAAACAACAACAACCACCAAAGATCAACAAGACAACACAAGCTGAAAATAACCAACAGGAAAGGCAGTAGCCTTACACCTTAAAAAGACTAGAACCTTAAACCCAAAGGTTTTGAAGGGACCTTAAACCCTTAACCAGGTTTTTTAGGGACCTTGACCCCAAAACAGGTTTTGAAGGGACCTTGAACCCTTTACAATAAGGTTTTGGCAGGGACCTTAAACCCAAAGACACAAAAAACTAAAGAGCAACAACCTTCTTGCAGCTCCATCCATCATTAGGGACAATAAATAGCTCAAACAAAAAACTAAGGGACTCCAAAGAGGAAATAAACCCCTTGAAACTCCAATCAAACTTGTAAACCAACTCCACAACCACCTCAAGAGGAAGGATCTCCCCTCTATTGGAGAGAATGATGTGAAAACCCAATCCTCCAAAAGAAAAAATCTCTAGCATCCTTGGGCTCCACCTTGATAGGAGAAAATTCCACCTCAATAGGAACACCACTAGAGGAAACCAAAAAAAAGGGCTTCCAACCATGTCCACCACAACCACTTCCATCTCAACAAGAGCAGTCTTCACCTCAAAAGAAGACACTATGAGAGGAAACGGGAGGAAATTCAAAGCTTCAAAAGAGAGGGAAAACACACCGTCCTTTGGCTGAAGCAATAATAGGAACTTCAAGAGGAAAAGGAAACCATCCTACAGTAACAGAAGATAAGGAGGGAAAACTTTCACTACCAAGTCTCTTCCCAAGGCACCCATCATCTCAGAAGTAATAATACCATTAAGCACAACTCTCTCAAGACACCCCAAGGCCTCCTATGGCCAAGGACACTACCTGGAATAGAAATTGGAAGAAAGAAGCATCAATCCACTCATCCATCTCAATAAAAATAGGACTAAAACCCAAGAACCTCGAAGCCAAAAAAGAAAGCTTTGACAGAACACCAAGAAACTAGAGGCAAGCCTCAGGAAGACCAACCAAAGCCAAGAACTAATGGCCTCCCCCTTTGAAATTAAAACCATCACCAGCCAAGAAGGGAACAAATCAAAGCTCATAAACAACAAACACCATCGCAACAGGGTAACCACAACACCCCCAGAAGAATTGATAGGGACAACAACAAACCACTGTCCGCAAGAGAAACCCCTCCCACAACAAAGAAAAATATTCAAAAGGAACCATGGGCGGTACCAACAAGAAAACCAAAATGCAACTCCAAGAGAGGAGCCCACCACTAAGAGAAGAACCACCTCAAACCAAGGAAAGTTGAGGCAGTTAGAAAGAAGCCACCTGTTGTGAGCAGAACAACACACAACCAAGCAAACACTACGCTTCAGTAAAAAGCGTGCAGCCACCAGAACAACACACCACATGCCAATGCTAGAGAATGAGCCCAATAGCAACACCAACAGGGAAACAATCGCTTCCCCCAACAACCACAAGATCCCATGGTTGACCAGAAGAACCATGAGCCACACCATCCAAGAAATGTCATCGTAGAAAGCAAGAAAGAAGAGGAAAAAAATGCCATCAAAAAGCACAAACAAAAAATCCATGATAAGCACCAGAATAAATAAAAGGCTCCCCCTTGAAAGGGAAACCATGAAGCTAGCTTCAAGGCAGAGGAAAGTGACTCTTCCTCTACCCAAACCATGCATAGAAACTGCAAAAAGTAGTAGCTTGAACACCGAGGCAAAATGCCAAACAACATCGCCAAGCTTCGTGAGAAAAGCAACAAGCATTCACCAAGAGGCAGAACCCGGGAAAACAAGAACAAGCAAGACCAAACCAACTGAACCTAGCACTGGAGAGGGAGGATTGCTCTCTGAAAACCAACACCTAGCTGCTTCATCCTTAGATTCACCATTGCCCGCGTTCAAACTTCTGCTCCCACCACTACTCCTACCCAAAGCTCTCGATTGCTCCATTTTTTATTACTAAGAAATGTTAATAGATTTCCCATTGTTGGTGTTGGTTTATATTCATAAATATAAAAAGTATCAACATTTTTTGGCACACCTAGTGGGACCCAAAGTATCATGATCACCTAATTAGAATTTAGACTGCATGAATAGGAGACCAACCACAAGATCAATTTTAGCTAATAACTTCAATCTCTCAATTCCTCCATTGGTGACTATTTCTTAGAAAATGGTAGTTCAACCAAATCCACCATTTCTTCCAATGTTTGTTCAAGGAGCTCCAAGGATTTTATTAACTCGAATAATGGTAGCCCTTTAATTCCTCCAATACCACCAGATACATGGGATCCCCTTCCAACAAATGCTTTTAAGGATCTTCCAAAATTCATTAAGGAAGACTCAAAAATTCTACTGGACATATACAAGAGTAGTATATTTATGCACTCTAAGATTATTGGCTCCTTGTTTTAAAGGAAAGGCCCTTAATTGGTATCAATCTCTACAATCCAACTGCATAGGCACATGAGATTAGTTAGGGAACACTTTCTTTAAAATATTTAATGAAAAAAGAGATAGATCGTCATCGCTACAACATTTGATAACCATCAAGCGTGCACCACAAGAGGCAATAAAATATTTTAAATACTCGATTTCACAAGACTTGGTGAGGATTCCAACCACACCAAGATCACCAACGGGTGTAGCTATTGTTTCTTATCTCAAGGATTTCAACTCAAATATTGCTATTATGATTCAACATTAGGAGGGAAAATGCTTCCAACAACATATGATTTAGTGGTTAGGGCCAAAAATAGGTAGATAGATGTGAGGAAATTACCTCCTAGGCCTCTTTTACAAGTATAACCTAAACTATCAACCCCACTACAAGAGGAAATTCTTAATGCAAATCAATCTCCTTTGTCTATGTACATTTATCCTCCCTCTCAAATACTAGTAGCATTAGTACCCATTCTACAAGTGTCAAAAAATATGGACAATATGAAAGCTATTCTACAAAGTTTCTCGAATGAGATAATTATTTTGAAGAGGCAACAAGCTTCTATCCTAGACATCCTTATCAAAAATTTCAAGGGCCTCGGCCATAATTTTAACCGAATAGATATCAAATTACTCAAGGAGCAGGTCCTTCTCAACTATCAAGTCAAATAGTTCCAATACCAACCCTAGTACAGAAGGTTGCAACTAATTTAGAATGAGATTTAGTCCCAAAGAAAAATAACCTTGTGGATGATACAAATGTATGGTGTTTTCTTTGCAATGATTCACATGCACCCAATGCTTGTCCAGGAGGAAATATACAACAAAAGATAGCAAAAAAAATATGGCAAGGTGTTTGGCTAAAGGCACAATCAGGGAAACATCCATATCAATCACCAAGAGTAAAAGATGTAAATTTGGTGGCACAGATGCAATGCATGTCACTATAATGAGAAGAATAAGTTGGTCATGATAATGAATTGTTCTCTTGGGTTGTAGAGGAAGAGGTTGTATTTGCAAATTAAACTTCTACTTCTAAATCTTCTCAAGTATAATACAATTAGTTTACCTAATCCAAGAGAAGGATAATAGAGGGAACAAAAGTAGTTGTTTTTCTTAAAACAATCATACAAAATAATCCCATAGTATAGACATCCAACCCTATAGTTAGGTGGCATGAAGATGCAAATGTATCAACACAAAACTATGGAGCATGGAATATGCAAGTTGAAAGGCCAAATATTTGGGGTATGCTCCTAAGCCTTGGATAGTTAGGCCACTTGATGTGGTTGAACAACTTAAGAAATAACCAACTCATATTTCATTATGGGATGTTTATCCATTCCAAAGGAAAATGCACTTCTTCAAGAAGCTATCAAGAAGTAGGAAAACCCAATTTCAATAAGTCAAACAATCATCAATAGTAGTGAAAAGGGGGTAGATCCCCAGAAGGTCGCTCAAGTTCAATGCCATACTGCTCTCCTAAATGTGAATTCAGAAGTAAGAAAAAACCTATGCCTTTCTATTTGACAATAATAGTGGGTAAGAAGTTGCTACATAATTATATGATAACCTCTAGTGCTAGTACCACTGTAACATCCTAAAGAAATAGCAAATTCTCTCCAAATAAAATATAATCCTTTGGAAAAAGGGGTCATTTCATTAGATGGAAATAAAGTAACAATAATAGGGTTAATTAAGTAATTACCTCTTACTTTGTATGCTTTTCCAAACATTAATGTGACTCAAGAGGTTGTAGTAATTGACATTCCTTTAGTTTTTTGCTTATGTCTTTTAAGATATTTCATTACAAAAATTGGTGGGTACCTTTCACTTGATTGGTCTCACATTATTCTCAAAAGTAAATATGGTTCTAAAATGAAGGTCCTATCAGAGCCACTTCATCAGTAACATATCATTCATGAAATGATGGGAGGTTTTGAGCCAACTCATACCATGTTTTCAAAGGATGAAAAACATAATATGGAAGTCATGGAGAATAAGTTATCCTAAAAAGTCAAACTAATCAAGAAGAAACACTTATATTTGAGTCCATGAAAACCAACCCATTCCATAATTTTGATTCAACAAGGTTAGGGACACATGTGCTTTATGATGAGAAACAATCAATCTCTAAAGTAACTAGTTCCTCTAAAGAATCATTTGTTAGAATTTTTAAATATTCAACACTTTGGAAGTTGTATTTTGATGGTGCTAGATGCACTAATGGTTCTAGGATAGGTGTTTACCTCATTTCTTTTCAAGGGAAGAATATAATCAAATATTTTTGGTTTCAATTTAGTTGCCCCAATAACAAAGAAGAGTGTGAAGATTTGGTGCATGGTCTCCTTTTAGTAGAGAAGATGGTTGTTAGACAATTGCAAGTGTGGCAATTTAGAGTTAGTTATCAGAAAATTTAGAGGAACAACAATGAAAAATAATGTTATAATTAGGTCATATTGTCAAAGCGTATGGGACCTATTTGAAAATTTGGATGCATTGGATATTGAAGTGGTTCCTATATCTCATAATATAGAAGTATACATAATAGCTCAAATTGGGTCACACTTCAATTCAACAAAAGATCTTGTTGAGAATAAAGATGCAATGAGATTGATTACTCAACTTGTTATTCCTAATAATAGAGATCATTATCAAGTCTTCGAGAATGATGCTAAAATTGATTCGTTTCTACAACAATCTAGTGAATTTGCATATCATCTATAGCCAAATATTGAGCAAGCTTACAAGGAGAAAATCATGCAATTGAAATCAATAAATTTCCAAAAGGGTTGATAACCCTCAAAAGTTTGTTTAGTCTTGTTATCACGGAATCTAGCAGCACTCGTTCCACGGATAACCCCCCCTACGAAACTTGTCTGTTTCCTAGGATTCATGAAGTTCAAGCATGCAAAAAGAAGTGATTTTCAAGCCACCTCAAAATGTGTTCCAAAGTTTCAAAAATTTGTTTTGAACGTTCCACTATGTTCGCCTTGCAAAGACCTTCAAAATGAGCCCCTTCATGAAGTCTCACTGTTCGTACTTAGTTAATTGTGAAGAATGCAGTTGCACTGAAAAAGTGTGCTCCTGCTCACAAGCCAAAAATTGGCTAAGTATAAAAAGTGCAGGGGCGCTATTTTTCAGCTCCCCTGCATGAAGGTGATTTCTTCCAAAGTGTAAGAGCGCTGAAAAAGTGTGCTATTACACTTTTTATCCTGAGTCAGTCTTTTTCTTGCTTGGGCGCGTTTCTTCATGTGTTTGCAATTTTTGTTCATCGTGCCACTTTTCATGCCTAAATTTATTGCTCGACTTGAGTTAGGTTTTCATATCTTTCTTTCACTTAAAAGTGTTTTATTGTTCCTTTTTCATTGTTCATGATCTTCAAACTGTATTCCTTCTTGCTATGCGAAATTCTCTCAAGCTGCAAAACACGTTTTTAGAGATTTTTGAAATTCCTCTTAACTAAATTTCGTGCTTCCTCTTGGTGAGTCGTTCTCCTTACTTTCTCTCCTTTTTCCTTCATTATTTTGTACATATCTTAGGTTTTACATGTCCGTTTTTTATTCTTACCTTCGTTTCTTCATACATTTTTCTAAACACGCATTTCTCTTTCATTTAAGGGCTTTTTGAATATCTTTCCAGGTGTATGGATGTTTCTTTTCATCCCAATCTCATTGTCTTTCTTTCTTCATATGTCCATCTTGTGTCTATGTGTTTTCCTAATACAGAACTTATGCAATGGGGTTTTCATGGCTCATTTTGGTGTGATTTCTCTCTTCCCACTTTCAAGCACTGTCGTGTTTGCTTACCTCTATCACCATCAGTGTATAGCTGCGTAAAGATGTAGGTTTATCTATCCAAAATGCGTGGCAAGAGGGTTCCTCTTCAAAAATACATTTTGCAAATGCTTCACATGAAGAAATTTGTGTCTCAAGAGTTCAGCATTGTTTTTCAACCTCACTGCACGTTGTTTTTTCCAAAACTCAAGCTTCACTTATAATACCATCCAAAATGTGCGCTTATACTTTCATTTTGTTCTTCCCAAGTGTAAATTACCAACTCCACAATCAGGGATGTCATGGCGCTGAAAAAGTGCTCCCTGACATTTTGAAATATTTTCTAACACTAAAAAGTGCAGGAGCGCACTTTTTCAGCGCCCCTGCATCAAAGTCAGAATTCCCCAAAATGTAAAGGCACTAAAAAAGTGCGCCCTTACACTTTTCACAATTTTTCCATGAAACGTTTCAAACTTTCCCAATTCAATCTTGAACCTCGCTCCTTCAATTTTGTGCATCATTTTGCGTGCCTTGTCATCCGCTCCATGCTTGCCCATCATCGTTACTCATTTTGCGCATTCCCGTGCTATCTAACAACTAATGTTTGTTCTGGCTCGACACTTTGCAGTCTCTTTTCAAAGACCTTCAAAGTTGAGTGATCAAAGTTTCAGTTGTTCTTGATGACTGCCAGTAAACCTCCATCTTCTTCAAAAGTGAAAGACAAAATGAAGTATAAATATCAAGGTGTCTATCCGCCAACTGTAGTGGTCTCCAAGGTGGAAGAAATAAAAGACACAGAGGTTGGCCATCAAGACTTGGTTGATTTTGCAAAGCAAACTGAAATGAAGCCTCTTCCTAATCCAATGAGAGCAATTGTACACAATAACCTACATTTTGTGGCTATGTTCCCTACAGCTGCACACAATATGGAATTTTTCCTTCAAGTGGCATCTCACTACATCAGGGAAAGTAGAAGTGTGATCGATTCTTCTGGGCACGAAATTTTAAGACTCGACCCTGACTTCTTTGACATTGTGTTTAAGGTCCCTCAAATGGAGAAATACATTGATATCTCTATACAAAAAGCACAAGAAGTCTTTGACGCTGATCCCAACAAGGCTAAAAACCTAATAAATACTCAATGGTTGAAGAAGCCTAGACAATCTATTTCCAGATGGCCAAAGGGACTCCTGCAAAGTGATTTCAAAGATGACGTCAAAGATATGATCACATTTTTAGGCAGAGTAAAAGGCTTGCCTAAATCATCCACTTTTCATGATTGGATGTATGAATACATCAGGATTATAAGAAGACAAAAGGTGCACATTGATTGGGGAAAACAGATCAATGATGAAATACATGAGTAGTTGATCAATGCGCCTTCCACATTGAAATTCTATATGACTTCTTACCTGGTGTACGCAGCAGCCGTAATGAGACAATTCCCAGTTCTATCTACAAAAGGGAATCAGATGATGGTACCTGTGTACAAATTTTTCTATCAATTGGAATTGAAGGAAAGCTTCCATCACTTTAGGTGGGTTACTGATGCTTTCTTCGTACCTTTTCTTTTCAATTTTGATCCAACTCTCGAAAGGATGAGGGTATCTGATGAGGCTTATAAGGTGGTAAGTAAATTTGGATGCCTATTTCTTCAATTCCCAATGTTTACTTATTTGAGAGTAGGGTGCTACACTGGTTATCCTTACATGCTGCCACGTTATACTTCCGATAAGTGGGTTCTCATGGAGACATGCAGACAGTTGATTTCAGTGCAAAAAGAATGAAGTAACCACAAGCGTGGATTAAAGTTCCCACTGACAATTGGCAGATATACTATCCCAACTGTACAAAAAGCCAAGTCTATTTATGTTGAAATGCAGATCATGACAATCAAGACCTACAACTATAGGTTTGATTTTGATTACCGAGATGTCAGAAAGAAATTATAAAAGGGTCATCATAATAAGTATCGTTTTGAAGACATTTGGGATGATTGTAGAGATGAAGAAGCCATTCACAAAATGGATGATTGCAGGTTGATTGTTCGGCAGATCAGAGACCTTGATAATGCTGACCTACCAGAGGATTTTGCAGATCCTGGCGATATCATGAATGCTCTCTATGATGAACAAGAGGTTTCTAAACGGTCATTTCCTGCAATTCAATGGTCTAGAAAAGAAATTACCAGCATGAGAGAGAGATTGAAGCCAATCCTATCCAACACTGCAGAATGGTTACATAAGCATGGTTATGAAATGAAAAGTTTCAGAACAGATTCGGAAGGAGAACCTGAAGCAGAAGCTCGCCAATAGCAAGAACTCCACATGAAAAATAAATCAGCGGCTATTCCCACTTCTTCACGAAGAGGTCCCAGGTTCAAGTTTACTATTGGCAAGAAAGATACACAGTCCATCCCAAAAACAGAAACCACGGAATTCGATCCATCTAGCTCTAAAGGTAAAAATTCTATTCCAGAGGAGATAGATTCTGATGAAGAAGGAACTTCAAGTGATCAATCTGCTAAATATGAAGGCTCAGCAGAAGTAGACTCCGATGCAGAAGAGGTTTCTGAAAGTGGGCAAGAGTCTGAAGAAGATTATGAAGAAGAATCTGAAGGTGATTTTGAAGGTGAACCAGAATCGGAGAGACAAGAGGGTGATCAATAGGAACCCAAGCATGATCAAGAAAGAACTACTCCTCCTGAGAATGTAGTTGAGGAAATTCCTAGAACGTCATCGCCTGTGATTTTTGGTGTTCCTCATACCCCTCCAAGTTCAAGAACTCCTCCACCTCCTGTTCCCTCGTCACCCATTCCTACAACATGCATTCTTGCAGTTGAAATATCCACTGTTCCTGCAGCATAAACCTCGCTTGATACTCCCTCAGTGACAAGCATTCATATGGTTCATATATTGTCAAGTCCTCCATCATCCATTCCTAGCCTTTCTTCACCAATGTATGATATCACTTCTAAAAATGAATTCAATTGTTTCATGAATGAGTCAATGCGTGATCAGCTCAATGTGCAATCTATAGGAGCGATGATGATAGACACTTCTCCTATTGTTACAATACCCATGGTAACCTCAGATATGAGAATAAATTCAGAAGTGACAATGACAACTGAGTTGACAGTGAATCCATAAGTTCACACCTCCTTTCTTCCTCCTTGGCTGATATCTCAAGTGTCGAAGCGGAAGAAGAAAATGATCTCTCCAGAGGAGCTCGACCTCGAAGAGATAGTCCCTCCAAAGGCTAAAGGGAAGAAAAAGGAAAAATTCTACTCAAGGCTGAACGTTGACAAGACTAGCAACAAGTATGCAAAGATTGGCATACCACCGGAAGAAGAAGGTGATGTCAATATGGAAGACTACACAGTAACAAAAGTCCAGCTTGGCAAGGTTACCAATGAAAGTGCAAAGGCTGATGCGCAAGCGACATTGAATATCTTGGCTGGAAGAATGGATAAAATTGAGCAAGCTCGCAAAATGTACAAGCAGAGGACAGAGCATTATGCCACTGTTGTAAAGAGACTTGTAGGATCTCCAACTAATGCACAACCGCTGACAATGGTAAGTGTTGAGGACCCAGCCGTCAAGAAAGCTGAGAAGTTCACCTCCAAAGGCAGAGTGTTGTATGATTTCATTGAGAAGATCATAGAGCACGGATCTCAGATCATAATTGTTGCAGACGAGAAAACTACCTTGTTGGCCAAGCTCACCACAGAGCTTGATAAAGAAAAAAGTGTACTTTCCCAGGAGCGCAGAGATATGGAAAAATGCCTACTATTGTGGTCACAGATGAAGCAGGTAAAGCTCAGGAAATGGGTGGAAGTCAGGGTAATTCCTGACAAAGAAAAGTTCATTGAGGTAAGAGAATCCTTGAAACATCGAATTCAAGTAATTCAATCTCTTACGGAAGATCTCCACCAAGCGCAGGAAGATGTCGAAAAACATCGTGTTATTCTTGAAAAAGGTATCAAGGAGTTACCAGGTCAACTTCTTGAAGAAAATCGTATCTTCCTGCCGGCCACAAAAATATCTCAGATCTTCAAAGAAGCCATCATGAAGTTGATTGACAGTTCAGACTTTTCGAAAGCCTCACTGAACGTCATTTGTGATACAAGGCTCACATTGGATAACCTGAAAATGCATCTTGACAAGTGCAATAAGGTTCACTCATCTACCATGAGATCGATCATGAGAATTCACACCATTGGATTACGCTGTTGGTCCGGATGAGAAGTTTGTGCAAGAGACCAGGAAGAAATACGAAGACGCCCAAAGCAAGGAAACATGAAGAAGGTTCCTAATCTCCAGTGTTGAACATTTTGATGCTTCCATTATGCATCTTTTAAATATTTCTTGACATCTTAAATGTCTTTTTGTAAATTGTAATTGCACCAAGCTCAAAGATGTAATCTTTTGAAAACAAATTACACTTTGACTTTGGTCAAAGTTAGGTGAGATCTCCTAAATCGCTCACCTAACTTTCCTTGATTTCCTCAATTAGATTCCTAATTTTGCTCATCCCTCTTTCTATATAATGTGAGGGATTTCTATTGTAAATTTCATCCTTTAGTATTTTGCAACAAAGTGTTGCCCTTTTTGAAGCAGAATTGTGAAACTTTGCGTTCATACTTTGTGAATGAAATTTGATCAATAAAGAAGAGGATTGCAAACCAGACTTTGCGTTGGATTCGATACTTTTATGAATTGATCTTATTTGGTGGTGATTAGCTTATGGAATCTGAAGGACTCTAAGTAATTTATGTAAACTTTGTGTTACATCCTTTATTTAGATTTTCATTTGTGTTTTGGATACTATTGTTGAATGATCTACAAGACTTTGTGCTTGTAATTGTTCATGCTCTTTGATAATTTGGTTGGATAATCTACAAGACTTTTCGCTTGTAATTGTGCATTTTGTTCGAGGAATTGCTACGTCTAAGAAGACTTTGTGCTTCTAACGTGACAAACTACACACTTTTCGCAGATCCACCATTGATAAAGCTACGAAACGACTTTGTGCCTTCGTGAGCTTTCCCTTTTATTTTATTTGTTTATTGTTAATTACTTCGGTATCTCTACGCTTTGCTTTGACAAGATAGAGGTATTGGTATTACTGCTAGTTGATCATTTAAAGTTATTAAGAATTGAGAACTTCCAACAGTGAAGCATTGTAAACATCTTCTCTGAAAAAAGAGAGAAGGATGAATGTAACACACCCCCCCCACTTCGTAAGTATTGTGTACATTTTGTAATTATTTTTTTGTTTTACTATCACTTCTGTCAGTAGTAAGAAGGGTGCCTCCCCTTTCTGAGAGGAGAGATTTACATCTCACATAGTTGTGGCTGAAGTCCTAGTTGTGTAATCTATCGAAAAGCTAATTACATAATTTTCACCCAACAGTTTTTTGGCAACTCCACTAGGGAACGACATACGCAATCTAAGCCTCACACTTTTGATTGAAGTAGATAAGTTTCCTCTTTCTTGCTGTTCTTTTGTATATTGTTACTCTATAATATCCATCTTATTCAGATCGACATTCTAGCGGACCGGATATATACACGAGTATTGAGGGCTCAAGGAGTAGCAGATCCAATTTTTGAAGAGTTGTTGCAACACGATTTTCCATTTACTCTTCGACGAGTAAGATCACCACTGCAACGTGCTATAAGCTATCCTCCACATAGCCAAAGATATCCTCTCCCAATTGTTTGGTCTATTTACCATAGACGTCCTATTCAGGTACCTATTGTACAACCAGTCATGGCCCCACAACCTACAGGACCATGGGGAAATGCTTTTGGTCCCTTACGTTTGGCCGCACCTTTGCACGAACTGTCACGCGTATCCAGGAAGCATCTCCTGAAGTTTCAAGGTGATGGCAAACAACACCCTGATGAGCACATATCCGCATTCTACATCGTTTGTGGCATTCTCAGCATTGAGCATGAAGATGTTTTTATAAGATTGTTCATTGAATCCCTTCAAGGGGTTACAGCCGAATGGTTCTTTACCCTTCCTAATGCCTCCGTCACCGATTGGGCCTTTCTTCGCACTAAATTTGAAGAAAGATTTAAGCCTGTTGAAGATTCACGGGCTCTATTGGTGCAACTCACCACCATGCGTAAAGAAGCTCACGAGCCTATGTGCGAGTTTGTGGAAAAATTTAATAAATTGGTGACGCGGATCCCAAATGATGCAAGACTAATGGATCATAACCTAAAGTGCTTCTTCATCAACACACAACTACCCAAGGTGAGTTTCTACTTACATAGGGAAAATCTTGTTAATGTTGAAGCAGCCCAGCAATTGGCTACCAGTCTGGAGGATGACATGATCCTTGCTGGAGAAATCAAGATGGGAACTAACGGAAATAAAAGGATGCAAGCCTCAGGGTCTTCGACATCCAATGTTAGTACTCCCAGTGCCAGCTCAAATTTCACAGATCCCATGGTCCAAAGACTGGTGAATGAAGTTTTGTCTCTCAAGAAACAAGTTTTAAGCAATAACAACAGTAGCAAATTACAAGGACGTCCCTAGGAGGACTTTCCCTAATTATGCTGGCAACAAAAATCAGAATCGTCTCCCAGCACCTCCAGGAAGAATTTCTCTGGAAGCCCCGCCCGCTAACAATGTTGCGGGATACTATGAGACTGAACAAGATGATTATGCGCAGCCCGAATACACTGAAGAAGAAAATGTCGATCTCTTCCAAGAAGAAGAAACTGAATCAGCTGGCGACTCCAAGATTAGCTATTTGCAAATGGCGGAAGAAGAAGAATAAGAAGACGACTTGGTGACTGACACTTGTGATGTTTTTACATGGCATCAACAAAATTAGCTTGATAAAGCTCAAGCTACTGTTGTTCCTGAAAAAGAGAAGTTGTCGGTAACGATCGCCAAAAGAGGATCTTCCCTCCCTTGGCAACCCAAGAAAGCAGCAAATCCACAAGTGCACCTCGCTCTCCTTCATCAACTCCCGTTATTCCTAAAGCTAATCCTCTCATTCCAAAGACCAATTTACCTTTTGTAAAACCAATCAGTGAAGTTACGACTTCCAACCTACAAAATTCTTTCCAGGATTTTGACATTATTGACCATGCCAAGAAAACCAAGGTTCAAATGTCTGAGGTTGAATACCTCAAAGCCAACCCTGACCAATTTGACAGGCTTGTCAAGTTCGTCAATGATAAAAGAATTTCCCCAAGTCAGGATACACCTCCTGACATCCTTGTTACTCCTAAACCCAAGATATCATAGAGTAACCTTGTATCTAATCCTCCAACCGCCTCCGGACGCATTGATCCATTTTTCATCTCCCTACTTGTAAATGGTTTCAAGCTGAGTAACTGTGTCATAGACTTTGGTGCATCCGACAATGTGATGCCTGCCAAGGTAGCTACTGCCTTGGGCCTTGAGATGACCAAAACCTTCAGCCGTTGTTTTTCCATGGAGAATAAACAAGTGCCATTAATCGGCTAGATCAAAGATGCGCAATACGCATTTTTCGTATACCTGGAGAAGAAAATAAAAATGATGGTCCTTGTGGCCGATGTACCAGCATCCTACAGAATCCTCCTCGGACGCAATTTCTACAAAGATGTTGGAGGAGAACTAAGTATGGATATGTCTGAAGCAATAATACCAATAAAAGGTGTGATGCAAAATTTGGTCCCCAAAAAAGAGTCAAAGTTTTCAGTTGCCAAATCAAATGATCCCAGAGCTCAGATCTTGTTCGAATCCTCAGGCGTGGGAACTTCCTATCTACAGACAAATGAGGTGGGTGAATCCTCGACTCAAAATGAGTTAGAAAATGATGATATTTCCTCCACTTCAAATGAGACGTCATTAGGTGATTTTTCTATCTCCGACTATGAATCTTGGTTAGATGATGAAGCTTTAGACTTCGACACTGTTACCATTGGTGATCCCAACGGTGTCTGGTTGCTTGAATTTGATGGTAGCTGCTCTTCAACTGGCTCTGGAGCAGGAATGGTTTTTATTTCACCAACAGGAAAGTTTTTCCCTTTCTCTTTCAAGTTGCAATTTGATAACACCAATAACACCGTCGAGTATGAAGCCCTATTGTTGGGAATGCAAGTTGCACTGAAGAAAGGTATAAAAAATATTCACGCACAAGGTGATGCCGAGCTGATAGTATTTCAAGTGAGAAATCTCTATCAGACAAAGAACGATAGACTCAGGAATTATCATAATATAGTGTGGGATTCTGTTGAGGAATTCGAAGCTTTTGATATCTCTGTTGTTCCCAGGGAATACAATACTAGAGTTGATTCCCTTGCAATCTCTGCCACACTCTTGGTGCCACACAAAGACTTTCAAGGTTCTACCTACACCATAGAGTTGGTTTTCCACCCAAGTTTCCTTGACAATTTAGAGAACTGGAAAATTTTCAATGATGATCATCAGATCATCGCCTTTCTTGAGAAAGCAAAAAAATTTGATGAGTTGTATTTTAAAGGCAGCAATTCTCTGCCTCGAGAATTTGTGTCTAATATAGATCCTGTTACAGGTGAGGAATATTTGCAACTCAAAGGGACTAAGATTCCCAAAGGATTGGTATCCTTGGAAAAGCTTTTTGACAAGCATGATCACCACGTGAAAAAGCAACTCTCAGATTCTAACTCATCTAATGAAGTGGAACAGATAAATCTGGGAACTGAAGCTAACCCCAAGATGGTGAACATTGGCAAATGTTGCACGACCGAAGAAAGGAAATAGTTTGCTCAGCTACTTCAGGAGTATATTGATGTCTTATCATATTCGTACAAAGTTCTAAAATCATTTCGACCTAAAGAAGTACAACATGATATTCCCCTCAAGGTTGGTGCTTTGCCTTACAAACAAAAGCAGAGGCAGTACAATCCCAAGATCTCTGGGACTATTCTGGCAGAAGTTCAAAAGATGTTGAATGCCTAGATAATATTCCCTATCCATCATTCGACATGGATAGCCAATATCGTCCCTGTTCGTAAGAAGAACGACGAAATTTGCATTTGTGTAGATTTTAGAAATCTAAACCAATTGTCGCTCAAAGACAATTACCCACTTCCAGTGATGGATCAAGTCCTACAAAATGTAACCGGGTCCGAGATGCTCTCCATGTTAGACGGATTTTTGGGCTACAACCAGGTTGAAGTTAATTCAAATGATCAACACAAGACTGCTTTCACAACGCCATGGGGAACCTTTTCCTATCGCAGGATGTCGTTTGGTTTGATCAACGCTGGAGCCACATTCCAACACGCCATGGATCTCGCTTTCTGCGATGTGATGGGTAAGTTCATTGTGGTGTATCTTGATGATCTCACGGTCTTCTCTAAGTGATGTCATGAACACTTCTACCACTTGAGGTTGATTCTTGAAAGATGTCGTCAGCATGGTATTTCCCTAAATCCCAAAAAGTCAACTTTTGGGGTGACAGAAGGTAAACTTCTTGGTCACGTTGTGTCTACGGAGGGAATCAAGATCGACTTGGAAAGGGTCAATGGAATTAAATCTCTCGCTTTGCTGTCGAGAAAGAAAGTTGTTCATTCCTTCTTTGGTAAAGTAAACTTCTTAAGGAGGTTTCTCCCAGACTTTGTTGAAAAGACTCGTCATCTTGTAAATATGATGAAGGGTAACGCCACATTCCACTGGACCGCAGAAGGTAAAGCAGTGTTTGATGATATCAAGGAAGCCATTGCTCATGCGCCTGTGTTGGTCTGCCCCAACTACACCAAAGATTTTGTTATGTACAGTTATGCTTCCGAGCATACACTCTCAACAATTTTGGTACAGGAAAATGATGAAGGTTTTGAATCTCCCATTGCATTCATGAGTTTCCCCCTGAAGAATTATGAATTGAAATATTCTCAAATGGAGAAGAATGCTTTCGCAGTTGTCAAATCCGTCAAGCATTTTTGGTTCTACATTCTAAGTAGCCATGTGAAGGTTCTTGTCCCAGATTTGACTGTTAAGTCCATCCTAACACAACAGGAATTTGAAACAAAAAGAGGCAATTGGATTGCCAATATTCAGGAGTATGATCTGGAAATTAAACCCACTAAGTTGATACATGGACGTGGACTTTGTCAACTTATTGCCGAAAATAGTCTAGATGAAGAAATTTCAAAGGATGAAGAAACTTCAGACGAGGAAGAGGTGGATCCAAGTACACTTCAAATGGTACTATTTGTTAGCACCATTGACGAATGGTATTCCAACATTGCTCACTTCCTCACATATGGAGAATTCCCTAATCACTTGACTCCAAAGGAAAAGAGAACCATCAAGCTGAAATCAGCTAATTTTGTCTTATGGGACAACGGCTTGTATAAGCGTGCAATGGATGGGACTTTTCTCAGATGCGTTGATAAGGAACAACAACAAAAATTGTTGAAGTCTTATCATAACTTGGCATGTGGTGGACATTTCTCAACGCCAGTAACCGATCACAAAATCTTGAGAGTGAAGTATTACTGGCCCACACCTTTTTAGGACATGTACTCTTGGGTGCATAAGTGTGAATTGTGCCAATAGTTTGTCGGCCAACCCAGGTTGGCATCTTTGCCATTAAAACCTATTGTGATCGAAGAACCTTTCCAGCAATGGGGCATTGACTACATAGGTGCAGTTAATCCATCATCAAGTGTAGGACATATCTATGTTTTGACTGCTACTGACTATTTCACCAAATGGGTGGAAGTGATACCTACCAAGTGTGCTACTTCAGAAGTAGTGTGCAGTTTCTTAAAAGAAAGCATTATTTCTAGGTTCGGTGTGCCGAACAAGATTGTTGCTGACAATGCTTCTGCCTTCTCATCAAACGAGATTATTGAGTTTTGTTTTGAACATGACATAACTTTGTCACATTATTTTGACTATTATCCACAAGGTAATGGTCAGGCAGAATCTAGCAACAAGAATCTAGTGACTATCATCCGCAAGTTGGTGGACGAGAATCAACATTTGTGGCACAAGGCTTTGTTCGACGCTTTGTGGGCAGACAGGATAACTCTGAAGCGAGCAATCGACATGTCTCCTTTTCAACTCTTGTACGGATTGAATGTCGAGATTCCTATAACTTTGGAACTACCAGCCCTCAAACTGGCTAAGACCATTGAGGATGAGATGTTTGATAACTCTGTTGATAAGCGCATCATTATATCTCTCTGAATTGGAAGAGAACTGGGTTCAAGTGGCTGACCGCATCACGGAACACCAGGACCAAGTGAAGAAGCTGTTTGACAAAAAAGATAAGTCTCGAGAATTTCAAATTGGTGACCTCATTCTCTTGTGGGACAAACAAAGAGAACCAAAAGGTATGAACGGGAAATTTGACTCACTATGGATAGGACCCTTCCAAATACATTAGTTGCATGGTGAGAACAGTTTCTTGTTGGCATACGGAGATGGAACACCATTTTCCCTTCCTCACAGTGGGCAACATCTCAATCACTTTACACAGTAAAGCAAATGGCGTTGGTATGTAAATACTTTTTATTTTTAAGTCCTTTCGAGTCTTTACGTTTTAAGTTTTGTCGTCGTCATCGTTGCCCGACTCCAAGCCCAATGGATGGATAAAGGCACTTGAATTCTGGAATTCTTCTCCCTTCATTCATTTTAAAGAACAACTAAAGGAAGACCCCTAGTAGGAGCCAACTGTTATCATGGAATCTAGCAGCACTCATTCCACGGATAACCCCCTACGAAACTTGTCCATTTCTTAGGATTTGTGAAGTTCAAGCACGCAAAAAGAAGTGATTTTCAAATCATGTCAAAATGCATTCCAAGTTTCAAACATTTTTTTTCAACGTTCCCCTATGTTCGCCTCGCGAAGACCTTCAAAACGAGCCCCTTCGCGAAGTCTCACTATTCGTACTTAGTTAATTGTGAAGAATGCAGTTGCACTGAAAAAGTGTGCTCCTGCTCACAAGCCAAAAATTGGCTAAGTATAAAAAGTGCAGGGGCGTTGTTTTTCAACACCCCTGTATGAAGGTGATTCCTTCCAAAGTGTAAGAGCGCTGAAAAAGTGTGCTATTACACTTTTTATCTTGAGTTAGTCTTTTTCTTGCTTGGGCACGTTTCTTCATGTGTTTGCAATTTTCATTCATCGTGCCACTTTTCGTGCCTAAATTTATTGCTTGAATTGAGTTAGGTTTTCATATCTTTCTTTCACTTAAAAGTGTTTTATTGTTCCTTTTTCATTGTTCATGATCTTCAAACTGTATTCCTTCTTGCTAGGCAAAATTCTCTCAAGCTGCAAAACACGTTTTTAGAGATTTTTGAAATTCCTCTTAACTAAATTACACACTTCCTCTTAGTGAGTCGTTCTCCTTACTTTCTCTCCTTTTTCCTTCATTATTTTGTACATATCTTAGGTTTTACATGTGCGTTTTTCATTCTTACCTTCGTTTCTTCATACATTTTTTCTGAACATGCATTTCTTTTTCGTTTAACGGCTTTTTGAATATCTTTCCTGATGTATAGACGTTTCTTTTCATCCCAATCTCATTGTCTTTCTTTCTTCATACGTCCATCTTGTGTCTACGTGTTTTCCTAATACAGAACTTACGCAATGGGGTTTTCATGGCTTGTTTTGGTGTGATTTCTCTCTTCCTACTTTCAAGCATTGTCGTGTTTGCTTACCTCTATTAGCATCAGTGTATAGTTGCGTAAAGATGTAGGTTTTTCTTTCCAAAATGTGTGGCAAGAGGGTTCCTCTTCAAAAATACATTTTGCAAATGCTTCACATGAAGAAATTTGTGTCTCAAGAGTTCAGTGTTGTTTTTCAACCTCACTGTGCATTGTTTTTTCCAAAACTCAAGCTTCACATGTAATAGCATCCAAAATGTGCGCTTATACATTCATTTTGTTCTTCCCAAGTGTAAATTACCAACTCCACAACCAGGGATGTCATGGTGCTGAAAAAGTGCGCCCTGACATTTTAAAATATTTTCTAACACTGAAAAGTGCAGGAGCGCACTTTTTCAGCGCCCCTGCATCAAAGTTAGAATTCCCCAAAATGTAAGGGTGCTAAAAAAGTGCGCCTTTACACTTTTCACAATTTTTCCCTGAAACGTTTCAAACGTGCCCAATTCAATCCCGAACCTCTCTCCTTCCATTTTGTGCATTGTTTTGCATGCCTTGTCATCCGCTCCATGCTTGCCCATCATCGTTACTCGTTTCGTGCATTCCCATGCTATCTAACGACTAATGTTTGTTCTGGCTTGACACTTTTCAGTCTCTTTTCAAAGACCTTCAAAGTTGAGTGATCAAAGTTTCAGTTGTTCTTGATGACTGCCAGTAAACCTCCATCTTCTTCAAAAGTGAAAGACAAAATGAAGTATAAATATCAAGGTGTCTATCTTCCCACTATAGTGGTCTCCAAGGTGGAAGAAATAAAAGACATAGAGGTTGGCCATCAAGACTTGGTTGATTTTGCAAAGCAAACTGAAATGAAGCCTCTTCCTGATCCAATGAGAGCAATTGTACACAATAACCTGCATTTGGTGGCTATGTTCCCTACAGCTGCACACAATATGGAATTTGTCCTTCAAGTGGCATCTCACTACATCAGGGAAAGTAGAAGTGTGATCGATTCTTCTGGGCACAAGATTTTAAGACTCGACCCTAACTTCTTTGACATTGTGTTTAAGGTCCCTCAAATGGAGAAATACATTGATATCTCTATACAAAAAGCACAAGAAGTCTTTGACACTGATCCCAACAAGGCTAAAAACCTAATAAATACTCAATGGTTGAAGAAGCCTAGACAATCTATTTCCAGATGGCCAAAGGGACTCTTGCGAAGTGATTTCAAAGATGACGTCAAAGATATGATCACATTTTTAAGCAGAGTAAAACACTTGCCTGAATCATCCACTTTTCATGATTGGATGTATGAATACATCAGGATTATAAAAAGACAAAAGGTGCACATTGACTGGGGAAAACAAATCAATGATGAAATACATAAGCAGTTGATCAATGCACCTTCCACATTGAAATTCTATATGACTTCTTACCTGGTATATGCAACAGCCGTAATGAGACAATTCCCAGGTCTATCTACAAAAGGGAATCAGATGATGGTACCTGTGTACATATTTTTCTATCAAATGGAATTGGAGGAAAGCTTCCATCACTTAAGGTGTGTTACTGATGCTTTCTTCGCACCTTTTCTTTTCAATTTTGATCCAACTCTTGAAAGGAAGAGGGTATCTGATGAGGCTTATAAGGTGGTAAGTAAATTTGGATGCCTATTTCTTCAATTCCCAACGTCTACTTATTTGAGAGTAGGGTTCTACACTGGTTGTCCTTACATGCTGCCACGTTATCCTTCGGATAAATGGATTCCAATGGAGACATGCAGACAGTTGATTTCAGTGCAAAAAGAATGAAGAAGTAACCACAAGCGTGGATTCAAGTTCCCACTGATAATTGGAAGATATACTATCCCAACTGTACAAAAATCAAAGTTTGTTTATGCTGAAATGCAGATCATGACAATCAAGACCTACAGCTATAGGTTTGATTTTGATTACCGAGATGTCAGAAAGAAATTACAAAAGGGTCATCATCATAAGTACCATTTTGAAGACATCTGGGCCGATTGTAGAGATGAAGAAGCCATTTACAAAATGGATTATTGCAGGTTGACTGTTCAGCAGATCAGAGACCTTGATATTGTTGACCTACCAGAGGATTTTGCAGATCCTGGCGATATCATGAATGCTCTCTATGATGAACAAGAGGTTTCTAAAAGGTCGTTTCCTGCAATTCAATGGTCTAGAAAAGAAATTACCAGCATGAGAGAGAGATTGAAGCCAATCCTAGCCAACACTATAGAATGGTTATGAAATGAAAAGTTTCAGAACAGATTCAGAAGGAGAAGAATCTGAAGCAGAAGGTCGCCAACAGTAAGAACTCCGCATGAAAAATAAATCAGCGGTTGTTCCCACTTCTTCACGAAGAGGTCCCAGGATCAAGTTTACTATTGGCAAGAAAGATACCCAGTCCGTCCCAGAACAGAAACCACAGAATCTGATCTATCTCGCTCTAAAGGTAAAAAGTCTATTCCAGAGGAGATAGATTCCGATGAAGAAGGAACTTCAAGTGATCAATCTGCTGAAGATGAAGGCTCAGCAGAAGCAGACTCCGATCCAGAAGAGGTTTCTAAAAGCGGGCAAGAGTTTGAAGAAGATTCTAAAGAAGAATCTGAAGGTGATTTTGAAGGTGAACCGAAATCGGAGAGACAAGCGGGTGATCAATAGGAACCCAGGCATGATCAAGAAAGAACTACTTCTCCTCCTAAGAATGTAGTTGAGGAAATTCCTAGAACGTCATCGCCTTCGATTTTTGGTGTTCATCATACCCCTCCAAGTTCAAGAACTCCTCCTCCTCCTATTCCCTTGTCACCCATTCCTACCACATGCATTCCTGCAGTTGAAATATCCACTATTCCTGCTACATCAACCTCACTTGATACTCCCTCAATGAAAAGCATTCATACGGTTGATATACTGTCAAGTCCTCCATCATCCATTCCTAGCCTGTCTTCACCAACGTATGATATCACTTCTGAAAATGAATTCAATCGTTTCATGAATGAGTCAATGTGTGATAAGCTCAATGTGCAATCTATAGGAGCGATGATGACAGAAACTTCTCCTATTGTTACAATACCCATGGTAACCTCAGATGTGAGAATAAATTTAGAAGTGACGATGACAACTGAGTTGACAGTGAATCCAGAAGTTCACACTTCCTTTCTTCCTCCTTGGATGATATCTCAAGTGTTGAAGTGGAAGAAGCAAATGATCTCTCCAGAGGAGCTCGACCTCGAAGAGATAGTCCCTCCAAAGGCTAAAGGGAAGAAAAAGGAAAAATTCTACTCAAGGCTGAATGTTGACAAGACTGGCAACAAGTATGCAGAGATTGGCATACCGCCGGAAGAAGAAGGTGATGTCAATATGGAAGACTACATAGTAACAAAAGTCCAGCTTTGCAAGGTTACCAATGAAAGTGTAAAGTCTGATGCGCAAGCAACATTGGATATCTTGGCTGGAAGAATGGATAAAATTGAGCAAGCTCGCAATATGTACAAGCAAAGGACAGAGCATTATGCCACTGTTGTAAAGAGACTTGTAGGATCTCCAACTAATGCACAACTGCTGACAGTGGTAAGTGTTGAGGACCCAGCCATCAAGAAAGCTGAGAAGTTCGCCTCCAAAGGCAGAGTGTTATATGATTTCATTGAGAAGATCATAGAGCACGGATCTCAGATCATAATTGTTGTAGACGAGAAAACTACCTTGTTGGCCAAGCTCACCACAGAGCTTGATAAAGAAAAAAGTGTACTTTCCTAGGAGCACAGAGATATGGAAAAATGCATGCTATCGTGGTCACAGATGAAGCAGGTAAGCTCAGTAAACTAGTGGAAGTCGGGGTAATTCCTAACAAAGAAATTTTAATTGAGGTAAGAGAATCCTTGAAACATCGAATTCAAGTAATTCAATCTCTTATAGAAGATATCCCCCAAGTGCAGGAAGATGTCGAAGGACATCGTGTTATTCTTGAAAAAGGTATCAAGGAGTTACCAGGTCAACTTCTTGAAGAAAATCGTATCTTCCTGCCAGCCACAGAAATATCTCAGATCTTCAAGGAAGCCATCATGAAGTTGATTGACAGTTTAGACTTTTTAGAAGCCTCACTAAACGTCATTTGTGATACAAGGCTCACATTGGATAACCTGAAAACGCATCTTGATAGGTGCAAGAAGGTTCACTCATCTGCCATGAGATCGATCATGAGAATTCACACCATTGTGGATTACACCGTTGGTCCGGATGAGAAGTTCGTGCAGGAGACCAGGAAGAAATACGAAGACTTCCACGCCCAAAGCAAGGAAACATGAAGAAGGTTCCTGATCTCCAGTGTTGAACATTTTGATGCTTCCCATTATGCATCTTGTAAATATTTCCTGGCATCTTAAATGTCTTTTTGTAAATTTTAATTGCATGAAGCTCGAAGATGTAATCTTTTGAAAAAAAATTACACTTTGACTTTGGTCAAAGTTAGGTGAGATCTCCTAAAATCACTCACCTAACTTTCCTTGATTTCCTCAATTAGATTCCTAATTTTTCTCATCCCTCTTTCTATATAATGTGAGGGATTTCTATTGTAAATTTCATCCTTTAGTATCTTGCAATGAAGTGCTGCCCTTTTTGAAGCAGAATTGTGAAACTTTGCGTTCATACTTTGTGAATGAAATTTGATCAATAAAGAAGAGGATTGCAAACCAGACTTTGCATTGGATTCGATACTTTTATGAATTGATCTTATTTGGTGGTGATTAGCTTATGGAATCTGAAGGACTCTAAGTAATTTATGTAAACTTTGTGTTACATCCTTTATTTAGTTTTTCATTTGTGTTTTGGATACTATTGTTGAATGATCTACAAGACTTTGTGCTTGTAATTGTTCATGCTCTTTGATAATTTGGCTGGATAATCTACAAGACTTTTCGCTTGTAATTGTTCATGCTATTTGAGGAATTGTTGCGTCTAAGAAGACTTTGTGCTTCTAACGTGACAAACTACACACTTTTCATAGATCCAACATTGTTAAAGCTACAAAATGACTTTGTGCCTTTGTGAGCTTTCCCTTTTATTTTATTTGTTTATTGTTAATTACTTCTAGTATCTCTACGCTTTTCTTTGACAAGATAGAGGTATTGGAATTACTGCTAGTTGATCGTTTAAAGTTATTAAGAATCTAGAACTTCCAATAGTGAAGCATTGTAAACATCTTCTCTGAAAAAAGAGAGAAGGATGAATGTAACACACCCCCCCACTTCGTAAGTATTGTGTACATTTTGTAATTATTTGTTTGTTTTACTATCACTTCTGTCAGCAGTAAGAAGGGTGCCTCCCCTTTCTGAGAGGAGAGATTTACATCTCACATAGTTGTGGCTGAAGTCCTAGTTGTGTAATGTATCGAAAAGTTGATTACATAATTTTCACCCAACAAGTCTAGATGATGCCAAGATGGATAATAAGAAGTTTTCTTATAGTAAAGGAGATTGCATAGAAATATAATTCAACAATGTAAGGAAGGTTAAAGTTGGGAACGTTACAACCAAAGCTGAAAGGAATAGGCTAACTAATTTTTGTAACAAATACGATGAGGTAATGGCTTGGAATTGTGAAGATATAGAAGGATATGATAAATAAATTGTCCAACATACCATTAAGCTATCATCAAAATCAAATCTAGTTCAACAAAATAAAAGGCTTGCTAAACCAAAAATCGATCTTCTCATGAAGCAAGAACTTGGTAAGATAATTGAATCTAAGATTATCTTTCCAATACAACATTCAATGTGGGTGTCAAATTTAGTTCATGTTAGAAAAAATAATGGTGAAATAAGACTCTTTGTTGATCAGAGCTTCTCCAAAGAAACACTACCCACTCCCCTCAATGGAACAAATACTTCAAATAGTCATTGGATCAAAAAGGTTCTCTCTACTTGACAGTTTCTCTGTGTATAATCAAATTTGGTTTAAAGAAGAAGATTAGTATAAAACCACATTTAATAATAAATGGGGAACCTTGTCTTATTACAAAATTCCTTTTGGTATTTTAAACACTAGAGCTACCTTTCAAAGTCAAAAGAGGATAATTTTGATCATTTGGAAAAGGTTTTTTAGAGGTGTTGTAATGTGCACTCCTGATTTTTTTTGTAATGATTCATTTGCAGGTAAATGTTTTCCAATGAAAGGGTTTTGTTGATGTTTAATTTCATATTGTATTCATCTTTTAAAACAACCATTTAGCATGAAACTAAGCAACAAAACAAATAAAAAATAGTGTTGATCTTAATAGTTTTATTTTTTAGACTTCATAGAACAAGTGCAACATTTTATAATTAGATTTAAACATGTTGTAGACTTGGTATAGTCTTCAAACATAGATTAGAATGCCTAGTTCCTATCCAATGTACAACCCTCAAGCACATGGGGCTAGGGCACTTGGTTTGTGCAATATTTAAGCCTTCAAACACCCTAAATTTTTCTCTAGCACTATCAAACTCTTCACCAAAAAATTTTGACACCCAAGAATGGTGAAAAGGAGTCAACTAAATGCAGCTTCGGACCTGATACAAAACCAACATGCCTGAGATGAATGATACATAATCTTAGGAAGGTGACCAACCCCTTTAAAATCATAGTTACACTAAATATATTGAAGGAGCAGTCTATTTGGGGCACCCAACAATATGGAACACTCAAAAATAATGCCCATAATGGTAGCAACCCACCCTTAGAGATATGGACATGAAATGGATGACCTATACCTCTTAAAAATAACATATAACACTCAATAAATTTGCTCCAACACTCTAAAAATTACTTAAAAAATATTCAAACTCACTCCACACACTAAAAATGCACACACCACACCAAAGCCAAGAAACCCATATCAAAAAATTGAGAATAACTTCATTTTATCGAGACCAAAACGCACAACCAACAAGCCAAAATTTTGAAAAGTCTTCAATTTGAGCACCAACCAGCTAGGGTGGGTCTTGCACCACCGAAACTAGCTACCTAGTGAAGGGTTTTCATCCTTCAACCAAAAAAGAGGATTTCTGAAAGCATTCCAACATCATAACTTTACATTGCCAAATCCAAGATATCCAAATGAGAGCCTCAAATAAGAATTTATAGAGTGAGGGAAAAATTAGGGCAACTCTCATTTCATTTCCCTCTATTTCACCATTTTGAAAATAACATGAAATTACCCCAAGAGGGGCATCCAAATTTTTGCCTCCAAAAATTTCATTTTTCTTTTCTTTTAAAAATAACATTAAGTCCCAACTAAGCACCCCACCTTATGATGCATAACATTAGCCTTAAAAAATGATATAAAACCTCCCTTGTAGGTGCCAAACAAGGAAGAATATTGGCCCTCTTTTAAAAATGTCACCTTACTAGGCCAAGGGTTACACTTCATGAACCCACACCCCACTCACTTAAGTTATAAAGCAACATTATAAACTTAAGTGGTAAAATAAAATATTCCTCTGAAAACATTAGAACTAACCAAGGCTATAACTGGAAAGCACTGCACCAACTGAAAGGGGAGGGTGAAATCACAATATTGTGTCTCAATTTTTTCCCAAGATGGACATTTACATCAATATTTTTAATTGAATCTTCATATTTTAAGACCTATAGCAACTAAACCGTTAAGAATTTTAAGATGATGTGAACTAGTGATTTGTGGCAATTTGTGTGGAGATTCTAAATATATTTTTTTCAAATTCTCTAGAATAAATCATGAATCTTTCAACATCTCCTTTAATAACTGGTTTTAAATGGAAAACAACATTTTTAGAAAGTAACATTTACAACATAATTTTTTTTCTATAAAGGCTTAAATTAAATTTTTGAAATATAGATTCTCAACATCAATATCTAGGGAAAGGATATTTTTTCATAATTTTTTGTTGCATATTTTTTTATAAATTAATTTTTGAAGTCACTGTAACTATAATTTGGGCGTATGTGTGTGTCATACAACCTGACTTGTGTATATATAGAAATCCATTTTTTTTGGGTGAAACAAGGACATAAATACCTTGGGAATGGGTATTTTTTGAAAAAAAATTACAATGGTTTACTATTTTTTTCACCTTTGCACAACAAAGAGCTTGATGTTCAGAAAAAAAACCTATGTTTAGTAAAAAATAAAAATTTATTACATGATAAAATGAAAATATATCAAAATTATACTTTTGGAAAGCTCGTTTTGAGGGCTACAATCTTGCAAAATATAATTTTTAAATGACATTGTTTAATCCCTCAAAAGGTAAAGAAAAAGTGGTTTTTTGTCAACATTTTAATAGGTGAGAAGGAGACTCCATTATGGGTATGATTTAATAATTGAGGGGTTCTATCGAAGGGGGTTTGATCTAAGGGGGTCTTATCTATCCCTCTTCAATTAAAACCCTTTAGATAGAGCCTCTCAAGACTTAAATCATTAGTTTTTTTCTAAAAATAGTGATTTCAAGCAAAAATCAGCACGTCTCAAAAGTGAGACACACTATTGTGGCAATGCCCAAGAATAGAGGCCAAACCAAGTGCTAAATATAGCAATTTACTAAAAATAGGGATTCCAACCTCCCAATCCAACCAAATCAAAGCCCAAATGGAACTTACTAAAAATAGTAAGTTACTAAAAATAGCAACTTTACTAAAAAAGACCCAAAAAACCTTAGAAAAACCCACAAAATCTCACCATAGGATGCTGAGTCCCCTAACCAAATCCACTTAGCCTACAAGAACCAAAACAAGCCAATGGAACCACATAATAAACTATGAGCAAGAAGGGAACATTACAAGTGTCAAGAATTTGGGATTTCACTTAATCCTAAGATATGTATTTTTGGAGGATCATAGGGTAAACTCCTTGGACACATTGTCTCCAAAGAAGGGATCTCTATAGATCTAGACAGAGTGAAAGCTATTATTGATTTACCTATGTCGATGAACAAGAAGGTTGTTCAATCTTTCTTAGGAAAGATTAACTTTGTCAGTCAATTTATTTTAGATTTTGCAAGATTAGTTTGACCCATCACCTTGATGCTCAAGAAAGATCAAGATTTAAAATGGACCTCTAAGGGAAGACATGATTTTGAAAACATTAAACATGCCATATCAACAATGCCCATCTTGATTAATCTTGATTTTTCAAAGGATTTTATAATATATGTATATGGAGGCGATCATAGTATAGCAACAATGTTGAATCAAAAGGATGAAATAGGAAAAGGATAACATCCTATTGCTTTAAATTCTACGATCATGTAGGATTAAGAGACTGCATTTTTTTGAAAAGAAAGCTTATGCTATAGTCAAAGCTCTAAAACAAATTAGGAACCTAATATCTTGAAATCAATCCATTGTCTATGTGGCTCATCCAAGTGTGTACGTGAGTACATCATGGAGGAAGAAATAAATGAAAAAAGGGAAAATTAGATGACCAAGATTCTAGAATATGATATAGAGATAAAGCCCACTAGGGTGGTTAGAGTAAGGGCTCTCTTTGAAAATATAACTCAGAATTAAGACTCGACAACAAGGAATGATCAAACAACTGAAATAGTTTTGGTTAAACAACAGGAAGAGTCAGAATCATGGATAAAAGATAGGATGTGTTTCATGAAAATAGGACATTACCCAAGTCAACTTCCTCCTTTCAAAAGAATATTCTACAAGCTTCAAGGGGGAAATTTTTCCCATAATCAACAATGTCCATTTTAAGAGAAATTTTAATGGAATATTTCTCAAATATGTGGAAAATGAAGAAGTTGACAAGATTTTGAATGAATTTCATTATGGAACATTTAGTGGGCATTTCTCAACAAGAACAAAAACAATAAAAATTATTTTTGCATGGTATTATTGGCCATCAATCTTCTCATATTTCCATAAATTGGTTAGGCGATGTCATCAGTGCTAGTTTTACATTGGGAAAACAAGAAATTCCACTCTACCCATTAATCTGATTCTAGTATAAGAGTCATTCACTTAATGGGGACTAGACTTCATTGGAATGATAAATCCTACTTTAAGTGTAAGTCACAAATGGGCCCTAATCGCGAGAGACTACTTCATAAGATGGAGTGAAGTGATACCGCTAAGGGAAGCAACAAAAAAGGTGGTACTTGAGTTTCTTGAAGATATTGTCATGAAGTTTGGCTTTCCTCATGTAGTTAAATTAGATAATGGCAAAGCATTCCTAGGACCCAAAATCTCTATTTTTTTTTCTAAAAAATGGCATTTTTCTAAAGACTTCCTCAAATTATTATCCACAAGGAAATGGTTTGGTAGAGTCAAAAAACAAAAACCTAATTAAGGATATTAAGCAAATACACTCAAAACATAAGAGGGAATGTCATAAGAACTTTAAAGTAACATTATGGGCTCATCGGATCACCCAAAAAAAACCCATAGGAACATCTTCTTATGATTTAGTATATGGAAAAAATGTTATGATGTTGATATCAATGGAAATTCCTTCTATTCGATTGGTCAAACAACTCCAAATCACATAAAATAATTCAATGGAAATTCACATTGCAAATTTGATGGACTTTCACAAAACAGAGTTATCATTTAGTTCTATGGTTAATCTGTAGGAGTTTAGGTGAACTCCTCAAACACCTCAAAATCACCTGCAAGATAAAATAACTTCCACAAGAGAGAAATGATAGAAATATCATGCTATCATTAAGATGCAAGAATGCCAAATTGAATATGAGATGATTACAAATGTACAAAATGCCTTGAATAAATAGGCATGAGTGAAAACCTAAAATATGTAAGATTTTTCCAAGTGTTAAAATCACACTACATGTGACAACATGTGAACCCTATCTAGGAAATGATAAAAATATAGAGATAAGTTCTAGAAGGACAACTCATCTTCTAGAAGGAATCTTATCTCCTACAAACAAGGAAGGGGGAATTACCCCATTATTAAATGATTTATCTAATTATGTAACCTAGGACTTCAAATATTACCTAAGTAAACTTATGCAAAGTGTAATTAAATAATTAATTACACCAACACCCCCCATAAGTGCAACTTAGGGAGAAGCAAGTTATTATGCAAAGATGAGTCCCGACAACAAGGTCTGACCAGGTACTCATTTACAAATGCAATGCAAACTAAACCAAATGGGGTAAAGGAGAAAACCACATGGGAATAAAACTCCTCCCCAGAATAGAATGCAAAAAACTAGCTAAGTGATGAAGGATGGACCTGACTCCATAAGAACCCCCAAGGACACCATCCATCACAAAGATACATAAAAGAACCCCCCTGAAGAGAGGAAGAAAGAGGCCACATAGCCCCCCCAGAATGAAGTAGCTCCAATAAGACTAAAGAAACCACATCTCCTAAAAGAAGTGAGAGGGAAAAGGCCACATGAAAGCAATCTCTAAAGGTGAAGTAGGTGTAGCCCAAGATGTCTCCACTGAAGTAGATGAGACCTCAACCAATGAAAAAGTTAGAGAAGGTGAAGACTCAAGAGTATCCTCCAAAGATGAATGATCAACAACATCTTGTTGCACTAAAATAGAAGAATCCACATATGTGGTCATAGAAGTATCAGCAACAAAAGGAGGATATGTAATGGATGGCTCAAGAATTGGATCCGAAGAGAGAACACCAATGTTCAAGAAGCCAAATGTCTCCTCTGAATGATGATTCACAATAGAAATGTGAGGAACAACTCTAGGAACAGAATCACTATCAGTAGCAAAATCTGTAAATGAATACAACTAAGATGAGTGATCCACCACCCCAGTAGCAATAATCCCTCTACTCTCCAAGTCTCTGATGATAACAAAATCAGGTGTAAACTCCACAGATCTCACATTGCCTCCATGTGTGATATGATATATGGAAAGAA
The DNA here is from genome assembly GCA_007258455.2 of Sequoia sempervirens. Classification (NCBI taxonomy): domain Eukaryota; kingdom Viridiplantae; phylum Streptophyta; class Pinopsida; order Cupressales; family Cupressaceae; genus Sequoia; species Sequoia sempervirens. The sequence goes on along the minus strand of VDFB02271358.1, from coordinate 1,007,889,774 downwards.
GGTTGTTTTTCAAATGAGGACCACACAAGATATCCTGAAAAGTTTTGTCCCCAAAACTAATAGACCCCTTCCCTGTAACACTCATGTATGTATTGTTTCCCATCAAAATAGGAGACATAGTACAAGGCTCAAAGGAAGTGAAAATAGACTATGAAGATGCCATATGATGAGAAGCTCCTGAATCTAGAAGCCATCTTCCTGATTCATGACTTGAATAAGCACAAAGAGCATGTCCCTTCAAAACTGATGTGGTATGCAAACTAGTTGTGCCAATGTCAAGTTGCTCTGAAGGAGGGGAGGAAGATGATGCAGACATCCTAGAAGGAAAATCAATCTGATGTTTCTGAAGATGTTTCAGCTCATCAATATCCTTCTTGTAGCATCTATGTTTTGCATGTCCTTCCCTCTTGCAATAAGCACATGTAATTTTCTCCTTCTTAGATGATTTCCCCTTAGAAGAGGAGGATGAATCTGAGGACTCCTTTTGTTGCTCATGAGATTTGGAATCCTTTTGTTTCTATTTCTTTCCTTTTCTTGAAGAATCCTTTTGATCTTTCGGCTCCTGAGATGCAATGGGTGCCTGTGATGAAGAAGGTTTCACCATGCCCATGCTAGCTAAATTAGCTTGCTCTCGAGTGAGAGATGAAGCAAATTCATCAAGAGATGGCATAGTGAATCTCATACCAAGAGCATCCTAAGTGGCATAAAAGGTAGAGACAAAAATTAAATATTCTGGTCCAAGTTTAGAAAGAATGGACAATATCAACTAAGAGTCCTGCTTCTGAATACCACACTGTGTCAACTGCAAATGAAGAGACTTGAGTTTTGTGAAGAACTCCTAAATGTTGTCAAAATCCCTAGGATTTAAGCTAATGAGCTCATTCTCCAACTGGAATCCTCTCATAGTATCCTACTTCCCAAACAAAGACTCTAAAGTAGTCCATATCTGATTTGGAGAAGTACAAGACTCAATATGAAAAAGAAGATCAGGAGAAATAGACAGACATAAAGTACCAAAAGCTTCATCACACCTATTAAACCACTTTCTCTTTTTAGTAGCACCTGCAGGTTCAACTTCAATACCCATGGTCACTTTGTACAACCCTTTGTGCTTCAAAAGAATCTCCATTTGTTTTTTCCAACCAAAGTAGTTGAATGGAGTAAGAATTGCAATATTTTGTGAATCCATGAAAAAATAGCAGTATATACTCTCAAATGCAAAAAATATTCCCATTTGATCTCCAAAAAAAATCTTGATTACATGTTTCCCAAGAAAATAACCTAGAAAGCAAATGTTGAGTTCTGACAAAAAATTAGATACCTAGTGAAAAAACTAGAAAAAACAGGTCTAAGATTTGTGAAGACAATGAAACCAGCTTTCTAATGATATCTTATTTGTGAAAATTTATTTTTGTACAACTATTTTCTTTAGATCCGTGCAAGATATCAAAAATCTAAGACACCCAGTTCATATTTTGACCCTGGCTATAAAACCCAGAAATCATTTTTCCTACAACTGAGTGGAAGATAGATTTATGAAGCAAAAAATGAAAAATGGATTTAATAAAAAGGTTGCTTGCATCCAACAAAACTTTCATGCCATGATTGATCCCTCATATCTGGGAAGAAGTCTGCAGTACTAAAGCTCTAATACCATGTAGGAGTTTAGGTGCACTCCTCAAACACCTCAAAATCACCTGCAAGACAAAATAACTTCCACAAGAGAGAAATGATAGAAATATCATGCTATCATTAAGATGCAAGAATGCCAAATTGAATATGAGATGATTACAAATGTACAAAATGCCTTGACTATATAGGCATGAGTGAAAACCTAAAATGCGTAAGATGTTGCCAAGTGTTAAAATCACACTACATGTGACCATGTAAACCCTATCTAGGAAATGATAAAAAGATAGAGATAAGTTCTAGAAGGACAACTCATCTTCTAGAAGGAATCTTATCTCCTACAAACAAGGAAGGGGGAATTACCCCATTATTAAATTATTTATCTAATTATGTAACCTAGGACTTAAAATATTACCTAAGTAAACTTATGCAAAGTGTAATTAAATAATTAATTACACCAACATAATCATCAACAAATGATTAAGCGATGGTTCAACCAACGAACCTCTAATCCAAAATTCAAGGTGGGAGACTCTATTTTAAAGTGGGAATAAAAAGCAATTAATCCAGGACAACACTCAAAATTTGACTCCTTATGGAGTGGTCCATATAAGATTATGGCTTGTAAGAAAAATAATGCTCATGAGTTAGAGAATGAAGTTGGAAAGTTGCTCGAGATTCCAATTAACGAAATATTCTTGAGACATCATAACCAAAGACGTATGTCTAACCTTGTACATAATTAGATTAGATGTTTGTTTCAGCTTTTCTTGTGAATGGATGTGTTTTCCCACCTCTTTTAAATAGCACTTACATGCATTTAGATTCAATTTTGTGTTGCTTTTGAATAAATATTTTTCTAAATTTGTCAAGCATCACTTCTCCTTTGAATATCAATGGAAAAGGCATCATGCAAATTCCAAAAATCATCAAAAAGATGGTTCAACTACCTGATTGTATGGGAATTAGATGAGGTATCCCTTAAGATATAGCCATGAATCAAAAAAACAATAGTTTTGGCAGAAAAGAAGGTTTGAGCATGCGAGATGTCCTTTCCAACAATTGACATCGATATGGCCTTTCTAAATCATGAATTTTGCATGAGTGTTTTGCTATAAATTGAAATCAAAAGCATGGAAAAACTTATTTCTACATATTTTAAAGAGTTTCGATCACCTCTACATTTTGTGTAATTGGTGCCTTTGAAATAGATTCAAGCAAATAAAATGGACCTATAAGGACAAGCCTCAAGCAACGAGATACTTAGGAGAATGAGGAGTTCATTGTCTAAACAATTGTGAGACCCACCTTCTAGACTAGGAACTGACAAAGCCTATGCTACCACCTTGGCTCGGCCAAAGATGAAATTACCTAATGTGGGAGAGGTAAAGAAAGGAATATGCAAGGGCCCAACTCAAGTATTTGATCTTTTGGATCATGTTTTTGATACAAATCTATCAAAAACAACCAAGACATTGAGAGGAGCACATGCATGCATGACAAACAAAGTCAAGGGGGTGAGGTTAAAACATTTGGGATCAAAATATGGAGCTCCACATTGGCTCAATATATGGTTCCAATTGTCCACCCATGTTATGAATTCGTAGATGCATGTGGTAAGTGTTTTGTTTCAAGCACAAGGACAATCAAAGGAAGGAATCTTCAAGTAATTATCAATGTTGATGCTATTAGAGATATGATGAGAATAGATTATGAACCAACAACATATTTTATAGTCATAATAAACTATAAAATATATGAGAAATGAGTGACAACCAACTAAGCTTTCTTAATAAAGAGCTTCATTTAGACGAAAATAGCATTGCACTATACCCACTTCCTATAGCTTTACCACAATTTAAGTAAGATGTACAAGGCACATGTTGAATGCTATCTTTCATTTTTGGTCTTGATGATGACAAGAGTGTCTATGATTTCCAACTAGGAGATATTTTTAGAATCAAGACCATCACTCAAAGGAAAGTTTTCAAGATATATTTTTCAAAATTTATAGCCAATTGACCATGTCACCAAATGAAAAATTTCAGTCATTAGCAAGTCTTCAAGTATTCCTCTTTTATGTTACATTTGATTCTACACCAAAATATATGTTCCTTCCGATCAATATACATTTGGTCATGGTCGATGACTTGGTGGATTCTCAAAAGACTATACTAGTGTTAGCTTGGCCTACTAGGTACCATTTTCACTAAAGAGATGTTAAAGACTCTTGACAGTTGATCATTGATAGAGCATATCCAATGGATCGCACATTGGGAGATCTTGTCAAAATGGAGAAAGAAAAATATTGCAATATTGGTTCATGATTAATGAGCCAATAGGTTCCTAAGATTTTGCATATGAAACAAGTGTCATCCTCACATTCCTTGGAGATACAACATTCAAATTGTGATCTCTAGCATGTATGAATCACGCAAGTTTAGAAACTCATTTCATGAAAAATAAAAATCTCATGCAGCTAAGAGGCCAAGAGTTTCCTATTTTGATCTATAGTTAACTAGAAGTTATCTAAATGAATGAAAACTCAAGCCTTTATTGTAACTTTTCTGATCACAAATAGGTTATGATCTAATTATTATAAAAAAAGAAATGTATGAATCAATAGGAATCTTTTGGGGAGGGAAAAATCAATAGACATGTTCTGGTCTTACTAGGTGCTTCTCAAAATTGATCAAATATTTGATAACTATACAAATTGAGCCTTTTATAATTTGTTCTTAGTTCAACAATGAAGAGAATGTGGCATTTTTTGCTTGTGTATGTGTCTTAAATTTGTTTCTCTTTTTGGTGAATCATGCCTTTATTTATTTGTTTTGATGAATAATGATTATAAATGATCTAAAATCGTGCATACATATGCTCTTTGACGCCAAGAGTAAATGGTATTCTCGAACAATATATATTGTGTCATTTCATTGTTATTATAATATTTTCATTCAATGCGTCACCTTAGAATAGTTTTAAAATTAAATTATTTTCTCTTCTTTTCTCCACGAGCATAAAATTCATCAAGAATATTAAGATTTGGCTTCTAAAATCTTGAAGGTTATCATATAAAATAGTCCCACGTCTACATGATTTCCCATTTTTGGTGTTGGTTTATATTAAAAAAAAGCATCAACAAATAGTGTTCAAAAGTACAAAGTGAGATTTGCTACAATAGGATATGCCTAGGATAAATGGATAGACTTTGATGAGATTTTTTCTCTAGTTGCTAAGTTGACATCTATTAGGTTCTTATTATATTTTATATCATCTTTTGATTTAGAAATAGAGTAGATGGATGTGAAAAAAACTTTCCTACATGGTGACTTGGTGAAAGAAATTTGTGTTAACTAAAACACTATATTATTAAAGGGAATAAATCACCAATTTGAAAACTTCAAAATCTGTGTATGGTCTCAAATAGTCATAAATGATGTGGTACTAAAAAAAATTATTCTTTTTTGTGAAGATTAAGATTTGTGAGATTCAAATAAACTCATTGTGTTTATTGTATATAGGATGGTGATCATTTCCTTGTTATAATATTGTATGCAGATAATTCGTTATTTTTCAGTAACAATAACAATGTGATTATGGACTTCAATTTTATTTTTTTTGCACAATTTCATTTATACTTGGGGTTGGTTGTGTTCATTTTAGGTATGGAGATCGAAAAAGAGAAAACAAAAACTTTTGGTTAGGCCAATCTAAGTATATAAACTACATATCACAAAATTTTAACATGGAAAATTGTAGACCAATGAGTGCATATTTCAATGGGGACTAAGTTATTAGTTGAGTTGTGTTTATATAAACCTAGTGAAATGGAAGATATATCTCATGTCCTTATGCTAGTCTCATAGGTATTTTAATGTATGCTTTGATCTACATTGGACCAAGCATTGGTCAGGCAATGGGAGTTTTCAATTGTCTCATTATTTATCTTGGACAAGATCATTAGGTTGCAATGAAGAGGGTCTTTAAATAATTTTGACGTACTTCTAAGTACTCTTTATATTATGAAGGAGATGGTGTATTAGGTGACTTGAAACACTCAATAGATATTCAAGGATATATGATTTATAATTAGAAATTAAATGTCAACAAGAGATTTGCCAACAATTATCTTTAACATGTTTGGCGGTGCTATCATTCGAATGAACAATAGGTTGTGGTCAATTTTTTCATTAAAAATATAGAATATATGACAACTACGAATGTTTTTAAGGAGATCATCTAGCTTTAGAGGTTGTGTTCAAATGTTGGGCTAAATCATGGAGTAGTTCAAATTAGATGTGTCAATCAAAGTGTCATTGACCTAGCAAAAAACCTCTTTTTAGGAACAAACAAAGCATATTGATGCATAATGTCATTTTGCTTCCAACATAGGAAATGTTGGGAAGGTGATACTTGATCAAGTTAATACTTTCATGAATTTTGTAGTTGCATTAATGAAGCTTGCGAGCATAGAAAATTCAAGTGCTACAATGAGCTTATAGGCCTCTCAACTCTTAATAGATATTGGCAGTGTTAGTGTTTCCTTTTTACTATTGCAAGTATACAATAATTGGGAGAATGTTGAGATAGTTTTGGCATACAACATGCAATTTTAACATCTGATTTATTATTTATGCATTAATTATATGTGAACCCTTGTGGAAAATGTTGTTCAATTATGACACCATTTTTGTCATGTGCATGCTTTGGGACAATGTGTGTAAATGTGTATAAAAGAATATCTTGTCGTATAAGATGTGTAAGACCATCTATAACAATGTGAGTAGTGTAATATAACCTATCATGCACATAAGAGCATGTAAGATGGGATTCATATTATTGAGTTTACTTATTAACCAACTTATGGCACATGTTATTGCTGAAACAAACACTTATATTGGGAGGGGGGTGAATCAGTATAGGTTAAAACTTTACTTCTTAACTTAATCAAGCATATCAATATTACTTCAAACCCTAATTATCCATAGAAATATTGTTCATGCAAGATGTAGCAATTGAAAGCATGCACAAGAGACACACAATTTTACGTGGAAACCCTTATAGGACAAAACCATGGAAAAATCTTGCAAGCATAAATCTTACAAATTCGTAGGCACCAACCCACTAGAGACTCCAATCCCCACCACTAAGCACCAACTCAACAAGAGACTCCAATATCTTCTTAATAAGAGGCACCAACCTCTTGATCTTCTCCAAAATAATATGTTTGACTTCTTGAGAATTTTTGTTACAATATAACTCACAAATCTACCTTAATATTTTTACAAATATCTGCTATAAATATGTCTTAAAATTTTGCTCCAAATTTGCACTAATTCCCATTTAGGTCTGCTCATAAATTTGCAATAATTTGTTCTTTAGATCTGCAAAAAATCTTCAAAATATTCTTCATAGATCTATTCAAATCTACTCAATTAATCTTCATAAATCTGCTCCAATACTATTGTGAATGGGAATGATATTCGTTAATTGCTTGTTGAAATAAACCTCAAATGGTCTTTTTATACATGCTAATGCACCCATTTACCAATGGCTACATCCTTTCATGTTGGTCATCAAGGAAACATATATATATTATTTAATTTTTACTTGCATCCCAAGATAGGGCACTCGTTTCTAGGGGGTCGGCCCACTTGTAAATATTTTATTTTAATTTTAAATGCTACAAAGGTGGGTTCCATACTTGGGAAGTTCGGCTCATAGTATACAAAAATGTTTTATTTATTTAATGCATTTTGACTTCTAATGTAGGTGCCAATATTTGTAGATGTAGTCAGACTTTGACATCAGTGACAACTATTTTTCAACAATCTCCCCTTGTCATTGATGGAAACCCTGCAAAGAAATAATCTTGAAATGTAACAGGATCATACTTCTCCCCTAACTAAAATGAAATGTACAAGTCTCCCTCTGACTGATATGCTCGCCCTGACTCTACTCCTCCCCCTTTGACATCAATGGCAAAGGTATTTTGGGGTTGAAAGATAAGTCAATGAATGGCCCCCCCTGAACATGTCCTTCTATTGATGAACTAGTGACTGACTAAGAGTGATATCACTCCCAATTTCTCCCTTAGGTACTCAAAAGTCTCTTTTGGTAGTGGCTTTGTAAAGATGTCCATAATTTGTTCCTTTGTATCAACATACTCCAACTTCACTTGTTGATCAACCACTTGCTCTCTTGGGAAATGATATTTGATCAGGATGTGCTTCATTCTGGAGTGTATGACTGAGTTCTTTAATATATTAATTGCACTTGTATTATCACAAAAGATGGAAATAGGGTTCTCATACCCAACCTTGATGTCCTTCAATGTTTGCTTCATCCATAGGACTTGAGTACATCAAGAAATTGTTGCAATGTATTATGCTTCTATTGTGGACAAAGAAATTGATTCTTGTTTCTTACTTAACCATGATACAAGATTGAGGCCAAGATAGAATGCTTTTGTACACTTGTGTTTTGTCTATCATCAATACTATTGGCCCAATCTGCATGTGTATGTTGTGAGGGTGAAATCTTCACCTTTTGGGTACCACAACCCAAAATCCATAGTGTCCTTTAAGTACTTGAATATCCTTTTCATTGCTTACATGTGTTTCCTTTGGTGTTGCCTGAAAGTGTGCCACCAAACCAATTGCTTGTATAATGTCAGGTCTTGTCAAATATAGAAAACTTCCAATCATGTACCTTTATAGATTTTGGTTTTCCTCTAGATATTCGTCATCCTTGCTTAATTTGCATCTGGTGACCATGGGAGTACTCACTAGATTGTATTCATCCATCCTAAACTTAAACATTTCTTTAATATACTTGGTTTGTGAAATGAATATCCCCTTATCTGATTGGGAGATTTGCAATCCTAGAAAGAAAGACACCTCATCAAGAATGGACATTTCCAACTCATTTTGCATGTTCTTTGCAAACCCTTCACACATATTATCATTGCTACCTTCGAAAACAATGTCATCCACATGAACTACAACAATCAACTAATGATAACCTTCAGTTTTAATGTATCGATTGCTATCGACAATACCCTATTTGAAGCCTTGTTGTTGTAGATACTTGTCCAACCTTGAGTACCAAGCCCTAGGTGCTTGTTTCAGCCCATAAAGTTCCTTCTTTAGTCTACATACATAGTCCTCGTTCTCTACTAGAAGAATCCCTTATGGTTGTTCAATATACACTTCTTCCTCCAAGTTTCCATTTGGAAAGGCTGATTTGAAATCCATTTGATAGACTTTGAAATTCTTGAAATAAGCAAATGCTAAGAACATCCTTATGGCCTCCATATGAACAACAGGAGCAAAATTTTCTTCAAAATCAATTTCTTCGACTTGAGCATATCCCTTGCATACTAATCTTTCCATGTTCTTCGCAATTTGGCCATCCTCATTTAACTTCTTCCTGAACACCCACTTAGTGCCAATCACATTTTTATCCTTAGGTCTTGGGACAAGCTCCCAAGTTTCATTCTTCTCAATTTGATCCAGCTCTTCTTCCATAGCCTTTATCCAATGCTTGTCTTCACTTTCTTCTATAAAATAATTTGGTTCCATTTTAGAGAGTAAGCATTAGTTCACATGTTCAAATGAACTGGCTAATCTTCTCCTTGTTTGGATTTTTATATCTTTGTTACTAATGATCAAATTTTCTAGATGGTTCTTTTGGAAAAATCTAGATGGAGTCTTGGTTGGTGCTCTGGATGGTGTTTTTGGATTTCCTTGTTCAACCTCACCATTTTCATCTTCTTCCACTACTTTTATGTTATCTTCTTGATGATCAACTTATTGTATTATTTCCTTTTGATGTCTTCGTTTATCAATTCTCACATTTGCACTTTCAACAATTTTGTGCAATCTCTTGTTATAGCATCTATAGGCTTTTTTTCTCATGGAATATCCAAGGAATATGCCTTCATCACTCTTGGAATCAAACTTTCCCAAGTCTTCGTCATCTCGCTAGATGTAACATTTGCTTCTGAATATTTTTAAAATACTTCACTAACGTAGGCCTTCCCTTCCAAAGCACATTTAGTGTTTTGTTATTCTTTACCCTAATTTGTGCTCAGTTTAGAACATATATTGTCATGTGCACTTCTTCTTTCCAAAAGGTATCACTAAAATTAGACCCATTGAACATTTCTCTTTCCATCCCTTGAACAGTCCTATTTTTTCTCTCAACAACTCCATTTTGTTGTGGAGTCCTTGCAGCTAAATACTATATTTTTATTCCATGTTCACATGAATCTTCAAACTCATTTGAGGTGAATTCTCCTCCTCTATCTGATTTCAAACATTTGATTCTCAAACCGGTTTCATTCTCTACTAGAGCTTTACATGTATTGAACTTCTCAAGAGCTTCTAATTTTTCTTTTAAGAAAGTAATCCAATTCATCCTAGAATAATCATCTATTGGCAACATGAAGTAGCTCTCACCTTATAATCTTTTGGTCCTTGTTGGCCCACATAAGTTAGTATGGATGAGTTCTAGAGGCTTTGATGAAGAATACTACTTTGATTTGAAACACGATATTGTTTGCTTTCCACATTGTCATTGTTTGTAGATCGTATTAAACAACTTTATTATCATTGGCATGCCCCTCACAACTTGCTTATGGCTAATCTTCACAATTTTATCAAAGTTTAAATGTTACATCCTTTTGTGCCATAACCAACTCTCTTCGTCTTGTGCCATGCAATGCTTTTCTCTTTTGACTTCTCTAAGGGTGTAGAGATTTCTTGCAATTCTATTAGCATCTGCAACAAGCTTCCTTGTTCTTGTTTTTCTAATTTCACAACCACTTGGATGAAATGTGAGGGTGTTCCCTTGATCACACAATTGACTCACACTTAGAAGATTGTGCTTCAACCCTTTGATGTATAATACGTTCTCAGTCTTTGTCTTTCCTCTATTGAAGCTAAGAGTGCCTTTTCTTGTGATTCTTGTTGTAGCATTGTCTCCAAACTTTACAATGCCTCCATTAATCTCCCTCAAAGTGATAAACTTGCTTTTATCCCCCATCATATGTCTTGAGAAACCACTGTCAATGTACCACTCTAATTTTATTCATTTTGTGCATGTAGGGCTGCTTGTGCAAGCATGGATTTCTCCTTTGTATCAAGCTCCTTTTTTTCCATTTTTTTGTAGATTCCTCTTTTGGTATGTCAAGAACATCCTCCCTTTTGTTTTGTTTTGGAGGTTCGACAAAGTCACTTCTACAAGAACACATTGTATAACCCAAATTATTTCACTTGTAGCATATGATATTGTAATCCATTAGAGGGGAAAATTGATTATAGTTTCTCTTTAGGAAACTCAAATCCCTATTTATACGAGATCTAAAATCTATTGCCCTATGACCAAATTTATTACAAATGAAACAATAGTTGTAAAAGGAGTACTGCAACCTGTTCATTTGCACTTGCCTTTGGGGGAATGGTCCCTTGAAACCTTCACTATTATCTTTGGGAGGAATGTTGATTTTCTGAGTAGCATTACTTTCTCTCCTAATTTGAAATATTATCATTGATGGAATCTTTGAGCATATTTGCATAAATTTTGGGCTTTTCTTCATTTGTCTGCTTCGGTAACTTTGTGGCCTTTGAGCATGAACCTTCTTCAATCGTCTTTTTTTTTTCCTTAAAACCAAGACCTATCTTGATAAAAGGTGATCTTTGGGAATTTATAATATCTTCCTTTTTGTACTTCATGCTTCGATTCAATTTTTCCAACTCCTTCCTTAAGGAAACAACTTCTAGCACTCCAATTCCTTTTCCTTCAATTGGCCTCTTACAACTTCTTCAATTCACTTTGCTTCCTCAATTTGAACCCTCATATCCATGATCATTCTTTTTATTCTTCATTACTTTGAGACGATTTTACTTTACTATCTTTTTGAAGTCATGCTTTTAGTCTCGAATTTCTTCTCTTGAGCTTTTCTATCTTGTTATAGGAAAATTTGATTTCTTTCTCAAGATCATCTTCTTCATTATCTTTGATGTGTTCTTTAGAATATCTTTCTTCTTTTCTTTTATCTTCATCCTCCTTTACCTCCATCACCATAAAGAATATCTCCTCTTGATCACTATCAAAGAAGTTTCCATACACAATGCTTTCTTCAGATTAGCTACTTATTTCTTGAATGTAGAGACTCTTTTTATTCCTTTTGAATTTATTCCTTCCTTGCTTCCCTCGTGCATCCCTTTTCTTGTTATGATGGTATTTTCTTTCTTTCCTTTTGTAATATTCTTCTTCCTCTTCACTACTTTCACTTTCAACCAGTGGACATTTAGAAGCAAAATGACCTATTCTACCACAATTGAAACATTTAAGAGTAGACTTACTTTTATGTTTGCTAGATCCTTTCTTGTACTTTCTTACAAGGTGTGCTTCTTCATCACTTGAGCTTTCACTAGATATATATCCTTTATTCCTCATCTTCTTGGATTGTTTGAAAGTAGCTTCTCATTTTGACAACTTCTCCTTCTGCGTCCTCATTTCATATGCCATGAGGATCCCATGCAACTCATCCAGCCTCAAAGTGTCAAGATCCTTTATCACCTTGATGGAGGAAAGTATTGCATCAAATCTCATTGGAAGAGATTTGAAAACCTTTTGCACAATTGTTACCTCCTCAACCTTTTCTCCAAGTCCACGAATAGTGTTGACAATTTCATCCACATGAAGCAGACATACGACAATATCCTCTTTCTCCTTTATTTTCAAACTCTCAAAATGTCTTCTTAGGTTTGAAGCTTTCCCTTCTTCACCTTGTCATTTCCTTCATATATATTCGTCAACTTATCCCACATATCTTTAGCTGATTTGTAATGCATAACTTTCACAAACTCCAATTCGGCTAATCCACACGAAATTGCATTTTTGGCTTTGGCATTGTTCTCACTTGCTTTCTCTTCATCTTGATCCATTAATGGGGCATGAACAAGTAAGTCCCCATCCTTATGATTCAAAAAGAATAATTTGATCCATCAAATAGTGGTGCCCTATTTGAGGAAAATCCAAGTCCTTTCGCCATGTGTGTTTTCAAGATCTACCTTCAAGCAGTTAGGCTAACTCTGACCCGCTTTGATACCAATTGATGAAACACACTTATATTGAGAGGGGGGGTGAATCAGTATAGATTAAAACTTTACTTCTTAACTTAATCAACCATAGCAATATTACTTCAAGCCCTAATTATCCATAGTTGATAGCAATATCATTCATGCAAGATGTAGAAATTGAAAGCATGCACAAGAGACAAAATTTTACGTGGAAACCCTTATGAGAGAAAACGACGACAAAATCTTGCTAGTATAAATCTTCTTACAAATTTGTAGGCACCAACTCAACAAGAGACTCCAATCTCTTCTTAATGAGAGGCACCAACCTCTCGATCTTCTCCAAAATAATATGTTTGACTTCTTTAGAATTTCTATTACACTATACCTCACAAATTTGGCTTAATATTTTCACAAAAATCAGTTATAAATGTCTTAAAATTATGCTCCAAATCTGCACTAATTCCCCTTCAGGTCAACTCATAAATCTGTAATAATTCCTTCTTTAGATCTGCTAAAAATCCTCAAAATATGCTTCATAGATCTATTCCAATCTGCTCAATTAATCTTCATAAATCTACTCCAATACTCTATGTGAATGGGAGTGATATTCGTTAATTGCTTGTTGAAATAAACATCAAATGATTTTCCTTTTATACATGTCAATGCACCCCTTTACCAATGGTTACATCCCTTCATGTTGGTTCACCAAGGTAACATATATATTTTTTATTTTATTTTAATTTTAAATGCTACAAAGGTGGGTGCCATACTTGGGAAGGTCGGCCCATAGTATACCAAAATGTTCTATTTATTTAATGCATTTTGAATTCTAATTTGGGTGACAATATTTGCATATGTAGTTGGCCTTTGACATTAATGACAACTATTTTTCAACAATTATGACACACCATAAAGTATTTTTGAATGGAGATAATACAATGCATCAGTAAGTGAATGATGACAAATTTATGACAACTTATGATAGGGATAAAGAATATGTAATTTTTAGCATGTGGGCTCATCTTGGGATTTGGATTTTGAATTTTGACAAGGGACTAGGTGCCACATTTTGGGTGGTTTTAGCTCATGGCTTCCCAATTACCATTTGTTTCTCTTGTTTCTCCTATATATTAGGTGTTAGATATGAAGGTTTAATATTGTATTTGCAATTACCATTAGTTGCCAAATACTTTCCAAATTGTGTTGGTGCAATCTCCTATGAAGGATATGTTGAACAGTATTCAGCGTTCCCCTACAGGGTTCGTGACATGGACTAACTGCCTCTCGTGGATCCATTAACTCTTGCATTTGTATCAAAAATTAATGGGTTGACATTTTGGTTTAATGGTAAGTGTGGGCCAACAAATGGCATCAGAGCCAAAGGTGTCAGGTTTGAATCCCCTCGAGTAATGCTAAGGGGGGATTGTTGAATAGTATTCAACATCCCCCTTCGGGGTTCGTGACATGGACTACCTGCATGGACCCATTAACTCAGGCGTTTGTATTGGAAATTAATGGGTTGACCTTTTGGTTTAACAACAAGCGTGGGCCAACAAGATAACTACATTATTCTGAAAATATTACTTATTAGAGTTTGGAGGCTAGGGTTTTTTCTTGAAATAATTTTCACAAGGTATATAACTATGTAACGGTTTTATTATGTTTATTTTCTTTCTTGCAAGTTGTATGATCATATTTTCTATGCATCTCTCATCATAGATTAGTGTAGGAATCATTTCCATAATCTTACCTTTCTTTCAATATATAGGGTAATGACAAGTTATCACACCTCTTTGAATATGGACATTACATATGGTAACATTGAAAATGAGTAACAATATGCATGACATGTCATAGATGAGAAGTTAAATGAGTTAGGAATCTTTGACTTGTCAAAATTAACCTAAGGAAATGAAACACTTGATTTTTATGTTGAAGCAAATCAATTTGCATGTCAAAAAGGGCACACTACTTAGCTATTTTTATCCAACATATTATTCTCATTGGTGGAGGGAATTACAATTCTTACTTAATCTTCATTCTTGGAAAGTGGAGTTGTAATTTGATAGTGGAGAGTTGCACATTTTCCATCCTTTAATCTCTTGATTTGGCATCCTAGAGGAAGAGAAACTTATAAATAACGCTTGAAGTTTGAAGGAGAGGTTATCATTTAGAGAAAGAATCAATAGGACCAAAAGTGAGTGTGGTAGGACCAAAAGGTGAATTATCTTCCTTGTTTACATGTTTCCAAGAAGCTTAATCAAGGATACTAAGGAATGCTCAATGTGTGGTTATTTGCAAGTGGTATATTTGAGGAGTTGTTCTCATGCATTCATTTTTTGCAAATTGAGATTGTTGAGTTTGCAAGGGGAAAATCTAATAAAATTTTCCCATAATTGGATAGAGATGTATCTCATTTTTGCAAGGTTGGGAAGTTAAATTTGCAAGGGAAAGGTGTGCCAAAATTTTACAAAGTTGGATAGAAGTATTGCATATCATTTTCTAGGTTTTAGTACCTATCACAAGCTATTGCTAAAGGAAAAAAATAAGATTCATGTGTAGAGGTTGCCTCTAAGTCGTGTGTTGCAAATTATTAATCTCTAGTTAGGGTAGACTAAATCAAATTGTTACCAAAGTCAAATACATATCAACATCTATTGTCAAAAATCAAGTGTAATCTATTGTTGAGTTGATCCTTTTGCAAAGACTAAATTTGGAAGGTGCATGTGTCTAATTTGATTGTTACAAGCCTTGTATGGGTTGCAAATTAAATTTGAGAATTTGAAGTCTTATGGGTGTGTGCTTGGATGTTTGTCGCAAGGAGAAGGTTCTCATTCACTTCCCCCTTCATTAGCTACATCAAATTTGAAGCATACATTGGATTTGAATAAGAAAATAAATCTTGGTAAAGATGAGGGGAATCTTTATTCTTAGAAGAGAAAAAGGATATACAAAATAACTCCAATATGACCATAACCAAACTTCCAAAGGTGTGAGTTTAGTGTTCCTAATCCTATGTGTAGAGGGATAGATTCCTACAATCCACTCTCTTGTAGATGGATAGATCAACAAATAATGTCAACATCTAAAAAATATTTTCTAGTATGTTATAATGATATTCGATCCAAGGTTCAAATGCATTTGCCTCCATGGTAACTACTTTGCATAGTAGCATATCTTTCCTATCCATTTTGCACCTTAGAGATAAATCAACCCAATTGTTAGCATTTTCTATACAATAATATTCTCACATAATGGTTTGATAGTGTTTTCAATTTTCTTTGTGGTTCACACATTCCTTGTACACATAGTGGGCTTGGCCATACCAATGTTTGGAGCATTTATGTAGTACTAATGAGCAAATTTGGTTGGAGTATTTATAGGTCAATAATTTTGTTTGATCTAACTCATTAGAAATTATTCTTAAATCTATGTGAATGCTCCCTATTCACTATTTTTTGGGGCATTTATCCACTTGGAAGATACTTTACACTTGTAGGAAACATTGTAACTCCTTTTTCCACCTAAAACAACATTAAATGTGGATTTTATAATAAATGTATATATATATATATGAAACCAAGCCTTTTACCAAGGTGATAGTGACATCTACCCAAGTCAATCCTATAGGAGATCTTAATATTAATGTTTTACCCAATACACCATGCATAATCTTGATCTATAGTTGTAGTTATAAAGTTAGTGTCTTGTTTTTGGTCAATTGTTTATGTGGGCATAAAGAAAAGATCACTTTTGAGTGACATGCCTTTACCACTAATCATGGTTCACACCCATCATTATGGATCTAATGGCTAAAAATATATTTACATATCCTACTATCTATTTGAGAGACTTGAAGACCAAAAAAGTAGTGCAATAGGCCTAAATCAATCATCTCAAAATGGTGCATAAGACTCAACTTCACATGGTAGATCAAGTTGAGCCAACTTCCATGATGATGATATCATTAACACAAAACAATAATAATTCAGTCACGTTTTATATGTTGAGTGAAAACTTTGGGATTGGACGTCTAACATGCCCATAGTTTTACCCTTCGATTTTACCTATGTTTTAACCCACTTGTGAACAATTTTACGTTTTCCAACATATAGCAATAAAAATTTTCTTTTCTACTTCAATATCAATATGCACATTTGAAATAACCTCATTCTAAACTTTTCCATTGCATTACAACAAAACATTACAAAAACCCATGTAATGATTCCTTATTACATAATTCCATGTAAAGATAACATTTCACATTTACAAATTGCATAGAGATGGATACATGAATACATAGCTTCTAAGAGCTTATTGTTATAGAGATACAAATAGTCCAGATGTCCCAACATTGGTGCATACATTCTAGATGTCCCATTTCCTTGGTTCATACATCCTCAAATCTTGGCCACCAACTGCATGAAGAGAAGCATCACTCAAGCACTTTTTCGCCAACCACAGGCTTATTGCAATCCCCCACACATCTACCTAACTGGTAAGATGGCCCTACCCTTCAATGAAGAGATTGGTTTGGTAACCTCATAATCCTAGCCTTCTCTGAGCATGGTGTTGTGTCCTACATATCTAGAGCTTCCATATAGTGGCTACAACCTACATGTATGGCAATCCCGACCTAGTATGCAAATTTGGATCACAATGAGTTGACAGTGTAAATAGTGGCAACTTACACTACTTTGGCCAAAGTATTCATCACCCAGTACTTTGAGTGGAGGTCACACGCTCACCCACCTTTCTAGCTCGATTTGGTTTATGACCATTCATACTCTTTTCATACCTAAAAAGAAAGTGTTGACATAACTTGACTAAATAGGTTACACCATTTCCCATGGATTATCCTAACCCTCAGAATAACCAAGTTATCCAAATGGATAAACATAACGTCACAACATTAAATGACTCAATTTCAAAAGTACAATCTCAACAATAAATGTCTTTGTTCAAGTGTAATCTCAACAATAAACAACTCCCATCAAAAGTATAATCTCAATAATAAATCGACTCCAATCAAAAGTATATTCAATAATCAAGTGATCATAGACAATCTTGAAAACTCTACATTCAGTGTGACTCAAATATTCACATGTTCATAAAGTTCACTACACTGGTATATAATCTGGAGGATCACCCTGATAGGGGTATGTGCTTCTGCACCTTCAAATCCTCTTCTCAATATGGCTTTGGGTTGTCGGAGTGTGAGTCCTCTTCTAGAATTGTGTGAATAGGAATAGAATCTTAATCAAAATAAGAAAATAGCATGACCAAAAAATACATTTCTCAACCCTACTGTTGAATATTGATATAACCATCAAGTACACACCCTAACCCTAGGGATAAGACTCTCTTCCTACTTTCAAGGAGAAATGAGTAATCAATCAAGTATAGACTATCAACATGGGTTGCGTAACATCACAACCTAACAATGATGACAATGTTTATCATGCCATCATTCCTATTGTACTACTAACCTCATTATCCACAAAAGTTTACCCAACATCATAACCTGACAAATTCCTGATAGCATTTCAATGTAATAAAACTATATTCTTCACAAGCTAAGCAATATCTATATAATCTTAACTTATATAGTACCTAGTAACAACATAAACACTCTTAATCCAATTCATAGGTTATATGCGTATATCCCAATAATGAGGTTTCACCAAAACCAGCCTCTTCAAGAATCATTAAGCTTATCCAAAGAAAGGAAATAGCCAAGTTCATAATAAAACAATATAACATGCACCAAATTCATTATTTCCCAAACAAAGACATTCTCAAACAAATACCATTAAACTTAAAGAATAGAGTGATAGAAAACAACATGCTTGGAAATATATAGCCCAACTGACAAAACTGGTTTCCTAGTTCAACCTCCACAAATTTGCTTGCAACTCCTTCAAGACTCAGCTTAACACCAATCTCTAGCCTTCCGCAAACAAACTCTCAACAATTGTGAATGCACATGCAACTCTTCTTCTCACAAACAACTCTTAATAATTGCAAATGCTCAAACTACTCTCTTTCTCACAAAGCTCTCAAAACACTCTTGCATAGAAAATATTGTAGAATAACAACGTAGAAATCAGATTGAGAAGTGTGTAACCAATGATAGAGAAAGCACCTCTATATATACTAAAACTTGAGCAACCAAAGGCTCTAAACAAGCTAACAAATCTGCCACTTTCTTATTCACATGCATCGACTCGGATGGTTTAACTCTAAGATTGCAACACATAACATTCATCTTATTTCCAATGGTTGAGTCGACCTCATGCTTGTCACAACATGACTCCTTTTAATGAGTCAAGCACAACAATGCATTGCTACAAGTTTCCCATTTGGTTCGCAAGTCGACTACCCTCTTATATTTCTGCGATCTTTACATTGACTTAGTTTTATGCTTATCTAATGGCTTTATCTGTTTTTGGCGCAGGTTTAGACTTCTTATTGTTTCCATATTCATTCAGTTTCTGGCGCCACATATTCACATTTTAGCACCCTTAAATATAGCACAGTCAAAGACCATTTCAATATTGTTAAATATGCTTTTATTCCTCTTGCAACGTATAAATTGTAATCCCATTTCCATGCACGATTTATAAGTCTTTATTGAATTATTCTTAGTTTGCTTTAAGTGTAGTTTATAAACTTAGCCACCTTACTATATCTAGCAACACGTGGCTTCTCCTTTATCAATTAAATGCCATATAAAATGTTTATGCTCTCAATACTATGCACAGCCTTACTAAGCTGTGTGTGTTTTTCATATCATTTGCAGCACTTATCATATACTTATGAGCTTAGCATAGTATGTGCTTTACCTGTTAAATGAACATCGTTCACTTTGCAACTATTATTGCCTTGAAAACTAAGTGTTTGGCATAAACTTCTACACCTTATATATATATATAAAACATCTATTTGTTATATATATATGGATGTTATATTATATATATATATATATAACACTTGTTTATTTAATCATTATTTACCAATCGCGTGTATATGCATACTAACGATTATAAACCGTTATCTCAATATCCATAGTAATTATATTGATTGATTGATATATTCATATATATACGAAGGAAGACTCAAACTCAATAAAGAGATTTTTATCAGGCAACCCCAAACAGGAACATTCAAAGACTAAAACCACATACCAATACAAAACATATTCAAACTCTAATAGCAAGTTACTTACCATTTCCTGAACTAACTCAACTCTACTTGACCAATTAGGGTGTGAGTGTGTGATAGCTCAGATAGGCATATTAGGGGTTACCAGACCAAGTTCTTCTCTCGAGTGATACTTCCCCTCTCATACCTGAGGGCTCGATTCTCTTCCTACATCCAACTTAGTGCATCATAGAGGTAGTTAATCGTTCACATGATATATATTTGCATCATCAAAGCATTAACGTATTCACATTGCAATACTTATTCATTCATTGCATTTTCCATTAGTATAAAACATAATCATTCCTTCAAAAGCAATAACATCTTAATGCATATTCAAGTATTTCATTCACCTATTTAATCATACTGAAGTCATAATTTACATTTATCAATATTTTCACTCACGAAGGTAAAAGGAATTGGGTAACCGAGAAATAGGGTGTAACAAGAGGTTCATCAAGAAATCTTAATATCAAGAAGATACTAATCCATTTTCTTAGATTGAGCTCGTGGAGCTAGTTTGAAACCATAAAGAGACTTCTCAAGTTTGCACACAAGCGAAGTGTTAGGTAAAAAAAATTTATGTTGTTCCAAGTAAATTCTTCCACTTAGTCACCACCAAGGAAGGCACTCTTCACATCCATTTGATGAATATCCTAATGATATGATGTTGCAAAGGAAAAATCTAGTCAAATAGAATCCATCCTTGCCAATGGGTCCAAATATCTTTGAGTAGTCAAACATTTACAACTTGGGAAAATCCCTTTACCAGTAGACAAACTTAATGTTTTTCTACACTTCCATCTACTAAATTTTTGGCCCCTCATACCAACTAGCAACAAACAAGATTCCTTCAAGAGTTTGATACTCCTTTTTAATTAACACAAATGCAGACAGAAACAAACAGCTAGATCTAGTTTCCAGACAAAAAAACTATTTGTTGTTCTTGCAAAATATAGATAGAATCAACCTGAGCTTACTCACTAACTTGCAAAGCAATTATATAGCAGAGTTCATAAAATTCCCTACTAAATTAAGCTTAACCAAACTATGGATGATAGCTTGACAAAAGACTGAATGGTGAATAGACTTTAAGTAAATCCTCACCTATGGTCATTAGTAATAGTAGTTTAAAAACAAAAGCTAACTTGACCAGCATGCTTTAGAATGACAGAAAAGCAACAGGAAACTCTATAATATCCCAGCACCTTGCATTGTAAATAGAAAATGAAGTCTTTGGTGCTTGAGGAATTCCCACAGTATGAATTTGCTATATCTTTCTTGTATCCCTGCTCAAAATAGGTATTTAAACGTTTGAAAACAAGTATCTACTTCTTTAATTTTAGTTTAACTCTATTACCATGTGATTACTATGTTTCGCTTCTAAATGATTTATTATGGTTCACTTGTTTGTAAATGCAATTTAGAGGCTGCCAACATTAATGAAGAGGTGCATGTCCATGTTCTTCATGAATGGTCCTAACTACTTTCTTATCAAAAATGAAGAAACCGGTAATGGGTAATATATTCCAGTATGCAGTTAAGTTGAATGGTATCTCCAGCATATTCTGATTGCTTGCCTGAAAAAAATGCAACCAGCAAAGTTATGTGTTTTAGAGATGACAGAAAATTTGTCAAAAGCTTTGCCATATGCATGGAGAAAGGATCACAGACTTGATCAAAAAAGGTGTATTTGTTCAATGCTTGGACATGGAACCTAGCTTGATCTTTAGTTGTCAGAATCCGATCCCACAATGAGATCTGAAATGACCACACACATAATCATATCTCCATCAATTCCTTTTCATATGTAGAAAGCTGAAAATATTATAGCCTGTGACTAGGACTAGAAACAAATGATGCTCAATATAAATGAAGTGGTACCAATGCACTGTTGGGGATGTTTAAGGACACCGATAAAGAAGAAAATGATATAAATTGCACACTACAAGAACAGAGAATCACTGGCTAGAAAATACTTAATGCTCAATTTCTTCAATAATAGAACGCATAAATATTATCTACTCTGCAATTCATATTGGAGAACTTGAAACATATATATGAGAAAAGCTGCCAGAGGACCTGATTTACAGAGTTTCTTGGTGTTACATACTCTGCAGCTATAAACACAAAGATCTGCAAAACCATATAAGATATCAGACTACATATAGTCCTATGTATATAATGTTTTCTGTATAATCAACAATCTTTCAAATTTCATTCGAAAAAATGATTCCTAGTGAAAAAGTTTCTAGATATACTCATTCACCTGCTTTGTATTCCAAGAAAATAAGGATCGAAAATCTGCTGTGATGTTAAGAGCTAACCTCACCTATATTAGTCACAACAAATTGAAATCTGTAGTTTAATTCATGGTATGTGAGTTATTTGCTAGTATATCAAAATTGAGATAAAACAGAGGATGTGGAAAACAAAACAGGAATTTGAAACCAAAATGCCTATCATAGCTCTGCTCAATTCATCCCACGCCATTGAATCAGACAAAATAAATCAGAAATTTTTTGATTAAGAAAGGTTCTGAAGTAGATGCTCAAATTATATCATTTAATGCATGCATGCAAAATGCAGAATGTTATTGTCTATGAGGCAATGATCTGTAGATGAAAGCATGTTACTCTGTTAGGGGTTACCCAGGTTAAATAACTTCCAAGGGAAATGTAATGTAATATTGAATATATGCCTTTATGCACCCTTTTTATAAAATAAAAGGGGTTTTCCGTATTTCAAAAAATTGAAAAATATTTCATGTTGTTGGAATATTCCTGTGCCATGTTTGAGGCATTGGCATGCAGACCAAACACAGTAGGCCCAGTTTCACCCACAGAAAACTGAAGCATTAAACCATGAACCATTCTAGAAACTTATAGCCTAAAATGCACGACTTATTAGTGGAAAATATATGTGAAAAAGAACATAATGATGCAAGGAATATAAAAGTTTGGACAAGGGAATATAGCTAGGACTCAGTCCTGCAACCAGGTTTCTCCCATGCTAATGGGAGAAGATTTCTTCTCTCCACTTATATAAGTTGCCTTCTTTGCCCATACGATGCCCCTGCAAGCATTGTGAATTACTCTTCTCTGCTTCTCTACTCCTTCCAAAACAGGCTCCAAGGAAAAGTGGGAAACATACCATTAAAATCTATTCAATTTCCATTAAAATAGCTCAATTTCTAATGAGCAGAATACTGACTCAGTTTCCCACGCAGACTAGAAATCAAGTTTTACTTCTTTGACACAAAGAAGAGTAAAGAACTACAATAATCTCCCACTCAAACATCTCTTGACAAAGAACTTCCCCTATTTGTGATGCTTGTGCAACCCCCTCCACAAACATTACAAAATCCAAAATTCCTTCAACATTTGGCTCCATTGGACCCTAATCACGCTTCTCTATCCACTCTTCTCCAAATTCTGAATCTAATGAATCTAAGGAATCCGAGGAAGTTTCTTCCTCGCTTACTACTTGATTCTTCAAATCAATTATGTACTTTTTGCCCTTGTTTTCAATGGGGAGTGTATTCTTTTTCCAATTGTGAGAGGCTTTGGCTACTACTAGCCAACCCTAACCCAACAATGCATTGTACGCTTTCTTCTGTAATGAAATGACCACAAAAAAAAAAAAAAAAAATTGAATTCCAATAAGTACCTTTTACTCTATGAGGTTACAAGCACTTCAATTCATTGATCCACTCCTACCAACTAGAAAGTTGAAGGCCAAAATGGTCAACTTTCCCAGACTTCTCCAAGTGTCTTCTAGAAGTATATTCACACCAAACCTACCATCAATAATTGTGTTTCAGAGATTCCAGCCAAAGATCTCCATGTGCACCACCACTAGTTTCTTTGCCATGTTAACCATCAATGACATGGAATTGATCGCTTGGTCTCCCAACAATAGAGGTTAAGTTATGAGGTCTTCATTATCTCCTGTAATGTCCCCATTTTAGCCTGGGTTAGTGTTTGACGGATTAGCCTATCATTAGGTCCTTGTAGGCTAATATTGGTAATTAGAGGGCCTTGTGGGGGAGTTAATTGGTTCTCCAGATGGCAGTTGGCAATGTTTTCTTCTCTAGTTCCTTGGCATATTCTAAGGTTATCATCTTTATGGTTTTTTGGCTCCGTTTATATACACTTACTATTTTTAGTAAGTCAGTTGGATGTTGGGGGCCAACCTTACTATTTTTAGTAATGCATCCAGATGGGCAGAGTGAATAGTGGGTTAACCTGTGGTGTTGTCAGAATTGATTAATGATGAGTTTTAATGGAGTTAAGCTATAATTAATTATTATTAAAGTCATTACTTTAATAATAATTAAATAATAAAGTGTACCCATCATTAATGATATATTTGACTTTATAATGGATGGCTTATTTTATAACATAAAGTCAAAATATTTAATGTCTTGTGATGGGCACCTAAATATTGAATTAAGTCATGGCAACAAAAGCAAATATCATTTATTATATTAAATGCTTTAATTATGCTTGGGAAATCATGCCATTTGAGGAGTATAAAAAGCATTCAAAAAACAAATTGATCATTCATTATTCAACACTTATGAAAAACTAATGCTTTGTTGAGAAGAGGAGAAACAAGGGTTTCTTGCTGCATATTGATCTTGGAGAACGATTTTCTCTCAGATTTGAGCATTCTATAGGTGTTAAATAACACCCAAGGTTTGCTTATCAGGTGGCTTTACATTAGAGGTCACAATTGTGCATATTGGAGATAGTTTATTCAGGTTTTCAGAAGTTATTGTGAGCAGATTGAATATACATTGCAGAATATAACAGATTCTTGTCATTCATTGCTAGCATGTGAGGATCCAAGGCTGGGCCATACCGTTCTCAAACCTGGCCGTACAGTTTAGCAGGCCGTACACTCCCAGCTAGGGTATGTGAATGCACAAACGGAAACGCCTTGAGTTTGAGACCAGAATTTGCAATAAGGTTGGCATCCAAGGCAAGGAAATAATTTGGCATCACTTTCAAGGTGGAGAGGACATTAAATTGGGTTAGGCATTGAGAAGTAAGGAGTTTTCAGATGCTGATCAGATTGTATCAGATTTGTGAGGATCTCCTGTATGACCTCTGGGTATGATGTTATGTTATTCCCCAAACATTGAATAAAATCTGAATTGAAAGTGTATTGCATTGCTTCAATAGTTTGTTCACTTTGCAATTGTCTATTTATTTCACTACACTCTATTGCATTTCCTGGCAATCTTTTCAAAAAAATCACAAAAATCATAAAAACTATAAAATTAAAACCAAGACACAACACAAGCAGTTAGGCTTCGAAATTAAAAATCTCAGATCAGGGGGGGATATTTCATCTCCATATGCTAAATAGTCAATAGCATACACCATCTCTAAGTTTGGCAATACTTTGCAGTAAATCCACTACTTTAATTGGTACGATGCTTGGAAGTACTTTCCTTGCAATAATTTTATAGGATTGCAATCAATATGTTATTGTACTTACATTTACATTTGAGTAGCAATGTTCATTATCCATAGCATATTCCACCTTGGTTCTTGCTTCACGAAGTCTTTCTTTTCACATACGCAGGTTTGGGTACACAACCTCCTTTGCTTGGACTTGAGTAATGACCAATACTTCATTATGTTTCTCTACATCAATTATATTGATGCTTACTTTTTGTTTCGGACATTCCACATCATCATGATCTCCAAGTCTACACCATTTCCAGAGTAGTCCCATTTCATTCCAATTTCTAATGCAGTCCCTAGCAAGGTGTCCCTATTCACTACATTGTTGACATTGGATAATGGGTTGACCTTTGGAGTTCTCCTATATCTAACTCCAATCTGCCCCTCTTTGATTTCGATAGCTGCTTAAAGATATGTTCCTATTATTCTATGGCTGCAATGGAGTGCTTGGTGGAATGAACTAATCTCCTTGTGTAAAAACTTAAAAGTGCTTTGTACTCTTACTCTTTAGATTGTATGAGAACTCTTTTGTTGATTGACCATAATCTAAAAAATATTTCAAAACATTTTCTTGGGACAATTAACTTTGGTGTGACCCCCACTTTTTGTATTGTCCCTTTTTAGTCCATTCCAACATTCTTGGAAACTTCCAAGATTCTTGGAGAATACCAACTTTATCGGAAAGTAATTATGACAATGGTAGTGAGTTCAAGAATTCAAGTTGAGTCCATTGGTACTTTCTAGATACAATTTCAATTTTCTAAGAGCTCTCCACACTTCTTGGAGAAGTTTGCTAATTTTAGAAAGCACCAATTTTCTTAAGGTTCAATATCCTGAGGGCCTAAAAATATTTTGGCATAGTCAAAATTCATATTTAGTCCATTTTAATATTTTCCATAACTTTGGTTGGATGTGTGGAAAATAATTGAATAATTAAATAGTTAAATGTT
Organism: Sequoia sempervirens; assembly: GCA_007258455.2. Taxonomy (NCBI): domain Eukaryota; kingdom Viridiplantae; phylum Streptophyta; class Pinopsida; order Cupressales; family Cupressaceae; genus Sequoia; species Sequoia sempervirens. The sequence goes on along the minus strand of VDFB02271358.1, from coordinate 1,007,863,422 downwards.
AAGTTAATCAATGATATCAAAAATGTAGGACAACTTATATTAATTATTTTTAAAAGGAATCTAAAGTCACTTTTTGGAGGGGAAAATAAGAGGACACAAATAATAAAGAAAGCTCATTCTTGGTATTTGCATTTTATTGAAACCCCAATTGTGGAGGTTGAACAGATTTGTTCAACAACAACCCTAGGACGAAACAAGCGAAGATTGGTTTCGACAGCGAAAGATCTTCCCTAACCAATGCAAAGGTGGATTCACACAGGATTCACGATTGTGCAAATTGTTTGAAGATTGAAAGTTTGTGCTGAAGAAGAGATATATTTCCAGATTTGATTTTTGTGCTGAAAGGTAAATTTATTGAGATTTGTAAACGAATAATAAATTTGTGTAGGGTATATTGAAGAATCTTTGCATATTTTAATACGATAGAGTTGAGGCCCTTCATATAAGGGTTTAAACCCTTTAATTATTCCAATTGTTCCATATTGAAAGTTGATTGTACCCAATGTTCAACCTTGTGTGAGCCATACTAGTTGTGAATGCCAGCAGTCTACTGGTGATTGTTATTATTCCAGATTGTGCTAGTAAGAAGAAGGGCAATTAGGAGATATGAAAAATTTATGCAAGATTGGGATAGACTTCAGGCTGTACTGATAAGAATGGGATGTGAGGCTGCTTTAAGGGGAGTTGCTGCACTAAAGAAGGGTTTTAAGACCCCAAAACCCTAGATGCAGTATTAAATTGCAGATTGGAACTTGTTTTCTAAGTGATGTCATCATTAAGTGGCTACTATCCATGCCAAACAGTGGGTTAAGTTAGTTAGGATATTTCAGATTATCGTGTATTGTACTGCTACATAAGTCCCCCTTCAGCTGGAAATAAAATTAGGAAATAAGTTGCACCTCTGTTTCGGACTGTATATGAAATAAAACAACTACTGAAGAGGTCTGTTCATGTTATTTCAGACTGCTGTATTGATTTTCCAGCTCATAATGTTTCAGTTTGCATGCCACAGAAATCTGCAACAGCATTGTAAAGACATTCAAATTTCTAAAGGTCAAGTAAATTATTCATGCTTATTCTAAGATATTTACTTGCTAAATCTGAGTATGGAGTATTTACAGTGAATATCAAATATCTAAATATTTATATAAGAATTTTTAAATTAGTTGAATTCATATTTTGAAAGTATGTTGCAACTCTACTACTTTTGGATTCCATTCTTTGTGTACTATGAAAATACTTTTCTGAAATACACACAACGTTCAGCTTCCTACCAACTGTTTGAAAAAATGTCTGTGAGCCAAAAGTAGAGAAATTTGCAAGTTCAAGGACATTTCACTTTTGCAATCTATACACCATAATTCTTTAGGTGCTTTGCTATTTTCCTTCTATGCCTTCAATTCCTTCATCATTCAAAGCATGTCTCTCTTAAGTGCTTGTAATCCTTTAGATTCACTATCACTACTTCCATTTGATCCATCATCTTCGTCAATTTTTCTTTTGGATCATGAAGACATCTTGTACTCACTTTCTATGACCATCACTCTATTATATGCTTCCGCATATGATGAAGGTGGTACAACTTTCATTTTTTTTCTTAATGAAGGGTTAAGGCTTTCAATGAGACTTTTTTCTTTAAAGCATCTGCAAGTTTTTTTTATAATTTTACAAGTAACTCTTTGAGATTATGATTATAAGCTCTTATACTTTCATGCTTCCCTTGCTTGGCATTGTAGATTTCTTCTACAATTTTGTTGTCATTTTGATGCCATTTGAATTCCTTTTTGAAAGCCTGTCGCAATTTCTCCCGTGCATTTTGAGAGGCTTGTTCAATCTTTACATATCAATTGATGGTCACACCTCTCAAGGTGCTACAAAGGGTTGTAACCAATATGCTTTGCTGTTTTGGCCATTTTTTCCCAAATGGTTTCACAGATCATACAATGTCTTAGTAGATCATCTCATCCATCTCCTATAAACTTAGGCAACTTCTGCCTTTCTACACTTGGGCTTGATGGTGGAAACACCATGGCTTTACCGTGATGCAAATTTAGTGTCTAGAACCTATTTCTCAAGGATTTTTTATTCAGACAATCATATGTTCCTCCAACACTCTTGAACATGTGGGAATTCTCTATTCTCCCTACAACTTCAACATTTTGCATAGTTGTTTCACCTTGCAACTCTCTTTTGTAAGCTTCAATCCTTAGCCCTAGAGTTTTTGGCTTGGTTTCCTTTCCTGTTAGCAACTCTTTGATCCCTTGAAGGTTTCTCTCATATGTTTCCATTTCTCTATCTATAAAGGAATCTTTGAACTCCATCTCCCAATGAAGACTTTCCTCATCTAAGAGGTTGTATTGATTTTGTTGCAACTCAATTTGACAATGCCGAATTTTGCTTGAGTCCTAGCTCTTTTGTGCACTTAGACCTCATTTTCCGATCACATATAATCGATCTAAGAATCTTTGTATGGATCTCCATTTATTACTTTTCCTTAAGTGTTGTCATTTGTCATCCCTCATGTGCCTAATAGTGTTAAAAGCTGCAATGTAATGTCCCCTTTTTCGTAGCCATTTTAGTGGAATTTCTTAGCCTTTTATTCTCCGAAGGCTAAGTGGAGTAATAAGGAGAAAATTAATTAAATAATTATTTATTAAGTCATCAAATAAATTAAAAATTAAAAGGTGCCTTATATTTAATTAATTTAATTAAAGTGACTAAATAAAATATTATATCATAAAGTCACTTAAAATAATATTAAAAAGGTAATATATCTTTTATCCCACATTGGCAAGGAAGTGTTGAGCTTCCACAAGAAAAGTATAAAAGGAGTTTATGGGGCTCATTTGTGATCATCCAGATAGTGACATTTGATTTGATATGTTGTTTGTTGGAGCCTTAGGGCTTTCTGCAGAATATAGTTGAAAGTCTTTGGGTACGAAGTTCCCATTGATTTGCATAATTGAGGTAGTGAAACTATCTACTGAAGGGTTGCAGCTGAGTGGAGGAGTTACTTCAAACTTTTCACTGTGGCAAAATTGTGGCCAAGGGCCAATTTTGAGAGATAATCGATTGGAGTAGATTGAGAAGAAATTTTGGTTGAATATATTCATTTTCTCAAGCTTGTAGAGGACGATTTGAAGAGCATAATAATCTGATATAATTTATCAGTCACATATCAGCTTGTTAGAGGAGTACGATTTTGTTCATAGAGGCCTTAATTGGCATCGATTTCACTCTCCAACTTGGGCACACTTTTCCTTGGGATGTGGCAATGATATTGGATGCTTAAGAGGAGGTCAAGTGGCTGCTAATAATTTATTATTAGTACCCAGATCAGAACAGGGGCGATTTTGAAGAGAAATTCGATTTGGCAAGAAGGAGACACATTTTGGACTTCTATTGGTTTCTCTTCATCTTCAGCCATAGGCGCTTCATCCAGGTTCTTTATATGTTGCTTGCATTCCATTTTAATCATATATGATCAAATGTAGGAGGCTGCCATTGTACTCAAAATTTGCATATGTTGTAATGCCAAGAGTCTTGGCTCATTTTATATCAGCATTGTAGTTGCCATCATATTGCAATAAAGGAGTTATAAGTTGTTGGTCTGATATAGCTGTCATTGTGCATGTAATTACCTTTCATGATCAACTTATTAGAATGCATGCCAAGTGTTTGTAGAAATGTTACTTGGCTGTAGGTGCACATTTCTTGTATAGAAGTTCATGTATTTGCATTTGAAAAGACAAAAAGAATTGCATTATCATCATAGATCATTGCATAGCTATTGTAGCATTGTTAGCAAAGCATTTACATCCGTTTGTGACCAAAATTGGACAAGCAAAACAAACTGAAAAACTCAGAACAGCAAGTTAAGAGGTTGCAAGTGAAGTGTTTGACAAAATTCCTTGAAGCAAACCATAGGTCAGTTTGACTGGAATTTTCTAGAGTGGTTTAAAAAGTGTGAACATTGTCATTTTGATCTATTTCCTCTCCTTTAGGTGAAATATCCTAAAGTGTTAGAAGGTTATAGTAATCAAGATCTTTGTTTAGCATTTTGGTAACCCTTAAAGATATTCCTTGTGAGCTTAAACTTAGTTCAGAAGTTGCAAGGGATATTACATGCAAGGATCCTAAAAAGTTCTAAGTATGGAGGTTTCATGTTCAAATTTCTAAGGGAGTTTGCTTATGTTGGAGTTTCAAAGTTCCTCTTCCCAGTATGCCTTTCTTCTCAGCTTTTCATTTCCTTTATTCCTATCAAAATATCAGACTTTTTCATCCCAAAATGTCTTTCATTCATCTCCACCTCTTTTTCCTTGCCTTTGTTAGAGTTTCAAACTTTTCCTTGCATGCCTTTCTTTTGAACCCCAACTCCCTAATCCTTCACACAAAGTTACCTTTCAAAGTCATAGTTTTGGCCATCCCTTTACCCAAGTACCTTTTCCATGGTATCCCCAAACCTTGATCCCCAACATTTTTCAATACACTATATCATCAAGATCACAAATTTGGACATATTCTTATGTACATGTCTAAAGGGATGAATTCCTTGTCATCCCTTAATCCCCAACAATGGTATGGTTTGTTGGAGCCTATGTCCAATTTTCTAATTTATGCCATGTTTAAATTTTGAGCCCAATCTATGAAAGTGTCATCTCAATTTGTATCCCCTTTGGTGTCAATAGCAACTAGTTTATCTGTGTCAAAGTTGCCCAGTATCAGTATTCCCAAGCCTAAAGTGTCATGTTTGCAAAATAGGTCCCCTAAAATAATCTGGTAAAGTCAGATTTTGTTTGTCTAAAAAAGAGTAACCTAATATTTTTAGAAAGTGTGGTCAAATGAGAACACATGGAACTAAAAATTTATCTAGAGCTCTAGAATTGCGAATTCATCCTATGGTGAAAAAATCAACCAGAGATCATTTGCAAATAGTGAGATATTAAAGTTTCAAATCTTGAAATCTTGAAAAAACTATTCAAATTGGATTTTGAAGATTTCAAGCAAAGGATGTTTTCCCAAAGTTTTCTGAAAATGGCATAGTAGTTTTCAAGAGCATAAAGCACTCCAAGATCTTCAACTTAAAAAAAATGTGAGGTCAATCGGGTGCTTGGATCGAAAGTTATGTCTCTCGGAAGTTGTGTTACTTTACACATTTTTCTTGTGGATTTTAAAATGCTTGTAAAAGAAGAATAAAAGGCCACAAATTTCAAATTTGAAAGCTAGATGAAATTGGAAGATTTCCAAGAACATGTTGTTTTTGTTTTTTCCAAAAAATGCAATAGTTGATGTGATTTTTCAAAAGGGGAATTATATAATTTAAGATCTTTTTCATTTGTAAGGGTTGGGATTTTCTGGAGAAAGAAATTTTTTTAAGGAAACTTTGTTGAATATTGTAATCTGTTTTCTTGAAAGATAATAAAGTCTACAAATTTGTTCTAGTATGGATACTATATCTAATTTTCTTTGTGATAATGATAGTAATACATGCTTATGAGTCTAACTGTCTCCTACACTATGCTGCATGTTCTTAGAAAGAAGTAGATTCTCAAGGAGACTAGAAAATTTCTACTTGCACATTTGTTCTAGGATTCAAGGGTTTGATTAGTTCATCTTCAAGGAGGGTGGTCAATCTTTTTAGATAGTGATTGGGGCATGCAATGTTTGTGGAGGATTAGTAAGTGGAATCTCATTCAATAAGTCAATAATGAGGGTTTATATTATTGTAAGGCAATAATAAAATATTGTTAAACCCTAGAGATTGAATATCGGTATAATATCATATTGGAATAGGCTTTAGACTCTATTATCCCAAGGAGTAGGCACCGATCTTCTCCAATATCCCATTCACACAAATATAAAAATGAAGAACCACAGTTCAGTCTTGTACATTAATTTAGATGTTTTTGATATGTTCATTCCTACCCATCAAAGGTACAAGGAAATTAATATTGCAAATTTATTTCCAACCCCTTGTATTCGCATGAACCATTAATCTTTTTTTTTTCACTCTGATAAACCCATTATTCTACACATATCAAGCGTTGTTATTAGGTCCATCCGCCTATGTTTTGTAGAGTCTAAAGTGCAAGAGAGAGTCATATGTCTCTTATTCATTGGCCCAACATCTTAGTTGTTTTGATCATAGGGATTCACAAAGCCTTAGAAATAACTAACAGCAAGTTGGAGAACCAACATGGGTCGTGAAGTATCCTCGACCCTTGATCCCAAAGCTCCAAAAATCATGTGTCTTGCACTATTCAATCCCACCTACCTCCTTGTTGTAATGTCCCCTTCTCATCAGTGAGCAGTGTAGTGGCTCATCAACCTATTCCGAAGGCCCGTAGGCTCATTGAGGTAAAATTAGAGTTTCCAATGTTTGGAGGTCTTTGGCATTTTTCTAAAGCTTGCACATGGAGTTTTGGATTTCGGATTGCAGATTCTTTCTGGGTTTTCAAAGAGCTTTGCAATGGTATGACTTGCATATTGAGTTGAGCAACTTTCAGAATTTACTATTTTTAGTAAATTCTATTTTTAGCAATGCTCCAGTTGACAACAGCACAGTAAGCTTTCTACTTTAGTCTGAGTAATTGAGTGTCTCGGGTTTTGGCTTTCAGAGGAGTAATTTTGAAGAATTGGATTATTTTGAGTTATTAATGTTATATTTTTTAATTGACCCCTTAGCCTAGTGTTGGCGTTTAAATTAGCACCTCTGGAGTGCTGATTGTAAACGTTCAGCTATTTCAGATGTTTTGCAACACTTCTTTGTTATTTAAAGAGGAGAAGTCCCTCTCTGCTGAAAGAAATGCGTAAGGAAGGGAATGGTAAGCTAAGGTTCCTATCTTTTTGTACTTCAGCGGTAGGACACAAGGGTGCACAAACACAATGCGCCGCAGCTAAGCTTTTTCTCTGGTTTCTGCAAATCTTAACTACGACTGTTCTAGCTTTTAATCTATCCAATATCCTCAAGGTAAATAGAGCATGAGGGTATAGGAGCGGGAATGGATTGGTTGGATCACCTGAATCCACCGTCTCCTCAAAATATGGTTGAGGCTCTGAACTCTCGGATATATGTCGGGATAAGGTTAGATACAAGCAAACACTCTTTACGATAAGCTGGATCTGAGACCTGCCAAGGAGGAGGAACCCCTATCCGAGGTATGGGCTAGGAAACGACTTACAAGAAACAACAAATTACGATGTCTTGGCCGAAAAACTTGCTAAGGAGGAGGAACCCCTATCTGAAGTATAGGTTGAAGGAATATCCATTAGACAACAACAAACGATAACTTCCAATGACAAATATCCAAGGAGGAGGAACCCCTATCCAAGGAGGGAAATGAAATAACAAGCTATTAGATACAAAACGTGGAAAGAACTCAAATATGTAGATCAAAATGCAAGCGCCTTCTGATTTTCTTCTTCAAGCTTCATCAATGAATTTACAAAGGTTGGGACAACAAAGGCACGAAATCATGCACAATTGCAATCAACCAACGAACTCTCATCCAAGAGTGAACAAATATTCCCTTTCAAAGTTGTTGGCAACAATGGCGCAACAAATTTGCATAGCAAGTAAAGGTTAAACAAACAATGAGCCCAAGGCTCTTATTTATAGAACTCAAAGGAGTGGGCAACCCCAAAATCTCCTTGAGTTAACAATCAGTTCTTGACAATCAATTAGCAAGATTTATTCCTAAAAAGGGGGAACAAGCAGTTAATTGGAAAACTACTTCAGTTAACTGAAAGTAAACAAAGAGTCAACTGGAAACTACTTCAGTTGACTGAAAGCAAACTAAAGGTGAACTTTAATGTAAAGTATCCCTCCAAAATAGACATCCACATTTAGTGGAGATATAAGATCCACAAATTATGGAAGCCAATTAGACATCCTTCATCAATGGGATCTGACAATGCATGATTTATGGGATATGGAGTCAACTTGGAAAGGGGCATCAAGTTAACTCCAATTACATTTAATGTCATCTTGAGTTGACTTGGAAAGGGGCATCAAGTCAAACTCAAGTATCATAAATGCCACTTGGAGGGTGTAGGACGTCCTTCCTTGGTGCTTCTACAACTCACCATTAATCAACAGCGTTTTTATCCATTCATTGACTTCATCAACCTCTGGGGAGTTAATGCTCTGCAGAATGATGACGTGGCGTTTGAGCATTACTTCACCTGTTGTGCGCTGATATCCGAAGTCTATACATTGAGCAGCTGCCTCTTCGAACTGGGTTGATAAAGCTGCCACTTTGGCTAACTTGCAACTGTCTGGATCATCAAGAAAGGTACTGCGGATGACATCTCTGAACTGATTCTGTATAGTGACCATCTCGATGTATTCTCCTCCCTCACGCTGATATTCCATGCGAGGGAATGATATCACCAACATTCTTGCGAAGTTGATAATAGTGGCAACCACCCGTCTGTAGTCAATCAATTCTACTAAATGGGCATCATAGGCTTTCACCTTGTACGCCAGTTGTTCTTTCCAAGCAAAGAGATGTTGCTTGTTTTCTTCGGAGTAGACTGATTGATATGCCAATTGCAAGTCTGCAATTGTGTTCTCGTCTTCTAGCCTCTTTTCTGCCATTCTTTGTTCTGATTGTTGGATCTCTGCACGAAGTCCATGTGCTCTATCCCGTAATTGGTATAGATTTTCCAGTATACATCTACCTTTGAGAACAAACTCTTCCACTTGATCTCTCAAGTGTTTTCCGTATGTTATCAGTTGTTGATGATTTTGTTCTGCAGCGAGATCTAGCAATCCTGCTGGTAAGGCTGAGACATTCGGGGTGCCATGCATCAAGCTGGAAATGTATGATCTCAATTGTTGGTTCTCAGCCTTTAAGGCTGCTTTGTCTCTCCCATCCTTTACCATCCTTTCTTGTGCTCACCGAAGCCATTCTGAGAAGATCTGCCTCCACTTGTCGTGTAGTCTTCCCGAAGTTAAGTTTAGACAATGTATAGTCTTCTACTTGTACCTCGGTTATGCTTTTCTCTACTAGTGGGGCAATAGTCTCTATGATGAGTTCACAATCTGCATTCCTTTCTATGTGAACTTGCTTCTTCAAATTCTTCGCCGGCATGTCTTGTGGGACGTGGTCGAATTCAATTTAGTCAAGTTCATAGGAGGGTTTTTCCCTCTTTCTTCCTAGGAATCCTTCAAGCCAAATGGAATCTCAGCTAACTTCACTAGGAGGAATATGGGGCCCTTGAATGCCCGATGTGTGAGACTGTGCCGGAGCAATGTTTCTCAGTGGCGAGTCTAAGTCAATGAGGACTTGCGACTGCTGTGATGGTGGTGATGTTGGCGGCTCTATTTCCATAACAGGCACCGTTTCTGCTGCTAGCTCTACCACTTCTGCTAACGGATCTTTAGCAACTATTGCTGCTGGTTTTTGGGTAGCAGTCTCTATTACTTGCTCTGGGGAAGCAATACCCATGACTATTTCAGGGTTGTGTGTGGCTTTCTCCACATTTTCCCTCTGTGTTTTGGGCTTTGTAGGCTTTGACATCCTCATCCCTTGGGGAGGATTGCACCATTGCTTCTGCCTAGGCTTCTTTCTTGAAGTGGAAGGTGGTGTAGATTGAACCTGTGGCGGCTCTGTTCTGTGAGGTACCACCTTCCTTGATTTCTTGCTGTCGAGATAGAGTTAGCTATTTCTAACCACTCTAGTCGCCCTTTCCTCTATAGACGTGTTTTCCTTCGCATACCAATCCACTCTTGGGAGTGGTTGAGAGTCAACTGAATCTATGAAGAATGAGGGGAGAATGACTTCCCCTTCATCGTCAGATAAGCCCTCGATGTCTACTGACATAAAATCAACAATTTGTGGGAGCCTGAACCTACTATAGTTCCTTCGCACTTCATGCTCATCTTGACAATTTACCCAATAATCTTCCATAGAAGATTTATGTGATGAGTGTTGCTCGAGATGCACCGCATAGAGCCCTCTGGGATCATAGAACCTCCTCTCAATGAGGTACTTGAGATTAAGCCTCGCCGTTTCCTGACTCATCATCTTAGCATCTACCGCGAACCTACATCTATAGAGTCCCATTCCAATGGGAAATTTTACAGCTGTCTTCTTCTTCAAGCGCAAGTAGACGTGGACTTCGAACAACTGTCTTAGGAATTCCATGAAGACTACCCTATCTAAAGGGTATCTTGGCATCATGGCTGGGTGACCAATGTAGCCATACATGCGTATGTAGGAGAACGTAGGGAATTGGATGAACCAATCTGTCCAATCCGCCATTGCCTCTTTGGCTATCTGTGAAATACGCATGTGCATCTCATGGTCTAGCTCTTGTATGGTGTGCATGATGAAGTGATCACTTATTCTTTTGAAGTGTCGCTCCACTTGAGTAAACTCAAGACGTGTAAAATGCTCATGAACCTTCTACACACCTAAGGTTCCCACATTGTTTAATATCCTGAAATCACCTTGGAAGGAAATCAGGTATACCAGGTAAGAACACATGTGAAACCTATGAGCTTCCAGATACCCGGTGATCTGTTGGAGTGTGTCACTAATCAGAGTGGCCCAGTCATAATGTTCCCTTCTGCCAATGATTTTCGCAATGACATAATACATCCATGACTGGAATTGATTGCCATTCTCTTCTCTAGTGATTCTATTGAGTAGAGTGATTAACACTACGTACTCATCTTTACATTCTCCTCGTCCAACCAACTTAGGCAAGTTAGCCTTTGTCACTTTTAGCCATTTTTCAACTATTATCCTTTGACATTTGTCTTTGGTTGTCTCGAATGCCTTCTCGCATTCCGTCACTGATATGACTTTGTTGTTAGGACATGATGGAATATCAAAACACTTTTCAATATCCTGATGCTTTAGACTGCAAACAATTCTCCCATCCACTGCTCTGATTTCTCTAGTGGTAGGATTGTAATGCTTAATACAAGCGATTACAAGCTCCACGATTTATAATGTGATGGGGATGGACGCAACCTGTAGCAACCCGGATTCTTCAATGTTCTGCAATGTGATCTAATTAGTGCCCTCTAGTTGTTCTAGATCAACCACTAGGTTTACCTGATGTAAGTTTGTGTCAACCGTTTTCAAGTAATCATGAAATAGGGTGGTCTTGGTCCTGTATTGTACCTGAGAGTACTGCATCTTGAAAAACTTAAAGATTGACTGTAAACTTGACCTTGTTTTGACAATTTTCGGAAACCCCTGAAAATACCACATTGCCGATAAGTATTTTTCCAAAAAAATTCTGGCACATGGGTTTTGTTCGTGCTTCAATGATGAACAAACCCAATTCCTCGGAATTTTGATTATAAAACTTTTTCGAAAAAACCCCCAAAAATAGGGGCAGCAAGTTTGTTGATTCTAGAAAATGTGACAAGATGGGTTTCACTGGAAAATTATGCTGAATCTGCCCAGTTGATCAAATCTGATGTAGCCTGCTGCTTTGTGTGACATGCAAGAAAACCTAAGACAAGAAGAGAGGAAGTAGACAAAAGATGGATTGGAAGTTTTTTATTTGACTCCCTAAGAAAATCTGTCTCTAAATCCAACCTCAGATTAACAATCTTCTTCTACTTCAGATCTGCAAGAAATATCGAAGAATGGATGAAAACCTTGGCCAGATCTGTAAATGGCGTCCTTGAGGGCTTATGGTTGTTCTTGATCATCAACCTGCAATGAAATAATGAAGTGGGATGCCTATACCTTGATTATATAGACTTAAACCTTAGATCCACAAGTTTGGGAACTTAACTCATGATCAAGAGTTGATTTGGCTTGATTTGAAGTTCAAAAAGGTGATTTCCACTAATCGTGGAGCGAGTTGGCCAAGTTTATCTCAAAATATCTTGACTTTAGTCAAAAACTTTGCCTTTGACCTTTTCCAGGCATCCCTTTTGAGTTTTGCAAGTTTTTATTATTTTCTCTATTGAATGACCCCTGTTTAATCCTGAATCTAGATTGATCTGTTGATCCTGAGCTATTGTTGGTACATTCACTGTCGAGCTAGAGGTAAATTGAAGAGAAGTGCCTGGGAGGCAGTAAGCTGAAAAGTTGAGTTTGTGGCTTCAAAAGGAAGGGCGCCTTTCTCAAGAAAGGGCGCTTTTTCCTTTTCCTTGGTGATTTTTCAGTATTCATTCTTTAACCTTTTGAATTGACCTCTCATTACTTGATCTGGATTTCTCATTGATCAAAAAATCAAATGATCTTGTTTGATATCTCATAAGGTAGCTAGCTCCGTTTCGCCAAAGATGACTGGAACTGGAAAACTCAGAAGTCAATTTAGGGTTCCTTTATTCAAGGGCGCCCCTCAATGAAAAGGGCGCTTTTGCCTTTTGCACAGTGATTTTCACCTTTAAAGATGCTCCAATTTGATCTTGATTATCTATTGATTGCCTTGTTGAATGCTCGTGCTGATGATTATCTTGTCGAGGGTGACTTTGACTAAAAAAACCGTATTGGGAGACTTTCAGGCATCTGAGATCATCTAAAGTTCCAAAAAGAAGGGCGCCTTTCCTTGGAAAGGGTGCTTTTTTACCTTGATCTTCACATTTGACAGCCATTTCTTGATACTTCCTCAACTGCCTCTTTTCGCTCTATCGACAACTACTGGTGATCAACTCATCAGATGATCCTATTGTTTGTTTCGTTGTCGAGCCAACAAGCGAACACCAAGGATGACGGCTTTGGATGATTCAACAGGTTACATTTGACCCTTAAGAATCAAGGGCACCCCTACTTGAAAAAGGCTCTTTTCAGCATCGTGAACCGATCTCTCCTTCGTAACATTTCCAAAGTTAGTCAAATTTTGACCTTTTTGGGTTTCAGAAATCTCCTTCATCAAACAACATCTTTTTAGATCTTTTTCGCCATGGTTGCATCGTTGAAGCTTTTGAAGCTTAGCTTTCAGCACTTGGTACTTGCCAATCTGCCATTAATGGCTGCGGAGCTCCTAACTTTGTTCCTGAAAAATAGAAATAGACCCACCAGAGTACGTGTCTTTTGATGATTCTGACTTGACCAATGTGATCATGCAATCATTTAATCCTATCAAAATCATTTTCGATAATTTACGGGAAGGTCCTATTTTTGGGGGTTACCCTGAAAATAGGGGCGTAAAACCCTAATTTTGAAATTTTCATAATTTTGCACGTGTTCCTTGACAGAAACCCACAAAGACCCTATGTTTGGTTTGACCTAAAACAGACTTTAGATGGCATTTTAACAAGATTTAGCTCAATTTAAGCAGAATGCCAAAAAAATTATTTTGGGTACAACACCTAGTGTTACAACTTAAAAGTCATTTTAAAAGGGGGACCTTGAGGGTGGACGCCTCATCAGGTGGTCAGTTTAATATTTCTAAGGTTGAAAACTACTCCTGGAGTGGGGAAGCCACATTTGAAGACAAACTTTAAAATTATTAAAGTTTATTATACTCACCCTTGAAGTGGGATGCCACAAAGAGAGAAGAGGAAATGAATTTCAAATTAAAAAAATATTGTCAAGGAAGAAAAGTCATCCTTGGGAAGCTAAAGAGTCACTCTAAAATCTATAAAAGGAGCCTTCTATTCTTCATTTTGTTATCCAATGTCTATTATTCTGTTATACTGCTAGAATGATTTCAGGCAAATAGCTTTGAGGAATGCATACCTCCTAGCAGGGATCAGTCTATGTGTTTGAAAGATAACACCTAGCTGGTTTAAGACTGCTTCTCATTCAGGGAAGGCAGATTGAGCTACAATGGAGACTTCTGAAGTTTTTGATCATTTTTGAGTTTGTTGGTCTAGTATAGCTAAAAGTCGATTTTGCTTGCAAGTCATAGAGTAAATTTTATTTTGTTCTAGGTAGTTGTTAAATGTCTTTCTCTGTTGTAGGCGACCCCTTTGGAGATTTTCAGATTTTAATTTCAAGGATTGAATTTTTTAGCATGAAATCACCCTTCCTGGAGGGTCGTACCTTTCTGGAGAGTGCCTTGGGATTTGTGCAAAATAATTGTAGGCTTTTTGATGAGGCTTTGTCATTGGGATTTGGGCGCCATCATTGCTAGTTACATTTGCATCAGCTTTCAGGGCATTTGGGAGTGTTCTGAGGTTGTCATGAACACTTTTTTGTGTCTTAGCTTGCTGGTTAGACATTTTTGTTTGCTAGTATTCATTATCAAATTTGTGTTAGATCAGATTTTGGCTTGGTTTTCAGTTAATGAGAAGATTATAAGTGTGGGAGACCATCTTCCTTCATTGGGATTTGATAATATTGTATTAGCACTTGTAATTTGCAAATAATTGGCATTGTAAGGCTGTAAACAGTAGTACTATTCCAGTCATTTTCTATTTCTGCAGTTACTTTGTGTTTCTTAATTCAAACATTGTAACCCCTGGATGATTTACTGCCAGTGTGGAGGAAATTAGCATTTGTATCTCTCATTTTCACCCACTGAATAAGTGGAGTATTCCCACTGCATAAGTGGATGTTTGCTGTTAGCAGATGAATATCTTTCATTGTAATTTCGCTCCCGCTGAATAAGTGGTCGAGCTTCTTTACTTTTAGTGTTGCTCTTTATTCAGTTTTGGATGCTAAGGATCCCAACGCCATATGCTATCACCTCGCCTTTCAAAGGATCTTGGTGAACATTCTTGGCGAAGGTCACTTTCAGCTAGTTTAGATTTTGGGCTAATCCTTAACAGGTGCTTGTTGTATTGAATTGTTTATCAAAAATTCAAGGAAAAAATTGGTTGGCATATTTCAATTGCGCAACCCAAGATGCCATTATAGACCCAATTTGACGCCATAACTACTCCAAAAGGGTTTTTCCCACCCAAAAACAATTGTTTGTCTCAAAGGTGCATATTCATATGTACTTCTAGCAATGAAAAATTAAGGCAATCCATGCCACTTTTAATGCGTTGATTGTGTTTATGATATGAATGATTTTCACACAAGCTCCAGGCCATCATTTCAAAAACAAAAGTGGGATCTAAGCTCACCATACATGTAACACCCTTAGCAGCCAAATACTCAATTTCTTGCATGGGTTCAAGGTACACTAGAAAAGAAATAATATAAATGAGTTTATTCTACATCAAAAGGGTTGGTCACTAAACTAATTTTCTAGTCTACAAGTGCCTCGAGTTGGTTATGGGGCATTAAATGTTGAATGCCTAGTCTACAAACATTGGAATACATCTTATAAAACATAGGAAGGATTTTGTAAAGCATATCTACATGTAATGGTAAGTCTCCATAATAATCTACCATGATTCAAGGGAATATTATAATTGTAATTATGTATTTCCTCTTACCAAATTTGCAAGTACAAATGTAATAGGGGTTTGATGTATGTGTGATAGCATCCAATGCATTACAAATGTTTTGTAATGGTCATTCCTTTGTTGCATATGGGTTATTGCAATTGTGAGATGGATTATCAAGTATGTCCATTCTAAATGATTAATCTTTGATTTGTACGAAATATATCTTTGGTTTCATTGATGTTTTATTGGATGTATCTCCTCCCTATTTGTTGTTCATGAATCTATTGCCCAATGGAATTAGCACTGGTCCTTATTGATGATGGATCAAACACTCTTCATTTAAACAATCTCCATCCTTGTTAGAAGTAGGAGTAGATTATATTTAGTTTAGTATAAATGTTATTCATAATCCAATATTGCAAACCAAGGAATAATCTCAAGCAACCCAAATAGCTAAATCATCAAAGAATCATGCCATGCATGTCAACACCTTGCCACTGTATATGTAATGTCAAACGAAATCATCTAAAGAAATTAAAATAGTGTTGTAACCTATAGGTGCATGTGCAAGGTGTGTTGTCAATTGTGTATGAGGTTTTATGCAAGTAGTTTGTCTTGACCTAGTGAAAAATATAGGGGTCAAATGTACATTAGGTAACGTTATTGATTGTTGCAATCATACTACATTTTAATTGGTTTAAAACCTTATTAAGGATACCTCTAGGAATACCCTCCCATGCCAAACTGAGCCCAAAGTGTAGAAGAGACTACCCACTCTCATCAATCGGACTTTAACCATCCTTAGTTTATTGATGAACCCTTGTTTACCTTCTTGACAACAAATCCCTAGCCCTAAATATAAGAAGAGTCATAGGATTGTGGAGCAATAGTTTTGGAACCCAACAAATTCTTCATACCAAACTCAATCTATAAGATCAATGAACGCTTTGTCCAATAATAGAAGATGTCTAGCTATTTCCACCCACTCTTCCTTTGCATGATTATTCATAGCAAGTTGAATGTTTTAATATCTCCACTACTGACTACAAATCCGACTAATCTCTGACTTCAACTTCTTCAAGATAGACTTTGGCTTCAAATTTGTACTACTAGATTCTTTTCAACCGATTCATAGTTGTTTTCTCCATCTCCTTGCTCTACCAATCTTATAGATCATATGATCTCTTAGTCCTAACCACATTGTGGTTTCTTCTTGCCTTAATTGGGGTCTAAGGATATGAATATCTTAAATTTGTAAATGGTTAAAAAGTCTTTTATTAACATAAAAAAGGTTACAATATATAGAAGTGCATGAAGCACTGTAGATATTAATGATATCTACCTAACTAACCTACTTGATACTGTAGAAACAGTATATTAGACTAAACATAACTTTACATTGACCATTAAATAAAAAGAGAATAATATATTCTAACACCCTCCCTTAATGGTCAATCCATCAACAACACCAAGTTGCCCCCTGAATTTTACAAATTTATCCGGGCTCAGAGACTTGGTGAGAATGTCTACAGTCTGATCCGCTGTTGGAACATACTGCAGCTGAACGAATCCGTCTTCTACCAGCTTGCGGATGTAATGACAATGAAGCTCGACATGCTTGGTACGTTCATGGAAGACTGGATTTTTGGCCAATTTGAGCACCCCTTGATTATCAGTGTACAAGGGAGAAGGTCCTACTTGTGACATGTGCATGTCAGAAAGCATCCTACGAAGCCAAACTGCCTCACATGCTGCTTTAACTATTCATCGATATTCAGCTTCTGTCGAGGAAAGAGCTACTGCCTGTTGCTTCTTGCTGGTCCATGTTACAGCACCTGTACCCAAACTGAATACATACCTAGAAGTAGATTTTCAATCATCCACTGAACCTGCCCAATCTGAGTCTGTGTAACCAATCAGCTTTGGATCCTTGCATCTGCCATACAAAATGCCATAATCTGAAGTGCCCTTAACATATCGCAGCACTCGTTTCGCTGCAAT
Source organism: Sequoia sempervirens (assembly GCA_007258455.2). NCBI lineage: Eukaryota > Viridiplantae > Streptophyta > Pinopsida > Cupressales > Cupressaceae > Sequoia > Sequoia sempervirens. The sequence goes on along the minus strand of VDFB02271358.1, from coordinate 1,007,846,162 downwards.
CCAATGATCAACTTTTGGAGCTGTCATGAAGCGAGAAATGTAGCTCACTGCAAAATTGATGTCAGGTCTAGTGGCAGTGAGGTAGATGAGGCTGCCCACTAGTTGCCTGAAGGTCGTTTCATCGACCGGAGGTGAATCAGAGTTGGCTGACAACTTTAGCCCCTTCTCCATAGGTGTGGAAGCAGGTTTGCAGTCCTGCATCCGGAATTTGTCAAGCAAACTTTTGGCATATTTTGACTGAGAGATAAAGATGCTACCATCGGTCTAAACTTCAATACCCAAACAATAATGGAGAAGCCCCAAATCTGTCATGTCAAAAGTCTGACACAAATCCTGTTTGATTGCTGCAATCAAATGTGTTGAACTGCCAGTAATGATCAAATCGTTAACATAGACAACAAGAAAGAGAATATCATCACCAGAGTGTTTGACATACAGATTACTATCAGAAGGGCTACGCTGAAAACCATGATCAACCAAGTACTGATCAATCTTGAAATACCATGCACGGGGAGCCTGTTTGAGGCCATAGAGCGCTTTCACGAGCCTACACACCTGATGTTCTTTGCCGGCAACCTTGAAACCAGGAGGCTGCGTCATTAGACTTCTTCCTGCAAATCACCATTGAGGAAGGCACTCTTGACGTCCATCTGATGAACTGTCCATCCAAATTGGGCTGCAATAGCGAGAAGAATCAATTGTGCTCATGTCTCCTCGTAATCGATGCCCTCCCGCTGTGTAAATCCCCGAGCAACCAATCTGGCCTTGTACTTATCCAAAGTACCATCTGCATGATACTTGACCTTGTAAACCCATTTGCAGCTGACAAGTTTCTTCCTAGGAGGAAGATCAGAAAGAACCCAAGTGTGATTCTTCAGGAGACTATGATATTCTGTCTGCATAGCCTGTTCCCACTCTGGAATTCCTTTAGCCTCGGAATATGTATGAGGCTCGTCAATGCTGTGGATGTTGGCCATAAGAGCAAAGTTGACGGTGTGTTGCTGCTTGCTCTTGCTACGAGTAGATCTGCCCTCAATGAGTTCATCATCATGAAGATCACCGATTGTCTTGGCCCACCACTTAGGGCGACGAGTAGAAGTGCCAACATCTGAAACAGGAGTAACAGCATCTCCTGGGATTTCTGGAACAAAGTCATCTGGATATGAGTCCTGAGGAAAATCAGGTGGTGCTATATCATGATCAATAGACTCCTCATCTTCAGAGTCAGAATGCTCTGAAGCCCTCCCATCATGGGAACCAAGAGGAAGACGAACACCCTCATCAAGAACCTTCATAGGCTGATCTGCAGGACTGGTAGTAGGGACAAATGGACCAATAGTCTCATCAATCACAACATCACTGAATATGAGACGACCTGTCTCCACGTCAACCAACCTGTAGGCTTTGTGATTGTCGCTGTAGCCAGTAAACATAAGTGTCTAGCTCTTGGAGTCCAACTTGGCACGCTTGGCGTCTGGAATCCATACATGAGCGTGTTGGCGTAACAACTAACACCTCTGGAGTAAAAGTTGTTATGAACAGCCTATGTACACTACGCAATGAGTGCTCTTCAAATTAGGAGGAAGCTCCCTCGTTGTGCTTTGACAAAAATACTTGCAAAGGAAAATAAGCTAACTATGTCCTGTCTTTTTGTTTCAGCTGTAGAGGCACAAGGCTTTCTTGAAAGAACCTATACGTTGCAGCTGAGTTTTCTCTGGTTTTGCAGATCTACTAACTACAACTTAAATTTAATCTATCCAATCTCCTCAGAAAACAGAGCGAGAGGAAACGGAGCAAGGTTTGACTAACTGACGATAAACGAGTTTAGATTCTCTACTTGAAGGCAAGGTGGCGCAACTATTATCTCAATCTAAACAAGCTTATTGGGCACAAACAGATTTAAGAATTTACCATGACAATCTTATGAAACCCTATGTGGCATAACACTTGATCGAAATAGTAAAGACTTCACAAACAGCTTTATCACCACAATCTCACGAAACCCTATGTGGCATAACCCTCGATTATAATGATAAAGATTCACAAAACAGATTTATCACCGTAATTTCTCGAAACCCTATGTGGCATAACGATTGATCACAATGGTAAATATGCACAAAACAGATTTATCTAAACTATGGAAAGAATCCACCATTACAATTTCTTGAAACCCTATGTGGCATAACAATTAATCGTAATAGCGAAGACACATGAACAAATACCAAAAGAGCAATATTGAGGGCAAGGTAGGCGCAGCATATATTTCTCTCTCAAGCAAAAGTTATTTACAAATGAGCAAAAGCTCTTATTTATATACATCAAGGTGTAGGGAACCCTAAAATCACCTTGAGTCATCTATAGTCTTGCAATGCATGCAAGATTCGCTGCCAAACCCTAATGAAGTAAACTATACAGTTAACTGGAAAACTACCATCGTTAACCGAAACATCTAATCTAAAATGGACAATTGTGCGAGCATGCACGCCCTTATTGAAAGCAAGTTAACCGAAGACTACCATCGTTAACGAAAACCCTAAATAAACTCCAAGTAAATAAGGCAAATCTCAGAATAGATATGCATGTGATGACAACATCGAGTTAACTTGAAAGGGTAACACCAAGTTCAACTCGTGTGTGTAATGTCTATCCGAGAGGTAGGAACTTGTTGGCGTTTAAATTAGCACCTCTGGAGTGCTGATTGTAAACGTTCAGCTATTTCAAATGTTTTGCAACACTTCTTCGTTATTTAAAGAGGAGAAGTCCCTCTCTGCTGGGAGCAATGCGTAGGGAAGGGAAATGTAACTAAAGTTCCTATCTTTTTATGCTTCAGCGGCAGGACACAAGGGTGCACAAACACAATACGCCGTAGCTAAGCTTTTCTCTGGTTTCTGCAGATCTCAACTACGACTAACTAGCTTCTATCTATCCAATACCTTCAAGGTAAACAGAGCATGAGGGTAAAGGAGCGGGAATGGTTTGGTTGGATCACCTGAATTCACCGTCTCCTGAGAATATGACCGAGGCTCTAAACTCTCGGGTATACACCAAGATAAGGTTGGTACAAGCAAACACTCTACACGGTAAACTAGATCTGAGACCTGCCAAGGAGGAGGGACTCCTATCTGAGGTATGGGCTTAGGAAATAGTTTACTAGAAACAACAAAATCATGATGCCTTGGCCAACGAGCTTGCTAAGGAGGAGGGACTCCTATCCGAAGTATAGCTTGGAAGTCAACACATTAAACAACATCAAACGATAACTGTAAATAACAAATATCCAAGGAGGAGGGACTCCTATCCGAGGAGGGAAATGAGACTAGTTATTAGACACGAGACGTAGACATAACTCAAATAAGATGATCAAAATGCAAGCGCCTTCTGATATTCTTCTTCAATGCTTCATCAACGAACTACAAAAGTTGGGAAAGCAAAGGCACGAAATCATGCACAATTACAATCATCCCAACGAACTCTCATCCAAGAGTGAACAAATATCCTTTCAAAGCTGTTGGCAACAATGGCGCAGCAATTTTGCATAGCAAGTAAAAGTTAAACAAATAATGAGCCCAAGGCTCTTATTTATAGAACTCAAAGGAGTGGGCAACCCCAAAATCTCCTTGAGTTAACAATGAGTTCTTGCCAATCAATTAGCAAGATTTATTCCTAAAAAGGGGGAACAAGCAGTTAACTGGAAAACTACTTCAGTTAACTGAAAGTAACAAAGAGTCAACTGGAAACTACTTCAGTTGACTGAAAGTAAACTAAAGGTAAACTTTAATGAAAGTATCCCTCCAAAATAGACATCCACATTTAGTGGAGATCTAAGATCCACAAATCATGGAAGCCAATTAGACATCCTTAATCAGTGGGATCTGACAATGCATGATTTTAAGGAAAGTGGAGTTAAACTTGGAAAGGGACATCAAGTTAACTCCACTACATTTAATGCCTTCTTGAGTTGACTTGGAAAGAGGCATCAAGTGAAACTCAAGTATCATAAATGCCACTTGGAGGGTAGGACGTCCTTCTTTGGTGCATTTATAGCTTTTCTCATTTCACCATTTCTGGTCAACAGCTCCTTGATCTATGTGTTGACTTCTTCCGTCTCCGGACATTCAATGCTTTGATGACACGACATCTCTTCTTGCGCAAGCTATTGCTCTTGGTAACTTTGGCGGCTTCGTGCTTGGAATGATCTCTTCGCAGCTGGCAAGTCAAGGTGCTTACTACCACGCGGGAGATGGTAATATTGGTCTTTTTGCTGCAAGATCAGTCTTTCTTACTTCTTCGTCCAGAGTAACTGCTGCAGGTCTCCACTGAGCGGGAGATGTATTCTTTTCAAAGATAAAGATCTGCAGACTGTTGGTGATGTCCGTTTGCTCTCCAGCAATGTGTGTAAGATCTGGTTGGAGAGTTGCTGGTGCAAGGTCTAGTTGTTCAATTGGAGTCCAAGGACGCCAAATTGTCATTCTGTGAAGAAGAACTCGCCTGTTGACTGTAAACACGGACGTGTTCAGATAACTTCTGAAAAACCCCTGAAAATAGCGCCCTGCCGAGAAGTATTTTTCCGGAAAAAATCTGGCACATGGGTTTTGTTCGTGCTTCAATGCTGAACAAGCCCAGTTCCTCAGAATTTTGATTCTGAAACTTTTTCGGAAAAACCCCCAAAAATAGGGGCAGCAAGTATGCTGATTTTCGGAAATTTGACGAGATGGGTTTCTCTGGAAAATTATGCTGGATCTACCCAGTTGATCTGATCTGATGTAGCCTGCCACCTTTTTGAAATGTGCAAGAAAACCTAAGACAAGAAGAGAGGAAGTAGACAGAAGATGGATTGGAAGTTTTTATCTGACTCTCTGAGAAAATCCGTCTCTGAATCCAACCTCAGATTAGCAATCTTCTTCTGCTTCAGATCTGCAAGAAATATCGAAGAACGGATGAAAACCTTGGCCAGATCTGTAAATGGCGTCCTTGAGAGCTTATGGCTGTTCTTGATCATCAACCTGCAATGAAATAATGAAGTGGGATGCCTATACCTTGATTACATAGACTCAAGCCTTAGATCCACAAGTTTGGGGACCTAACTCACGATCAAAAGTGATTTTGGCTTGATCTAAAGTTCAAAAAGGTGATTTCCACTGATTGTGGAGTGTTTTAGCCAAGTTTTGCTCAAAATATCTTGACTTTAGTCAACAACTTGACTTTTGACTTCTTCAAGGCGTCCCTTTTGATTTTTGCAAGTTTTTTATTATTTTCTCTCTTGAGCAACCTCAGTTTGATCCTGAATCTGGCTTGATCTGTTGATCCTGAGATGATGCTGACACATTCACTGCTGAGCTGGATTTGACCTGAAGAGGAGTGCCTAGGAGGCATGATGGTAAAAAGCTGAGTTTAGAGCTTCAAAAGAAAGGACGCCTTTTCCAAGAAAAGGCTCTTTTGCTAATGCCTTGGTGAATTTTCAAACTTTGTTCTTCAGCCTTTTGAAATGACCTCTCGTGCCTTGATTTGGATTTCTCGTTGATCGGAGAGTCAGATGATTTCGCTTGATGTCTCATCAGGTACCCAGCTTTGTTCTGCCAAAGATGACTGTCTTCAGAAAACCTGGATCTCAATTTAGGGTTCCTTTATTCAAGGGCGCCCCTCCTTGAAAAGGGCGCTTTTGTCCTTTAGCAAATTTATCTTTGTCTGAAAAGTTGCCTACTTTGATCTTGATTATCCGTTGAATGCTCTGTCAGATGTCGATGCTTGCAGTTGCGTTTCCGAGATCCACTTGGGCTGAGAAGGTTATCCTGGGAAGCCTTTTGTCATTTATCAGCATCTGGAGGTCAAGAAAGAAGGGTGCCTTTCTTTTGGAAAGGCTCTTTTTTCTTAGAACTTTGCCGTTAACTGTGGTTTCCTGACATTTCCTCAACTGCCTCTTTTTGCTTTATCAGCAGCTGCTTGTGATCTGTCCCTCAGATAATTAATTTGTTTGTTTCACTGTCGCGCCAGCAGGCAAACGTCAAGAATGAATGCCTTGGATGATCTGGGTGACTTCATTTGACCTTTAAAGATCATGGGCGCCCCTGCTTGAAAAAGGCTCTTTTCAGTATGTGAACAATCTCTCCTTCGTAATATTTCCAGAGTTAGTCAAATTTTGACCTTTTTCACTTTCAGGAAACTCCTCCGTCGAAGATCACCATTTCTTCATGTCTCACGTTCATCGTGTATGGATGTTTGGGAAAAATGACTAAGGAATTTGATTGCATAGCCTCCTCTTGGTAGCAAGGCGTGCATTCTCCAGACTTAGTCAATTTTCAGCATTTTTCATTTTTTTGAAAATCTCAGACTTAGTCAATTTTCAGCATTTTTCATTTTGAAAATCCCCTTCATCAAACAGCATCATTTTTGACCTTTTCCGCCATGGTTGTGTCGTTGAAGCTTTTGAAGCTTAGCTTTCAGCACCTGGTACTGGCCAATCTGCCATTAATGGCTGCGGAGGTTCTAACTTTGTTCCTGAAAAATAGAAATAGACCCACCAGAGTAAAACATGTCTTTTGATAATTCTGACTTGACCAATGTGATCGTGAAGCCTTTTAATCCTATCAAAATCATTTTCAATCATTTCTAGGAAGGTCCTATTTTCGGGGGTTTCCCTGAAAATAGGGGCGAAAAACCCTAATTTTCAAATTTTCAGAATTTTGCACGTGTGTTCTTTGACAAAAACCCACCAAGATTCTATGATTGGTTTGACCTAAAACAGACTTTACATGGCATTTTAACAAGATTTAGCTCAATTTACACAGAATGCCAAAAAATTTATTTTGGGGTACAACAGAACTGAAGTCTACTATGTGTGATCTCGAGCAATCAATACCTCAACGAGATTGTTAACTGCGTCAACATCTGAATAGCAGCAACTTGAGCAATCTTGGCAATCTTTGCACACTCAAACTAGCATTTCACAGACTTATAACTTTGGCGGCTTCGTAACTGAAGTGATGGCCATTATCTCATTTGCAGCTTGATACAAATCGGTCTCAGCTTTTCTAACGAAATCATGAATTAAGACCGATTTGGTCTTGAATTCAGTCTGTGAGTACTGTACTCTGAAAAACTCGCCTTTTGACTGTGAACTTGACTATGTTCTGACAAAATTTCTGGAAAGCTAAAAATAGCCTGCTGAGGCTAAAAATAGTCTATCGAAGGGCAATTTTCAGCTAAAAAATCTGAGATATGGGTTTTGTCCAGAAAAAGATTCTAAGACAACCCAGAACGTCAGATATGCGAAAATATGACTTCTACTCGATCATGCAAAGACTTTTCAGTTGAGAAAATTAGAAACTCGAGAACGAATGTTCTGAAGTTAAAAATTCCTGAAAAATCAAACGCACGATTTTAATTCGAGGAAGCTATATAGAAATGATCCAGATGCTGAGACTTGTCGAATTTTGCCAATTTCAGGAACATGCGAATTGAAAACTGAGAGAAATTTGAGAATCAAGCAGGAAAAAGACGTTTTTTGTATGTTCTTTCTTCTGTGAAAATTGCCCCTCTTCTTCAAATTTGCTGATGAATGTGAACAAAAACCTGCAAAAAGATTTGTTTGATGAAATCGTCCTTGGCAATAGATGAAGAATTTGCCTTTGCTTGAGAAATACGAATCTCCCTTGAAAATACGCCTTGTGAATGAAGAAAAACGAATTTTGCTTGAAAATATGCCTTTGCTTTGAAGAAAAACGAATTTTGTTTGAAAAATACGAATTTCTCTTAAGAAAAACGAATTTCTCTTTAGCTTTGTGAATAATAAATGAAGATGGCGCCATGTTTAAACAAGATGAAATTCGCATCAATCTGGCAATTGTAAGATTTAAAACTCTGATGAAAATAGAAGCCTTTCAATTGGACCCTTCTCAGTTGAACTGCCACTAACTTGAAGTTCAAAAATAAATAATAATAAAATATTTATTATGCAATAGCAAAGGCGCCAAAAATAGAAAGTCGCCATTCAATGCTAAAATATGCAAAATATTTGAAACTCCAGTTGACAATTGAATGACGCTTCAGGCTTCACTGTTGGACTTTACCAATTCCGAAAAGTTATCTTTTGAGCTCATAGGCGTTCATTTGCTCAAGATACTTCACTTTTTATTAACTTCCTATTTTATAGCTGATGGCAAAGTCACGACTGGCCAACTTCAACACTGATTTCCAAGTGACCGAGAGATGCTGAGACTGATCTGGAGAATTCATCGGAAAGCCTACTGAACAAGGAAGAAATGTCTGCTGGGAGACACTACTACAAAATACATCATTTAATACCATGAAAAATTAGGCGCCCTTGATTAAATTCATTTACGGGTTCCAGACTTAACCATTTTCCTAAACTGCCATCTGACACTTCAAACGGCTGCTGACGGTGAACGGTGAACCCTGCTGATAAGAAACGAAGCCCACTGCATGCCTGGAGACATTCTGCATCCAACGGATATACATACGACATCTGGAAGCTGTGTTAAGGGCCTCAAAAGTAAAAGCGCCCCTGGCTCTTAGTTGCACTGATGTCATTTTGACGAAAATTGAACTTTCACCCAAGTACCTTACTTTGATCTCTGATATCTGGAGCTGGGATGACCCGATTCAGGCACTATCTATTTTAACGGACAACCAGGAGGGCCCACAAGAGAAGTCTCTGGAGATGACGAAGCAAGAAAACTGCTTCTAAGAGCTCAAAAACTCCAGTGCGTATTTTATTTAAAATTACCGCTCCAGACTAAGCCATTTGCTGGATGTCCTCACTCTTCAGCATTGCACCAAAGACCTCGCACGTACGAGCGACTGCCAAATCCCGAAGGCTGACGGCTAGGCTCGTTGAATAGATAAAATGATTATGCTCAAAAGCCGCGAAGACTTCGAATGCAAACGAACTCATCTGATAGGCCTAAAGGCTAGGCGCCTCTAGACTGTAAAAATACACAGTAAATTGTATGTTGGTCCGCCCGTGAAATTACATGCTTGGTAGAACTTCCGCCACGATCACCTGGAACGTCGGATTGACAAGCAGGATGATGCATTGCGGAGCTAGGCTAGAGTAGTACTGATGTCAGGAAGACTACGTCTACAAATTCTGGCATCTGAAGGGTCCTTTAAACCAGCGCCCCTGGGCTATACTTGCACTGGGAATCAACAGAGAAGCTCAGAAACGTGAAAACTCCATTATAAGCTGATCTTCAGACGACTGCTGTCGGAGTTCTGAAACTCGGATGACTACGTTTGATATCTCGTCGGATGAGCAGACTAGTCGAGAACAAATTGACTGTATCCGCCATCGAAACTGTCGAGATTTACCCCCTCTTTAAGATGGGCGCCCTTAGGTTAGAGGCGTGCTTTTGCCTGAAAAAGACAATTTTCTCACATCTGGCAATTTAGGAATTTCAACTTCTGTTGCTGTTTACCGGAGTTGTGGATCTCGGAATACTTCGCTGGATAGCTCAACGGATAGCTAGACTGATTCTGAAGATATTGACTGGATGCTTGAACACTTTCAGCAAGATCTTGACCTTCAAAAAGTTGGGCGCCCCTAGGCTATACTTGCACTTTCATGCTTTTTCCTGAGAAATCTTCATAAATTGACCATTGAAAACTCTGTCTTGATCATTGAAATGACCGTATGCAACTTGAAATGTCGTCGTGAGATGTTCCTCCATCGTGAAACGCTCCATTCTGAGTCTCTGTTTCAGGTTCTGATCAATATAACTGACTTTGACTGACAAACTATTGACAAAAACTCCATGCTTGATATTGCCCAAAACTGTGTTTTACAACATTTTAGCAAAATTTAGACTATTTATGCAAAATGCCTTGATGAAGCAAAAAAAATTTGGTTTGGGTACAACAGAGCGGTAGAACCGAAGACTTTCAGATGGCCCACCTTAGGCTTGCGTCCTAACCAGGCTTCTTCAGCAGTCATCTTCTTAACGGCCTGTGTAGGTGACCGATTCAGGAGGTAGACTGCAGTGTAGACTGCTTCAGCCCAGTATTTCTTAGGTACATTTTTGTACTCGAGCATAGAACGAGCCATTTCGGTAATGGTGCGATTCCTGCGTTCAACGACACCATTCTGTTGAGGGGTGTAGGGTGTGGTAAGTTGGCGCTTAATGTCGTGTGCAGCACAAAAAGTAGAGAAGTCAGTTGAACAAAACTCCCCCCCATTATCTGACCTTAGAGTAACAATGTGAGAACCCGATTCTTTCTCAACTAAGGCTTTGAACTGCTAAAATGTGCTGAACACATCTGACTTTTGTTTCAGAAAATACACCCACATTTTGCGACTAAAATCATCAACAAACAATAAAAAGTACCTGGACCCAGTAACAGGAGTGTTCATCGGTCCACATACATCAGCGTGAACCAATTGAAGTACCTTGGAGGCTCGCCAAGAATCACCATCCGAGAACGGTGTCCGATGCTGCTTGCCAGCTTGACAGGCTCCACAAACTCCATGATTTTTAGTTTGGATCTCAGGTAGACCAGCAACAAGACCCTCCCGAGATAACTGAGAGAGGTAGTGGACATTCAAGTACCCATAACGTTGATGCCAAAGTTTGTTGATGGTTGTACTTTGAGCAGCCAGAGCGTGCTCTTGAGAATCACCAGAATCAGCAAGTCTATACAAACTGTTATCCTCAAGTCCCATAGCAATTGTAGTGCGAGTCTCCCGGTCAACGATGCTGCAAGTGGACGAGCTGAAAACAACATCCAACTAGGGAGAATGCCGCATGGTCTGACTGACGGAGAGGAGATTATGTTCCATGCCTGGAACATAGTAGACATCGAGAAAGAGTAAATTTCTTCCTCCTGAGTGAATCTAGACAGTGCCCTTACCAGCAACTGTGTACTCTTCGCCTCCTCCAAAAATGACTGAATCAGAGAAGGGTTCGAACTTTGTGAACCAATCCCAACGATGAGTAAAATGCCACGATGCCCCTGAATCAATATACCAGGCAGAAGAATGTACCGGATCTGCAGTTCTCTTGGCCATAAACGCATAGAATGCAGACTCTTTCTGCTCAGTGCACTCAGCGACATGTGCCTTTTGTTGAGAGCCTCCCTGCTTCTTTTGTTCAGAAGCCATCCGAGTGCGACACTCAGCCCTAATGTGACCGTATTTGTGGCAATAATTGTACTGAACGTTCTTCTTCTTCTTGCTGTCCTGTGAAGAACCAGAGCCTTTCGGCTGAGAAGACTGAGCCTTCCCTTTGTTCTTAGCAGAAGATTTGGCAGAGAACGCTTGTTCTGTGGAGGAACTGGTACTGCTTCCTGTTGTGACGTTTTTCACACATCGCCCCATTGCAAATGGGGACCCCCTATTTTGGCTTTGCTTTTGGTTTGATGTTGGTTTGTTTTTGCTGTTGTCTCTCTCTCGTTCTGTCTATCTTTCTGGGACGGGCCCGCCGTTGAACCATAACGTGAAATTCTGACCAAGTCTGAAAATTAGGGTTTGAGTCTTCCTGGTCAGTCTGAGGTCGAATAAAGTGAATATATTGAAAATTGAGCTTAACAGTGTTGTCAGCATGTCTCCAGCAGGTTCTCAGCAAATTTTCATCCGATTCTAAGGTACTTACTATTTTTAGTAAGTGTGAAATTACAGGCGATTCGTCAACATTTTCAAGATTCCAACAGTCACATAGCATGAGCTTATCAGGGTCGTGCAAAATTTGAACGAAAACGCACAACTTGCTATTTTAGCGCGCCTTCGGAGGCAATTTTCGTGGCTTAAACGCAGAGTTTTTCAACGCATGTCCGAGATTCCTTCTGGGTTTTCGAGACCTTCGGGCGATATTACATGCAAGGCATGATGATGACTTTCAAAGATTCGCCTTCTGAGGCCAATACAGGTTTGCATGCCGATATTTTCAGCATGTCGGCATTTTCTTTCTGGGTTTTCCAAGAGCTTCGCGACAGTGTAACATGCAAATGGAGCTGACCACTTTTCAAAGACTTACTATTTTTAGCCAGTGCATGCATGTTGAAGATTTTTCTGGGTTTTTCTGGGTTTTCCGAGATTTTTCGGGCAGTATGACATGCAAGATCATCCGACAGCCGGTTGGTCACTTTTCAGGCCGCTTTATGTTTTTAGCAGGTATCACTTGGCAGTATTTCGAACTGCAAGCTGATCATCATGCAACTGAAACAAAGGCAAACGGAGATCTTTTGATACGCATGCAATGCAAATTAGGGTTTCCAGCCGGAACCTAAAAATAGGCATCAAAAGTCAAAATCTTCGAAAACCGATGTAAACCATCGCGATCAGCGTCCTTCAGGCTATCTGCTGGTGAAATTTCGAGTCAAACGGAGCACTTACTATTTATAGTAAGTCAAATTGGAAACGTGCTAAAAATAGTAAATCAGTTGCATGCGTCATGTCAGCCAACAGGTCACGTGGTGAGGATCGCCTCATTCAAATTTCAACTTGATCAGAGCTTGGGAGCTATCAGAAACAAGAGCTTACTATTTATAGTAAGTCACCTTCAGAAACAGGCTATTAATAGCAGGGTGACTAAAAGTGGCAGTGCCGACAAGTTGATAAAGTTGTGAAGAAGCTATGTTTGAAATTTCAGGCCATCCCGAGCTTCACAGGCGCAAATTCAGAGAACTTACTATAAATAGCAGGGCACGTAGGCTGGCAAGGATGATGGAAAATTTGTCTAAGTCTGGAGTCTCGTCCAGCAGGCATAAGAAAATGCGCCCATCTCAGCTAGAGGCATGGAAAATTTTTGAAAACGAAGTTCATCCTTCACACAGGGCAAAATGCGCCCAAGGTGAGAAAAGTCAAAGAAAGTCAAAGTTTTTATCTTGCTCCAGGGGCAAAATGCGCCCAAACTTGAAGAGGAAAAAGTTGAAAATTTTTCTAAGTCTGAGACCTCGTCCTTCACCAGGGGTAAAATGCGCCCAGCTCAAAGAGGCATCAAGAAAAATATTCTAAGTCACTGTTCATCCTCCTAGAGGCCTCAAATGCGCCCATCTTGAGAGAAGGTCAAACAAGTCAAAGAATTTTATCCTCCTCCCATGCTAAAATGCGCCCAAGGAAGAGTTGGTGCAAGGTATTTGAAAAATTTTCTAAGTATGAGTTCTCATCCTCCATCACCTAGCAAATGCGCCCATCTCTCAAAAGGTCAAAAGAGTCAACATCTTCTATCCCTCTCCCTATGTGAAATGCGCCCAAATAAGGGCAAGTAAAGACAAAAACAAGGTGGGGAATATTCCAAAGGAGGTGGCGTTGCAGATTTTCATCCTCCTAGACATGTAAAATGCGCCCAGCAAGCAAAAAGGTCAAAGGGTCAACAAAGTTTATCCTCCTCAAGGCAAGAAATGCGCCCAAACAAGCTCAAGTGAAGACAAAAGGTTAAGGCGTTGGAATCTTCATCCACTACATCATGCAAAATGCGCCCATCCTCCTCTATGTCTCAAATGCGCCCAAAGTTGAGATGTGAAAGGTGAATAAAGGTAGTAAATAAGGTAAAGGTGGGTGAAAATTCTCTTCTAGGCGTGGTGAAAGCTTGATGAATGCTAGGCGTTGAAAGTGTGAAGTCCTTCTTCAAATGTCAAGTGCGCCAAAGTGAGGTGAAATGTGATTAAGGCATGGACAAGGTGCATGTGAAGTGTTGAAGATGAAATAAGACGTGGTTTCAAAATTTCCCTAAGAGGTAATATTATTCTCCAAATGCTATGCGCCAAGGGTGATAAGTGATGAAGTGTTAGAAAATTTCTTAAGGCATAAGTGTGAAAATTTTCTAAGGCGTGATTTTCCTCTTCAAGTATAAAGGTGGTGAGTGATGGAAAATAAAATTGCTAGGCGTATCCTCTTGTATATGCCATATGCGCCTAAAAGTGTTGAGGGATGATAAGTATGCTAAGGCGTTAGACTTTTAAAATATTCACCTTCAAGTGTGATGCTAGGCTTGTGAGTGCTAAGGCGTGATTCTTCTCAAGTGTGAAATAAAATATAAGATGAGTGACAAGATGATTGCTAGGGCGTTGGAAATTTTATAGAGAATAAAATACAAAGGATGAATAATGCATGCCAGATGAAAAGTAAATTAAGTGTGATGCGCCTTCAAGAAAAATTTTCTAAGTTGATTTTCCCTCGCGGGCAAGATGATCAAAGTTGAGTAAAAATAAAATTTTCTAAGGCAAAATTTCCAGAGTGATTCAAAAAAATTTCTAAGGCACAAGATATTTTCTCCCTTAGAAAAACGCCTAGAACTCTGAGGTGATGGATTTTTCCTTGAAGCACAGATGAGTTGCCAGAGATGAAGTCAGTGAACGTCAGCTCCACAAGATTGATAAAAATTTTCCAAGTCAGGGCAAGATTCTCAGAGGGGATCGAAGAACGAGAACAAAATTGTTGAAAGAATAATCTCCTAAGGTTCAAAATTCAGAGAAATAAAATGAACCCGTTCGTTGTGCACCCATGGGTTCGATGCGTTCTGGAGAAAATTTTCTTCTGGGTATTGAAGATTATCGATGAGGAGTTGATTTTAAGGTCTTCCACAGCTTGTCGAGAATTTTGGGATGAATATTTTAAGTGGGCACCAGGTTGATGTATTTCCTAAGGGAAATTTGAAAATTTTCTAAGGCAAAAATGAAGAAAGTGGTTTTCAAGGTGAGATCCTCCAGACGATGAATTTGAAAGAAACTGCCTAGGTGAATTTGCTTCAATCCTTCGTGAAGATAGTTTACTTGAGCCAGAAATGAATAAAATCGAGGTTTTCAGAGCTCCAGCAGGTGAAATGAATTTCTCAAAGATGAAGTTTATCTAAGGCATGAACTTGAACGCAAAGTTGGCGATGAACACTTGAAAGTTGGAGCGTGAGGATCAGGTGAGTAAGTTGAGTTTATATTGTGAAGTGTTCTAATGCTTCTCTCCTTGCTTGTTTTGCAGGAGAAATGTCGAGGCCAGAGCACGATGACTTGAAGTGGAAGCACGATAAAGTTACAAGTTTCAATCTCGAAGGAGGAAAATTTGCAAGAAAATGGCTAAGTGTTAAGACTTAGTATAATTCGAAGTGACGAAGATGAAGACCCTCAAGTGGAAGAAGTCAAAGAATAAAGTCAAGAAAGAAGATCGAGAACAGTATGAACGCGTCTACAAATGGAATCTTCTAGAAGGATGATGGTGGACATTATGGCGCATTTATTACCCCACTCCTCTGTGGCGGTTTTTAGGGCAATATTATTTAGGGCTGAGGTGGCACGATTCTGGCCACTCTATTGATTGTAACCCTAGCCGTCTTTTGGGACTTGGCTAGCTATATAAAGGGGGAGTCCCCCTCATTTGTAATTCATTAGAAAGTAGACAGTAGAGAGGATCAGAGTAGAATTAGAGTAGAGGGACAACTTAGAAGTAGCTTAGAAGTAGATTGATAGTGTAGTTTGGAGAAGAAAGAAAGTTTTCCCTTTGAAAACTTTTGAGGAAATTGTTGTGTAACACATTTTATGATAATAGATCTTTTCATTGATGATGGAATTCGTCTTGTCATGAAATGCTAGCAAGGTTTCTTCTTCCTTTCGTATCCAAGTAGCTTAAATTCATGCAAGTAGCTTACTTTGGTGTGTGGTGTTTTATAAGATAGCTTCGCTTTATTCCATACCACTAGCGGCTTGTTGATGATAAGTTCGCCTTGTGTGGTCAACTGGACATTACATTGAGTTTAACTTCGGTTGTGATTTATATGCTTATATGCGTCGTTGTGATGGTGTATGCATGTTAAGTCATAATTTGAACATCTTTTGCTATTTCCCTTGAAGATTGCACCGATTTTGCTGAGGCTGTCCGACGGAGGCTAGGTGAAATCCGGTTGAAGTCTATTGAAGTGAAGCTCCACATATCCTGCATTTAGAATAGAACATAAACTTCTTAGACCCTACCCCATTTAAATTCAGTACTTCCTGGTTAGAATAGGAAACCCGCACTTCATAGATAAATCTTTCGAGCATTTGAATCCCTTTCTCCACTGCCGAACAATTCTGTAAGTCCCCTTGAAATACCAGCAAATCACATCGAGCCAAACTGAGCCTATTCGCATTAAAGGAACCTTGGAGTTGAACGCATGAACTTTCTTGCAATCTTAGCATGCAGAATACTTTGATCAAGAGAGAATAGGGAAGCCGTTGGCAACTTTATTCTGCGTTGGTGCGGTCACGAAAAACACATCAACACTTCCAAACTGCTGTCTCCAACGATCTTGTTGTAGAAGCTTGTTACACTAGTCTAGAAACTTCAAGTCAACGTTTGTTGAAGTAATATTGAGCGTCTCAATAAAATGCTAGTAAGACTTTGGCAAACTCTTAAGAGTAATGATGACCATGTCCTCTTCCTCCATCTTTCGTCCAATGGCTTCCAACTGGTCGCGAATCTCCTTGATCTTTGTCAGATGCTCTTGAAGAGTGGTGTGCTTCTCATCCATCATTATTGAAAAAAGCATGTTCTTAAGAAAAAATGCACGACTCTTATCTGACGTTTCATGGAGATCTTTCAGGGTTGTCCATACCTCAGCAGCTGTTTTTCCTAACGACACTTGTGGCAGCTGGTCGTCAGTGACTGAAAGCTTGATGAGCATGACGGCTTCCCGGTTGCGTTCATCCCATTTGTCCTGATCCTTTCCGGCTACAGTGGGTCGAGGTGATGTACCTAGAACAACTGCATCAAGACATCGATACTCGAAAATGGTCAGCATATGCTGCTTCCAGGTGTTGTAATTCTTCCCGTTGAACTTCTGGCTGCTTTCGAGCATTATGTTCGTGAGAGATGCCATCACGTACCTTGCGGTCAAACAAGTGAAGGCAAGATAATGCAAAGAAAACAAAAATACAGAAACCCGAAAATGGATTTTGAGGTTTTACTGAAAACCTAGAAAAGATAAATAAAAACCCAGAAGGATGGAAGAATACCCAGAAAATTTTGACAACACAAATTTCGAGGCACGGAAAACGAGGCACCCAGAAAAATTTAGTGACAACCCAGTTGAGATCTCGCAAAACCCAAAAGGAATCTGCAATCAAAAAAAAATTTGACTTCAAACTGAGGCACAGAAAACGAGGTACCCAGAAAATTTGAAGACCGACCCAGTTGAGATCTCGAAAAACCCAGAAAGAATCTGCAAACAAAAAAAAATTTTGCCTTCAAACAGAGGGTCAAAACCCCAGACGAACTTGCAGAAACCCTAGGCCGCCATTGAAGACCAGAAAAATTGTAGAAAACAGCTCGAATCTGCACGAAAATTTGGCAAAAGAGATGCCAAACCCTAGGCGACTAAGTTGCAGAAAGGGGTGACCATGATTTTGCTAAAAAAACCACCCAAAATCAGGCAAAAACGCAAAAAAACGCGATTTTCAGATCTGAAATCCCATAAAAATGCAGATTTTTTCCGCCCAGAAATGCATGCAAACAGAGATAAAAGCGCCCAGAAAGTCAGAAAACCCTCACACAGAAAAAAAAAAAAAACGTGCTTTCAAAATCGTGCGCCCAGAAAAGACCAAATCGCTTGCAAAAGGGACGATTTTTCTGAGGGAAACAAAACACGATTTTTGGCAGAAAGAAAACACGAATTTTTAGGGTTTTTTTCTTACGGCTCTGATACCATGTAAATGGTTAAAAAGTCTTTTATTAACATAAAAAAGGTTACAATATATAGAAGTGCATGAAGCACTGTAGATATTAATGATATCTACCTAACTAACCTACTTGATACTGTAGAAACAGTATATTAGACTAAACTTTACATTGACCATTAAATAAAAAGAGAATAATATATTCTAACAAAATTGAACCCAAGTTCTTTAAGGAAATGGCAACAATGTTTACTCTTCAATCTAATAAAACTAGTACTTGACATAATGGACAGAAATAAAAATGCATACTAAATAGAATAATAGAAATGGATCTTTATTCACATGAAGTTCTTACAAAAATAGACCAAATCCAATCCATGATTGATCAAACTAACTTTTTTGACTATGCAAAGTCTATATAAAGCACCTCATAGTTGCCAAAGGGACACAACTATTCATAAATGTCAACAACTAACAACTAAATACCAAAGACAAACACAAATAATACATGGTTGGATACAAAACATAACAAAGGCATGTTACATCAACTACATCAAGTGGCAATAAATTTTGAATTGTTACATGCTCGTTAAAGAACTAGAGGGCACAAAATAAGGTAAAGAATTTTGATGTAGTAATTGTAAACTAGGTCACACCAAAATTAATTGTCCTAAAACACCATTATGTGATACATGCCAAGTTGTGGGTCACTCAATTAAAAATTATCCCTATAATTTTAAAATAGTACACAAGTACTCTTTATACAAGGAGAGTGGTCCATTCCACTAAGAAGTCCACCAAAGTTGTAGAATAACACAAATACATCTCCAAGTGACTATCAAAACCCAAGAAGGGCAGTATGGAGTCAGATAAAGTACAATTCAAAATGTCATCTGATCATAAAATGTCAATAATGTAGTGAATGGGAAATTTAAAAGTGGCTATCATAGAAATCAAAAAGAAATAGTACTTTGTAAATGGTGCAGACATAGTGTAAGAACTCTATCCAAATTTCTACCAATTCAAAAAAAAATGTTTAAACTTTCACAATTCCAGAACACAGACATTTCATCAAGAAATTTGATTTCATTCACTAAAAAAGAGTTTAGAATTGAAGCCGTCTAAAATAATTCACCAAATGATATGAAACATATTTGCATAATATTTCATCTCCAATCATACATGATGATGATTGAACATTAACCCGTATACTTGATATTCATTCAAGAGGAGTACCCATATTAAAATAAATATTTAACAATTGACTCTTCAAAGAGTACAACTACAAAAAATTGCTTTTCCTTCATTGAAGTTGTGGTACACTTTGGAGGAGTCTTAATTCCCATGCCACAACTATAATCTCTATACAATTGTATCATGCTTGCCATAAATGGGTTCTTAGGGCTGTAATGTTCAAAAAGGAGCACCAAAACTAGGATTAGCACCCACAAAAGTTCTACACACCTCTGGCAAAGGTAATTCCCATGCCACAACTCAACTAGCACTCACGCCAGCTTGGATATATCCAACAACCAATCAAGAATACTCCCCATGTCACAACAACACTCTTCAACTTCAAACGCCTTGAGCTTTGGCGGCAATTACTTAAATAAGCGGCAACTTACAAGATGACACGATGGCCACTAGAATAAAGATGGCACATAGTAAATACACTCCAACGAATGGTTGCATGGAAATTCAAACTCTTTTAGATTTCCTTGAGGCTTTCATATGGCGCCAACAATATATGATTCATCCCATTTAATTAACTTCCCTTGAATCGTTTGCAGCCGAGGTGGCATTAACAGTTCTTAATATTAGCACTAACAGGGGATAATTGTGCTGGAATAGTTCAACCATATGCAACTTATACTTGCGAACCTCCTTAATGATATGCAGTGCTAGCGTGACACTTAGATAATATGTGACGCCTTAATACAAACTCAATATTATAGCTATCACCCACATTTATGACTGTATAAATGTATTCATTCAATAAATACCTTCCAAATAAATAGATTTCCCTTACTGAATGTATACTTGCAAGGCCTGATTTTTTCATGAATAGAGTATTTAATATTTCCAAATTACCTGAAACCCAATATTTAATTCTGCCACTACTTCACTATTTTACTCTGAAAATACCTCTACGAATTCTTGAAATTTGTCTTTTTAAAAGACTTCACAAATTTCAAACAACCTTCCAAACCAAACTTTGAGACTCTATGCGAATTCCAAGATAAATTCACCCACAAAAGGATTTGGGTTTTCGTCCAATCCTCTAAATCCAAAGGTTTGCATCCCCAAGTTCTAGAACTTGTAAACCAAGCTCTCCAGTCTCTCCCAATAATAATTTTCCACAAAGATAATAATCTCCTTTTCTGTCATGTCCCCTTCTGGTTGACATCTCTCAGAGCACAGGATTAGCCTATCATGCGACCCTCGTAGGCTGATAGACTGGATAGAGGGTCATGTTGGAGCTTGGCTCAACTTCAACTGGCAGTTCTTAATCAATTGGCTTTCGTTCGGGCTCGTTCGGACACTTCTTGCATAAGTTGCTATTTTTAGCAGTTAGTGGCAGTCAGCGTGGGACCCCTGCTATTTTTAGCAGTATGGATGGATTATGTTCAGAATCACTTCATTGATCGTCAGCTTCAGACGGCTCGTACATCGGATGAGTAATGAGAGAGATTAATATTTAATTGAATTAATTAAATATTAATTGTTTGGAGATTATAATATAAAGTTATAATATTTTATTATAACTTAAGTGATTTGATAAAGGGGTCGCCCATCATGAAAGGGGGCCAAATTGGCGATTATATTTTATTGTAAAAATTTGGCTGAAGACTATTGAAGAATTAAAAAGTAAAAGTTCGAACTATTTTAATATTCCCTATTTTTGTGGAATTCGCACTTTTCAAGTGTATAAGCCATTTGCATTGGAAATCGAGCCATTATGTGATTATTGATTATTGAAAATTGATCAAGTTTGGTCTGAGCACAGAACCTTAGGGTTTCAGTCTCGAATGCATTGGGGAACGAGCCATCTCCAGTGAGAGCGATTCAAAGGGTGTGAAATAACATCTGATTTATTGCCAGCACAGAGGTTTTTTCATCCAGAAGAGATCATAGAACTTCACAGATCTTTCATTGTCAGAGATTTGATTCAGGGTTTCACTCAGTAGGCATATATTCATCTTGGCGCCTATTTCTATTGATATCTGGAGGCTCTGGGAGAAGCCGTACATTTATTTATGCTGCTGCAGCCGTACCATCTGCTGACAGGCCGTACCATCATTAATAAGGGCGTATTTCCTCTTTGAAGAAAATCGCTTGCTTTTGGGTCAGTCTGCCATTGCTAGTTTGGGCACCTATGTTCCAGACATCATTGCGCATCATCAGATAGAGGGAGAAGTAAGATTTCATCACAGCCGTACCTTTTCAAGCAAGTTATCAGCAAGCTGCAAGTACCAGGTTTTCATAAAAATCATTGCTTTTTAGATTGCATGTTAGTGGATCATTATTGTAATTGTTTCAGAAGATCAATAAATTGCTTGGCACCC
Organism: Sequoia sempervirens; assembly: GCA_007258455.2. Lineage (NCBI taxonomy): Eukaryota > Viridiplantae > Streptophyta > Pinopsida > Cupressales > Cupressaceae > Sequoia > Sequoia sempervirens. Next base: position 1,007,825,004 of record VDFB02271358.1, on the reverse strand, counting down.
ATATTAGCAATAGAATCTCTCGTTTCCAGAGATATATTATTTTATTTGAATTTCTTCTGTATTTCTTTCAAAAATCGCCATCTTCATTATTTATGCAAAAACCACAAAAACAGTCAAAAAACCAAAAACCTTCATAAAATCATAAAAACAGTCAGATACAGAGAAAACGGGGAAACAAGGGTTTCTACAGTGGTATCAGAGCTAAATCCTGCCATCCTAAGGGTTTAGCAGTCTTATGCAGCCAAAGCAGATTGGGTCTCACAGGTATTATACACGCAGACGTGCTCTGATTGAAAGGCAACAGAGTTTGAGCAGGCAGCTAGGAAACATGGCTGACAGAAATGACAGGGCTGACAGAACAGATATACCTAGGACAGAGATCCCACCTAATAACAGAGATCAGGACGATGCAGAGGTTTTGCTTGCACTCAGAGATCTTCGTGCAGGTCAACAACGGTTCGATGTGTATTACAACAGTTGGCAGTAGCACTTCAGAGATTGGGTACTCCTAGGAGACCGTCACCACATCGTGACGATGAGAGGAGTGAAGCAGGGTCTCGCAGGGCACCTAGGACAGCCTCACGGACAGCAGACAGGCCTACCAGGCCTACATTTGTGAGACAGGAGGCCGAGGAGGTCTTAGCAGGTGAGGAGCATGAGGAGTTGTTCGCTGATACACTTATGGCAGCGAACGAGGAGTGGGAGTTGGTACCACCAGAGGTCAGAGAGAGGATTTCTTTTGACCGTTTTGTCACTCAGAGGCGAGAGCACCACAGAGGTCGACAGGATTGGAGACCTAGATACCAGAACAATGACCTAAAACATGCAACCAACAGGCTTAATCTAGCGATGTTCGATGGTAGTGGTAAGGTGACAGCCCAGGCTTGGATTAGTAAGTTAGATACATTCCTCACACTACGTCCGATGGCTGAGAGAGATGCTATCCGTTATGCGACACTGCATCTTGAGGGAGTAGCTTACGATTGGTGGCACCACGGTATGGTTACATTACAGCATGACAGGATCACATCATACCAGGAGTTTGTGGACAGATTGGTTGAGCGTTTTGACAGGAAGGATCCGGAATCCTACTTCAGAGACTTGGCTCAGTTGAGACAGAGTGGCAGTTTGGAGTCCTATATTGGTGACTTCCAGAAGTTATCAGTCATGGTTCCGAACATTTCAGAGAGGCGATTGGTAGTACTCTTCATGGAGGGTTTGACAGAGCCACTGAGAGGTTGGATCAAAGCCTTTGATCCTCCTTCATTACAGGAAGCGATGAAGGCTCGTAGTATGGAGTTAGCAGCACCATCTAGTAGATTTAACTCCAGAAGTAATTCATCTTTCAGGGACAATAAGGGTTTTAACAAAAACAGAGACAAGTCTGATTTTAACAAAGAAAAATCAGATTTTAAGAACGATTCAAGAGGTAAATCAGCAGCTCCACCTTTGGATCGTGAGGCCCTTAACGATCTACGCAGAAAGAAGCTTTGCTTCTACTGCAAAGGTCCCTATGACGCCAATCACGATTGTCCTCTAAGACCTAAGGGCAAGGCAAATCGAGTGATGTGGGCGTACTACGAGGATTCGGAGTCAGAGAATTCCGGACATCAGGATAGTTCTGAGGATTCAGAGCCAGAGGCTTCAGAGCCTAAGGCAGAGATAGAGTCAGAGCTTCAGATATAGGAGGCACGCCTATCTAGCATTCAGCAGGAGGGCTCATTCAGGATTCGTGGTGTGTTAGCAGGACAGAGGGTCATTACCCTTCTTGATATAGGAGCTACACATAATTTCATAGATGCTAGATTCGTTGAGAAACGCGGACTCATCACTGAGGAGTTCGAGGGCATTAGGGTTAAGGTGGCCGACGGATACACTTTGAGATGTGAACGCATGATAAAGGATCTCCCTTTACGCTTGAACAATTATGAGTTCAAGGCTGATTACTATGTTGTTAATATGGGGGATATTGATTTGGTCTTGGGGATGAAGTGGCTTCATTCATTGGAGGAAGTCACTCTTCAACTCAAAGACATGGAGATCCGTTTTGATGTTGACAGGAAGACACACATACTAAAAGCAATTCGGGACAGCGACATCAAAACAATTTCTTTTCGTCGGATGGAGAGGCTCATGCGTCACGACATGGTAGAGTGGGCTGCCGAGTGCACTTTAGCACCTATACAGGAGGGACAGCAAAAGACTGAATATCATCCAGACATACAGCAGTTGAGAGTCAAGCACGATAAGGTTTTCAGTGATATTCCACCAGGTAGACCTCTGGACAGGGGCATAGAGCACATTATTGAGCTCGAGGAGGGCGCTAAGCCCGTTATGATAACTCCTTACAAGCATCCTAAAAGATTGAAGGATGAGATAGAGAGGACAATAAAGGAGTTACTTGCTATGGGTCACATTCGACCTAGCAAGTCACCATTCGCTTCTTCGGTTGTCTTGGTTAAGAAGGATGGAACATTGCGCATGTGTATTGATTACAGGGTCCTGAATAAGAGGACGATTAAAAACAGGTATCCTATACCGCGGATTGACGAGCTTATTGATGAGCTCCATGGTGCCTGTTACTTTACCAAAATTGATTTACGGTCAGGGTATCATCAGATCAGGATCCGTGAGCAAGACATAGAGAAGACTGCCTTTCGATGTCATTGTGGGCACTTCGAGTTTATAGTGATGCCATTTGGGCTCACTAATGCGCCGGCCACATTTCAGTCTACAATGAACAGGGTTTTTCATTCACAGCTGAGGAGATTCGTATTGGTCTTCTTCGATGATATCCTCATATATAGCAGGACTTGGCAGGAGCATCTGGCTCACTTGGAGACCGTGTTGAGTATTCTTGAGAGGGAGTCCTTGTACGCCAAGGAATCCAAGTGTGACTTGGGGATGACCGAATTGCTATATCTAGGTCACATTATCAGTGCAGATGGAGTGCGTATGGATCCTGAAAAGATCCGCGCTATCATTGATTGGCCTACACCGGCAAACCTGACACAGTTGAGAGGGTTTCTCGGTTTGTGTGGATTTTACCGCAGATTCGTGAATGGTTATTCACAACATGCAGCCCCAATGACAGATTTATTGAAGAAGGGTGCATTTATTTGGACTCCTAAGGCACAGGAATGTTTTATGAAATTTAAGGAGTTGATGACTACATGCCCTATTTTGGCACTACCTGACTTTACGAAGCCTTTCGAGCTTCAGTGCGATGCATCAGGTGAGGGCATTGGTGCGGTGCTTATGCAGGACAAGCACCCGATTGTGTATGAGAGCCGAAAGCTCAGAGGGCCAGAACGACTTTACAGCATTTATGATAAGGAGATGCTTGCTATAATGCATGCCTTAGCAAAATTTAGACAGTATCTTGTTGGCAGCAAATTTTGCATAAAAACTGACCATAACAGTTTGAGACACTTCTTGGGGCAGCGAGATCTTAATGATCGTCAGCAGAAGTGGGTCAGTAAATTGCAGGCATATGACTTTGATATCTCGTATATCAAAGGGACACAGAATGTTGTAGCCGATGCACTTTCACGCAGGCCATATTTGAGCTCTATGGTTCATATATCAGAGGATTGGAGGCATATGATAGTGGCAGAGTATGCCAAGGACAGTTGGGCCTCCAGCATTGTTGAGGGATCGACAGTTGATACCAGGTATACACTTGTGAATGATTTGATCATTTACAAGAACAGGATATATTTGATCCCAGGTTCAGAGGTGAAGAACATCATCATGCGGGCCTTTCATGACGTGCCTACAGCAGGACATCCCGGGTACTTCAAGACCTACAGACAAATTCGGGAGAGATTCACATGGAAAGGACTCAAGGCAGATGTTCTCCAATACGTGCGTGAGTGCCCTGTTTGTCAGCAGAACAAGCAGGAGAACACGTACCCGGCAGGTTTATTGTAGCCACTTCCAATTCCTGACAGGAAGTGGGAATGCCTATCGATGGACTTTATTACGGGCTTGCCTAAAGCCCAAGGGCGAGATTGCATATACGTAGTTGTGGATCGGCTTACGAAGTATGCCCACTTCTTTCCGATCACCACAACCTACACAACTACACAGGTAGCAGAGGTATTATTTCGTGAGGTGTTCAGATTACATGGATTGCCACGGAGCATTGTGAGCGACAGGGATAGTCGATTCTTGAGTCACTTCTGGCAGGAGGTGTTCAGACTTTGTGGGACCGAGCTCACTCCGAGCACTAGTTACCACCCGCAGACTGATGGGCAGACGGAGATAGTAAACAAGTGGGTGGAAGGATACCTCAGAAATTATATTGCAGGGCAGCAGAAGGCATGGGTCAAGTGGATTCATTTGTGCGAGTATTGCTATAATACGACATTCCACATGACTATTCAGATGTCTCCTTTTATGGCGTTGTATGGGTATGAGGCGCCGAGTTTTCTCGATTTGCTACTGAGCGACACTAGAGTGCCGAGTGCTGGAGACTTGTTGCAGGAGAGTCAGGATACTATGAAGGCTCTCAAGGAGAATATCGCCAAGGCACAGAATCAGCAAAAGCAGTATGCAGATCAGAAGAGGACGGAGAGGCATTTCGAGGTGGGTGACATGGTTTACCTCATGCTGCAGCCCTACCGTCAGTCCACTCTTAGGAAGAGTGGGTCAGAGAAGCTTAAGCCACGTTATTACGGTCCTTTCAGGATCCTGAGGAGAGTTGGCGAGGTGGCTTATGAGCTTGAGCTTCCAGCGGAGAGCAGGGTACACAACGTTTTTCATGTATCACGCCTTAAGAAGGCGTTGGGACATCGTGTGGTACCGTCTGCAGTTTTACCTCCCTTAGATGATGAGGGAAAGTTGATCTTAGTACCTGAGTCCATCCTGGAGTACAGGGAGAGACAGTTGCGTCGGAGGACTATCAGGGAATATCTGGTGAAATGGAGAGATTTGCCTGTTGAGGATGCTACATGGGAGAGCGAGGATATACTGCAGCATCCAGAGTTGAGATTGTTTGAGGACAAGCAATTTCAGGAGGGGCGGACTGTCATGTCCCCTTCTGGTTGACATCTCTCAAAGCACAGGATTAGCCTATCATGCGACCCTCGTAGGCTGATAGACTGGATAGAGGGTCATGTTGGAGCTTGGCTCAGCTTCAGCTGGCAGTTCTTGATCAATTGGCTTTCGTTCGGGCTCATTCGGACACTTCTTGCATAAGTTGCTATTTTTAGCAGTTAGTGGCGGTCAGCGTGGGACCCCTGCTAGTTTTAGCAGTATGGATGGATTATGTTCAGAATCACTTCATTGATCGTCAGCTTCAGACGGCTCGTACATCGGATGAGTAATGAGAGAGATATTAATATTTAATTGAATTAATTAAATATTAATTGTTTGGAGATTATAATATAAAGTTATAATATTTTATTATAACTTAAGTGATTTTGATAAAGGGGTCGCCCATCATGAAAGGGGGCCAAATTGGCGATTATATTTTATTGTAAAAATTTGGCTGAAGACTATTGAAGAATTAAAAAGTAAAAGTTCGAACTATTTTAATATTCCCTATTTTTGTGGAATTCGCACTTTTCAAGTGTATAAGCCATTATGTGATTATTGATTATTGAAAATTGATCAAGTTTGGTCTGAGCACAGAACCTTAGGGTTTCAGTCTCGAATGCATTGGGGAACGAGCCATCTCCAGTGAGAGCGATTCAGAGGGTGTGAAATAACATCTGATTTATTACCAGCACAGAGGTTTCTTCATGCAGAAGAGATCATAGAACTTCACAGATCTTTCATTGTCAGAGATTTGATTCAGGCTTTCACTCAATAGGCATATATTCATCTTGGCGCCTATTTCTATTGATATCTGGAGGCTCTGGGAGAAGCCGTACATTTATTTATGCTGCTGCAGCCGTACCATCTGCTGACAGGCCGTACCATCATTAATAAGGGCGTATTTCCTCTTTGAAGAAAATCGCTTGCTTTTGGGTCAGTCTGCCATTGCTAGTTTGGGCGCCTATGTTCCAGACATCATTGCGCATCATCAGATAGAGGAAGAAGTAAGATTTCATCACAGCCGTACCTTTTCAAGCAAGTTATCAGCAAGCTGCAAGTACCAGGTTTTCATAAAAATCATTGCTTTTTAGATTGCATGTTAGTGGATCATTATTGTAATTGTTTCAGAAGATCAATAAATTGCTTGGCACCCATATTAGCAATAGAATCTCTCGTTTCCCGAGATATATTATTTTATTTGAATTTCTTCTGTATTTCTTTCAAAAATCGCCATCTTTATTATTTATGCAAAAACCACAAAAACAGTCAAAAAACCAAAAACCTTCAGAAAATCATAAAAACAGTCAGATACAGAGAAAACGGGGAAACAAGGGTTTCGACATTTTCACCACCTTTTATATTTATTATATATTTTTCCTTTCTAAAGTGACTTTATTTAATATTTTAACAATGCATTTAATAAGGTTACTTTAATAATAAATTAATTAATTATATACAAATGTCCAAAATGTTACTTAGGACAATTTAATATTTAATTAATTAAATTAGACTCTGTTGGGTGATCACTCAGAAAATGAGGACATTACAATCCTCCCTTCTTGGCATTGCTTGCCCTCAAGCAATCGCAAACCTGGACTTTGCAATATCTGTTCTCCTTCCCACATAGCATCCTCAAGAATTTATCCATCTAATTAGATACTCCTGAACCACCCTGCTTCTCAATCTATGCTCCCTTGCATCCAAGATAGCATTAGGCACCAAAATCAATTTTCCCTCCTCATCTGATGGTGGAAGCTTTGGAGATGGAGTAGTGTGCTACCCAATCGCCCTTTTGAGGAAAGATACATGAAACAAGTTATGAACTTTGCTAGCTTCATACAACTCTAGCTCATATGCCACCTCTCCAACTCTCCTCACAATCCTATAGGGGCCATAGAACGAAGGCTTCAAATTTTTGCACCACTCCTTTTCAATGTAGACTGTCTATATGGTTGTAGGCACAAGAAAACTAAATCACCAACCTCAAAATTTCTCTCATTCTTGCACTTATCTGCATATGTCTTCTATTGTTTTGAGCACGATGTAAATTTTCCTTAATTGACTTAAGGATATCCTAGTTATACACGTACAAGGCCCTAAATGGTGACATGCTTATCGACATGTGGTAGGTAGTATTATAACAATGCTTCCCTAAGTATAGCCATTTGATCAAGGCCTTTTGCTGCCCCGCTACATAATTACATAAATACCCCTCCACCCACTTATTTACAATCTCTGTCTATTCGTCTATCTGTGGATGGTAACTAGTATTTGGGGACAACTTAGTACCATCCAATCTAAACAGCTCTTGCCAAAACACATTGAGAAATCTATTGTCCCAACCATTGACAATGTTCTTCGAAAGCCCATGAAGTTTGAACACCTCTCTAAAGAACAACTTTGCCACCTGAGGTGCCTTATAATCAGAGGAAATAGCAAAGAAATGTGCATACTTCGTCAATTTGTCCACCACTACATATATGCAATCTCTTTTTTGTACTTTCGGAAGACCACTGATAAACTCCATTGATATGCTCTCCCACTTTTTCTCAGGAATAGGCAATGGTTGTAGCAAACCGGCAGGGAAAGTATGCTCAGACTTGTTCTACTGACAATTCATACACTCTCTAACATATTGCAAGACATCACTCTTGAGAACCTTCCATGAGAATCTCTCCCTAATCTACCTGTAGGTTTTGAAAAACCCTGGATGTCCTGCTAGAGGCATATCACAAACAACTCTCAAAATCTTACTCTTTCATCTCAAATTCAGGCACCAAATATATTTTGTCCTTGTAGTATATCGTATCATCCACTACCTTATATTTGTCTTCCTGAAACTTGCCACCCATGAGCTTGCATGCAAATGTATTGTTGGAATACTCAACCACAAGGTGAGCCTTCTAGTCGGCTAAAATCTCTAACATAGAGAAAAGTGTGGGTCTCCTAGATAGCACATCTGTTACAATGTTTTTTCCCCTTAACATATTCGATATCAAAATCATACACCTATATCTTACCCACTTCTGCTAGCACTCATTCAAATCTTTTTTCTCTAGAAAATATTTCAGACTATTGTGATCCATTCTAACCACAAATTTTCCACACACTAGGTACTGCCTAAACTTTTCCAACACATGCATGATGGAAAGCATTTCCTTGTCATAGGTGGAATATAACTGCTCCACATCTCTCAACTTCCTACTCCTGTAGGCTATGGGATGCTTGTTCTGCATAAGTACGACACCTATCCCTTCACCTAATGCATCAGTCTCCAATACAAACAATTGAGAGAAGTCTGGTAAAGCTAACACTAGACAAGAACTCATCACTTTCTTGAGCCTATCAAATGTAATTTGAGCCTCATCCTACCATATAAATGCACCCTTCTTGGTGAGACCTATAAGAGGTGCAGCCAACTAGGAAAAACCCTTTGACAAATCTCCTGTAGTAACTGCATAAACCAAGAAAACACCTCAAGTAAAAAATGTTCCTCGACGGTGCCTAATCAAGAATGGCCTATATCTTCTCTCAGTGCACCTTTACACCACCAACACCAATCACATGTCCCAAATATAAAATCTCTATCATTCCAAACTCACATTTGGACGCCTTCGTAAACAAGGATTTTGCCTCCATAATGCCCAACACCTCATCAATGTGCCTGAGGTAATCCTCCCATGTCTTACTGTATATTAGGATGTCATTGAAAAAGGCCAATACAAATTTCCATAATTACTTACTAAAAATGTGATTCATACATGATTGGAAAGTTGAAAGTGCATTCATAAGACCAAAGGGCATAACCAAAAACTCATGATGTCCATAGTGGCACCTGAATGCAATCTTATGTATATCCCCCTCACAGACTGTAATCTGATGGTACCCTTAACAAAGATCAATCTTCGAAAAGTATATTCTGGGTATAGGGTACCTATTCTTGATGGTCTTCTTATTCAAGGCACAATAATTGATGCAACATCCTCATTGTGTGATCCTTCTTCTTAACCAAGACCACCGAAGATGCAAAGGGATTGGAACTAGGTCTAATGTGTCCCATATCCAATAACTCCTTTATCGTTTTCTCAATTTCATCTTGGAACCTTTTGGGATGAAGATAAGGAGTACTAATAACTGGCTTAGAGCCCTCCTCCATCTCAATCACATGCTCAAATCTATTGTCAGGAGATCTACCAGGTGGAATATCTCCAAACACCACATTGCGCTTATCCAAAACCACCTGAATGTCCACATGATAATGTTTGTCATCATCAGAAGAAGATTTTGAAAACACAAAAATATTAGGCTGCCCATGCAACCTCACCATGCCTTAACAAAGTCTCCATCCTCTTCATTGTCACCACCTTTGGTGCACCATCCGTAAAAGCTCTCAATACTACCCTCCTCCCACCTGCTATGAACTCCAACTCCATATTTTGAAAGTCCTGACTGTATCTACCAAGTGAGCGTAACCATTGAACTCCCAGAACAACATCAGTATCACTAATCCCAACCACAACCACATAGAAGTCTTTCATAACTCTATAATCCCCTAATTGAATGCTCAACTACAAAATCTTCTTGGTGCAAGTCATTTTGAACCTATCAGCTACCATGTCATTGAATCCAAGAAAATCCTCAACTTGCAATCCTCTCTTCACCACAAGACCCTCATCAATAAAGTTATGATTTGCTCCACTATCAACTAAACAGGTAACTCGTCTCTTTAGGACTCCTCTAACTCTAAAAGGATGATACTTAGAAACCCCTAATAATGTAGCAATAGTACCATGTGTCACATCTCTTGTAGCACTATCATCATGATCTATTTGTTGATCCTCATGACCACTCTCCAAACTAGTATCTACTACCTCCTCATCAATGTCAGAAGTGACCTCTATTTAATGGGATTTTCCTTTTCCAAGGCATCTATGACCGGGCTCCCATGGTTCCTTGCAGGAGAAACATAACTTCTTCCTGCGCAACTCATTCCTTGTCTCAAAGTCCAACCTGGGTGGTGTAGTCTTAGGCTGGTCGAAAGTTCTTCTAAATGGTTTATTACTCTTGAAACTCTTCTTTTGGGGCTGATGTGTAGGATGTGTAGTTTCAAGATCAAGAGCCATCTAAATAGCATCCTAAAGTGTACTAGGCTTGAAATCCTTTACCAAACCTCTCATATTTGCACTCAAACCTTTTGTGAACAGCATTACTACTCTCCTTTCTGACATGTTAGGAATCATAACAACAACCTTATGAAACTCATTAATATAACGGTCAACATCACCATTCTTTCTAATCAAGGCCAACTCACTGAAATACATCTCTATATCCTTTCAATCAAATCTAGCAGTCAATTTTCTGCTAAACTCATCATAGGACTGAATTAGTGCATGATTTTGTGTAACCAACCCATGATGCCACCAATCATATGCTGGTATCTCCAAATGTAAAGTTGCAAACTTAAATGCCTTTGCTTCAAACATGGGTTTGAGAGTCAAAAATGTATCCAGTTTATGTATCCAAGCATGTGCCATGCTTTTCCCACTATCATCAAAATTAGGAAGAATTTACTCAAGGAATGCTGATACTCCTTATGTGGACCTCAAGGTCCTTGTTCCTATTGTGTCCTCCAGTCTTTCCATGGGTTCTTGTATTGGTTGTCATTTCATTTTTAATTGCACGAGGAAGTGTGTGATACTCATCATAAACCGCCATTACCTCATCAACCAATGGCTGCTCCTCCTTAGGTTGAGATGATTCTTCTTTGTCCCTAGGTGTGAATGTAAGCTGAAAAGGTTTGTTTGAACCTCCTGTATTGACTCCTCTTGAAATGTCATCACCTGCATTGCTACCTTCACCTGTAGCATTCTGATTCACCCTGAAAGAATTCATATCTTGTGACATTTGACCAATAGTTATGATTAACTGTTGTTGTGATTGCATGAATTGTTCATCATTTGTTGTTGTCCCCTTGCTAAATTGTTTAGTATATTTTGTACATTGTCCTAGTCAACTCTCCTTTCAGTCCTATCTTGAGCACTCTCACCACCTGTGCAACTCTAAGTGGTTTTCTTGCTGCTAATGCAGCTGAAAATGTATCCTCCTCTAGATATGGTTTAGGAAATTGAAATTGTTTTCTTTACTTCTCTCTTTCAATGTATCGTTTGGCCTTATCATTGGTGTACATAACCCTCCAGGTTGGAAAGATTTAGGCTCTGATACCACTATAAAAACTCTATCCAAATTTCTATACCAATTCAAAAAAGAAATTGTTTAAACTTTCACAATTCTAGCACACAAACATTTCATTAAGAAGTTTGATTTCATTCACTAGAAAAGAGTTTAGAATTGAAACTATCTAAAATAATTCACAAATGATATGAAACATATTTGCATAATATTTCCTCTCCAATCATACATAATGATGCTTGAACATTAACCCATATACTTGATATTCATTCAAGAGGAGTATGCATATTAAAATAAAGATTTAACAATCCACTCTTCGAAGAGTACAACTACAAAAAGATTCTTTTCCTGACCTTTAAGCTGCCATAACATTCCTTCATTGAAGTTGCACTACACTTTGGAGGAGTCTTAATTCTCATATTCTCACGCCACAACTGCAATCTCTATACTATCGTCTCACACCTACCATAAATGGGTTCTCAGGGCTGCGATGTTTAGCAATGAGCGCCAACACTAGGATTAGTGCCTCATAGAAGTTCCACGCACCTCTGGCAAAGATAATGCCCATACCAAAAACTCATCTAGCACTCGCGCTAGCTTGGATATATCCAGCGACCAATCAAGAAGAGTCCCCACGTCACAACACTCTTCAACTTCAAACACCTTCCTTGAGCTTTGGCAACGGTTACTCAAATAAGCAGAAGATTACTGTAATGTCCCCATTTTTAGCACTACACTTTCCAGTGATTGCTAGCCTATTCCCAGATGCTCGTAGGCTAGTTGGAGGCAGAATTAGGGTTTCCAGCTGCTTGGAGATTTATTTTGAGGATTCAGGGGTTTGTATGTTGGAGTTTTGCAAATTGATTGGTGGATTCTTTCTAGGTTCTCAAAAAGCTTCAAAGAGATGTGGCATGCATTTCAATCAGGGGTTTGCATGCAAGTTTGGATTTTGAATTCCTTCTAGGTTTTCGGAGAGCTTCACAGTGGTGTGACATGCAATTGAAACAGATAACTTTTCCAGACTTACTATTTTTAGTAAGTTGTGACGGCTGCTCAAAATGTGGTTAAAATGCATTTGGACACACTTACTATTTTTAGCAGTATGCTATTTATAGTAAGTGTTATTTTTAGCAGTGCTATTTTTAGCAGGGTTTCAGTAGGCTAGTTCAGAGGTTATTTCAGGCAAGTCAGTTTGAGCAATTTGGTCTCCCGCACTCTTGGAGCTCATTTTTGGTAAATTCAGTATTTGGTTGAATTTATATATTTTAAGTGAAATATTTTTGCTAAGGCTTGGAGGATGCCTTCTTGGAGAGATAAGTTAATTTTATTAAAAGGGCAATTTTTATAAATTATTTCACTTAACCTTTTTGGGACATCAATCTCATGATATATTTGCATTTTAATAACGTGGTATTTCTCTCATATGGGATGTAATGTCCCCTTTTCAAGCGTGATGAATTCAGTTGACCGTTGGCCTATTCCGGTGACTCGTAGGCTACTCGGAGGGTGAAATTAGGGTTTCCTATTTTGGTGGTTGTTGTTGCTCGAAATTTGGAGATCAGTTTGCGGATTCTTTCTGGGTTTTCAGAGAGCTTCGTAGTGATATGAATTGCAGTGCAATCCGAGCATTTTCTAGAATTTACTATTTTTAGTAAATTCTATTTCTGGCAGTGGTCCTGTGGTTTTCAGTGCAGTTGGCTCTCTTCTTCAGCCAGTTCAGTTGGTTTGTTCATTTTTGGCCTTGGGATGCATTTTGGAGAGATAAGTTCAATTTATTTAAATAATGTTATATTTTAACATTATATTTTAATGTTACCCCCTTGGCCTAGCTTCTTCACTTCAAGTTGTTCTAAAAAGGTGGTCTTCATGGGTGGACGCCTCATTGAGGTGATTTAATATTTTATAAGGTCAAAAATGAAGCTTGTGTTTGGGACGCCAACTTGAGGAGGAGATGAAATTTTAAATTAATTAAAAGGTCAAAGTAATGCTTGTGTGGGGACGCCATCTCCTGGAGGGAAAAAGGTTTATTTCAAATTTGAAGTTAGGGCGCCTCTTCTAGAAGCTTCTGGAGATTCCTTGTTGTGCCTTTATAAGGTGACCTCTTCTCTTCATTTCATTATCTTATGTCTACAGTAATGTTATACTGCCGGAATGGTACTGGGATTGCTTCGAGGAATGAATGCCTCCTAGCCTTGGCATTGCTTCTTGCTTGAAAGATAGCAACTAGTGGCGAGATAGTTGTAGTTGAGAGAATCTTGTAGTGATATTTTTCATTGTAGTGGTCTTTTTGCATGTTGGAGTTGAATTCTTGCATATTATATCAAATTTTGGAGTTGCTGATCACCATGGCTGATTGTAAGTTTTTGTCATAGCTTTTATAATAAAATTATTCTTGTTATGGGTATTGAACCCTTGGGTTTCTAGGCTTGGGGCGACCATTCTAAGCAAGTTTCATATTTTATTATCATGAACTGATTTTTCTAGAGAGGAATCGCCCTTCCTTGAGGGCCGTACCATTTGTACTTGCTTTGAAATTCGTGCAAAAAAAGATACAGCAGTTTGGGTTAGTTTTTGAGTTCTTACTTGGGCGCCATCATTCTAGGAGGCTAATGCATTTTATTTGGAGTCTTTTGGTTGAGAATTGAGTGAGTTATGAGTGATTTAGTTGGGTTCTATATTGCTGGTTCTGCATTTTGAGTTGCTGGTCTGACATATCAGATTTAGGAATATGCATTTTGGTGAAGGGTTGGTGACTAGGAAGTCTTATTGAGCTTTGTGGAGATCATATTCTTGGTTGCAGCAATTGGAGAGCTTCTAATCACTGTTCTTTGCAAGCACTCTCTATTACTTGTAAGCTGAACAGTAGTACTGTCAGCATTTCTTAGTTTATCTCTTCTTGTTTTGTAATACCCACTGAATAAGTGGAAGAGGCTGGCTTGCAGCCGATCTTACGTTTTGAATTGCATTGTAGTTCTTAGCATCTCCGCCTTATGGTAGCTCCACTCCCACTCTGGGTTGGAAAGCACATTCTTGGCGTCGAGTTTACCTTCAGCAATTGTAGTTGGTAGGGATCCTCTGACCATATGTTCGTCCTCCTTGGACACATTCTTGGTTAGAGTTACTCTTTCAGCGTGCATTGAGATCCTCTGACCATATGCTCACACCTTGCCCGACTCGGGATCCTGGTGTACATTCTTGGTTAGAGTTGTATTCCGCATCATTTTGGTTTACGTGCTAACCCTAACGGATGTGTGTTGCATTGCTTATTGTAATTCAAAAAATTGAAAAAATTGGTTCGGAATATTTCATGGGACGACTTGGAGAAGAGAGTTAATGAAATTCAAATGCAGGAAATGAAAGGTGAATTTGAATGTCATGTTTGGGTGCCCTAATTGGAGGGAAAAAAACAATTTGAATTTGTGGAGAATATTATAAATAAGATTGTTGGGCTTCATTCTTAGAATCCATGAAGAAAATACAACGAAGTGCTGTTGAAATGGTTACTCACTCGCTTCGAGGAATGCATACCTCCTAGCAACTTAGTTTCTTGCTTGAAAGATAGCAACTAGCTAAGATAGAGATTGTTCTTTACACTGAAGAATAGATTGAGCATTATGGAGAAGTTTAATATTGATGTTTTTTGATGTTTGGTGTGTTTTTACAATTCTTCAGTTTGCTGGTTGGGTGTTTGCAAAAAGCACATTTTTGGTTGTGGCTCTCTAGGCGAATTTTTGTTGGTTTTGGGTGTTGTTCCTATGCATTTGTCTACCCTAGGCACCTCATATTGCAAGTTTTCAGAATTTTTAGAGGAGTCTTTGATTTTATCTTGAGGATCGCCCCTCTTGGGAGGTTGTAACATGTCTGTAGGCACCTTGGAATGCGTGTACTAAATAATAGTTGGTGTTTGCAGCTGTTTCTTTGTCTAGACTTGGGTGCTTTCTCCTTAGGTTTCATTTGCAACTTGTTTCATGTCAATCAGAGAAGTATTGGAGGAGTTAGGAGCATTTTGGAGTGTTCTAGTCTTGCTGGTTTGAGTTTTTTGTGTGCTGGTTTTTCATATCAGATTGTAGAAGTTCTAATTTTTGGCTTGTTTTTCATATTTGGGAGGCTTGTGAAGTTTGGAGAAATATCTAATAACACTTGTAGAGGATTGGAAAGCTATATCACTTGTAATTTGCAGATTATCTTCATTGTAAAGTTGAAATCAGTAGTACCGATTCGGTCATTTATTATTTCTGCACTTTATCTTGTAATTCCCACTATTAGTGTAAGGGATAGGCCTTGCCGTCCATTTACTTTCAGCATTTCATTTCTGTACTGCCTGTTGAACAAGCAGAAGGGGTTGGCAAGCTGCACATACTTTACTCTTCATGCACTTTATATTCCTCATCATGTTGATCGGTTGAGCCATCAAACTACTCCCGCTGAATAAGTGGTCGAGTTGCATAAACATTGTCATTTCCAACACTTTCAGCTTATTTGCTAACGATCCCCGGTGCCATATGTTATCACCTCGCCCGTCATTGGGATCTTGGTGAACATTCTTGGTGTAGGGTTACTTTCCTTAGCTAGTTTTGGTTTTGCTGACGCTAACAGGTGAAGTGTTGTGGCTAAAATTGAAAAAAATTGTAAGGGGGTTATTTCAATTACAAGATAATGTGGTGGCTATAAGAAAGATGGCATGCAATATACACACTCCAATGAATGGTTGCGTGGAATTTCAAACTCTTTCAGACTTCCTTGAGGCTTTAATATGGCACCAGCAATATATAGTTCATCCCATTTAATTAACTTCCCTTGAATCATTTGCGGCTGAGGTGGCATTAACAATTCTTAATATCGGCGCTAACAGGGAATAAATGCACTGGAATAGTTTGACCATATACAACTTATACCTACAAACCTCCTTAATGATATACAGTGCTAGCATGACACTTAGAGAATATGAGACACCTTAATACACTAAATATTATAGCTATCACCCACATTTATGACTGCATAAATGTATTCATTCAATCAATACCTTCTGAAGCTAAGTACAATAACTAAATTTCCCTTACTAAATGTATACTTGCAAGGCACAATTTTGTCATGAATAAAGTATTTAATATTTCCAAATTACCTGAAACCCAATATTTAATTCTGCATTACTCCAATATTTTACTCTAAAAATACCTCTACAAATCCTTGAAACTTGTCTCTTTAAAAGACTTTGCAAATTTTGAACAACCTTCTGAACCAAACTTTGAAACTTTGTACAAATTCTAAAATGAATTTATCCGCAAAAGGATTTGGGTTTTCGTCGAATACTCCGAACACAAGGGTTTTTCTCCCCAAGTTCCAAAACCTGTACACCAAGCTCTCTAGTTTCTCCCGATAATAATTCTCCACCACCTTTTATATTTATCATATATTTTTTCTTTCTAAAGTGACTTTATTTAATATTTTAATGATGCATTTAATAAGGTCACTTTAATAATAAATTAATTAATTAAATATAAATTTCCAAAATGTTACTTAGCACAATTTGATATTTGATTAATTAAATTAGACTCCGCTGGGTGATCACTCGGAAAATGGGGACATTACACCTATAAATAATGATGATACTAGTTCAAAACAAAAGGTGAGCATCAATATAGTTGATTTAGAGAGACATAACGAAGTATTGGCCATTACTCGAGCCCAATCCCTACTCGTGTTGTATATTCTACCATGACATCAAAGTACTAAGACCATTGGAGAAAACTTCACAAGAAAAAATGAAAAAGAGAAAAATACCATAAGTGGGTTGAAAAGAAAAGTTTGAAGTTGAAGAAAATACCAAATGGGCTCCACATTGGAAAAATGAAACTAAAAATAATAATAAGGGGGGAAAAATCTATTGCAAGGGATAGAAAAGGAGGAAATTCCAAAAAAATAAATTATAAAATCTTTGCTACCACATTGTCCTCCAAAGCATTAAAAGGGGATCGCAAGTTCACTATATGATCAAGGGAAGAGAAAATTAAAATTATGATGGTAAAGTTTCAACTTCTTTCCCCATTGTATGGTAGGCTGATGTGGACTCCACCATATTACCTCCCTCTCCCAATATATGCTCAACCTTGTCTTCCATTCATTGTAAGACACAACTATTAGATATGGTTGTTGTGGGCACTTTCATCTTGGACCATATGACCTTTATTAGCAGCTTACACCATATGAATTTCTCAAGAACTTCTAACCATACAGTTGCTCATTAATCTTTTGTCATACATGTTGCCTATTCTCCTACTCTATGGTCTAATCATTTCTACCATTCTACTACTATTGTAGGACACTAGAAATTGCTCACCCATTGTCCAATGTGATTAATCAGTTGCTTTTGTTGTATGGCCCTTATCTATGGATAATAGTAAAACAATTTTTGCATTTTCTATTGCCTCCCTACAACCTTCTGCGGTTGGATTGAAATATGCTAACCAATTTTTTCGAAGGAATTACACAACATAGACCAGCACTAGCCAACTTGATTAGCGTTAGCTCCAAATAGGAAAACAAACTTGAAAGAACTCACACCAAGAATGCACACTCAATCCCAAGGAGGGATAGGTGTTGTCATATGGCAGAAGAGCTAATTGAAAAACAAGTACTTAAATTTAACAAACTCAACGTCAAGAATGTGCACACAAGATCCCGCTGAGGGCGAGGTGCTAACATATGACGAAGTGATTACTTAGAATTGAAACTAGTAGGCAGATAACCAGCCATGAAGCTACAGTAATCTAATTCATCCGCTGCGGCGGCCATCCACAGAATTGTGGGGATTCACCACTTGAAGTGGGTACAATGATATAACAAGTTCTTTCTCCGCACCGGCGGTAAACCGTCCAGGGGTAATTAATTGGAAATATAACAAGTAGTTGCAGCAATAACATAGGTTACATTAGTACTACTAATCAAAACCTTACAATTCAAAAGATTGCAAAAACATGTATTACAATGATAGAGAAATAAGATTAGAAGATAAGAATGAATTCCAATGATGTTGCTTTTCTCTCCAATGATAGAATTATGATCAAAACAAAAAACTTATGAATCTGATATAAAATCCTGAGTTCTGAAATTTCTTATCAGCAAACTGGAAATCAATAAAATATTCATAACTCACTCATTTCACCTCCAAATCGAATGAGACTGAATGCAATGGACTTCTAGAAGGTAGGCGACCAAGATAGGATGAAGAAATAGCAACAAATCTCGTTCTTTATTTTTTGACACAATTCCCAATGCAAGCTAAAAGGTACGGCCTTGAGAAGGGGCGATTTTTACTTTAAAAATTGGAGACTTCAAAATAAAATCTCAAACTTGGAGGAAAGGGGTGCCCTTGTAAAACAATTGCAATGCAAAAGTACCCAGAACCAAATAAATTTTATTCCAAGAGCTGCTAACAAAATTCACTTTCAGCTGTAGATGCATCAGCAACTTCAAAATCTGGAAATTTCATCAAAACTTCAACTATGAGCACAAATCTGCTAGTCTGGATGAGAAGTAGCAAAGTCCAACTAGGTGTTGTATTTCAAACACGAAATTGGATAATGGCTAGGAGGTAGCATCCTCGAAGCAAGAATTCAAATGTCATTCCAACAGCATAACAGTATGATAACATGAATGGATGTAAAGATGGAGCAAAAACCTTCATTAAATAGAAGCTTACAAAACTCTTCAGATTCCTGAGAAGGTACACCAAAAGACATAGGAGTCTTTTCAAATTTCCAAAAAAACAATCAACTTCTCAAGATGGCGTCCTTTTTGCATATTATGAATTTCACTTTATTTAAAAATAATCTCATTTAAAAGTGGCGTCCACTTTTACCAAGGAAAAAGGCAATAAAAAAAATATAATTAATTCCTCATGAAGGCGTCCCCCTTCCAAGTCCACTTTTTAAACACAACATAAAGTTGTTCTCCTAGGCCAAGGGGGTCAACTGCAAATAATAACATAATTGCCTTGATTCTCCAAAATTAAACCATTAAAAGCCAAACTTGAATTGCAAGAGATGCTCCAACTGAAAATGAAGCCCTAAAAGCTGACAAACTCCATACTGCTAAAAATAGAATTTACTATAAATAGTAAACTCTCAGAAATGCCAAAGAACCACAGAACTGGAAACCCTAATTTTTCCTCACACACGCCTATAGGTTTCCGGAATAGGCTAATGAGTGTCAGGACAAATTACTGATGAGAAGGGGGCATTACATGGATCTTCTTTAAAATATGGATTTCATAAAATTTGGAAGTTATTCCAACAAGTTGGTAAGTTAAGAGAAGGCATATCCATGGTCATTGGGAGAACTAAACAAGATTTTCATGATGAGTGTAATTATGAACTGCCTGAAGTGTCGTTTGGGTACAATCTTCAGCTTAGTGAAGCATTTTTAAAGTCAAGAGCACCATTAAACTTGGTTCCTTCTTTGTTTGGTCCTTGGACACAATTCAGTAAATTACATGGCTGCTAGCGACTAAATTCGCCATACAATGCCCTATATTCTTGATGTGCTAATGGATGTATTTCATAAGTTTTCCTTTCTACTTCTAGTTGGAAACATCACTGCCAATTTTCAATTGGTGAAAGCTCAACATTTCCAAGATATTCATCCATAGTCATGGAAATATTCAGTTATGATCAAGGAGCTCTAGCTAATAGAGGAAATCATTAGCTTGAAGGTTCTTCCTCTATAGTGTAATCATCAGTTTGGACTTGTCAACTGGGAATCCTTTTCTTTTTGGGGGAGATGATGTATTTTGTGTAAAGTGACTTTCTAATGTTTCATTAATTTGTGAGCTAAACTATGTTTACTTATTTTTCAGCTTGTGGGTAGTTGTTCAATTTAGGTTATTTTTTAATTTACAAGGAGATTCCCCTTCTAATTTGAAGAGCACTTTTACTACACATCTATTTTGTTTTGTGTCACACTCAAAGGTGCGAATTAAAACACTAATAGTAGTCAGACTCAAGAACTATGTGAGAAATTCACCATATTCCTCTTAATCAAAAGCATCCAAATCTACAATTGGATCATTAGAACCAAATACAATAGAACTAGTTGAAGTTTAGCTCGTTGTGTATTTTTTACATTCTTTTTTGTGCTTTTTATTTTATTTTTTAATTATTTTTTTGTATTTTATTAGGACTGATTTACTTGGACCAGTATTGTCTAGTATGGATAATTGTACTTGGTTACAGTGAATTAATAAATGAACTATTATGCTATGCAATATGTGTTCATGATTATGCTGTATGAAATATTCCGAGCCAATTTTTTCAATTTTTCAACTCAACAACAAGAATCCGTTAGGGTGAGTTAAATTAAATCAGCAGTTACAAATAACTCGTTGCCAAGAATGCGCACTCAATCTCAACAAGAGAGAGGCTGTCATATTGTAAGGAACCGGACCAATTTTTTTTTGTTTTTAGCAATGCGATTACAATTCAACACGCACCCGTTAAGGTTAGCATAAACCAAAACGATGCGGAAAGTAACTCTAACCAGAATGTACACTAGGATCCCGATGTGGGCAAGGTGTGAGCATTGGTCAGAGGATCTAATGCATATGCAGACTGAAAGGAACTCTAACCAAGAATGCGCCTGTGCAGACAAGTATATGGTCAGAGGATCAATGCATGATGAACAGAATGTAACCTTAACCAAGAATGGCGCCGAGTGATGGCGAGCATATGGTCAGAGGGTCCCTAACTACTTCAACTGAAAGTAAATAGGCAGCAAGCCAGCCTCTTCCACTTATTCAGTGGGAATTACAATAAAATCAAAAGGAGAATTGAGAAGTGTTGAAAGTACTACTGCTCAGCTTACAATGTGTTAGAGATCCTGCCAGAATCATAAGATAAAAAGCTTTCAATCCAGCAACTGTTTAAGAAACCTCTCCAATACTCTCAAACCCCCTTAAATAACAACTCCTCACACAAATACTGAACTTACTCAAATCTGATATGACTGTTTTGACAGAAATCACACAAAACAGCAGCATAGCAAATCACTAGAATGCACGTATCTTACTCTAAACTCATCCTATTGATAAGAAATCAAATGCAGATTACTATACTGATGTTGGCGCCCAAGATGCAACCCTTAAACCACCCAAAATATGCCTTATTTATTTTGCACAAACTTCAATGCAACTCCAGAATGGTACGGCCCAGCTGCAAGGGCGATTTTTCTCTATAAAATCAAATAGACACTAATAAAATCTGGAAATGAGCTAGAATGGTCGCCTTTCATAGACAAATAGTTAGACTCAGTACCCAGAATGATAGCATTTTTATTTCATGAGCTATGAGTAAAACTTACATTCCTCAATGACATTCAGCAACATCAGAAATATGACAGAAAAATGCAAACTAGAACTCCAAATGCAATTACTCAACTGAAAATGCAATTCAAACCTATTACAAGCTAACCTCTCAGCTAGTTGCTATCTTTCAAGCAAGAAGAAGAGCCCATGCTAGGAGGTGTGCTTTCCTCGAAGCGAGTGCCTGAAGACAATTCAACAGCATAACGATGTAGTAGACAAAAGATCCCAAATGAAGAGCTGAGGCCTGATTAAATAAACATGAGAGAATCATCTAGAAGCTTCAAGAAGGGCGCCCAAAACCCTAATTTCAAATTCAACTTTTCCCTCCAAAGGATGGTGTCTTTTTTCACTTATTGAAATATTTTCACTTTTTAAAATAAAAGTCAATCCTTCAAGTAGGCGTCCTTTTCATTAAGCATAATTTTTGACTTTTAAAATTATAATTTATCTCTCCATGGCGACTTGACCCTTTAAGTCCCCTTTTTAAAAACAACTTAAAGTTGTACTGCTAGGCAAAAGGGGGGAATATAATATTAAAGTATAATATTATAATGAAAATACTTATCTCTCCAAGAATTATGTGCCCAAGGGCAAAAACTGAAGTGTCAGCTGAACCAACCGAAGAAGAAGACCAACTGAACTGAACCCAACCTGTCCACTGCCAAAAATAGAATTTACTAAAAATAGTAAATTCGTGAAGTTGCTCGGAATGCCAAACTGAACATACCACTGCGAAGCTCTCTGAAAACCCAGAAAGAATCCGCAATCAGAATTCCAAACTTCAAGCAACAACCTCCTCAAAACCAGGAAACCCTAATTTCACCATCCGCATAGCCTACGGGTCTCTGGAATAGGCCAACGGTCAACAGAAATGATCACATCTGAGAAGGGGACATTACACATATGGCAAGAGGATCGTCAATGCCTTAAAACAAAATGCAACTAAAGGTAACTCTAACCAAGAATGTGTCCAAGATGGACGAACATATGGTCAGAGGATCTCAAAGCGTGCTGAAAGGTAACTCTAACCAAGAATGTGTCCAAGATGGACGAACATATGGTCAGAGGATCACTACCACTACAAGTGCTGAAAGCAAACTCAACACCAAGTATGTGCTACCCAATCCAATACGGCAATGAGGCGACCATATGGCGGAGATATAAGAAATACAATGCAACTTCAGAATGTAAGATAAGCATTACAAAACATGATATAGCAAGATTAAGGGAAATGCTGACAGTACTACTGTGCAGCTTACAATGAGCAATAGAATGCCTGCAAGATCAAGGAATTAGAGCTCTTCAAATTGCTGCAATAACAAAGATGTTTTTCATAAGGCCTTTTAAACTTCCTATCGCTAATCCAAGAAGAAAAAATGCAGATTTCTCAAATCTGATCTGACAGACCAGCAACATGAATATCATAACCAGCAACACAGATCCCTATCAATATGCTCATAACTCTCTCATTTCACACCCAAATGATCTCAAATCTGTTGCAATGATTTACCATGAATGATGAGACCAAGATGCAATCATGAAACCACCCTTAAATCCCTTGTAATTTTTAAACACGATGCCCAATGCTTTGAAAAGGGGTGGCCAAGCTAGAAGGGGCGATTTGCTCTTAAAAATCAAGTTTATCAAATTAAAATCTGCAAATAATCTCAAAGGGGCGCCCTAGCATGGAGAATAGAATGGTGCAATACCCAGAATGATGATATTTTTATTTTCAAAGATATGAATGAAAACTACAAACTGCTAAGATATCAGCAACTCCAGAAAATGACATGAAAATGCAAACAACAAATCTCCAAATGACAGAACAACACTACAATGCAATACTCACTACAAAATACACTCAACTATCACTAACTCATCACTAGTTGTTGTGTTGCAAGCAAGAAGCAATGCCCAAGCTAGAAGGCCTTCATTCCTCGAAGCGATCCAATACCATTCTGACAGAGTAACATTACTGTAGACAAAAGATAATCCAAATGAGAACCAATGGCTTCCTTTTATAATTTCCAGAGGACCCTTCTAGAAACCCTAATCTTCTTTTTTGAACCAAACCCTAATCCTCCAATAGGTGGCGTCCCACTTTCCCAAGCAAAACTGACTTTTAATATCAACTTTATCTCCTCCTTGAAGTTGGCGTCCAATTTATGCTTGGATTAAACTTTCTTTATAAGAAATATAATTAATTTCCTTCAATGAAGCGCCCACCCAAAAAGAACATCTTTTAAAACAACTTAAAGTGATGTAACTAGGCCAAGGGGGGGTCAATCTTAAAATATAACATTAAAACATGACTTAATTAAAATAATTCGAACTTATCTCTCCAATTGTGCCCCAAAGCCAAAAAATGAGTAAGCCAACTGATCAGTCTGAAGTAGAAAGCCAACCGTGCCGAAACCAACAGGACCACTGCCAGAAATAGAATTTACTAAAAATAGTAAATTCCAGAAAGTGCTCGAAATACCAGGAAAATTACATCACCGCGAAGCCCACCGAAAACCCAGAAGGAATCCATAGTTTAATCACCAATTCACGAGCAACAACAACCTCCACACAAGAAACCCTAATCAAACTGTCCGAGTAGCCTACGGGTCTCTAGAATAGGCCAACGGTCATCTGAGGAGATCATGCTCGAGAAGGGGACATTACAGTCCGCCCTCCCCAGGATTGCTTGTCCTCAAGCAATCGCAAACCAGGATGCTGCAGAATCTCATCATTCTCCCAAGTCGCATCCTCCATAGGCAGGTTCTTCCACTTCACCAAGTATTCTCAGATGGTTCTTTTTCTCAAGGAACGCTCTTTGGAATCAAGAATTTCTTCTGGAATCAAAACTAACTGCCCTTCTTCATCCAAAGGTGGCAACTGTGATGAAGCAATAACATTGTGTCCAAGCGCCTTCTTGAAGCGAGACACGTGGAAGACATTGTGCACTTTGCTACTTGAAGGTAGCTCCAACTCATAAGCTACTGCTCCCACCTTTCTAATAACCTTGAACGGCCCATAGAAGCGAGGTTTGAGCTTTTCAGCTCCACTCTTCTTGAGGGTAGACTGTCTGTAGGGCTATAGTCGGAGATAAACCATATCTCCAACCTCAAAAGAGCGCTCAACACGTCGCTGATCAGCATACATCTTCTGCTGATTCTATACAATCTGAAGATTGTTTTTCAATGATTTCATGATATCTTGACTCTGCTGTAGCAAATCCTTGGCTTGAGGGGCTTTGCTATCACCAAACACCAAATCAGCAAAGCTAGGAGCTTCATAACCATAAAGAGCCAAGAAAGGTGACATCCTTATTGACATGTGAAAGGAAGAATTATAACAGTACTCGCCTATGTGAAGCCACTTCACCCATGCTCTTTGCTGCTCCGAAACTTAGTTTCTCAAATAGCCTTCCAACCACTTGTTCACTATTTCAGTTTGTCCGTCTGTTTGGGGGTGATAACTAGTGCTTGGAGTAAGCATTGTACCACTCATTCTAAATACCTCTTGCCAAAAAATGCTTAGGAACTTGCTGTCCCTATCACTCACAATGTTTTTTGGCAACCCATGTAATCTAAACACCTCATGAAAAAACAGATCTGCAACTTGGGCTGCTGAAAAAGAGCTGGTAATGGCGAAGAAGTGAGCAAATTTTGTTAGTCTATCTACTACAACATAGATACAGTCCTTCCCTTGGACCTTGGGCAACCCCGTGATGAAGTCCATCGATATGCTTTCCCATTTTTTATTGGGAATAGGGAGAGGTTGCAGCAGACCAGCAGGTAAAGTATGCTCATTCTTGTTAATTTGACAAGTGGGACACTCCTGAATGTAGCGTTGAACTTCACCTTTCAGCCTTTTCCAAGAGAATCTTTCCCGAATCTGCCTATATGTCTTGAAGAACCCTTGATGACCAGCAAGCGGAATGTCATGAAATGTCAACAAAATCTTCTTTTTGAGCTTAGA
The DNA here is from genome assembly GCA_007258455.2 of Sequoia sempervirens. Lineage (NCBI taxonomy): Eukaryota > Viridiplantae > Streptophyta > Pinopsida > Cupressales > Cupressaceae > Sequoia > Sequoia sempervirens. The sequence continues at coordinate 1,007,799,449 of VDFB02271358.1, read as the reverse complement.
ATCAGCCACCAAAAAGATTCTACCCTTGTAGTGTATCAGCCCTTCAACCACCTTGTACCTTTCGTCATGGAAAGTACCCTCAATGATGCTGGTTGCAAACTGATTTTTGGCATAATCAGCAAGCAACATGTCCTTCCAATCAGCAGTAAGCTCACACAAGAAGCTCAAATGGGGTCTCCTAGATAGAGCATCAGCCACAATGTTGTTTTTTCTCTTGACATACTCAATGTCAAAATCGTAAGCTTGAAGCTTACTCACCCACTTTTGTTTCCTTTCGTTCAGATCCTTCTATGCATGAAGTGCTTGAGACTATTGTGATCAGTCTTGACCACAAACTTGTTTCCCACCAAATACTGTCTGAACTTAGCTAATGCATGCATAATGGTAAGCATTTCCTTGTCATAAATGGAGTAGGTTCTTTCAACACCTCTTAGCTTTCTACTCTCAAACACAATGGGATGTTTGTCTTGCATCAAAACAGCCCCAACCCCTTCACCGGATGCATCACACTGTAGCTCGAAAGGCTTGGAGAAATCCGGAATAGCCAAAACCGGACAAGAGCTCATGATCCTCTTAAACTTATCAAAAGTAGTTTGAGCCTTTTCTGACCAACAAAAAGCCCCTTTTTTCGTGAGGTCAGTAAGAGGAGCGGCATTCTGTGAGTAGCCTTTCACAAATCTTCTGTAAAATCCACAAAGGCCCAAGAACCCTTTCAATTGAGTCAAGTTCTCAGGAGGTGGCCAATCAACAACGCCCTTGATCTTTTCAGGATCAACCATCACTCCCTCAGCACTGATTATGTGACCAAGGTAAAGTAACTCCATTCCAAATTCACATTTGGATTCTTTGGCAAACAGGCTCTCAGATTCTAGGATGCTAAGCACTTCCTCCAAGTGCTTGAGATGTTCTTCCCATGTCTTGCTGAAGATCAGGATGTCGTCAAAAAATATCAATACAAACTTCCTCAACTGCTTCTGAAAAACTCTGTTCATACAAGACTGGAAGGTAGCAGGAGCATTAGTCAACCCAAATGGCATGACTAAAAACTCGAAGTGGCCATAGTGACATCGAAAAGTTGTATTCTCAACATCAGATCCTCTCATCTGAATCTGGTAGTAACCCGATCTCAAATCGATCTTTGAAAAAAACTTGGCTCCATGTAACTCATCAATGAGCTCATTTATCCTCGGAATGGGGTATCGGTTTTTGATGGTGCTTTGATTCAAAGCACGATAATCCACACACATGCGGATGGTACCATCCTTCTTCTTCACAAGAACAACTGCTGAAGCGAAAAGACTCTTGCTTGGACGAATGAAGCCCATCTCCAAGAGTTCCTTAATGTTCTTCTCAATCTCATCTTTCTGCTTCTTAGGATACCGATATGGAGTTGTAATAACTGGCTTAGCCCCTTCCTTGAGCTCTATGACATGTTCCGAACCCCGTTCAGGAGGTGGTCCAGGAGGTAAATCGGCAAACACTGTACTCTTCTTGGTGAGTAGAGACTAAATATCTGGAGGATAGTCCCTCTTTGTTTCAACCGGACCAGCTGGAAGAACCATACATTCCGCAGCCCACTCAACTTGGTCTTGATGAATTAGCCTTGCCATTCTCTTGAATGACACAATCCGAGGACCACCATTTGACATTCCTCTTAACACCACCTTCTTCCCTTCAGATTGAAATTTGAGCTCCATGGTTTGTAGATTTAAGGAGATCTCTCCAAGTGATCGCAGCCACTGAATACCTAGGACGGCATCCGTATCTCCAAAGCTTACCACATAGAAGTCATCCTTGACTTCATAATTGCCCAATTGCATGGACATGTTTGAAATCTTCTTGGTACAAGAAATGTGGAACCCATCGGCAACCATAACTCTGAAGCCTTCAAAATCTTCTGTTTGCAGCCCCTTCTTCGCCACCACAACTTCGTCAATGAAGTTATGCGTTGCTCCAGTGTCAATCAAAGCAACTATTCGCTGCCCCTTAATCATCCCAGGAACTTTGAAGGATTCATTTTTTTGAAAGCTCGAAAGTTGAGCCAACGTACCTCCACTTCCTCTTTCATCTTTGGACTCTTTTGGAGCTCTTTCCGCTTCGCTGTCCTCAAAATCATACTGCTGATCTGAAAAATCAGAATTACTTTCTTTAGCTAAATAGTATTCAATTTGATTAAATTTGACTCCTTTTGGGCAAACATGATCTTGGGACCATTTTTCTCTACACCGGAAACATAACCCCTTTCTTCTGAGTTCGTTAAGTGTCTCAGGATCCAATCTTGTGACATGAGGTTTATGCTGTTTGAACTCCTTATGATGAGGTCTTTAATGAGGTCTTTTCCCTTTATCCCCTTTGTGAAATGATGGCTTGGATTGGAACTTTGCTTTAGGAGCAGCCCACTCCATGTTTCTTGCCTTCTTCATTGCCTCCTGTAGGGAGGGTGGATCAAAGGCTTTAATCCAACCCTTGAGTGGTTCCATTAATCCTTCACTGAAAAGGATCACCAACCGTCTCTCCATGATTCCAGTGACCATTACTGGGAGTCTCTGAAACTCAGCTATGTAGGCATCAACTGTGCCATACTACTTCAACTGTGCCAATTCTCTAAAATGCACTTCTGGATCTTTCTTCTTGAATCTTTCTATGAGTCTAGTGGTGAACTCATCATAGGTGGTGATAGACCGATGACCCAAAGTGACTAGGCCATGGTACCACCATTCATGTGACACCCCATCTAGGTGCAACGTAGTGAACTTAATCGCCTCCTCTTCTGCCATGGGTCTAAGAGCTAGATAGTTATCTACCTTCTGTATCCAAGCTCGAGCTGAACTATTATCACTCCCGTCATAGTGTGGAAGTATAACCTTGTTGATAGCTTGATACAAGTCCCCTTGAACTCCTGTTCTTCTTTGCTCATAATGCCTCCCTTGTCCTTTATTCTTTCGTTTATGATCCATAAAATCATTATAAGACATGTCCATCTTGATTTCATTAGGGAGAGAATCATACTCCGCACGGCCAAGTCTCAACTGTTCCACAAATGAAGCATTTTCTTCAGGATCAGGTTGAGGGTTTACTGGTGCTAAGAAGGTGGGTTTGAATGGCCTGGAAGAAATGTAAGTGCTATTTGAAGCAGGCTGAGCAGCATGTCCATTATGCTAGTTGGAGGCACTGTGTTCTCCATTGTGCCCTGAATTGTTCTGTGGATGAGGATTCTGACCCATTTTCCCCATCATGAGAGATACCATATCCATTAAAGCATCCATCTTTCTCTCGAATTTCTTGCCCGGACTCATCGATCTCTCTCTTCCCTTCCCACTATCATCTCTGTTGCTGGTAAACCTCTCGTTACCCCCTGCTGACCTCTCACCTTCTACCATATCTGTCTCTTGAGAAGACTCCCAATGAGCCCTCAAAACCTCTAATGTTGTCTGACCTTCTGGAACCTGGTAGAGCTGAAACTGATTTGCAACCTTCTTGTCTTCCCTTGCTAAGTATCTCTTTTCTCTATCACTCATAGACGGTTTGTTTCACAGGATGGCAGGATGTGTGGCTCTGATACCACTGAAATATTCCGAGCCAATTTTTTCAATTTTTCAACTCAACAACAAGAATCCGTTAGGGTGAGTTAAATCAAATCAGCGGTTACAAATAACTTGTTGCCAAGAATGCGCACTCAATCTCAACAAGAGAGAGGATGTCATAAGGCAAGAGGATCGTCAGTGCCTTAAAACAAAATACAACTAAAGGTAACTCTAACCAAGAATGTGTCCAAGATGGACAAACATATGGTCAGAAGATCTCAAAGCGTGCTGAAAGGTAACTCTAACCAAGAATGTGTCCAAGATGGACGAACATATGGTCAGAGGATCACTACCACTACAAGTGTTGAAAGCAAACTCAACACCAAATATGTGCTACCCAATCCAATACGGAAATGAGGCGACCATATGGCGGAGATATAAGAAATACAATGCAACTTCAGAATGTAAGATAAGCATTACAAAACATGCTATAGCAAGATTAAGGGAAATGCTGACAGTACTACTGTGCAGCTTACAATGAGCAATAGAATGCCTGCAAGATCAAGGAATTAGAGCTCTTCAAATTGCTGCAATAACAAAGATGTTTTTCATAAGGCCTTTTAAAATTCCTATCGCTAATCCAAGAAGAAAAAATGCAGATTTCTCAAATCTGATCTGACAGACCAGCAACATGAATATCATAACCAGCAACACAGATCCCTATCAATATGCTCATAACTCTCTCATTTCTCACCCAAATGATCTCAAATCTGTTGCAATGATTTACCATGAATGATGAGACCAAGATGCAATCATGAAACCACCCTTAAATCCCTTGTAATTTTTAAACACGATTCCCAATGCTTTGAAAAGGGGAGGCCAAGCTAGAAGGGGCGATTTGCTCTTAAAAATCAAGTTTATCAAATTAAAATCTGCAAATAATCTCAAAGGGGCGCCCTAGCATGGAGAATAGAATGGTGCAATACCCAGAATGATGATATTTTTATTTTCAAAGATATGAATGAAAACTACAAACTGCTAAGATATCAGCAACTCCAGAAAATGACATGAAAATGCAAACAACAAATCTCCAAATGACAGAACAACACTACAATGCAATACTCACTACAAAATCCACTCAACTATCACTAACTCATCACTAGTTGTTGTGTTGCAAGCAAGAAGCAATGCCCAAGCTAGAAGGCCTTCATTCCTCGAAGTGATCCAATACCATTCCGGCAGAGTAACATTACTATAGACAAAAGATAATCCAAATGAGAACCAATGGCTTCCTTTTATAATTTCCAGAGGACCCTTCTAGAAACCCTAATCTTCTTTTTTGAACCAAACCCTAATCCTCCAATAGGTGGCGTCCCACTTTCCCAAGCAAAACTTTGACTTTTAATATCAACTTTATCTCCTCCTTGAAGTTGGCATCCAATTTATGCTTGGATTAAACTTTCTTTATAAGAAATATAATTAATTTCCTTCAATGAAGCGCCCACCCAAAAAGAACATCTTTTAAAACAACTTAAAGTGATGTAGCTAGGCCAAGGGGGGGTCAATCTTAAAATATAACATTAAAACATGAATTAATTAAAATAATTCGAACTTATCTCTCCAATTGTGCCCCAAAGCCAAAAATGAGTAAGCCAACTGATCAGTCTGATGTAGAAAGCCAACCGTGCCGAAACCAACAGGTCCACTACCACAAATAGAATTTACTAAAAATAGTAAATTCCAGAAAGTGCTCGGAATACCAGGAAAATTACATCACCGCGAAGCCCACCGAAAACCCAGAAGGAATCCACAATTTAATCACCAATTCACGAGCAACAGCAACCTCCACACAAGAAACCCTAATCAAACTGTCTCAGTAGCCTACGCGTCTCTAGAATAGGCCAACGATCATCTGAGGAGATCATGCTCGAGAAGGGGACATCACACTGTACTTGTCTATGTTCTCAATTTCCGTTTACTTTCATAGTACGTTGCAATCACCCCAGTGAGTAAACAATTTTTTCAAAAAAAAATATCATGACAATCTAGTGCCCAAATAATAGATGAATCTAGGAGGTACCCAAACCACTAACAGCAACATCACGAAACCAGTATGGGAATGGAGGCCTACAAGGCTATACCTGGTAACATAGATTAACACTCACTGTTTTCAAAATCTCTTTACTACCTCTCTTCTCTCCACTTGGGCATACTTATCATTTTCTCTCAACAATTTCCTTCAACTTATTCCTACTCTTTGTTTTCCCAAAAGGATAAAGTCTTCATTTGGTTTTATATATTTATGATAAGTGATTTGTGTGCAAATGTTGGTTGTTTCTTAACTCTTCTTAATAGCTTTCTACATTGTTCAATGTGCTCTTGGTGGCACACACCAATTTCTTTCAACCTAAATACACCAGTACCACATGTTCAAATAAAAACCAGTAGAATGTATTCTATTTTGTTAGCAATATTAACCAAGTGCAAAATCTAAACAATGTGCAATACCTGGCTAGCTAGGGGAGTCCAACTCTAATCAATATATATAAGGCATAGATTGTAATAAGGAACTCTCAAAAATAAATTATAATTTCAAGCATATAGTCTTGTGAGAACTATCCTTATTACCATAAACTCTTGTCCAAAAAGGATGTTCAATCATACAAGGTAATTTAGAACTAAGAAAAATGCCTACTGCCTCTAATGATAAACAAGATCTTCAAAATGCCTTTAACAACATGCAAGAAAAGGAAAGAAAATAGTTTCAACCTAGTTTACATTAACAACATTCTAGTGAAAAAACAATATGACTTTTGTAATCAAATCATCCATTAAGTTTGTTCAAATGTTAAATGATAGGAATATTGTTCTTAGTGTGCATACTATTCAAGGTGATCTTGACCATGTTGGTTGTTTTTAATTCCCAACCAGATTCTCGCAAGTAATCTATGGAATTTCCAATTCCAATGATCAATAACTTGGAGGGATTAGCCAACAACTAGTAGAAAGTTGGATAAAACTTTCCCTCTTCACTTTGGGCTTTGCAAAACTCGGGAGGGTGCTCATATTTTGTAATGTGGTGGTGGAGATGGTGGTGGAGGTGCTTGCTGTTGTGGTTGCTGCTGTTGGACTTGTGACTGCTGCAATTGCAATTGTTGCACTTGTAACTCCAATTGAGCTATCTTTTCCTTATCTTTAATATACTTGTTTAAGAGATCCTAATACTTCTTCAAAGCCTGATTGTACTACTCCTATAGTGACTTAGTTGTTGCTTTACCAAAATGAGCAACATTTACAACCAATGTGGCTGCCTCTACTGCAGAAGTATCAGAAACTCTCTTTATGACTAGCCCTCCTGTTAAGTCCCCAGCAGGCTCAACTACAGTTGGCTTATTTGGCTTATTTGTGGTGGAGGTGCTTGTTGTTGTGGTTGCTGCTGTTGGACTTGTGACTGCTGCGATTGCAATTGTTGCACTTGTAACTCCAATTGAGCTATCTTTTCCTTATCTTTAATATACTTGTTTAAGAGATCCTAATACTTCTTCAAAGCCTGATTGTACTACTCCTATAGTGACTCAGTTGTTGCTTTACTAAAATGAGCAACATTTACAACCAATGTGGCTGCCTCTACTGCAGAAGTATCAGAAACTCTCTTTATGACTAGCCCTCCTATTAAGTCCCCAGCAGGCTCAACTGCAATTGGCTTATTTGTATTTGGGGCTAAGGCCCAAATTGCCAATGTGTCCAATTTGGGGTTGAATGCAGATCCAGACAGTGCAGCCAATGCCTCATCCTCAGATGAGAAGACCTGTGTATTATGCTTCTTGATTGTATCAAGGGCAATAGTTGATGCTATGTCCCATTCAGGAAACAAGAGAATGCCACTTTCTCTTACTAGTTTCCTTCCTTCCTCAGGAGTCATCTCTCTTTTCTTGATCTTCATCTAAACTATAAACCTGTCAGACACTTCTTTTCTTGGCTGCTCTGGGAACTTATTCATCTCCTCATTCAACCTTCTTTCAAATTTATCCCTACTACATCTCCACACAAATTCTTTGAAAACCCCACTCTTCACAAAAGTGTCATCATCCATGAATTTGGTACGTGCCTCCTTCCTGATATCATCAATGTTGTCCCTACCTCCTAGAATTGCTTGAGTGACCTTATTCACTGAAGGTGGAAATTCATCATCTCTCCAAGAAGAGGGAATTTGTTGCATAATATCATCCCCTGTTACTATGACTTCATCATCAGGGTCTAGTGGGTAGTCAACCAATTTTTCCTCCTCAACTCTCCTCTTCGATGAAGACTCCCTTGAGGGTGAGTCCAACTCAATGACATTTTGTGCAAGGGAAGGAGGTGTCTATCACACTAGTGTTGAAGATCTTGATTCCATTGAAGGGGAGGGAGAAGCTCTTATTTGATCCTTCAACACTATTGCCTTTGGTCTCCTTGTGAACACATAGGGCCCATTTGGAGATTAATATGTGGGCTTCTTTTCCATTACAGGAGCCTTTCCTTTATCTTTCTCTTGAGTTTTAGGTGCCTCTCCAACAATTTTATCAAAATTTTACAAAATAGCTTGAATTCTAAAAACTAGATCATCTACATCCACAATTGTTCCCTTAAATGAGGGATCTATTTTCTTCTTTGCTTCCTCAAATTTTCTGAAAGCTATCCATTTAACTTTTCCGGTTTGCACTTCATTCTCATCCAAAATATTCCTTATCACATCTTCTAAATAATCAATACCATGATAGAATTTGGACCTTCTGATTTTAGTCCTCAAATCATTTATGAAGCCCTTCAGATCAAAGTTCCTGGCTCTTGATGGTCTCATCCTATAAAGCTTGAATTTATCAAAAATCTATTTCCAACCATCCATATTCATGGAAAAATCTGAAAATATAGTAAGGAATGGAAAGAAAGAGCCCTTCCTTTGATTAGCCAAGTGGGCTTCCTCGAAATGTGATAATTGCCACATCATCTCTAAGAATCCAACCCTCAAAGGCACATACTTTGGCAATACATGAGGTGATACAGAGCTTCCATACACCCTCAATATAGTGCAATTAGAATGAGCAATAACATCTCCCCAATTATGACCAATTCCTAGCTCTGGTTTTCTCTCTGCTGGCCTCAAGAAGTCATGGAGCTCAGTTGATATCCTAGGTATTTGACCCTTCAAAAAATACATGAGTTTTGCAGCAAAGAGATTTGCAAAGGTCGCATAACTAGACTATTGATAGTGCACATCCAGCAAGTGTATCCACATTTGCACTGGGAGGTCCTTAGTGTTTTCATCCTTAGGTTTAATCTGCAACCAGGGCCTAAGTTCTCCTTTCTCTAGAATAGGAATATGTGGCAAAGGAGTGAGTACCACCAAAATTGTACTCCCAACTCTCCCTTCTTCACATTTACCAATCCCTTGTGGATGGCATCTGATAAATATGATGCACAATCAAACTCATCATTTACCATGAGATTTTGAATATCCATTGCCATGAACATAAATGCAATGGGCATATTTTCCAATGGTGCAAACCCTAGGACTTGACACAATGAGCGATATGTTTTTGAGAAATATCCTTTGAAACTATCTACCTGAAAAGCTTCCTACTCAACAAGAGATATTCTTACAATTTTACAATGGGGATCCTTAACCTTGATTTTGGTAGGAGCATGGCTCTATAGGTACCTTTGTTTTTCTCATATTGCTTCTTGAAATATGCAAGGTCAATGGGTTTGCTTTGCAGTAGGGTTAAGTTGAAAAAATTTTGCAATTGAATCTTTGTCCAGCATGACCATAACCCCACCCATTCTAGTTCTGACAACCTTGACTGACTCATCATAATTAGATGCCATGGCCTTCAATAAATCAAGATCTAGAAAAACATTTGGGGAAACCAGTTTTCCTAGGTTGATCCTCCATACATTGCATGTGGGAACTGAGGCATTCCTTTTTCCATACCAATATTCGAACAACTCCCATCCAGACAGGGGTAATTCCACATCTTTGACCCCACAAAACCTATCAATGAAGCCCTTGTCTACCCCAAGGCCTTGCACCTTAACCTTTTTTGTTGTCAAACTAGGAAATTGAGCTAACATATCATCATGTAAGGCTCGTCTTGTGGTTGAGGCAAATGATTGTGATCGTGGTGGTGACATTTTGCTAAGAGTTCTGGGAAAACTAGGTTTTTCTAGATTGTTCTAGGGCTTTGGCGCAATAGGAAACTTAACTAGGGAAAATCTAAGCAATCCAATTGCAAGCGATAAAATTCTAGTTTATAACAGACCCTAGAGTGCAAATTAGATGCAGAAGCAAGTAGTTGCAGACAATTTTCCAAGAAATTGAGCAAGTTATAAGCAGAAATGCCCTTACAAGTTTGCGGATGAGAAAAGCCTAATTTTGGACGCAGAAAGCTCGCAAATTCACTAAAATTGATCTCCTAATACTCTGGATTCTTTTGTGATTTGCAATTATGTGTTAAAACTAGCTTTTATAGAAAAAAGCGTTCAATTTCAGGCTTGGGGCATCTTTTCTGCCATTAATTTTCAACTCGCACAAGCCAAAGTGCGTGCATCTACCCATTTCGCTACTTTGAATTCAGGTTGTTGATCTTTAGTCGATCAATTTGATCTAATGGCGTAGATGGAGTCAAGCCGATTTGAAAAGATTGATCGGCTTTGAAAAAAGCACAAACCAATTGTCTTTGTCCATGTGGATGTGTTTTTACAAGTCACCAAGGGCTCCACCATCGAAGAATATGTCAACAAAGTCCACGTGTTGGCTCCCCACGATTCTACGATCATGCATTGGAGTGGCAAATCGAGGCTCGCGAAATGGTGGAAGGCCACTCAAATCTTGCCACGTGTCTCAAGATAAGCACCCTTTAACTTCCTCTTTATACCCTCAACACTTAATCAAATTCATCAGCATCACATACTTCTCCATCGGATGGCTGAAACCTCGCCACGTGGTGGCCTCCTGTGTTTTCGTAGTCAAATGAAGGCTTCACATAGAGCTCCTGCGGAATGGCGGGGTATGGTGCAAATTGTGCCACAAGGCACCATTTTAGCCTTTAGATGTTGGGCCCCTCAGAAAACCTAGACAGAGACTGGATGCATGGCACCTTCCCACGATTCTGCAGCCAAATTTTAATGAATAAAATATGGCCCACGGAATGGTGGAAACCAATGAGGCAATGACATTTGTCTTCAACAAACACGACCTGTGGATAACTTAAAATATTTTTAGAGCATGTGCACAAAGTTATGACTTAAAAGGGGGTTGCGGCTAGGTCTATGAGTAGTTATGACATAAATTTGAACCATAGACTTAGGATTAGGATTTGAGACTTAGGACAAAATATTTTTGGATGAAATATTTAAATAATAAAGCGACTACATGACTATTAAAAGTGACAGGATAACCGAGAAGGCTAGGAACTTGGGGCCAATAAACAGATGATTATAAAGGCTTAAGCCATGACTAATGCGATTGGCAATCGACTAATACAGGTCAACAAATGATTAGAAAAAAAAGCTAGGGCACAGAATTGTTAGGGCTTAAGTGGGGTTTTAGACCTTGGGAGAACTCTCAAATGCAAAATTTTATCAAGCCCAAGCTAACAAATAATGACCAAAACGCTCAAAATATTTTAGACCATAACATGGACCCTCAATTTTTTTATGAAGTTCTATCAGACCATTTGTCAACAATAACAAACACAAAGATCAAGAATATGATATTATAGCAGGGTAAAATACCGGAATGGAATTTCTTTGGAATTCAATAAATGTTTAACAAAATGCTCACAATTGCAATGACCATAATAAATTTTGAAACATTCACTCATTGCTTGTAATGACCCCTTTCTAGTGAAAGCACCTAATCCTGAATCTTGCATTCAAAGTGTTTCTCAAGGAGACATTAGAAATGTTAGAGATCAATGAATTTCAGTAATAACATCTAAAAGACGATATAAATATTTCATTTTGGTCAAAGGATTATTCATTTCCTTCTTGTCACTCCTATGAATGATTCTTCTGTATTATATTAAAATGTTTCCTCTTCTTTATATATCCTAAGTGCAATAGCAACTCGGAGATGTATATATATATTTACTCATTTCCTATTATTCTTATAGACTTATCTATATCTATGTATATATAAATAATTACCACATAAGTGTACATGTTAGTCCTACTAAATGTTAAATCTTTTACTTTCATTTATTTTTGTCTCTAGCTTACTAGAATTGATATTATAGATTACCATTTATCGCTAACCTTATGTAGGCGACCCCTCAATACTCCCGAGAGGCTACAATACCGGCATCAAACCTCCTCAACCGAAGTAATGCCACTCGGGCGCCTCATGGCAAATAAGCTTCAAGCCCACGATTGCTAAACAGAGTATACACGGTCTCTATCAATTAAAGACAACAGTGGTGTAAAGGTGTATATAATTGGTCCCACTGATGATTCTGACTCCTCCTCGGTTGACTTTAGTGCAATAGCTAGCCCGAGATAGGATGACGAATTCCTCCAGCGATGATGATTCTTTAATCTCCTTTATTCTCCTCCCTTCGACAGCTTACGGGGTTTGAATCGTCTTCAGCCGTACCTTTCCCCTCGCCATTCCCTTGTATTTCCAGATACTACAGTTGCACTGTTGCAGAGTGAAAGAGAATCACTCAAAATCTAAATGCACGTCTCTCATTTCATTATATATACGGTAAGTGCAGTGTTTCTTCAATTGAGATGCGTGGCATTATTGACGTCTTATATTCATATTATTATATTTATTACGAAGGAGAATGGTTGCATAGAGTTAAGCGAATAACTGGTCACCAGTATTGAACGGAACGGTGTAGATGCAATTGAAGCTCTATGTATCAATTAACATTTAGCAGACTTGTCTTAGGCGGATCCTCCTCAATAAAATCTAACCAAGTTACCAGACTGCGCCAAGTTTCCTGAAGAAACATGACTTCTTTATTATTTGTCCTTTTTCTCAAATCTAATCCTTTCTAGCGATGATTGGTTTCTCCTCCACTCGAACTGCAGATGGATGCCTATTTCTCATGATTCCTTGAATCATTTGTGCTTTAAGTGTCTATATTTCCAGCCATGGTGATGAACTTGGTCCCCCCATTTCGATGATCTCTTTCTTCAATTTATATTCTTATTATAGGGAAAGAGGCATCTATTCAAAGGTCACGTCCCTTGCTACATGTTGGCATTTAAATTCGCACCTCTGGAATGCGTATTTGAAATGAACAACTATGCACAGATAAACTGCTCTTCAAATTAGGAGGGGAAGCTCCCTCTTGCTGATGGTGTTGAAAGAAAGTAAACTAAGAACTAAGTTGCCTATCTTTTTGATCAGCTTAGAGCACAAGGTTTATTAAACACAAACGCCGCAGCTGAGATTTTCTTTTAAGAACTTCAACTACGACTAACTTAAACTAAAGACGTTTCTAACTTCTCAAGTAATAAGCAGAGCAAGAGAAACTAGAAATGAACAAGGTTGATTTCTGACAAAATACTTCAATAAACTCTCTCTCAACAAACATCTACACACTTCAATGTGAGTTGAAATCAAGATCATAAAAGTAGAACATAAATAACGGAAATCTGAGATGTTATATCAAGGCAAAGGAGGCTCACGATTTTATTACTCAAACTTCTGGAACAAAACTCACTTCTAACATGCCTGGAACAAGAAATTGCAGCTAAAGAGGCTTGCAATCTTGTTCTTACACAATAGAAACAGCAATCACAATAACTCCTTGTTGGCTAAAAGAGACTCAACAATTTGCTATCACAAAACAATTGAACAACACTCGAATAACAAATAGAAGGCACAATAGGCTCAGTGTTTTGTTATCACTAGCATGGTTAAAAAAACTAATGAGCAAAGGCTCTTATTTATAGACAAGCAGAGGAGTAGGGAACCCTAAAATCTCCTTGCTTTCACAATCTAGGGCTTGCTCAGCAAGCAAGCTTTATTACTAAATCTAGAAAGAAGATAACATCTAACACCTAAGAAAGCAGAAAAAGCGGGAAACACCAACTATTACATTTTATCTTCTTTCTCTTCTCAAAGAATGGATAAGAATCATTCCAAGAATAGAAAGAAAGCGAGAAAGAAGCTTCTAGAAGAAAGCTGCTTTAAAGCTCGATCACATCCGCTAGAAAATTAGAAACTATGTCCCGGTTCGGTGCATCTATGCCCTCAATAGCAAAACAACGCTTTTCTAGAATATCTTCAGCATCTGCAACAAATCTCAGGAAATCTTCGACCTCATTGGCCGCTTTCTCAAACTTTGCTGACATCATTGAAATATGACCTATCCTTCCGCCAACTGGATTGCAACTGCGAACAACACTCTGAAATTGATCCTGCACTTCATCAAGCCCAACGTAGGAACCATCTTCAAGACTGTACTGAGAAGGAATCTGTATGATAAACTCACTGATGAAAAGAAGAGCTTCAATCACCCTTTGAGATAGTAACGCTTTCAGGCCATGGGGGAATGGAAAAACACTTCTCGATCATATCAGGCTTCAAACTGCAAATCAATCTGCCATCCACTGACTGGATCTCCCTTGTAGCCAGGTTGTAATGCTTGATGCAAGCGATTACGAACTCAAGACTCTGAACTGATATAGGAATAGACGCTGCTGCATGGAGTCCAGAGTGTCCCAAGTTTCTGATTGAGGTGTTGCCTACGCTCTCCAAAGCGTGTAAATCAAACACCGGCTTGATATGATGCAAGTCTGTCTCAGCTATTTTGATGAAATCATAATAGAGAGTTGATTTAGTCTTGAAAATATTGAGGAGTGTACTCCATTTCGGAAACCTTGAAGAATGACTGTAAACTCGCCTATGTTCAAACAAGTTTTGAGCAACTTACTATTTTTAGAATGCTGATTTTCTTGCTCCAACGGACAAATTTTTTGAAAAATTTTCTGAGATATGGGTTTTGCTCAGAATTTCGTTGCAAGACAACCCAGATAGTCTGTTTTCGAAAATTTTGAATTTTTCCTAAAAAAGCAGCAAACCCTAATTTCTTCAATTTTTCACCGAAAAAGCTGGCACCTGGGTTTTGTTCAGAATATGATTAGAAATGAGCCCAGTTGATTAGATTTGAAAAATACTGATGGCTGATCGAAAAAGCAGCCAACCCTAGGATTTGAAATTTTCTTGAAAAAGCTGTAATATGGGTTTTCTTCAGAAGACCGATTTGAGAGAACCCAGATGATTGAAAACTGAATGAACTGAGGATTTCACTGACATGCAAATAAAAAGTAGCTGCTGCAACTTGATGAAGTTCTTGAAAATTTCTTCAGAAGAATGAAGTGATAAGACCCAGATGGCTGAAAATTTGAAAACCTTGGCCTTCTCCTTGAAAAACTTGATCTTCTGGATGAAAAAACTTGAAAAAGCAAGGGTTTATGTTGCTGATCTGAAAAATTTGATGAATAACCAGCAAACTTGAGTTCTTGAATCATAAAAATTCTTCAAACTTGCTGCTCCAACTTTCTCCTTTGAATGCTACCTGCAAAAATAATGAAAATTACATTAAAAAAAAGGTGTTAAATAGACTTAGGGTTTTGAATTAGGTTTGCTTTCTTTTGCTTTTATTTCCAAAACCCTAAAAATCCTTGATCATTGAACTTGGATGCCTTCTTCCTCTTTGCAATTTTGAAAATTTTGAAAATCTTGAAAATTTCTCTAAGGCATGAGAAGATGGGCACCCTTCTTGGCTAGGGGCGCCCACTTCAAGCAGTGTTAGTCAATTTTTTGATATTTTTAACTTTCTGCCATTTTGACCCCCTACTTCGCCTTCGATTTCCGGCTTGCAGACTAATCTGATAAGCGAGCTGAAGGATTCATCGCGGAGCCCGACTGATTCTGAGAAGATTGTTCTAGAGGAGTCTCTGGCTAAAATCCTCATCTTGACCTTCAGATTCATGGGAGCCTTTTTCCTCCAGGGGCGCCCATTTTGTCCAGAGTTAGCCATTTTCTTGATCTTTAGTTCCTTCATTAACTCCTCTTCTACAGATGATCATGTCGAATCTGGTGACTCGGGCGTCGGATTGACTAATGGTTATGCTCGTTGCGTAGCTGGAGAGATATTAAGAGGGGTCTCCTGGGAGAAGCTTCATTAAACAGCTGGATTTGAGCCTTCAAAAACTTGGGCACCCCTGGCAAGCTGGGGCATAGAATATTTTCACAATTTCCTGTTTGCTTCTGAACTTTGATTCTTAGCTCTTGTCAGACCCTCCGATTAGCTTCTCGTCTCTAGCAACTGCAACCTTCGATTGACGCGTTGAATATCTCGTCGAAGAGCTGGATCAATTGCGAAGAGATCATATTAGAGCCACTTCTCTAGATTCATTTGTTTTACCTCTTAAAATCTTGGGCACCCTTCTTCACCAGGGGCACCCAAACCTTGCAGACTTAGTCGATTTTATTTGATTTTCATCTTCAAGTTTGAAACCTTCATTCTGTATGTTCCACTTTGATCTAAATTTGCTGGAGATTGGACAATCGAATGATCTGACGGAGACAGGCGTTGCGAAGCTGGCTGAATACCGAAGAGATCAAGCATATTCTCAAACCTTAACTGCTGAGTTAGGTGCTTCAAAAAGCTAGGCGCCCTTCTTCACCAGGGGCGCCCAAAGTCTCCACACTTAGTAAAATTTTGATAATCTTCATGCTTTTCATTCTGACTTCTATGTGAATCCTCCCTGTTCAGCCTCGAATCCCGAATGACTGGATAATCTAATGACTACACCGTTAGATTCGTTGCGGAGCTGGCAGAGAAATGAACTTTGATTAGAAGTATAAACCCTAATTTTATCATTTAGTGCCCTAAAAAGATGGGCGCCTATTCTCTTCTGGGGCGCCCAAGTCAACCAGTATTAAAAAAATTTCACATTTTTCACTTTCTTCTCCGTTCTTCGTGCTCGCTCACCAACTCGCCTTCTGCTGAATGCCTAAATGTTGAATCTGACGCCTGGCAGCTGACTGACCTCCATTGATGACCTCGGAGCTCCTGATATGCTTATGAAAAAGCAGAATAGACCCACTAGGGCAAAACTGATTATTTTGAGATTCTGACTGCACCAGCCTAATATGGATGTATTTTGAGCCAATCAAAAACAGTTTGGACCCTGACGGACCAACTTTCTATTTTTAGAAAGTTTTGCCAGTATCCGTTTCCAAAGAAACCCAGAAAAAGTTACTATTTTTAGAAAATTTCTAAAAATAGCAGTTTTCCTAAAAAGTAGGGATGAAAAACTGAGATCTGGGTTTTGTAGATTAAGCTGCTTTGAGCAGACCCAGATCGTCAAATTTTGAAAATTTTACGTTCTAACCCCTCATGCAAGACATGCACACCCAAATTTTGACCTTTTGACTGATTTAACAAGACTTTTACTCATTTCTTCAAAATGTCTAAGTGTAACAAAAATTTAAATTTTGGGGTACAACACTACAGAACCTTAAATCTTGCCTTTTTAAAGTGAGACGTCCTCCTTGTAAAGAAGTAATCACTGCATTTCAATAATTGCTTGAGTTAGTAAAGATTTTAACTAAATAATTGGTTTTGACAACCCTCACGTGAATGTCCGCCATCAACAATATAATCTTCAGATTCTCACAAAGCTACGATGGTACCAGGAATAAATAATTGTGAGTTTCATATTCTTTAGCGATACTCCTCCTTCATCTATGTCAGCATCAAGACACAGCAACAGACTTCAGAAGAGCCGTGAGAGTCCATGGTGGTGGTATGCGTCATGCCCGTCTGAAAATCATGATATTTGTTTAGGGATATATGCCAACGCCACTTAATCTATATGCGATTTGGATTGTCAAACTCTTATTTAGATATAATTTGCAATAATCGCCCAGCTTGTAAATATATATTATGTTTATAGTATTATCATTTATATTAGGTTCTCTTTATTTTATTACTTTTATTCTAGATGTTGGAGAATCGATAATACATATCATTTATTTATTATCATGATTATTACCTTATGGTAATTATAATTATAATAATATTATTAATATTTCTTTTATACCTTTAATATGTAATTTGTATTTATAATAATTATAGTTGTCTAATAATGATAGTTTATCTATTATATCGTGATATTGTTTTGGAGAATTACAATGGTAAAATATCAAATGGTTACTATTTTAATTACATTTCTAAATTATCTAAATGTCCGATTTCGGGGACATGACATTGCTGTAGCATAATGTTATTACAAATTTTTCAATAAATATTTGTTACCTTTTAGATCAAACAAATGTCAAAATCATACAAAAATATTGTTGCTGGAGCACAAGATTATGACATAGAAAATTCATATACATTAATTTATAGAAATGAACTAGTAACCCT
Source organism: Sequoia sempervirens (assembly GCA_007258455.2). Taxonomy (NCBI): domain Eukaryota; kingdom Viridiplantae; phylum Streptophyta; class Pinopsida; order Cupressales; family Cupressaceae; genus Sequoia; species Sequoia sempervirens. The sequence continues at coordinate 1,007,781,490 of VDFB02271358.1, read as the reverse complement.
GACCCATATGCTGCTGTAGATGACCAAAAATGGTTGCAAACCTGCTGCTAGTAATCAGAAATATATATTCTAATCTGCCCTTTATTCCATGTGAATCCCTTGATACAAATTTTAGGCATCAAGGATTCCTTTAAAGGGGAATCGATACCCTCATACTCCTTCCTTTTAAATTTTCAATCTTCCTTTCAAGGCTCCGATTGGCATAAAGTCTCAAATATTTTCAAAGGGAAAATATTCCCACATCCTCCTACTCTTGCGATCTCCTTTAAAAAATGCAGCAGCTGGATATTAGCTGATATAATTAGCTATATTGTCTCTAAAATGGGACTGCAAATATAATAGGGTGTGAAACCTTTGCTGTGTATAACCACACTCACAAAATATAAATTTATGTAGATCATATATATATATATATATGATCTACATAAATTTATATTGTTTACAAATCTCAATAAATTTAACCTTGCAGCAGAATACCAAAATTTGGATAGATAAATCTTTCTTCTTTAGCACAAAATCTCAAACTGAACCCTTTCAGCACATTCTGTGACCCTAAATGAATCATACCGTATTGGCTAGGGAAGATCTTTCACTCCCGAAACCAATCTTCACCTTAGAGTTTTCATCCAAGGGCGGTAGAAATCTGCTCAACTCCACAACTAGGGTTTCAATAAAGTATCAAATGGCAAGAATGAATGAAATGAGTCTCCTTAACCTCCTTTTATAACCCCTGTGGAACTTTCCAAAAATTATATTTAAAAATCACTTTTTATCCTTTTAGCTCTTTATAAGTGACTTTTCAAACTCTTTTAATTTGATAATACTTTTAATCCTTACTTTCTAAGCCACTTTTAATATTTCATTTTAAACAACCTTTTAAATAATCACTTTGTACCCCATTCCTAGTATATCACTTTGGCCCTCTTTTAAAAGCACTTATGATGTCGGCCACCCTTCTTTAAAATAAATAAATAAACATAAGTTGCCTTTAAGAAAATAATATAAAGTTACTTTAAGACAATTTAAGTTATTTATTTAATTATTTTTCCCCACATCCCTAAGTGTACAGAAAGTTAGTGTTTTCCAAGAATGTTGAAATTCCCACAAATACTGGAAAAGCCATAGAAAAAAGACATTACAAGTAGGCATGCATTATGCAAATACTAGACAAGTACAATTGTTGACTGACCTTGTCTTGAAAATTAATAAGTAAAATTGATGTAGTGTAAAGATGAACATTGAGATTCAATATTAATTTGAAATATAAGTACATTGTTCATCACTTTGGTAAAACTTGTTATATACTATATAGGCTTACAAGAATGAGGAAACCACTTAAATTAATATGAATCAACACTATATTAGAGACCTTTATGAGATCAATAATTATTTTATCAATAGTATTTGCCAATGAAGGAAGACAAGATGAAAAAATGGATGAAAGCACAATATAACTCATATTAAGATCAAAGTTTCCTTTGTTAAAACTTAAAACAGTATCTAAAGGACATTGACCAGACATATAACAACGACATAAGTATATCCTTTGTTTATCATTAAGGTAGGTAATAAAGAACCTAATCCATACCTTGCCTTTATTGTGTATCATTTGTACCCCATCAAAACCATATACCTATCATTGAAAAAAATGAAATACAAATAACTAGCCTTGATAAAGAAACATGCCAAGCAAAAACATCATAATCAAGTAAATAACAGAGTACTAATGAAAAAATATTCCATACATAGTAGCCATTTATAGCAAACAGAATTTTAAAACATGGTAGGAATAAAAAAGGGATCAAGGAAGCTCTTGAAATGTCTCAAACTTTTTAAAATATGAAATATATGAAGATGTCTATAATCTCTCAAATAATCTCCAAAGGTATTAGTTATTGTATCAGTTAGTACATGTCAATCTATTTGCAGTTAAACATTTTTACAGTCAGCCCTCTTCTTTAAAAGGATTAAGTTTTATCATATGTATAAATGTAAGGACTTCAGAATATTTTAGAATGCAAAAGAGAACTTGAATTGCATAAAATCAAGTAAAAAATGTTAAAACTAACTTTGCCAACAATGGCATTAATTCAATAGAGCAGTTGATAAGATTATTTTATCAATTTAATCCCAATGATGAGAAAGTTTGCAATAATACAAAGGGATTTGGAGAGAAATTAGCACAAGGTGCAAAGATAAGGGAAGAGATGAGCAAGACGGGAATTTTCATTTTAGGGAAAAGCCCTTCTACTTCAAACAAAGGTGCCCTATCCAGCCAAGAGTCACAAACAATGGCCTAATTTTCAATGAAAAAACTTTCCAATTTGTGATAGGCACAATTCGATCCCTACTGGTAGAAGAAGCCATTTTCTAAACAATGTTGGGGATCCATCTAGGGTTCTGACCTCACATGAGATCACAATTAATTTGGCAGTGACTAAAATGAGCTTCAAAACTCATCTCAAATCACATGCTATTATTGGCAAATTTGCAAACTGTTTCCGAGCAAATTGGTAAAATCCACTTGGGATGGCATGCATCAAATTCCTTTTTTACCTCAAGGACTTTTCATGGTCCTCTAACCATCTATGGATTATAAAGAAAGAATTTTGAATGGGTCATTATTGCTAGATGGTGTTGGTCTATTCACCCAGGAATGGTGACCAAAGTTTGATTCCTTAGCATGTAATCTTGAATTTTCTCTAGCCTAGATTCCCCTTTACAATCTACCGCTAGAATATTGGAATGTCACTATGCTTTTGAAAATTGGTAATTCACTTGGAAAATTCATAGAGGTGGATGGTATTGTCAAAGACGTGAAACCAAGATTATATGCTCAAATTTGTTTTAATATAAATTTCTCCTCCCCTTTCCCAAAATTCATTCTTCTAGAGACTTCAAAAAGTGAGTGATCTCAAAATATTGAAATAGAACTGCCCTAGCCTGAGGTGCTCTCACAACTCAAAGCAGGTGTAATGACCTAGGGTTTAAAGATGCAAAATCTTAGGGTTTTTGAATAGGCTAATCACATTAAGGTCAGAATTTCAAAACCAAAAGCAATCAGTTTTCCATAGTAGTAACACCTCATACACTCAATTTTTGTAAGAACCCCTACTGGTTTTTACCCGATTTTAACGAATTTATAGTTTGACATATGAAATCATTTTGTCACACTATTTGCATGTGATTGGTCTGGGCATTGCTTTTGTTTGTAAGTGCGGGTTCATAAAGCTATTCAGAGTATAGGAAAATACCATAATGTATTGCTTCAGAATATGGCTATTAATATTTCAATTGTTGAAGCATGAAACTCTACACAATTAGTTCGCTTTCAGTATTTTTGGACAGTCCAATAATAGAGCAAATGTAAATTCATTCAGATTCATTACATAATATAAAATACCCGTGAACTAGCTGTGAAGCCTTGCAAGTGGGTGAAGATGTCTGAGTGGTTCGAACAACAGATGAGAAAATCAAAGAAATTTCCTTCAAACCTGCATCGTGGCTTCCTCCTAGCATCCACGGTTTGCATACAAAATCTGTCCACTTAATCTGGGAGCCTATCCTTCCAAAAACCCGTGCAACAATATTAATCTAAATATGATTTCCTGTCCTGGAGGTTCTAATATAAGCTGCAGACCAAGAACTTTTCCTTACGCCAGTTAAAAGGAAATATCGATTATCACTATTAACCTCGACTTCAGGAATATATCAGCTATTGTTGGAAACTCACGACACCATTAGCATTCCCATGATTCTGAAATGTATTGTTGGGCTCCCTGAATATAGTCTATGCTGAGACCCTTCAAGCACGTCACTAGATTGGACCCATGCGATTATATTTTCTTCACCCACAATTGAATTTTAATATCATACGGCTCCTTCAATTCGATTTTGCCTGAAAAGTGAATAATAATCATGTTGGCTACTTCTTTGTCTTTTCCTAAAGACCAATCAATTGAAATGTGGTTCCTTGAACATGTGATAACCATAAGGAGTAATATTTGACGCCTTAGAAATGTCAGAGTCGATTTTGTATATACTTGGCGGCTAAGTCATAGATGGGTCCCATATGTATTTTGTCCTATCTGCCACCCGCGTTTCCATTTATCTCATTGTTTTGTCATTATCTAACTGCATATGCTTTCAGAAAATGATATTTGAAGAATATTAATTAAATCCCTATTTAAATGTGTTGTACCCAAATTAAAATTTTTGCTTCAATAAGGCATTTTGATAAAAATGGTCAAAAACTTGTAAAATTGTCGTCAAAAGTCAAATTGAGGTCAAAATATCTAAGAATGGAAATTTGCTATTTTTAGAAATTTCTGAACGACAAACAAAGCATGAGTTTTTTTGGGTTTTATGTCAAGACGATACTTGCAAAATTTTAAAAATTTTGAAATTAGGGTTTCAAGCCCTTGTTTTTAGAAAACCCTAAAAATAGGATCTTTCCAGAAATGACTCAAAATGATTTTGATAGGTTAATTTTTCATCACGATCACACTGGTCAAGTCAAAATCATCAAAAAGTCAGTTTTGCTCTAGTGGGTCTATTTCACTTTTTCAGGAGAAAAGCTAGGACCTCTAAGGTCATCAATGGTAGATGGCTAGTACCAAGTATCAAGATCTAAGCTTCAAACACTCCACAGAAGAATCTATGGAAAAAGATGCTCGAAAGATGCTCAACGACGGAGGGGAATTTCAAAAGTTGAAAAATGCGAAAAATAAACTAAGTCTAGAAAAAGGACACCCTGTCACAAGGGAGATGCCTTCGTAGTCAATGCCTTGGTCAACTTTTCAATGCCCGTGCATGTGAAGTGATGAAAGCAATCACAACAATGAACATGATCTCGTCATCTACAACATGGTCAACCCAGTCAAGCAAACACGATGAATGCGAAGTGCAAGGAGAGTAAAATCATTAGAAAAATTGATAACACTGGAGCCAAAAGCGCCCCTGCTAGCCAAGGGCGCCCAAGAATTCAAGAGGTCAAATACAGTTGTTAAGTTTTGTAGTGTTGGGGGTCTTCTTCAGAATTCTGCTAACTTTCTAACAAATCGTCAAGCAAATTCAACAGATTCATCCAACACTGGAAAACAAGGATGAGGTAGAAGATGTTGAAAGTCAAGAGTCATAAAAAATGGCAGTTTATCAAGGAAAAATCGCCCCTGTAGCCCAAGGGCACCCAAGAATGAAAGCAATCAGAAGTTAGTCTTTGGATTAGTTATCTCCAGATGATCTTCTCGGATTCAGCCTAGCTTTGCAACAAATCCGTTTGCCAATCTTAGAGGACATATCAAACGACAATAGCTATCGATCAAACAAGCACATTAAACGGAGGATAAATTGAAGTTCATCAGAACAAAAGCACCCTTGCTGGCCAAGGGCGCCCAACATTTTGAGCAACCAAATGTGGTTTTTAGCAACTGTCTTCTCCAAGACATCTTCTCAGAATCCTTCTAGCTTCGCAATGAATCTAGCAGCCAACTCACAGGACCTGTCAAATGCTCGCAAACAAAGATCAAGCACGAGATGCTAAAAGTCAAGGCAAGTTAAAAAACCATGAAAAATTAGCTAAGTATAGAGCAAAAAGCACCCTTCTAGCAAAAGGCACCCAACTTTTTGGAGCATCAGATGCAGCTTTCGTGTTTTCCAACTCCCCAGAAGTCCTCAATTTTGATCAAGCTTCGCAACAAGACTATTAGCAAATTCACCAAAGCAGTCAAACATCCAGCAACGAGGACCAAACTGGAGCATTTCGTCAAGTGTTGCAAAGTGGAAATTGTGTCTCAGAAGCACAAAAGCGCCCTTGCAGGACAGGGGCACCTAAGAATTTGAACCTCCTGAAACAGTTTCAGAACTTGCACAACTAGTCATCCTTTCTGGGATTCTTCCTGAAATATTCCGAGCCAAATTTTTTCGTTTTTTCAATTAACAGATTACAAAGCAGTGCACCCGTTAAGGTTAGAGGAGAAAATCAAAACGTGCAAGAAAGCAACTCTAACCAGAATGGCGCCGATGATGGCGAGCATTGGTCAGAGGATCTTCCTATTCTAAATGCAGGAAAGAACTCGACGTCAAGTATGTGCTACCCAATCCAATGCGGAGTGAGGGGCGACCATATGACGGAGTGAAAACTAAAAGCAGTGCTTGAAAGAAACTACTGAAAGTTGAAACACTCAACACCCAGAATGTGCTTGCTGACCCAGTGTGGGTAAGTAGCGACCATAGGGCGGAGATCTATCTATTACAAACTTCAAATGAAATTGAGCATTACAAATTCAAATCAACAAGCTGAAGAATGACTACCAGTACTACTGGTCAGTTTACAATTTAATATCATACGCCTGTCAAGATGTTAGAGCTGGAAATATGAATCATTACAATACAATAAAATCTCTCTTGGCCGAGTTCAAGAGGCCACATCAAATCATTACAAATATTGAAATTAACATTATGTTTTTCTGTTTTCCACAAATCTGTATTTTGTAATTAAAAACAGTAGCCTATGAATCGATTCAAATGCTCATAGCTCCCTTACAACTCACTCAAATTGCCCAAACTAAGATGCATAAGACTAATATGATGATGGCGCCCAACCCAACAACTTAACCCGGACTCAATATGCAACGAATGTTTAATGCACGAATCCCAAGAAGGCTGAAAAGGTACGGCCTTGCTGAGAAAGGCGATTTCACTTTAAAAAATAATGCAAGCACTATAAAATCTAAAAACTGGAGAATATGATTGCTCTTGACAAACAAAGAGAATGAGACGATACCCAGAAAGACTATTTTGTATTTTTCAAGATATGAGTAAAACATGCAATCTGTTGTATTAAATGATGCTAAAATGCTGAAACACTAAAATTCCCAAAACAGATTCAACAATGCAAGAAGCTAAACACAATGCTCAAACTAAATGCACTCACAGTACAATGATTCACCACTAGATGTTGTCTTCCAAACACGAAGTGATGCCCAAGCTAGGAGGCCTTCATTCCTCGAAGCAGTCCCAGAGCCAATCTGGCAGCATAACAGTATAGTCGTCCAAAAGATCCCCAAAATGATGCACAAGACTCCTCTTTATAAGTTTCGTTTGACTTCACGAAACCCTAAAATCAGCTTTTAGGTCAAAACCTCTCATCTCCTCAAGATGGCGTACTTCTCCTTTATGGCTTAGATTTGATATTTTAAATAAATATCATGCTTGATAAATTCGCCCTTCATAACCTTGCTTTGACTTTGCAATAATTAAAATATTCTTTTAATGAGGGCGCCACCCTCAAAGACCCCTTTTTTAAAACATCTTTAAGTCATTAATCTAGGCCCATGGTCAACGTTAAAATATAATATTTAAACGTGACTTTTTAATTAAATGACTTAGCTTATCCCTCCGGAGGTGCCCTGAAGCCAATACTGAGCCAAACATCTGACCAAACTGAAGCAGGAAGTCAACCGAGCTGAACTCATCTGGAAAGCTGCCAAAAATAGAATTTACTAAAAATAGTAAATTCCAAAAAGTGCTCTGAATGCCGAGATGAACATACCACTGCGAAGCCCTCTGAAAACCCAGAAGGAATCCGCCATTGAATCCACCATCTCTGAGCCAAGACCTCAAAAATAGGAAACCCTAATTTTACCTTCCGACTAGCCTTCGAGTTTCCAGCAAAAAGGCCAACGGTCACATGAATGATCAGGTTTGAGAAGGGGACATTACACTTCCAACTTCGTGATGGATTCAACATCCAGTCCACGGGGATCATCAATCACCGGCAACTGCAGATCGAAGCACGGGAAGTCAAAATTGTAGAAATTGAAAACCATCTGAAAATTGGTTAACACTGGCAAGAAAAAGTACCTAATCTCAAAAATCCACCCAAGAATTCAAGCCACCAAAAGTCATTTTCAAGGTTTGCATCCTCCAATAACATCTCTTCAGAGTTGATCCAACTTCGCAATGAATCTATCAACCAAACCTTAGGATCAATTAGGCATCAGGAATCAAGGGTCAAACGAAGGCAGTTGATCAAAGAAAAGATGAAAATCTTTAAAAATATTCAAACACTGCCAAGACTTGGACGCCTTATCTCAAGGTGGGCCCAAGTTGACTATCAATTACAATTTTTGAAGACTTTCTCTTCCTCAAGGCATCCCAAAATTTGGGGAATTGTTTCAATTAACAGCTAATCACGCTAGTTGACTCCTAAATCAGGGTAATGACAAGTTAACTAATGCTTTCACCTCCAAAGTTTGTTTATCAAGCATTTGGGCACTAGAAAACTGTTGGTGTTTCAATTCGCGCCTCTGGTGTGCGTATTGGAAACAGACAACCATGCATAGTTAGAATGCTCTTCAAATTAGGATGGGAAGCTCCCTCTTTTGTTGATTATGCGTAAAAACAAATGTAAACTAAATTCCTATCCTTTTATCTCAGCTAAGAGCACAAGGTTTATAAAACTCTTTGTGTTGTAGCTGAGGTTTTCTCTAGTTTCATAATCTCAACTACAACTCGACCTAAACTTATAATGCTTCTATCTCCTCCAACAAATTTAGAGCAAGAGTATTTAGATGTAAACAGGGAATGATTTTGGCTGACTTAGACAAACTTGTTCTCAGAACACATCTGAAGGCTCATTGCTCTTTCAAATATACGCTGAAAATAGAGTTTATGAAAGTAAAACATCAAACAATAAACTAGATCTCAAGATTCCCTTGAAGGCTCATTGCTCTTTTGAGGTGTAGGCTGAAATAAAGGTTATAAAAACAGAACATCAAATGATAAACTAGATCTTTGGATTCCCTTGAAGGCTGATTGCTCTTTTCGAGGTGTAGGCTGAAATAAAGATTATAAGAAACAACATCAAACGATAAACTTAATCTCCAAATTCCCTCGAAGGCTCATTGCTCTTTCGAGGTGTAGATCAAAACAAAGATTATAGAAACAACAATATTGAAAGATCTTGAGACTTTGGATCAAAGACGCATTGTACTTTTGATTTATTTCCTCAAACTCAAACAATGAATACACATTTGGGACAGCAACTTGTAGAAAGAAGACAATCATACAAGATATGATCAACCAAATAACACTGGACAAAGTGAACCGTTATTACTATACAAAATTGCTGCACCTTTATTACTATATGACCCTTGTATGCAAAGTGTTTGACGAAATTCGTTGACCCTTCAATCAGCATTTTGAGGTCAGATTTGAGCAGGGTCATTACTGTGCATACAAATCTGACCTCAAAATGCTGATTGAAGGGTCAAGGAATTTCGTCAAACACTTTGCATACAAGGTTCATATGACTGATATAAAATTTCAGATTGCTTTTATGGCTCTTATCTCCACTCAACATCAATAAGAATGTTTGCAAATGACTCTAAATTGACTAAACAATGTCCTAGCATGAATGTGCAACTTATTTTGACAATATTCAATGCATATATATGATCTAAACATGAGAAATGATCACCTACAGCCAACTGGTATTTTAACAAAGTTGGTATGCAAACTAACAAACTGAATACAAATGATATTGAATTGCTCAAATGACACCAGCAACTTATATCTCCTTAATTGCAATGAAATTTCTAATACAATGCTCATGAAATATGGCCAAGACTCTTGGCAATTACACTGGTTACAAAATATGATGATTGTTGGTAAAGAAATATGCACCTACAGCTACAACTCTAAACTTTCCCATATGCAATAAAATTATGAACTACTAATAGTGGAACCTGATTGAATGTTGAAGCCCTTGATGATAGATGAAGTAACAATCAAATTCCAAGCAAAATGAACTCCTCTTAGGCCCAATTGATTCTTTCACCCAACCGCTCCTGTTCTTGCCTGGCAATACTTTAGATAAATAAATACAACCTCTAATCTCCTTGAATTTGTCCTTGAAATGATTGTCGCGGCGATAGCAATTGAATGCAACAATACCCAGAACCAAAGGACACCTCTAAGTGAAGATATGAACAAAAATATGTTTCCAATGATGCCCCAGCAGCAGTATATCAGACTTCTAAATAAATTGTAGATGCTGCAAATCACCTTCAAAATGCATGAAACATCATCTCCATTCACTATAGAATCTAGTGATGCAACCTTCTTGGAGAATCAATGCCAAATGAAGAAGATATAAGCAAAATCGTGGCTTCAACTAGCTGGTATGATGGACTGTAAATTTATATCAGAATTCTGGAAATGACTGAATGACCTCCTCAATGCAAATTCGTTGAAGACTATGAACTCCAAAATGTCTCCAAAGCAAACACTAATTAATATCATACAAAATTTGGCCAAAGGCCACAAAGTTTAATCAATGAAGCACAAATGAAAGTCTAAAGTAACTTTCTCCCAGTTGCAATAATTCAAGTGATATTTCACACCCTCAAAATTGCTTACCAATTGAGAGTTTTCGTTCTCAATGGCCAAAGACAACTGCAGAAACCCTAGGCTCCACAACTGTCAAACATCAAACATCAACAACAACATCAAATCTGGATGATGAGAATGAAGCCCATGATGTCTATTTATACTTTTTCCTCAAGAGGTCCGCCTCCTTATAGAACTTTCCCAAGTCACCTTCTAGAAGGAATATTATTTTATTTTATTTTATTATTTTATTATTTTGCACTTTATAATAAAATAATTATTCATAATATAAGTGCAAACATAACATTACTTTATAACATGAGGTTTTTAAAAATAGAAACATATCAAGAAATCATTAGAACACCTCCATATGTAGACTGAATCACGAAATAAGCCAACCAATCAACTGGGTATCTGCCAAACAATCCTCTTATCAAGCCCCCATTAGCCTACGAGGAGCAGGAATAGGCTAATTTCTCAAAACTCCATTGCTCATGAAAAAGGGGACATTACATGGGTCTATTTTGCTTTTTCAGAAGCTAAAACAAGAGCTTTGAGGTCATCAATGGAGGTTGCTCAACTATCAGGTGCCAGATTCAAGGTCTCAAGCGTTGCACAGATTAGATAATGGCGAAAGATGTTTGTGAAACGGAGAATGAAGGAGGGAAGCTAGAAAATCTAGAAAATGGTGAAATTTAACTAACACGAGATGTTAGGCGCCCCAGCCTAGTCAAGGTGCCTAGTCATTCATGCCTTAGCCACTTTTCCAGTCTCAGACATTCAATGCACAAGCAGCTGCCAAACGTGAAATTGTGAACGCGAGGAGAAAGCAGAAAGTTGAAAAATGGAAAATAAATTCTAACACTACCAAGTAAAGGTGCCCCTGCTAGCCAGGGGCACCCATATTTTCAAGGCCTCAAAAGTCAGAATTAGCATTTCTGCTTCCAAGATAGTGTTGCTCAGAATCCTTCCGACTCCGCAGTGAATCTATCAGCAGGTCCATCAGATCAATCAGTTAGCCAGAATTGTGGATTGAATAGAGAAGTTTCATCAAAGGGCAAGAATGCAAATCATGAAAATCCCAAAAAATATTCTAAGTTTGGACAATAAAGGCGCCCCAGGTAGCCAGGGGCGCCCAACATTTTGAGGCCTCAAATTCGGTTTTTCAAGGTTGTAGTCTCCAGAACAATCTTCTCCAATTTGATCAGGCTCCGCAATGAGATCATCAGTCAATTCATAGGATCAATCTAGCATCCGAAAATGAAGATCAAACTAAGGTCAAAATCAAACAAAATTTGGAAATTTCAGGAAAATGACAGTCTACCAAGAATAGGTGCCCAAGTTTCAATGCCTTAGTGAATTTTTCCAAATCCTCACCATTCAACATTCAAACAATGTCTACATTCAATGAACTTGGCCCAGGATTGGCTTCAAAGATTTAAAGTTGGAGAATAAAGCATTTTTTATCCTCAAAACCTATTTGAGAAGGCCTTTGCATTCATTATTCACATCTTGCAAGTTGGCGTCTATTGGTGTACGTTTTATCATCCATCGAACATAGAATAAAATGTCCAAAGACACTCTATCCTCTCTTGAACAAAATCACCGCGTATGCTAAGATTGCGAGAAGATCATATGGCAACTCTAAGGTTTCTTTTGTCAGGTCTTGACATGTGGATAAGCTCAATGGGCATTGTGATATGTTGGTAATACACAAAGGGACTTACGTCAAGCAATTTCTTCACAAGTTTAGGACTTAGATGGATTTAACATTGAATGATTCTTCTATTGGAATTTTCAGTTTCAAAAAAAAAGGTGCAAAAAGGATAAGGGTTTAGAGGTTCTAATCTATTCCAAGGAATTCAAGAGACAATAAAGATTAGGTGAAACTAGTAACCACGCTTTGCTTCGCCTCCCTGGGACAACTACACAAAGTGGGTGCAATCTTCAAAGGGTGTGATTATAGTTTTCATGTCTAGAACAATACTTCTCCAAATTGAAATTATCAGGCTAACTTTACGCATTGAATGAAAGTCATCCATCCAAAGAAAGTATGAGCAATGTTTCACCATAAATCTATACTATCAATGTCATGTCCCAAAATTGTAACACATGAAAATGCAAATCAATAAATAAATCATAATCACAAAACACATTTTAGTGTGAAATATAAATAACTAGATAAATAAATATCAAAAATGTAATGGCAATCTAAATATTATTATCAAGAATATTATAATTATAATACATTTATTATAATAAACGAGACAATTAATATTAGTACATTATAAATATCATAATAATAGAGATTTCACAAGAGAAAATATTACAAAATAATATTAATAAAATATTATTATTATAGTCATAAATATTATAATACATATAAAACCACTAGTTTAAGAATAAATATTAAGAAATAATATTTATATATTGAAGATGTAATGCAGCAATTATTAGTGAAAAAAAAAAAAGGATTAATTATAAAAACAGCAGTTTGAAAAAATAAAATAAATAAATAAATAAAAGTGGTTTAAAAATAATAATGAAGGTTTAAATAAATGTTTGTGTCTTTTCATAAGGACATCACTCTTGAAAAGATGTATCCTTTAACATAGATATAAAAAGACATTGAATGTAAGAATCAGAAATAAAAAAGGAATCAATTAGAAATCTGCATAAAGCAGCAGATTGGAAATGAAATAAACTATGGGAGATTTATTTGATTAAGTGTTATTGTCAAGAATATATTTGGGGAAGTAAGTTTTATATATATATATATAGAGTAAGTGATTATTGGAAGATTAAAATTAATTAGAAATAATTATATATTTATACGCGATCATTGTAATAATGATGCTGGCAGCAATTATTGAGCCTTATAAGTAATTACGATCATAATATAAAACTGGATAGATTAATATATATGACCAATCAAATGTAAGATTGAAGGAAGGCGACTAAGGAATTAAGAATCATGGGAAGACACAACAGTTCAGGTGATGTATTCACTTAGCAATAATATTTGGCATATTTTGAATATAAGAATTAGATATTGTTAATTTGATTATTGATATAATGACATCCTTTAATCTTATCATAATGAGAATTATCATAGGAAATGATGAACTTAAAGAACCATTGGTAAATGAAAATATATTTGATTATAGGCATGAAATAAATTTTGGATGAATGCAAATATATCTGATTGTTTAAAGATTGTCTACTATGTGCTTGTAAACCTATTAGGATGGACGAAACATGGGTGAAGTTGGATTGCCTAAAAACCCCACTTTCAGCCCCTTAGGCCCTAGACAAGGGATTGGGCTTTGCAGCCCCTTAGGCTCTTAACAAGGGATTGGGCTTTGCAGCCCCTTAGGCCCTTGACTAGGGATTGGGTTATAGGAAGATGGGGGTCCCACCTAAGTCTCTGCCCCTTAGGCCCAAGATACGGGATTGGGCAAGAGAAGGTGGTAGGCCTTAGGCCACTTGGACTCTATGGTTCCTCTCCCCTAATAGGACGAGTGTCTTCTGAGGTGTTACCATGAGTGGAGTATACAGGTACTAAGCCCCTAGGCAAGAAGGATTGTGATGGACAACCCCTTGAGTTTACATGAGGGCTTCAGGGCGGATCCACCTATGGCACTCCTCTTATGTCTTCATTAATTGATTCATGTTTATAAATATATTGTGGATATCTAGATATTATTGCTAACAGATATGTGTATGTGGAAATGTTTTTAAATTGGTGAATGCAGATTTCAATCTAGGATTATTTCATTAGAGAAACACATTCCTTTTGGAAAGAAGAAACCCTAAACCTAATCAACAATTGAATTCTAGGGCAAACAAGCAAATACAAGAGCAAGGCTAGGTAAGGGACATTCCAATCAAATCTTGCATTCACTTAACAAACATTCAAAGCAAATTCTATCTTAATTCTAATCAAATTCTATCTCGATACTAATCTAATGTTGAAGAAGCTATGCAACCTTGCAAACCACTTGACAATAAAAGGGATTCAAAGCAAATCATGCATAAGAGCTTTTATTATCGGAAGTAGCAAAACGCAACAATCTCATACACTTTCTTCACCAAATGAAAATGAGAGATCAAGAGTTTATATAGAGTTTTCAAGAGCAAATGAAAGGCCAAGATTAAAACAACATTAATGGCCAAGATTAATACACATCAACCCTAATTAGGGTTTCCCAAAATATCATCAGTAATCAATGAGTAAACAAAGAGTGAAGTGGCGTCTGGAGCTATTTTCAAGGGATTGCGTCCCTATCCTCTTGAGCAACAGTGTGTTCAACGAACCTGGACACGATCGTGATGACTTCTTCCATCATGACTTGTGGCAACATGCTTATTCTGAATTCCAGGCCGTCCAAGTCCTCAGCATATCCGGCAAAGGCACTCTCCCAATCCACTTCTTGTTTAGTAAAATCATCCCGGATGGATAAGAGGTTCGCCACTCTTGTGAAGTCCTGTCTCAGAATCGATCCTGTGATGGAGAAGAAGATTTCCTGAACCTTGTGCTTTAATCTCTCCAGTTGCATGTCATTCTCTCTAACAATCTCTTTCTCGAACACATCCGCAGCTATGAGATAAATCTTTCTCCGAATTTCTCTGATTTTTTCCTCCACTTTGAGTCCATCAGCCTTTGCTTTCTCCAAGACCTCACTCTGTACTGTCAATGCCTAATACCAATGGTGAAAGTCATAAGCGGTGCCTGCTGCAATTATCTTTCCCTCGATCAATTCCTATTTTGGGACGCCCTTCAGCACTTTGAGGCATGGAATGAACCTCTTTTGAATGTCCAGGAGGTTGTCCCAAATTTCTGTCATGACAGTCAGTCTCGAAAGGAATGAGGAGGTCTATCCGTAGGTAAGTGTCAATCTCTCCATGAATGAAGTCGCTTCTGTGCTTTTACTTGTCATCCATTCCTTGGCTTCCTTGGCCGTGACCATATCTTCTTCAATGTCCTTGGTTGTTTCCCGTGAGGAGTTTAGAAGAGAAGGAGCTACTGCATCACCCTGGTTGAGCGGTTGGGTCAGATGTTGAATATACTCCTTCAGGCGCTCGACCTCCTTCTTGTATTCCTTCTTCTTCGCCACTTCCTTCTCCAGTCTCACCTTGATAGTAGAGACTGAATTATCCAGCTCTTCAACTTCCTGGCCTTTTGTTGTTGGGCCTAGGTCTATAGTGGTAATGGTGTACTCATGGGGAGCGATTTAATCCTGTGTTTTGTCAACTGTTGGCACTGCAATCTGTACAGAATGGCTGCCTGCTTCGTCCCTTTGAATCGTGGAGAATTTCTTGGCAGGGTTCTTTACAGCAACTTGTTCTAACCTAGCCAAGAAATTTGCAGTGTCATCTTCTTCTTGAGTCCCGACTAGCACTTGTATCTTCAATCTTTCCTTCAACCAATCGGGAATGGTAGGCTATTCAATGTTGTCCTCTTCCTGAACATTCTCTCCACTTGGAATATCCAAAACTCCTTTAAGAGCGGAAATCATTCCCTCTTGGAATTCATCATTTTGGATGTCCATTTCATTCTCCGAACCCAGTATTTTTGTGCCCGTAGGAGATGGGGGCTCATCGTCATCTAACTGGATTGGCTCATTGTTACCCTCCTAAATTGGAGAAGGAATCATCATATCAGCCAAGGATTCATCCGCAGTAGCCACTAGCTCATCAATATTTTTGGATGCAACGGAATGAGATTGCTCCACCCTCTGTCTCTTTTGGACAGGTTCTGCATTTACAGCTGCTCCTTTCCTCTTCTTAGTAATTTCAACCAACTCAGCACTGTGGGACACACCTGCATTTGAGGAGTATGATTTTGTCTCACTCAGCAAGTCATAAGTGAGCGTCATTCTTTTTTGTTTTAACTCCTGGGTCTGTTGATCAACCCACCACTGAGAATACTTGACCACCGACCTCATTAATGTAGTCAAATCTGAAAGCTCGAGCTCTGACCACTTCACTGCAGGAAGAGGCCAACTCTCCTTGAAGCACGGTCGGACATATTCTCCATCATCTTCCACCTGATCAAGCACTCGGAAAAGTTCAATTGCTCTCATCAAACCCACCGACAATCTGGACCATAACCTTTTCCTGACTTCATACTCGTTTGTAGCATTCGCCCAAAAATCCTCCAGGTCTACTCTATGTTTATACCTTTTTCCATCCACAGTCCGAATGCGGTTATGAGGGTCAAAATTGGCCCTGGACTGATAAGTCGTGAACAGATACCATTGAATTTCCAACCTGGCACTTTCAGCTGCTTGTGTTGATGGACAAGACTCCAACATGTTCCCAATGAAGAATGGGAAAGTGACAGCTACCTTTTGCTTTGGCCTTTGGATGTTCTGGTAAGTCTCCAACTGTCTAAGGACTTCTAGAAAAATCATCCTATTTGTAGGATAGATTGGAAGCTTGTAAGGATTTCTAGTGAATCCCTGAATCCTTATGTATGTGAACCTTGGAAACTGGATAAACTAGGATCCATATCTACTAATCAAGCTTTTGGCTTCATAACTCAGCCTCTGGTGAGTTCCTCCTTGGAGTATTCTGGTGATGTACATGAGGAGAGCATCGTGCGCCCGTCTGAAGTGCGATTTTTCTCTGAGTTGCAGCTGCGGGTAATAGCCATGTGACTTGAATTCATTCTCACCATTGCCTACTCTACCTTTGCATATTAGTCCTAAATATCTGTAAGTCTTGGCCAACAGATAGATGATGTAGGAGCTCATGTGGAATGATTTTGTCTTCTCCAAATTGATTAGCTGCTTGTAAAGATTATCGCTAATCATCTGAGACCAGTTGAACATCCGAACACCAGAGGTGATTTCATCAATGAAATAGTACATCCATGTCTCAAAAGGCGCACCTTGTGGATTGTTGGCTATCCTGTTTAACAACAGAATAATATCCCCATAATCCTCCTTGAAGTCTGTTTGACACAGCTTCTTGGGCATTTTCTTGGCAGAGGCTCTCGGTTTTTCCAGCCATGACTTGTTAATATTTGTGGCACAAAGTTCAAAATGGTCTTCATACAACTTTCCGGCGTCCTCCCTAGTTTAATATACAGTCCGATGGTGTGTCGGGATTCCAAATGCTTCTTGGATCACCACCTGTCAAAGATGAGCTAATATCCCCCCATCAGGTGCAACAATTTGCCTCTCCTACGGATCATAATGGATGGCGCACTCCACCATCAATTCAACACATTCTACTGCTAGCGGAAATCCGGCTGCCTGGAAGATACCATTCCTCACCATCCAGCGAGCAATTGGTGTCGGAAATCCATTGTGTTCATACATCCTCTTCTTGAGTTCTGCGAAGTCCACATGCCCGAGATCGGTGTCTAATATTTTTCCACTTAGAATTAATTTTTGACTCATGCTGCAACCCTTTGCTGGCAAACTTCATCTGCGCTTTTCTTAATGATTCTCCCTATGTGGTCATTAACCTGCAGTAAATAAAAGGAATTCACATTAGCACGGAGACTTTTAGATATAGTTTATTTTCGGGCCTTTATTTGAAAGTTTTTACTTTCAGCTTGTTAAAAAGATAAATTTCCATGAAAAAGCAAGCTGAAAATGGGTGAACTTGATTAAATTTTTGCCAAAACTTAGCCAAAATGATTGAATAAGATGACAAAAGAATCAAGAACTTGGCCAACCAAATTTTAAACCTTTGGAATATCCTCTGGCTGCAAATCAAATTCAACTTCCAAGAATTTAATCAAAAACTCAAGAAAGAATGCGCCAACTTGCTGAGAAGTACGCCTTTAAGCCAAGAATCAACTTACTTCTTCAAAAATCACTTCCTCCAACATAATAATTCACTCCTCCACTGAGGAAAATTGACCTTTCCTTCAATATTCTTGCAATTTTAAGAGAGTTTAACTTCTCTTCAATCGAACTTGTGAAAAATGAGTTGTTGAAACTCATTATAAGGCTGAAGAGTTCAGTTTTGTTTTAGTAATTTCATCTTTTCTCTTGATTTCCAACTTGTTTTCTTCTCTTCATCAAGGAAAGTTTCTATTTTTTTTCAAAAAATTCTCATGGCAAGCTTATCCAGGCACCACCTTCAGCTAAAATCCTTAGATTTTCTCTTTGGAATTCGATTTTTAGAAGTGTTGATATTTATGTTGGAAAATATTAAATATCCAATGTATTAAATTCGATTTTTCCAACCTTCTCGTAGCAAAATTTTATTTACTCATGGATTTCTCCCTTCTCTTGGCGCATTTCATTTGTTTCCATGGATCTTATCATCTTCCCTTCCTGGGGCGAATTTTGTTTTTGCCTAAGGTGAACTTGATATTCATCACGTTATTTTCCTAAGTGTGGGAATAAATTATCCAAAGTATTCAACTGGCAAATTTTAATTTTCCCATGGCTAATTATTTATTTTCCAAGTTATTTCACTTTATCCTCTAGCCAAGGCGAACTTCATATTTATTTTGCCATGTTTCGTCTTGGTGAGCGAACTTTCTAACACTTAGACTTTTTTTCTTTTAGCCTAGGGCGGACTTGGTTACTTTTATTCCATGTTGCCAGGCGGACTTTGAGTTTGTTTTTCCATCTTTTCCATGCCTTAGAAACTTTCATCATGCTTGGGGGAGGGCGGACTTTGAGTCTTTTATGCCATTTAATCATCTCCCCTAGGTGACCTTCTTCAATACTTAGGCAAATTTCCTTTCCTTTGGCCTAGGGCGGACTTTGGTGACTTCATGCCATTTCCTATTCAAGGTGGGCAAACTTCACAACTTCTTTTCCATGGGTCTTTTCTTCATCGCGGACTTTCTCAATGTTATTCCAAGTGTTAAAGAGGTGGGCAAACTTGGAGAATGTCATTCCATGCTCTAGGCGGACTTGCAAACTTTCCTTCCAAATGTCCCTCAATGCCTAGGCGGACTTCATGTTTTCCTTTCCAAGGCAAGGGCGGACTTGGAGAATGTCTTTCCATTGATAGGTCGGACTTTGTGAGTGTTTGGACAAGTCATGGGGCGGACTTTAGAGTGCCTTGGAAACTTCTAGGTGGACTTCCAAGACTTCATGCCATTCCCTCTTCAAGGCTTGGGTGGACTTGACATTGTCTTTGCCATCTTCCTTGGGCGAATTTCTCAAGACTTATATGATCTTCTATCATTGATCGCCATGAATTTTATGCTTGTTCCTTTTCTGAATCAAACCCTCGCCATATGCCTTTTCCTCTTGATTTTTTATTGGTTTTCCATGCTTTTCTTGATTTTTCATTGATTTTTGCTTTATTTTTGCTTGATTTTTCGATTTTTCTACCTCTAGTGGCCTGACTTTTTATTCTAAAAATGGAAGTGTTGACTCCATGACCAAGGTTGACTTTCTAAAAATAGAAAAAAGCAAAACCCTAAAAAATACGAGTCCCAGATTGGTCCAAAAATGTCAAAAATGAAAAAAGCAAAAAAGCAAAAATCCCTAAAAAATAGGAAATGTCAGAATTTACTCAAAGCACAGGTGATCCTTGTCTTCTGGACCTTTTGATCACTTCCATGACGTTTAGGCACTGTTTCGGGCTTGATTTCTCCAGTTCGCTCAAGTGATAACTCAAAACTCTGAGTTGAAACTCTCAAAGCAATGATCTTATGAAATTGTTGCACGAAGGCAAAACCCTAAAAAGAAGCAAACTACTGGGGTCCCCATTTGCAATGGGGCAATGTGTGAAAAGGTCACAACAGCGTCCAAAGGAGGAGACATTATTATTTTCTTCATATCAAGATTTGAAGGCTAAAAGGTAGTGCTTTTTCAGAGTTCTTCTTATTTTCCAGATCAGATTTCTTAGAGGCTTGCTTTTTCATGCTTCAAATTTCCAGGGCATCACTTTTCAAAAGAAGGGGGTCATCTTTTTCAATTTTCATCAATCTAGGTTAGCTTGGTTTTTTATTCTCTACAACTTTGGAAAATTTTAGAATTTTCAAGAACCTGCTTTTTCCATGCTTTTTTGAGAAACCCTCAGTTTTACCAAAATCTGATCAACTAGGTCTTTCTGAAATGTGATTCTACACAATAACCAGCTCTCAGCGTTTTTTGAGAAAATCCTAAAATTTTAGGGTTTCTACTTTTTCAATCAGCCATCAACATTTTCCAAAATCGGGCAATTTGGGTCTCTTCACCACGAGATTGTTCACAAAACCCATATCTCATTTTTTTTGGAAAAATCTGTCTTTTAAAGAAGAAAAATCAGCAAGCTATTTTTAGCTTTTGTGCAAAACTTGTCCGAGCATAGTCAAGTTTACAGTCAAAGGTCGAGTTTTTTAGCATGCAATATTTTCCCATGGAATTCAGAACCAAGCAGCAGATGGGCAAGTTGTTTGCAGCCTCAGGCCGGACTATGTTGACAAGTTCTTTTCAATACCACCATGGACAAAAAGCATCATCATCTCAGTCGAAGAATGTGAAAAGGTGTGGTATGAGCAAAAGGACTAGTATTGGAAAAGAGTTGTGCAATACTCTTCCATTGAAAAATTAGGAGAAGTGTCAGAAGCATAAAAGTTGTGAAATAAACAGAGGAATATCAGAAAATGGTCACACACAGGGTAAAAAAGATATGCTAAAGCAAGAGGATATATTTATAAAAGGTCATCACTCCAATTGCAGAGCTGCCGAAATTAGCAAGATTTGATAAAGCAGCTGAAGATGTCAAAGGTTTTCTAAGTTCAATTACAGAAGATGAGGAAATCCTGGAAAAGCGGAATATTGCCTTCGATAGTATCAATGCTCCTAACAATGAGGCAGTTACCAGCTTTTTGGCGGATATACTTTCCCAAAATACCAATGGATGAGTTATCTTTTCAGGACAACAAAGATCTCCAAAGATATATACTTTCCCAAAATACCAATGGATGAGTTATCTTTTCAGGACAAGAAAGATCTCCAAAAATTTAAAGCAGTAGTTAACTCAATGCTTTTTCCTAGTTTTCTTGCTATTCTTGCCTCATGCTTATTTATTCTTTGTGAAAGATGAAATATCAAGTTATAATAGTTGGCACTTTCCCTGTTTTTTTGCTTTCAGTAGGTTGTTAGATAGTTATCTTGTTTTAGTTTTAGAAATAAAGCTTGCATGTTGGCAAGTCTTGTTGTTAAACCAAGGAGATTTTAGGGTTCCCTATTTCTCGCTTGTGTATAAATAAAGGTAGTCTTGCCCATTTTTCTTTAATCCTTATTGTGATGGAAAATTGTTGAGCCTACTTTGCTTGAAAATTGTTATTCAGTGTTTGTTCACTTAGTGTAAGAGAAAGCTTGCATACCTGCCTTTTGCTGCAAGATATTGTTCAGTTTAAGTGTAATTTGTGTTAAGTATATTCTGGTTTGATCACTAAATTGTAAGCCTGCTATTGCTACAATCCTGCTGTCCCAGAAGTGTAATCATTTCAGAAATTTGAGAAAGGAAATCTTTTGCATCATTTTCTTTGATCTACTCTCTTGGGTTTTGTTTTATGTGTTTCACTTATATAATATTTATTTCACCTTGCATCTAAAAGTACAATGAGTCTTAAGGTGTACATTGGGAGTGAGTTTATGTGAGTTTTTTGTTAAAGAATCATTCCTTTTTTACTTCTAACTCTCATGCTCTGAGTTTACTTGAGTTGTTAAAAGCATCATTAAAGTAGGCGTAGTTGTAGTTGAAATTCTAAAGGAGAAAATCTCAGCTACGATGCTAGAGTTTTATAACCTTGTGCTCTTACCTGAGAACCAAAAAGATTGGCAAATAATTTAGTTTACTTTCTTTAAGCATCATCAATGAAGAGGGAGCTTCCCCTCTTAATTTGAAGAGCAGTTTATCTATGCATAGTTGTCCGTTTCTAATCTGCATTCCAGAGGTGCGAATTGAAACGCCAATAGTTTTTTGGTGCCCACCATGCGGCACGAGGCATAAAACTTCAAGAAATCTTACGCTTTTTGTCATGGGAATGACTCTCTGGCGTTCTACTACTCCAATTCAACAGCCTGATCTTACACCTGCTATCATTCAACCAAATTTCATGCTAATTGAAGGAGAGAAAACGGACATCATCAGTAGCCTAAGGAGTTTCATATTCGAGAAGAAGGAAACCCCTGCTTAGTGGAGAAACACTACTACTATTCTAGATGAGGAAGAAGCGAAAGTTGGCCTTGCAGCTGGAAGACCGGTATTACCACCTCCTACTTGGAATTAGACAATCTTGGCTTACAAAGTTTATACAAGAAGGAAGAAAGTCGAAGTTGGAGAGTCATCCAACAAAGTACCTGAAATCAAAAAAGAACCCGAAGTCAAGCAAGAAGAACCTGTGATCCAACCAGAAGCTATGTGTGATAACAACAACAATGATCCTAATAACCGAAATCGGAGAAGACCACCCCCATTGCCTTGGGGTAATCAAATTGGACCTTTAGCTTTGGAGGAAAATCATGAGTTACCTAAAGGGTCAAGAAAGCACTTTCCACGGTTTCATGGCAATGGACTCAACATCCTAATGATCATATTTTTTCCTTCTCAACGGTTTGCGTCGTTCTGCACGTGGCACATGAAGACATCGTGATGCGTCTCTTTGTTGAGACCCTTGTGGGAAATGTTGCCGAATGGTTTGACCACTTGGAGCCAGGATGCATTAGAAATTGGGAAACCATGAGCAAAAAGTTTTTGGCAAGATTCAAGCACACTAAAGACAGTCACCGATTATTTTCCCAAGTCTCAAACTCGAAGATGGAGATTAATGAACCAATGAGGGAATTTGTGGCAAGGTTTAATCGCTTGGTCACACGTCTTTCTCATACACTCAATCCATCACCTGAAATTTTGTTGAGCAGTTTCATAAATGCTCTTCCATCTAAGATAGCCTTCTTCTTAAGATCGGCTAATGAAGCAGAATTAGAGAATGCACAACAGTGTGCCATAGAGATTGAGGACAACATGATTACTTCTGGAAAGATAAAGACGGATGCTATCAGGCCTTTGGTTCAGAGCTCTGCAGACCCACTACTACAGAAGGTAGCTAACAAGATGACTATTCTCAAGAGGCAATTGCCTACTCAGCCTGCACCGCTTGTGCTGCCTGCACCACCACCACCATACCATCCTCAGCAACCATATCAACCTTAGCAATCGTATCAACTGAGGAGAAATAATTTTCAGCCTTCCAACAATTATAGGCCATGGGGGCTAGCTCCACCAAAACAAATGGCTGAAAATACACAAAATGCAGTATTTTCTCTCTTCATGAGACCAACGCACATACCGGCTCTACTTGTCCTGAAAACTTAAGAATGAATCAGATCATGGGATACACTGAAACTACACCAAGTTCAAGCTTTGTACCGACACCTAGTTCGAATGTTGTCTTACCACAGAAGGACAACTTCGATGGCGACTTTGCTATGGGATACTTTGAAAGTGAACCCGCTATTGAAGAAGAGGAAGATTCCCATCAGTATTCTCTTGCAATGAATCCTGAGAATTTTACAACACTTGTGTTTACACGTGCTCAGCATCTAAAAGCATAGAAATAAGAAGAGAGACTAAAAGCACAGAAAGAAAAAGGAAAAGAAGTGGCTTTCGCCTCTAATCCTAAGCCTACTCATGAGAACGTGAAAGTAGTTGCTCAAGATTCGTCTTCAAGAAATTTTGATATTGTCAACTCCCTAATGAAGACTAAGGTGCAGATTTCTCAGATGGAATATCTTCAGGATCATCCAGAACAGCTCAATCGGATTCTTAAGTTTGTGAAGGAGCCCGTCATTCAGCCCACATTGCTCGAATCATCCATGTCAACGGAAGACAAGCCTGAACCCTTCTATATATCTTTGTATATAGGAGGATTCAAACTGAGCAATTGAATCATTGATTCAGGAGCCTCGGACAACGTCATGCCTCTTCAAGTGATGAATGCTTTAGGAATTTCATGCACTAAGACAAAAGAAAAGTGTTATTCACTGGAGTCCAAGTCGGTGTCGTTGGTCAGACAATTGAAAGATGCTCAAGTGAGTTTGGCAACTTGTCCAGAGAAAAAGATTATGATGACCATCCTAGTAGCTGACATTCCAGCTAGCTACGGGATGTTATTGAGTAGAAGCTTTTGCAAAGACCTCGGTGGGGAGATACAACTTGATTGGTCCTCTGCGACTATTCCATTAAAGAAAGGTACTTTCAAATTGGAGCCAGAACCCAAGTCCTGATTTACAGTGGTTAAGTCCCAAGATCCTCAAGCCCAAAATCTATATCAAGAAACATGCCTTGGTACTTATGCTATGCTGTTGGAAATACCTGAAGAAAGTTGGGAGTTTGTGTGTTCAACAGACAAATCAACAAAAGATCCCAAGCTATGGACTATGCAGTTTGATGGGAATTGCTTAACAATTGGCTCAGGAGCGAGTTGTGATATGTCATATCCCCACAGAAACTCACATTTACATAAAATTATTAAAAGATTTAATTCTACTCCTTGATTTGTCACAAGATATAAAAAGGAAAATCAATATATCTTTTTAAATATGTTAATAATAATAGATAGATATAAGACAATAATTAAATAATAGATATTTATAAAATAACAATTTAAGTCTAAACTTTTAATTAAATCACATAAAAGGAATGCTATAAATTAAAAGGCGTTTCCCTACAAAAGGCGAAATTAAAATAAACTTGCAGGACTTATAATTCGTTTACTTTCAAAAAAGAAAACCCTTGGTCGCAAAAGTCGCCTCCCCTCAGGCAAGCGACATACCCGTGAGATGCAGGGACAACTATAAGAGGCTCGGGGGAGAATGAGGATGGGCGTTTTTGGAAGAAGCAGAAGCGACTGGATAGGAGGCGGATAGCGATCATCGGTGAGTGCTCTCACTTAGTTTTCATGTTTAAATCCTTGCTACAGATGTATACATCCTGCGTGATTTATTGATTGATTACTGTTCATTTATTCGATGATTCTGTTCTTGTAAACTGGAAGCATTCGTCATTTTGAATACCCCACCATGAGATCGACGTAGGCATTTTAGAATCACTTTCCGCACAGGAATAAGGGTCTAGCTTTAGGCGGACTGAGGTCCGAGATATTCTCAGGAGCACGGATATCTGTGCGTTTCTCTAAAGATATTCGATGGACCCTAAATGTTGGCTTAACCTTGTTGTAAATCTGGAACCATGAGCTGTGTTACTGTGTATTCGGGAAAAATGAATATGCTTATAGAATCATAGACATTGTTTTTAACGTAGCAAAAATCATTCTGATTTTCTGTGTATTATGATTAGATTAATCTTCTATTATAAATGTAAAACATTGCTAAATCAGAATTAGGATTGGTTATATTTCTTATATGTGCAGTAGGAACTAATTAAGAAAATGAATATTGTACAATGAGTATCATGGTCTATTTCTTATTTCAAAATTCTGTATGTAAATATTATTGCACCAAGAATGAATACTTATTACTGCTATATTTCTGTCTGCAAAATTAACTGTCTGATCTGAGCATGTCATCCTATCAAGAGAGACGTATCATGTCCTAAGTAGATTGCCTAAAAACCCCATTCTCAACCCCTTAGGCCCAGTTAAGTGATTGGGCTTTTTTTTCTTAGCCCCTTAGGCTCTTGATTCGGGATTGGGTTGCAGGATTGGGGGTCCCACCTAGGCTTCAGCCCCTTAGGCCCTGAAACAGGGATTGGGCAATTAGGAGGTGGTAGGCCTTAGGCTACTTTTGTCTGTCATGATTCCTCTCCCTTAATAAGATACATGACTCCCTGAATGTATTCTTATTTCATGCAGAATGTGTTATATCTGTTGTTGGAACTTAGACATTAAAGCTAACACCTGGACCTTTGGTTATGTATACAAAACCATGAATGCAGATTGAAATTTCTGAACACATCTGGGAGAGAAATAGGAACATCAGAGTCTTGCTGTTGTAACTTCCCTCAGCCCTGCCAGGTAAGGACTTTTACATGATAATTTCT
This sequence comes from Sequoia sempervirens, assembly GCA_007258455.2. Taxonomy (NCBI): domain Eukaryota; kingdom Viridiplantae; phylum Streptophyta; class Pinopsida; order Cupressales; family Cupressaceae; genus Sequoia; species Sequoia sempervirens. Next base: position 1,007,755,120 of record VDFB02271358.1, on the reverse strand, counting down.
CCTGAAGGACGTTTGTATCTGTTTGCATACCGCTTGCAATTTGATTGCACAAATAATACGACGGAGTACGAGGCGCTCTTACTAGGTCTCAAGAATGCAAAGGATATGGGTATCAAACAACTCAAGGTTGAAGGTGATGCAGAGCTGGTCATGAAGCAGGTAAGAGATCAATTTTGAATAAGAGTAGATCGCCTTCGGCATTACAAAAACAGGGTGTGGAATGCAATCGACCGGTTCAAAACATTTGACATCAAATTTATTCCACGTCTTGACAATAGCAGAGTAGATTCCCTCGCGGTATCGGCTTCTCTTTTCATGCCACATTCTGACTTTCGCTAGAACACATTTTCTATTGAGCTTATATACAAGCTAGCTGTCCCAAACAATTACAACAACTAGCAAGTCTTCAATGACGATGGCCACATTAAATATTTTCTCGTCATGGGAGATAATTTCGAAGGACTATTCTTTGAGGGAAATTCTTCTCCTTTTAGAAAATCAATAACAGAAGTTTCCGATGTGGCAAAAGTTGCAATAAATGCAGAAAATTTAGAGGAAATAGATTACAGCATTATCCAGTTGAAGGGTAATAAGATTCCCAAGGGCCTGGTATCCTTCGAGAATATATTTGACAGGCATGACCAATACATTCAAGATCAGAAGAACTCAGGAGATAGGACTTCTACTAAGCACCATTGTGATGTCCCCGTCCCTCCTGAAGCTCTAAAAAGTAAATTGCAAATTAATTAATTAAATATCCATTAAGTCTTATTTATTTATTTACTTATATATGACTTTTGGAAAATTTAATTAATTAATGATTAAAGACTTTATAAAAGGTTATTTTCAAATATTTGCTCATCTTTTATAAAGTCTGGTGTTAAATAAATCCGTTATTTCAACGGAAGGGGTTGAAGGCTATTTGGGGAATCGATGCACTTGCTTTGCATATCACGGAGAAATTGAATTTGGTTGCATTTTGTTATCGAGAGGTCTGAGAACGGAAACTCTCAAAATCTCTGTGAGCCATGCTTGGACGAAAACCCAAGATGGTTAATTAGCTAATACTACAGTTGATTATCATGGAGAATCAAACAATATGTTATGCGAATGGGGAGCTATTCTGGTGATTGCTCGGTTCGAAATTCCTCTATGAACTGTGTGCGAGCTCTGATGAATGTTGCGTGAATAAGACTTGTTGAAGTCGTACGTTACCAGGGGCCATGTATATATTACTTTAATATGCGCGCTGGAGTGTATAAGTGATACAGCAATACGGGAATAAGATTAATGCTGGTGATAGACGGGTTTTCCGTTGCAAATATGGCCGATGACAAACTCGTGAGGGACGCGTCATGTTCTTAGGAAACAAGCTCCACCTGTGCGAATTACAATTGCCTCGTATCCTGAACGGGATTCATTCACGGCTTATTTGTTGTGCCATATTTCTTCAGCGCCGAACTTAATTCACATCTAACGCAACAACAGAGAACCGTATCACCATTTCTCTAAGTCCCGATATCGGGCAATATCAACAGGAGCGGCTGTGACGGGTATGTGTTTGCCTTTCGGAATTTTGGAAAGATTGTTGAATTGTGAATGAATGAAAACGCGTCCAAATTTTATAGCCTTTATCAGAATCATGTTCTGATGTCATTAAAATCCATTATAAGCAAGAGATATTTGTTGTAATTTTCCTGCATATGAAAGAATATAAGTCTTCAAAGTACTCTGCATATACAAGGGGATTAAAATAGCCGTATTATTGATATTCACTGAAACGTATGCCTTATCATTAGCCTGAAGACAAACCTGTTATATTCATTGAAATCTGATTCTGCACATCCTAATCAGTATTTTGTTCTGAACCATTACTTTCTGTGAAATCATTGCCATAAGTCATATTTGAGTTAATGTTCCCAACTATCATACATCAGTCCTTCAAGCTCAAGTGGATATTACTTCTGTTATATATATATATAATTCTGAGACGGGAACATCACAGTGGTATCAAAGCCACCAATTCTGCCCGCCTGAGGGTTCATGAGCACTAGTGACAGGGCCCGAAGATATTTCGAAAGAGAACAGAGACGGAGGCAATTTCAGGTAGCCGACCCCTATCCAGAAGAAGACACTTTTTCTGCAGTGCTTGCAGCCCGACAATTCCCTGGTGACCCACCAGAAATTGAAGCAATGGGTGATTCAGATCAAGAGGGTTCACATAACAGGGGAAACAGGAGTGGTAATGAGAGTGTTCAGAATATTCTGAACGATTTAGCCCGTGGCCAGCAGCAAATGATGCAGCATTTTATGCAGTCCCAACAGCAGTTGATAGATGCTATCGGACGGATGTCTCAGGATATGAATACACTGAGAGTGGGTCAGAATACAGGGAATGGCAGCAATGTTGGAAACCACGAACCTAGAGGAGCTAACTCAGGAGGATCTAGTAGGCCCTTCCAGCCCACATTTATCCCTAGGAATGAGGAGGAAGTGGTACAACCGGAAGTGGAGCAGCCTTTGGTTAATGAGGTGACAGAAGTTTACGATGAATATCACACTCTTCCGCATGCTATCCGACAGGAGATTACGTTGAATCAATATATGAATCAACGCAGGGATAGAAGGAGAACGCAACAGGAATACAGACCTCAAGGACCCCATAGGGATTACCAGCATGCTTTAGGTAAACTTACGTTGCCTAATTTTGATGGAAGCGGAAAAACTACAGCCCGTTCTTGGATCCACAAGTTGGACACTTTCTTGAATTTAAAACCAATGCGGGAACCAGAAGCAATTAAATTTGCAACATTACATTTGGAAGGAGCAGCATATGACTGGTGGCATCATGGATTGGTGACGCAGAATCATGCTTTAATCCAATCGTACGAGGAGTTTAGCAGCAAATTAATTGCTCGATTTGATAGGAAAGATGAAGAGGCATATTTCAGGGAGTTGGCTTTGATCAAACAGCGTGGTGATGTTGATAGCTACGTCAATGAGTTTCAGCAGGTGGCAGTTATGGTTCCAGATATATCAGAAAGACGGGTGGTAGTATTATTCACAGAGGGACTACATTACAGTTTGAGAGGGTTGGTGAAGGCTTTCAAGCCAAGGACCTTGCAGGATGCTATTCAGATGGCTTTGGATCTTGAGACTTCTCATTCCAGTTCACAACCGTCGAAGAAAACTTACAAGAATAACAAACCATTCACTAAAACTTTCAATCAGCCCAAGCCAAATCCTCCTAAGCTTGATTTTGAAAGCAGAAATGAATTACGCAGAAAACAACTATGCTTCACTTGCAAGGAGCCATGGGACCGTAATCACCGATGCCTAGGAAAAGGCAAGGTACATTATATAGAAGTCACTTCTGATGTGGAAACCATTGATGACAGTTCGGAAAGTGAACACGAGCAGCAGGAAGAACATAACAATTCCCAGGAAGTGGAGACTCAAGGTGGTTTTGCTACTTTATCTGGCGTGCCTAAGTATCATCCATTCCGAGTTAGAGGAGTTATTAATGGACAACGGGTAACTTGCCCGATTGACAGTGGAGCTACGCATAATTTTATTGATGAGGGATATGTGGCCAAAAGGAGATTACAGGTGGAGGACTTTGCTGGGTTCAACGTCACAGTAGCAGATGGCTTTAAGATGAATTGCACTACCAAGGTCCCACAATTGAGCATTCAAATAGGAGATTATACAGTCACAGACGATTTCTATATAGTCGGAATTGGAGATATTGATATAGTATTGGGAGTCCAATGGCTAAGCTCTCTAGGACGATACAGTCAGGATTTCCAGAAGATGGAGTTAGAGTTCACAGCAGGAGGCAAGAATGTGGTTTTGAAAGCATTATCGGATGGAGCTCCTAAGATAGTTTCAGCCAAGCGTATGGAAGCTTTATTCAGACATGGTGAGGTTGCATGGGCAGCCCAATGCTTTATATCTTCCAACTCTGCCATCGGGAAAGATAGAGTTTATCCAGTAGATGTGCAGACCGTTTTAGACAAGCATAGTTTGGTGTTTGGAGATCTTCCCCCTGGTAGACCACCGGATCGTGGTTTCGAGCATGTGATAGAGTTGGAAGAGGGTGCCAAACCTGTGATTACCACGCCATATCGACACCCAAAGCGCTTCAAAGATGAAATTGAGAAAACGATCAAGGAGTTGCTTGATATGGGGCACATCAGGCCTAGCTCCAGCCCATTCGCTTCATCAGTGGTGCTCGTGAAGAAAAAGGATGGCACAATGCGTATGTGCATTGATTATCGTGCGCTGAACAAAAAAACAATTAAGAATAGATATCCCATACCAAGAATTGATGAGTTGCTGGATGAACTGCATGGAGCAATCTATTTTTCTAAGATTGATTTGCGTTCGGGATATCACCAGATTCGGGTCCGTGATGAGGATATACATAAGACTGCATTTAGATGCCATTACGGTCACTATGAATTCCTAGTAATGCCCTTCGGTTTGACGAATGCTCCTGCAACTTTCCAATCTTGTATGAATCATGTTTTCAGGAAACAGTTGCGGAAATCAGTATTGGTTTTTTTTTATGATATTTTAATCTACAACAAAACTTGGGAGGAGCACCTTCAACATTTAGATGAGGTCCTAGGCATTATGGAGACTCGGTCATTGTTTGCAAAGGCATCTAAATGTGAATTTGGGATGATAGAAATATTATATTTGGGGCATGTCATTGGCGCTGGCGGTGTGAAGGTTCATCAGGAGAAGATTCAGGCAATATTGGATTGGCCACCTCCGAAGAATATTTCTGATCTACGTGGTTTCCTTGGTCTATGCAGTTATTACAGGAGGTTTGTTAAGGGTTTTTCTCAGTTAGCTGCATCTCTTACAGACCTCACAAAGAAGGGGGCTTTCAAATGGTCAGACAAGGCACAGGTTACATTTGATCAGCTTAAACAGGTGATGAGCTCTTGTCCGGTTTTGGCTCTACCGGATTTCTCTCAACCGTTTGTATTGGAGTGCGATGCATCAGGACAGGGAATTGGTGCGGTACTCATGCAAAACAGGCATCCTATAGCATTTGAGAGTCGGAAGTTGAGAGATGTGGAGCGGCTTTATTCTACTTATGACAAGGAAATGCTCGCTATTATGCACGCATTGACAAAGTTCAGACAATATCTCGTTGGCAGGAAATTCGTGGTTAAAACGGACCACAATAGTTTGAAGTATTTCCTTGAACAAAAAGATTTGAATGAGCGTCAGCAGAAGTGGGTAAGCAAAATTCAAGCTTACGATTTTGATATTGAATATGTTAAAGGCAAAAAGAATGTGGTAGCTGATGCTTTATCCAGGAAACCAGCCCTCTGCTCTTTGTCAGAGATTTCAGCTGATTGGAAATCTCAATTGTTGGTTGAATATTCCAAGAACACCCTTGCGTGTGCTATCATGGATGGGAATATGCAGGACGACAGATATCAGGTGATTGATGATTTGATTTTCTACAAGAACAGGATATTCTTGGTGCCAGGATCTAAAATGAAGAGTAAGATCTTGCAGGCTATACATGATACTCCTTTGGCAGGACATCCGGGATTCTTCAAAACATATAGGCAGGTTCGAGAAAGATTCTCGTGGAAGGGACTCAAAAGTGATGTTTTGCAGTATGTTCGGGAGTGTTTGACTTGTCAGCAAAACAAGTCTGAGCAGACTTTACCAGCAGGATTATTGCAGCCTTTACCCGTTCCTGATCAGAAATGGGAAAGTATATCCATGGATTTTATTACAGGGCTGCCACGGGTTCAAAATAAAGATTGCATCTATGTTGTTGTTGACAGATTAACAAAATATGCACATTTCTTTGCTATTTCCACTAAGTTTAAGGCACCTCAGGTAGCAGAATTATTTTTCAAAGAGATATTCCGTTTACATGGACTTCCAAGGAATATTGTGAGTGATCGGGACAGCAGGTTTCTCAGCATCTTTTGGCAGGAACTGTTCAGGCTGGCAGGAACTGAGCTATCCCCTAGTACGAGCTATCACCCTCAATCCGATGGGCAGACCGAGATTGTCAACAAATGGATTGAAGGATATTTGCGCAATTATGTGTCAGGCCAACAAAAGGCATGGTTGCGATGGTTACACTTGGGGGAACATTGCTACAACACAACATACCATATGTCAATAGGTATGTCTCCTTTCAGAGCTCTATATGGATATGATGCTATGTCTTTCATAGACCTAGCATTTGATGATAGCAGAGTACCCAAGGCAAAGGAATGGCTGCAGGATAGCCAAGACATTCTCAGGGCACTCAAGGAAAATCTACTCCGAGCTTAGAATCAGCAGAAGCTTTACGCTGACAGGCATAGGATTGAGAGGGTGTTTGAAGTTGGAGACATGGTATTCTTGCGACTTCAGCCATACAGGCAATCAACATTGAAACGGAGTGGTGCGGAAAAGCTCAAACCTCGATTTTATGGTCCATATCAGATCAAAAGGAGGGTAGGTGAAGTTGCGTATGAGTTGGAGCTGCCTGCTGAAAGCAAAATCCACAATGTATTTCATGTCTCATGCCTTAAAAAGGTTGTTGGTCAGCATACTATCCCATCTCTTGAGCTTCCTCCACTGGACGAGGAAGGAAAGTTGACTTTAGCGCCTGAATCTATTCTAGATGTGCACGAACGGAAGTTGCGGAGCAGGTCAATCAAAGAATTCTTAATCAAATGGAAGGATCTTCCTGTTGAGGACGCCACTTGGGAAGGTGAGCGAATATTGCAATATCCGGGTCTACAATTGCTTGAGGACAAGCAATGCCAAGCAGGGGGGACTGTGATGTCCCCGTCCCTCCTGAAGCTCTAAAAAGTAAATTGCAAATTAATTAATTAAATATCCATTAAGTCTTATTTATTTATTTACTTATATATGACTTTTGGAAAATTTAATTAATTAATGATTAAAGACTTTATAAAAGGTTATTTTCAAATATTTGCTCATCTTTTATAAAGTCTGGTGTTAAATAAATCCGTTATTTCAATGGAAGGGGTTGAAGGCTATTTGGGGAATCGATGCACTTGCTTTGCATATCACGGAGAAATTGAATTTGGTTGCATTTTGTTATCGAGAGGTCTGAGAACGGAAACTCTCAGAATCTCTGTGAGCCATGCTTGGATGAAAACCCAAGATGGTTAATTAGCTAATACTACAGTTGATTATCATGGAGAATCAAACAATATGTTATGCGAATGGGGAGCTATTCTGGTGATTGCTCGGTTCGAAATTCCTCTATGAACTGCGTGCGAGCTCTGATGAATGTTGCGTGAATAAGACTTGTTGAAGTCGTGCATTACCAGGGGCCATGTATATATTACTTTAATATGCGCGCTGGAGTGTATAAGTGATACAGCAATACGGGAATAAGATTAATGCTGGTGATAGACGGGTTTTCCGTTGCAAATATGGCCGATGACAAACTCGTGAGGGACGCGTCATGTTCTTAGGAAACAAGCTCCACCTGTGCGAATTACAATTGCCTCGTATCCTGAACGGGATTCATTCACGGCTTATTTGCTGTGCCATATTTCTTCAGCGCCGAACTTAATTCACATCTAACGCAACAACAGAGAACCGTATCACCATTTCTCTAAGTCCCGATATCGGGCAATATCAACAGGAGCGGCTGTGACGGGTATGTGTTTGCCTTTCGGAATTTTGGAAAGATTGTTGAATTGTGAATGAATGAAAACGCATCCAAATTTTATAGCCTTTATCAGAATCATGTTCTGATGTCATTAAAATCCATTATAAGCAAGAGATATTTGTTGTAATTTTCCTGCATATGAAAGAATATAAGTCTTCAAAGTACTCTACATATACAAGGGGATTAAAATAGCCGTATTATTGATATTCACTGAAACGTATGCCTTATCATTAGCCTGAAGACAAACCTGTTATATTCATTGAAATCTGATTCTGCACATCCTAATCAGTATTTTGTTCTGAACCATTACTTTCTGTGAAATCATTGCCATAAGTCATATTTGAGTTAATGTTCCCAACTATCATACATCAGTCCTTCAAGCTCAAGTGGATATTACTTCTGTTATATATATATATATATAATTCTGAGACGGGAACATCACAACCATCAAGTGAATATTGGTACAAAAGACAAGCCTCGACTTGTTAATTTGGGAAAATGTTGCACTACAGAGGAAAGTGAAAAGTTCATCTCTCTATTCAAGCAATACTGAGATGTCTTTGCCTGGTCCTATGAAGACTTGAAAGTTTTCACACCAAGAGAATTATCTCATACAATTCCTCTCAAACCTGAAGCTAAGCCTTTCAACAAAGACACTACAATCCGCGAATTCAAGATACCATCTACGCGGAAATTGAGAAAATGATGGATGTTAAAATCATTTTTCCAATTCATAATTCCACCTAGGTGTCAAATATAGTTCCTGTACGTAAGAAAAAAGGAGAGATCCAAATTTGTGTGGATTTCAGGAACTTAACTCAATCTTCTCTCAAGGATAATTATCCTTTACCAATCATTGAGCATACCTTGCAGAGGTTACCGATTCGGAGATGTTGTCTTTACTAGACGGTTTTTTTGGATACAATCAAATTGCAGTGATTGAAGAGGATCAGTACAAGATGACATTCACTACCCCATGGGGTACATTTTCCTATGCAAGGATTCCCTTTGGCCTTATCAATTCCGGTGCTACATTTCAGCAAGCCATGGGTTTGGTGTTTGGAGATTTGAGAAACAAAGTGATTGTTGTCTACCTAGATGACCTCACCATTTTCTCGAAGATACGGAGAGATCATTTTACACACTTAGGGAAAGTGTTCGAGAGATGCAGATACCACAAAATTTCATTGAATCCTAAAAATTCCATCTTTGCGGTGACAGAGGACAAGCTGCTTGGCCACATCGTCTCCAAAGAGGGAACTCGAATTGACCCTAGTCGGGTTGATTCTATCATAAACTTGTCTCTTCCAACAAGCAGAACTGGGGTACACTCCTTTGGTAAAGTAAATTTCATATAAGGTTTGTGCCAGATTTCTCAGAGCTAACAAAAGATATATCTGCTATGATGAAGAAGTCCATTTTCAAGTGGACAAAAGAAGGCAAGAAGGTGTTCGTCGCAATAAAAGAAGCTATCAGCTGAGCACCAGTGCTGGTCCGTCCTTACTTTGATAAGGATTTTATCCTGTATTGTTATGCGTCGGAACACACTTTGTTTGCCATATTGACACAGAAGCTAAATGAAGAAACTAAGTCCCCAATTGCTTTCATGAGCAGCAGTTTCAAGGATAGTGAGTCATGATATCTCAGATTGAAAAGAATGCATATGCAGTGATCAGAACCGTAAAGAATTTCAGATTTTTCATCTTGAATTCCCATACAATTGTGTATGTCACCGATCCAGCGGTTAAAAGTGTGTTAACTCAATAGGAGGTAGGCACAAAGAGAGGAATTTGGGTTGCAAGAGTGCAAGAGTATGACTTGAAGATCAAGCCAACCAAACTCATTCGCGAGAGAGGTCTTTGTCAATTGATAGCAAAGGATGCTGATAAGAAGCTCCAGGCCAAGGGTGAACCTAAACCTAAACCTGAAGATAAAGAAGATCTTCCTACGGTCCTACTTCTTGAGTCTACGGAAGAATAGTATACTGAGATATGATATTTCCTGACTTATGGTGAATGTCCAAAACACTTGGACAAACAACAGAAGAGAACACTAAAGCTGAAAGTGCAGAATTATGTGCTTATGAATAATGTTCTATACAAGCGAGGGCTTGATGGAACATTTTTTTTGTGTGTCAACAAGGACCAACAATGGTGTTTGTTGGAAGCTTTTCACAGTGAAGCATGTGGTGGCCACTTTTCATCAAGAGCTACAGCATTCAAAATTGAGAGCTCAGTTTTTCTAGCAAACTATGTTTCACGACGCATATGAGTGGGTGCACAGGTGTCAAATGTGTCAACAGTTTGTTGGCAGGCTGAAGTTATCAACCACTCCTCTTAGGCCAATTGTTATAGACGCTCCATTTCAGTAATGGGGTTTGGATTTTGTAGATCCTATCAACCCACGTTCCAGAAAGGGGCATATCTATGTCCTAACAGCCATAGATTATTTCACCAAATGGGTTGAGGCCATTCCAACCAAGCGGGCTACCTCCAAAGTCGTGTGTGACTTTTTGAAGGAGAATATTGTTTCGCACTTCGGAGTGCCGCGCAAAATTGTGACTAATAATGCAACATGTTTCTCATTTGAGGAGCTACTGGAGTTTTGTTTTGATCATGGCATCACTTTGTCACATTCATCAAATTATTACCCTCAAGGTAATGGACAAGCCGAATCATCGAACAAGAATATTGTCACAATAATACGCAAATTGGTTGATTCCAATCAACGAATTTGGCACAAGAAAATCTACGATGCTCTCTAGGCTGATAGAATTAATCCCAAGAGAGCCATTCGTACTTCACCCTTCATCATCATGTATGGTACAGAAGCTATGTTACCTATCATACTAGAGTTGTCCGCTTTGCAGCTGGCATCCGCAGTAGAAAATGGGGAGTTCATAGATCCAACTGAAAAGCGTATCCTATACCTAACAAAACTGCAAGAAGAGAGGGTGGAGGTTGTTGACAGAATCACTAAGCATTAGGAGCGAGTGAAGAAAATTTTTGATAAGAAATCTCGCCAACGAGATTTCGAAGTTGGAGATCCAGTCCTGTTGCGGGATAAGAGACATGAACCCAAGGGAATGCATGAAAAATTTGAATCCTTGTGGTTGGGGCCGTTCAAGATCCACAAGCTCGCTGGGGAGAATACTTATGTTCTCTCGCACTTAGATGGAAGGCTCCTCCCACTGCCACACAACAAGCAATACCTAAAGCACTTCATCCCTTCGGGGGAGGACTAATCTTTCTGTAAATAATTTTTCTTTTTGTTTTCATGATGTGTTTCCCCTTTTCGTGATGTGTTCATTATGTTGTGTTTCCCCTTTTTGTGAAAGTTCTGTCGCATTCTAGGTTATGAGGCATCTTGTTTGAGGTGATTTTTAGGGGAATTCCAACTTATAGGTGTTTCTAGGAAGTCCTATCTAGGTGATTTAGGGAAAAAGTCTTGTTCTAGGTGATTAGGAAATGTTTCTGACTCTAATGCCTAACTGATAAGATACTAGTCTATGCTTAAAAGTCCAAAGATTCCTAGTTCTCCTATGTCGTAAGTATCCGACATGGTCCCCAGACAAAGCCAAATGTTGTACCCCAAATTAAAATTTTTGCTACACTTAGGCATTTTCAAGAAATGGTAAAAGTCTTGTCAAAAACTGTTAAAAAGGTTGAAAAATGGGATTTTGCATGTCATGCATGAAGGTCAAAAACTCAAAATTTTCAAAATCTAAGGATTTGGGTCTGCTTAGAGCGACCTTGTCTACAAAACCCAGATCTCAGTTTTTCGGCCCTAAATTTTAGGAAATTTTCTAAAATTAGAAACTTTCTAAAAATAGACTTTTTTTGGGTTTCTTCTCAAATGGATACTAGCAAAATTTTCTAAAAAATAGAATTTCAGCTTCCAGGGCTCAAACTGATTTTGATTGGCTTAAAATACTTCCTCATCAGTCTGGTCCAGTCAAAATCGTCAAAAGATCAGTTTTTCTCTAGTTGGTCTATTTTGCTTTTTCAAAAGCTAAAATAGGAGCTCTGAGGTCATCAAGCACTGCACAAATCAAATAATGGCAAAAGATGTTCGTGAAACGAAGAATGAAGGAGGGAAGCTGGAAAATCTTGAAAATGGTGAAATTTCACTAACACAAGAGATGCTACGCACCCTAGCCTAGTCAAGGCACCTAGTCATTCATGCCTTAGCCACTTTTCCAATCTCCGACATTCAATGCACAAGGAGCTACCGACCGTGAAGCGATGAACGCGAGGAGAAAGCAGAAAGTTGAAAAATGGAAAATAAATTCTAACATTTCCAAGTAAAGGCGCCCCTGCTAGCCAGGGGCCCCCATCTTTTCAAGGCCTCAAAAGACAGAATTAGGGTTTGTGCTTCCAAGATAGTGTTGCTCAGAATCTTTCCGGCTCCACAATGAATCTATCAGCAGGTCCATCACATCAATGAGTCAGCTGGAATTGTGGATTGAACAGAGAAGTTTCATCAAAGGGAAAGAATGCAAATCATGAAAATCCCAAAAAATATTCTAAGTTTGGAAAATAAAAGCACCCCGGGTAGCTAGGGGCGCCCAACATTTTGAGGCCTCAGATTCAGTTTTTCGAGGTTGCAATCTCCAGAACGATCTTCTCCAATTTGATCAAGATTCTGTGTCTAATAGCCTATTTCAAGAAGCCGATAGGCCAATCAGAAGTTGAAATTAGGGTTTCCACTTTTAAAGGAGGTTTTGAAGGTTTTCATGTGAGATTTTTTGATGTATGTCTGGTGGAGCTTTTTGGGTTTTTGGTGAGCTTCGGGATGTGGTAACATACATGATGAGATAATGACCTGCATTTTTTATTGTTTCCTTGGTAGTTTTGGAGGCTTGCATGTTGGAGTTTTACAGTTATGATTTTAGATTTCTTTTGGGTTTTCAAAGAGCTTTGCAATGGTGTGACATGCACCTGAATTAGAGAACTTTTTCAGACTTACTATTTTTAGTAAGTCGCGACGGCTGCCCGGTTTGTGCTCAAAATGAATTTGGAACAACTTACTATTTTTAGCAGTATACTATTTTTAATAAGTACTATTTTGGCAATGCTATTTTTAGCAGCTTTTCAGCAATTCAGTGCAGTGGCTATTTTTGGCAGATCTAAGCTTGAGTTGGGCGCTTCACTTATGGAGGTAAAATATTTTAATATTTTGGAGAAATAATTGGCTAAGGCTGGAGGATGCCTATTTTTGGGTGAGATAATGTTTTAAGTGAAAATATTTCCTTTGCAATAATGGACAACTTCATAAAGGAAATTATTTAAGTGATTTATAATGTTTATTTTCACTTAACTTATGGGACGCCAATATTATACTTTATTTGCATTTTAATAAAGTATATTGCCTTCATGAAAAAGGGACGCTTTGGAGAAGATATTTGGATAAATATAAAGTATTTTCCTTATGTGCTTTTGGACGCCTAAATGGAGGAGGTTAATGAAATACAAATTACAGTTTATTGACGTTAAATGTGGATTTCACCTTGGGCGCCCTAATTGGAGTTGAGAAAAGGATATAAATAAGAGTGTTGGGCTCTCTGTTTTTCATCCATTATCTTTCATATTGAAATGCTGCTAAAATTATTTCAGGCTTTGGCTTCAAGGAATGCATACCTCTTAGTTCCTTCCTTCCAGTCTTCGTGCTTGAGAGATAGTACCTAGCTAGATATGAGACTACTTCTCATTCAGAGATAGCAGATTGAGCATTATTGTTGAAGTTTGATGTTTTTCTCAATTTTACAAGTTGTTGGTTTTGAAGTGCTGACAGTGATTTTCGATCATAGCTTCGTGTACGAATTTTTGATGGTTTTGGGTATTGGCCCATTGTTTGAGTTTATCTAGGGCACCCCTTCTTGCAAGGTTTCGGATTTTATTTTGGAGCCTGTGGTTTTATCTTCTAGGTCACCCTCTTGAAGGTTGTATCTTGCCTATCAATGTTTTGGAAATTGTGTTTAATTCGTGGTTGGGTGTTTGATGCAGTTTGTACACTTAGACTTGGTCGCCATCATCCTAGTTTTCTTTTGCAACTGATTTCATGTTGTTTGGTGAAGTATTGAGTGAGTTATGAACATTTTAGTGAGTTTTCTAGTTGTTGGTGTGTGTTTTCAGTTTGCTGGTCTGTTATATCAGATTTGTTAGGAGTTGGAGTTTTGGCTTAATTTTCATGTTTGAGTCTTTTGGAGTTGGAGAGACATTCTATATCATTTGCAGCACTTGGACTTCTATAATACTTGGCTCTTGTAGGATTCTATTTCATATTGTTATGTTGATTCAATAGTACTGATCAGCTCTTTAATATTTCTGCAAATTTCTATTGTATTCCCACTTTTAGTGGAAGAAGGTTGGCCTCACTATCTTTAATTTTTGTACTACCTGTTGAACAAGCGGAAGGGGTCGGCAAGCCACCCATTTACTTTTCTTGTACTTGCATTCTACATCATGTTGATCGGCTAAGCTGTCAAAATCACTCCTACTGAATAAGTGGTCGAGTTGCATAATTGTAATTTCCAGCATTTTTAGTTTATCAACTAACGACCCTCGACGCCATATGCTCACACCTCGCCCGTCATTGGGAACTTGGTGTACATTCTTGGTGTAGGGTTACATTTCTAGTTGGTTTTGGCTTGCTCTAACCTTAACGGGTGCTTGTTGATTGTGAAAAAATTGGAAAAATTGTAAGGGGGTTATTTCAATGGTATCAAAACCAAAGATCCTGCCATCCTATGAATCAGTGCTTCATGTAGTGGCAGATGAGTGACAAAGATCTCTAGTACTACACCAAAAGTCAGAACAGATTTTAGTTCAGCCTCTTGTGGTTTGCAGAAGTTGGCAATTAGGCATGGCTAGTGATGAAGAGATGGATTTGGCAGAGACACTCTATATGGCAAGAAAAAGACTTGAAAAAGAATTTCAGTCAAGGGAAGATGAAGTTAACACACTTCATTTGCTAGAACAATATTTGAGTTAGGTGAAACAATCACCTTCTAAGATAATGCAGTTGGCATTAGCACCTGCAGTGACCTTTTTGAATCAGCCTTATTGGCTAAGGCATCCTGAAGAAGAAATCAAGCTGCTGATTTCTTCCTGCTTCATGGAAGTGTTAAGAATTGAGGTACCCCAGTTGCCCTACGATGATGAAACCATGAAGATCATTCTAAATATGATAGTGGAGAGTATTCAAGATTTGGATGAAACTGGAAGTAATTTGTTTTCAAGAAAGGCTGTTGTATTAAAGAGATTCTCAAAACTTAGAGCTTGCATCCTATTGATATAATTACAAATGCAAAATCAGATTTATCATTTGTTTAATTATCTCTTCAACTCGATTTTGAGTGAGCAAGAAGAGGGGGTGCTTGCAGCTGTCATGAATGTTCTAATTCTTACCATCAAAGAAGCTGATAATCTTCCAAAAAGTGTCCAATCTCTTCTCATGGATGCTTATGAACATGAAAAGAAGATTTCTCCCACTACTGATATGTTAATCAATGAAATTTTCAGTCAATGTGAAGATAAGTTGAAACCTCTTTTGAAGAAGATAGAGCAAGATGAAGGAAATACTAGTGGTGTCATAGAACTAGCTTATGACCATTACTATGGTGATGATGTTGGTGATAATTCCAATGAGTTCATGCAAGATTATATTGAAGATTTGGTGAAAGATTTTCCTCTTGTTGTTGTCCCAACTTCCCAAGAATTTTCACATGAAGAAATCATTGACATATTTACTCATGATGGTTTCATAGAAGATAAAAATGACGAAGTTTTCAAAATAGCTAGCATTGAAGATTATTTACTTCATTACAATGGTGTCATGGGAGGTCTTGGGTTTGATCATCAAACCAAACCATTGGAAAGAAATATTTATGAAGATATCAGTTTAAGTGAGTTGGGTGGTGACCTATTCAAAGAGTCAACACTCCAAGAGAAGCGCGAAGAGCACTTTTCTTTTGATCAAAACAATCAGCCTCTTACCATTTGGGATCCAAGTGTGAAGGCACCTAGCGATGACAAGGAACCTGTGTGGGATGAATTTCCTTTTGATCTGGATGATGAAATGGAACTTGGTGAGGACTCTATATCAGCAAACAATGGTGACAATATGCTTGAGTTTGGGGTTGCCTTCAAGTTTGATCAAAGTGACATTGAGGTGGAAGCAGCGCTAGAGGGCCATATGGCTCTTGAACATAGAAAGTTTGAAGGTGTTCCTAAACACAAATCTGATTTATCAATGCATGAAGCTAATTGTAAGCAAAGGGTCGAAGAAATTGTGGAGTCTGATCATTTTTATGACATTGAGCATTCTTCGCTGGTTGGTGGCGAAATACAAGAATGTTGGAGCAGCAATGAGGGAAGCAAGGGCAAGAAACAAAGTTCTGATTTTGGAAAGCAGACTACCAGCAATCCACCATCTTTGCATATTTTTGAGTGGGAAGATCAATTCCGAGAGTCTTTTGAAAGGGAACTGTGAGTTCTATCCCAATTTGATTGCCCACATAGCTTGGTTGAAGAGCTTTACTAGAAGGCTTAGCTTGAAAAGAGACAAAGTGGAGTTAAGGATGAAGTTGCTCTTCCCAATTTGCAACTCATCAGACATTCCTTGGAGACCTTGAAGTCCGAGTACATACACTTGATTGAAGATCGAGATCATGCCATTAAAATTGCAAAGAAGACCATTTGTGCTTTCCAAGGAAAGTAGAGTGTGGTTGATGAGCTCACTTTGGAGCTCGAATCAACAAGGGACATGTTGAAAGAAACTCAGTTGGCACTAACGGAGGTGGAAGACCAGTTTGTTGGCTTCAAACTTTTCAAGGAGCAAGAGGGTGCACAAAGAGCTGAAGAAATCAAGCATGTAATTGGAGAGCTTGATAGTCTTCAAGAGGAGTTTGATCTTGAAAGTGTCTCAAGAAAATCAGAAGATGCATGTGCAGATTTGGAACAAGAAGATGAAAGGAACGACTTTGAAGTTTTTGACAATCATCTCTTTGAAGTGGGTGTTGGGGAAAATTATGATAATCCTCTCTTTGTGATGGCTGATGTGACATCAAACCAAGAGGAAATCTCTTTTGACACTAATGTCGAAGGGGAAAGCTCTAGCACTTCTTCCAACAGTTGGATGACGATACATGAGTTGTATAATGAAGACTTAACTGTTGATCCTAGTATATCCACCCTTCAGGAGATGGAGAATCAAGAATCAAGGAGGGATAGAGTCACTAATCTTGATTGGCAACAAAGAGTTGATTGGCACTCCAATGAAGAGTTTATTCATTATCTGATGCGGATGCTCGTCAAATTCCTATTGGATTTCATGCTTGCACCACCTTCTTTAAGAGTAACTGATTTCATAATGGAGTTTGACAAAGGGTTCATTGAATCTTTCCAGCAATTCTTGTCTCATGATTTCAAATTCAACTTTCTCAGTGAATTCAGATTTGCTGAATACTTTTTGGAGTTTCAAGAAATGATGACTCAAATAGAATGTATTGCTCGAAGCATTCTAGTCAGAGTAATTCTCCATCTACAGAATGGATCTTCTTTACTTATGATTTGGGATCCCGGTATAAACTTGCATTTGAGATGTGACAAGAAGGTATGTTGGAACAATAAGTCTCAAATTTTCAGTTCTTTGGATGTTGTTACCTTCTTTATCAGCCATTTGAAGATTATTTCTAATGTTCAATTGGAGTTTTGGAGAGAAAAGTTGAGCAAGGAATGGTTCTTCACTATGATGAAATCTTCAATGAGGTTGTTTTCAGCTATGGATATGACCAGAAATGATATTTTGGATGCTGATTTTCACTCTTGCAGCAGCTATCTCTCTCCTTGGATGCTGATTTTCCTTAAATCAGATCTCAAGTTGATCATTTAAGTCTTGTTTGGTAGCTGATGCATTCAATTTCAGACTTTCCAATCTCTTTCCAAAGATGGTTTATGGCTTCAAATGAGAGAAATGTTGGCTCAAACAATGCATAATCAGCTTTTGGATAGAAATCGTGCTCATTCTAGTGGCTATCTTTGTACATTCTCTCGTACAAATGTCTGGGGCAGCAAACCATTGCTCGAATGGGCTTGGCATTTCGAGACTCTTACTGCCAAGATCATGTTTGATGCTTTGAGAAGTTATGCTGATGTTTTTGAATTGATTAGATTATTCTTCTTTGTGTTCAAAATGGTGACAGTTATTGACTGTGAGAACCCTAAGTTCTCCCCAACTATTATCCTGCACTTCTAATGATTATTCTCTGACTTTGAACCTTGAGGGATATTGTCAAACAGGTGTCTTGCAAAATCTGAACTTGCTGTTTGTAACTTGTTTTTGAAGTTTTGGTCTTGATTGATGTTTAATAATGCTGATATGACTTGAAAGAGATAAGCTAAATGTCTGAAATTGAAGAGAATGCAATACTAAAGCTATATGCAGCCTTTCAATGAATGCAAATGACTGAAATTTCATGAAAGCTGATCCTAGACATTATCCCAAACACTTTTTATGCGAACTAATGACTGAAATCTTTAGTCATGACTAATGGCATATTGTCAAACAATAGATATGCAACCTTATTCCTCCCTTTATTAAGCATATGATTGACTGATTACAATTTGGATATTCAATTACAATAATATGGCTGTCAAAAAACAGCGATTAGACCTTCAACAATGCAATCCTAAACACTATGCAACTGAAACTACAGTGCTTATAAGCTGTCTAGGCAGCGAATGAATACAACTCATTAACAATGCAACATGAATACAAAATGGAGAACCTGGTAATTTGCTGGCAGCAATCATAAGATGATTCGTAGCTCCTTATTGATGATGATTTTTGCCTTCAAACTACTAATGTTCGTTGAACCTTGTTGCAGTTATATCTTTCTGATTTTCTAAACTTAAACCCTATCAAAACTTGCCTATACATTCACAAATATACTCCTAGCAGCGATAAATATCATAGAAATCAGGTTTGATAAATCAGCATTAGAGAACTCTTGACATTTGCTCAAACCCTTGAGAACACAACTCAGAAAAAATAAATCATTGTAGCGGCCTGAAGCGCTGGTACTATTCATGTCACTATAGCGCGGATACTATTCACGTCACTGTAGCAGCTAACAAAAATTCTGATCTGCAAGTAATAATTTGCAAATTGAAAGGACTGAATTATCCTCTCCTCAAATAATGCAACCCTTCAAGAGATCTTTCACTCCCTCAGTTATGCTATCAATAGGAAGTTTTTGTTTCCTATGATCAAGAAGAAAACTGCGAAAGCCCTAGGCTCCATAATAAAAATTAATCAAAACAATATTCATCAACTAGATGCTGAGAATGAGCTCTTACCTCTCTTTTTATTATTTTCTTAAGAGAGCTCAAACACCTTCTTGGCCAATGTGGGATAAAAGATTTATTCCCACATTAAATTATTCACTTAATGCACTTTAATATATTAAAGTGACTTTATTATTATAAAGTTACTTTATAACTTTATAATAATATTAAAATATTAAATAAATCACTTAAGTCACTTAAACTTTAATATCTCTTGATGTGCTTGTTTGATTGCTAAGCCGTCTGAGCCAGGAGTCGACTCTCCCTGTTCTCCATGTGATCGGATGTCCGTCTAAAAATAGAAACCCAGAACAGTGACTTACTATAAATAGTAAGTATGTGAAACTAAGTCTAAAAACAGCTGCAAAGGCCCAATCAAGGTTGACACTGCCAAAATGCTCTGCTCAAGTGTCTTTCTATTAATAGGAACCTTGACTCTCCCAAAATAGTAACTTACTATAAATAGTAAGTGTGCCAATCTAAGTCAAATAACCTGTGCAAAGGCCAAAACCTGAATCCAGCTGAAGAGTAATGTCTCTAAATCACCGGTAACTGTCACAGAAGACCCTCTATCCATAACTGTTAGCCTACGAGGGTCAAATGATAGGCTAATCCTTACGAACTATGATGCTCGCAAAAATGGGGACATTACATTGACATTGCAGATATTAACTCCTTAGAGTTTATTGGGCTTGAGATGCTAGATTTTGATTTCAATCCTTCCTTGTTTCTCAGTTCAAACTTCAGGCATGTTAACTCCTCGAGGTTGCAGGGAAGGGTAGTGCAGTTTTGGTACAATGGCTTCATTTTTATGATTAGAGTGGAGCAGCATCAGCATGGTGGGTCTTTTCAGAGATGGACATGGGACCCTGGGATCAGCTGGAGTGTTGTGCAATTGCTTGAGAACAAGCAATTTTGGGAAGGGCGGACTGTAATGTTCCCATTTTAGCCATACACTCTTTTGTGTCTGATAACCTATTTCCGAAAGCCCGTAGGCCAGTCAAAAGCTAAAATTAGGGTTTCCACTTTTAAAGGAGATTTTGAAGGCTCACATGCGAGATTTTTTTATGCATGTCTGGTGGAGTTTTTGGGTTTTTGGTGAGCTTTGAGATGTGGTAACATGCATGACGAGATAATGACTTGCATTTTTTGTTGTTTCCTTGGCAGTTTTGGAGGCTTGCACATTGGAGTTTTACAATTCTGATTCTAGATTCCTTCTGGGTTTTCAGAGAGCTTTGCGATGGTGTGACATGCAACTGAATCAGAGAACTTTTCCGGACTTACTATTTTTAGTAAGTTGCAACAGCTGCCTGGTTTGTGCTCAAAATGAGTTTGGAACAACTTACTATTTTTAGCAGTATGCTATTTTTAGTAAGTGTTATTTTTGGTAGTGCTATTTTTAGCAACTTTTCAGCAGTTCAATGCAATGGCTATTTTTGGTAGGTCTGAGCTTGAGTTGGGTGCTTCACTTGTGGAGGTAAAATATTTTAATATTTAGGAGAAATAATTGGCTAAGGCTGGAGGACGACTATTTTTGGGTGAGATAATGTTTTAAGTGAAAATATTTCCTTTGCAATAATGGATGACTTCATAACGGAAATTATTTAAGTGATTTATAATGTTTATTTTCACTTAACTTATGGGATGCCAATATTATACTTTATTTGCATTTTAATAAAGTATATTGCCTTCATGAAAAAGGGACGCTTTGGAGAAGATATTTGGATAAATATAAAGTATTTTCCTTATGTTCTTTTGGATGCCTAAATGGAGGAGGTTAATGAAATATAAATTACAGTTTATTGAAGGTAAATGTGGATTTCACCTCGGGTGCCCTAATTGGAGGGAAAAGAAGATTTGAATTGGAGTTGAGAAAAGGCTATAAATAAGAGTGTTGGGCTCTTTGCTTTTCATCCATTATCTTTCATACTGAAATGTTGTTGAAATTGTTTCAAGCTTTGGCTTCGAGGAATGCATAGCTCCTAGTTCCTTCCTTCCAGTCTTCGTGCTTAAGAGATAGTACCTAGCTGGATATGAGACTACTTCTCATTCAAAGATAGCAGATTGAGCATTATTGTTGAAGTTTGATGTTTTTCTCAGTTTTATAGGTTGTTGGTTTTGAAGTGCTGACAATGATTTTCGATCATAGCTCCGTGTATGAATTTTTTATGCTTCTGGGTAATTTCCCATTGTTTGAGTCTATCTAGGGCACCCCTTCTTGCAAAGTTTCGGATTTTATTTTGGAGCCTATGATTTTATCTTCTAGGTTTCCCTCTTGAAGGCTATATCTTGCCTATCAATGTCTTGGAAATTGTGTTTAATTCGTGGTTGGGTGTTTGATGCAATTTGTTCACTTAGACTTGGTTGCCATCATCCTAGTTTTCATTTGTAGCTAATTTCATGTTGTTTGGTGATGTATTGAGTGAGTTATGAACATTTTAATGAGTTTTCTAGTTGTTGGTGTGTGTTTTTAGTTTGTTGGTTTGTTATATCAGATTTGTTAGGAGTTGGAGTTTTGGCTTGATTTTCATGTTTGAGAGTCTTTTGGAGTTGGAGAGACATTCTATATCATTTGCAGCACTTGGACTTCTATAATACTTGGCTCTTACAGGATTCTATTTCATATTGTAATGTTGATTCAATAGTACCGATTAGCTCTTTAATATTTCTGCAAATTTCTATTGTATTCCCACTTTTAGTGGAAGAAGGCTCACCTCGCCACCTTATTTACTTTCTTGCATAAGCTTTCATTCCCACCATTGGTGGAAGAGACAGGCCTTGCCTTCTTTACTTTCTGTAATGGCTGTTGAACAAGCGGAAGGGGTCGGAAAGCCGCCCATTTACTTTCCTTGTACTTGCATTCTACATCATGTTGATCGGCTGAGCCATCAAAATCACTCCCGCTGAATAAGTGGTCGAGTTGCATAATTGTAATTTCTAGCATTTTCAATTTATCAACTAATGACCCTCGGCGCCATATGCTCACACCTCGCCCGTCATTGGGAACTTGGTGTACATTCTTGGTGTAGGGTTACATTTCCAATTGGTTTTGGCTTTCCCTAACCTTAACGGGTGCTTGTTGATTGTGAGAAATTTGGAAAAATTGTAAAGGGGTTATTTCATTTTCAAGACCCTGCTTTTTCCAAGCTTTTTCGAGAAACCCTCAGTTTTACCAAAATCTGATCAACTAGGTCTTTCTGAAATGTGATTCTATACAATACACAGCTCTCAGCTTTTTCCAAAAAAATCCTAAAATTTTAGGGTTTTTGCTTTTTCAATCAGCCATCAACATTTTCCAAAATCGGACAATCTGGGTCTCTTCACAACAAGATTGTTCACAAAACCCATATCTCAGATTTTTTTTGAAATATCTACCTTTTAAAGAAGAAAAATCAGCAAGCTATTTTTAGCTTTTGTGTAGAACTTGTCCGAGCATAGTCGAGTTTATAGTCAAAGGTTTTGTTTTTCAGCATGCAGTATTTTCCCATGGAATTTAGAACCAAATAGTACATGGGCGGGTTGTTTGAAGCCTCAAGTCGGACGATGTTGAGAAGTGTTTTTCAATACCACCATGGACAAAAAAATCATCATCTCAAGCGAAGAACGTGAAAAGGTGTGGTATGAGCAAAAGGACAAGTATTGGAAAAGAGTTGTACAATACTCGTCCATTGAAAAATCAGGAGAAGTGTCAGAAGCATTAAAGCTATGAAAGAAACAGAGGAATATCAAAAAATGGTCACGCACAGGGTAAAAAAGATATGCGGAAGCAAGAGGATATATTTATAAAAGGTCATCATTCCAGTTGCAAAGCTGCCGAAATTAGCAAGATTTGATAAAGCAGCTAAAGATGTCAAAGATTTTCTAAGTTTGATTGCAAAAGACAAGGAAATCCTGGAAAAGCAGAATATTACCTTAGTATCAATGCTCCTAACAATGAGGCAGTTACCAGCTTTTTGGCAGATATACTTTCCCAAAATACCAATGGATGAGTTATCTTTTCAGGACAGCAAAGATCTCCAAGATAGATTTAAAGCAGCAATTAACTCGATGCTTTTCCGAGTTTTCTTGCTATTCTTGTCTCATGCTTATCTATTCTTTGTGAAAGATGAAATATCAAGTTGTAATAGTTGGTACTTTCTTTGTTTTTTTGCTTTCAGTAGGTTGTTAAATATCTTGTTTTAGTTTTAGAAATAAAGCTTGCATGTTGGAAAATATTGTTGTAGAAGCAAGGAGATTTTAGGGTTCCCTATTTCTCGCTTGTGTATAAACAAGGGCAGCCTTTCCCATTTTTCTTTAACCGTTATTGTGATAGCAAATTGTTGAGCCTACTTTGCCTACAAGTTGTTATTGAGTGTTTGTTCACTTAGTGTAAGAGCAAGCTTGCATGCTTGCCTTTTGCTGCAAGATATTGTTTAATTTATGTGTAGTTTGTGTTAAGTGTATTCCGGTTTGATCACTAAACTGTAAGGCTGTTATTGCTACAATCCTGCTGTCCCAAAAGTGTAATTGTTTCCAATATTTGAGAAAGGAAATCTTATGCCTCATTTGCTTTGACCTACTCTCTCGGGTTTTGTTTTATGTGTTTCACTTATATAATCTTTATTTCAGCTTGCATGTAAAAGCACAGTGAGTCTTAAGGTGTATGTTGGGAGTGAGTTTATGCGAGTTATGTGTTAAAGAATCATTCCTTGTTTACTTCTAACTCTCATGCTCTAAGTTTACTTGAGTTGATAGAAGCGTCATTACAGTAGGCGTAGTTGTAGCTGAAATTCTAAAGGAGAAAATCTTAGCTACGACGCTAGAGTTTTATAACCTTGTGCTTGTTATCTACTGAAATTGCACCCTTATCAAGTTGCAGAACTTGATACTTCAGAGAAACATGGGAACTTTTCCAGGTTGTGGGTCACCTAAAAAATGGAAAAGAACCTCTGGAGAAGGCCGGCTTCCTTCTGGTATCACCTAAACTACTAATCTTTGTAAGGAAAAGAGAGGAGTGCATGAAAATGAAAATTAAATCCTATGGTGATACACCAAATTGACAAGAGCAATGAGACACTCAAGTTACACTTGAATACTGATGATGGATATGGGACTGCACAACAAGTTTTTGTAGCTTATACATAAGTATTTCACAAACAGGTTTGACATGCACACACTTTTAAGAAGGAAAAGCATTTTTTTACAAATTAAAAGTTCATGTGCAATTCAGTAAAACAAAATTTGTAACCTACATAATACTACTTTTGCAAAGAAAGGCATGCTAATCATGAGACAAAGCTATAAGGAAATAGAAAAATTTCACAAAGTAGCTTGATCAATCACCTGAAAATGCACAATATTTTGTAAGAACTAGAAGGAAAATTGAACCATCAATGGTAACCAAGGTAAATTCTATATATCATGCTCCAAATGAGTTACAAAAGTTTGCTAATCTGAGAAAGGACTGCAAAAGTCACAAACTTCTGAAAAGCATAAGAAGAACTCTCTTACAAAAAGAGGCAAAAATGCCATATATACAACAAAACTCAAAAGTGTCGGCCTTTGCCCTAGGGTTTACAAAAAATGAGTCGATGACAGAAGGGTCGGCCCTCAGATCTTTTGGAATAAAATTAATGCATTCAATGTGCATCCCCTGTGTCCATGTTGGTGAAGGATCGCCCTCAGGAGTAGCCCTTAGATTTTTTGAAACCATCGCATTAACTTCTGGCCTCCTTGTCCACCCTCGAGAGCTTCATCAGAGCTGCTTTGAACATTCTGAAGTATGGCATTAATGTCGATCCACTTTTGCTAGCCGACATCTCAGCTGTCATTGTGACTCGCGGCCTCTTCCCCTTCGGCTTTCTTCTTGTTCCAGATCTTCCTACAAGTTGACCTCCTTCGAAAAGCAGCATCAGGCGCCCTCTGAACTGAATTCACATGCCCTGATCATCCATCAAACCAAAGTAGATCCATTTCGCTTATGCTCTGTTGATCTTCCTCACAAGAATAGTCAATCAGTCCAACTGCCACTGGTTCGCCTTTAGCTTCCTCTGATTGGTTGAACAGACACCACGCAAGCTCTTCGGGCGGTCAAAAGTTCTTCAAACAGAATCGCATGTCGGTGAGACACTAGCCATGTCTCCCCGATGGGATTATACTTCACAGCAGCAATCGGCATAGCTTAGAACTGTCGGCAAGAGGTCATACCGAGCTGCAAAAGTTATATCGACGTCCAAAATTAGTCGCCTAGACTATCGCTATCGGCCAGACATCATAGCGAGTCCTTAAGAGTCATATCGATATCCAAAACCATTGGCAAGACTATCGCTTTCGGCAAGAGGTCATACTGAAAGCACCTGACAATAGATATCTTTCCATTTAGACCATCGGCAAGAGTCTCGGCGATGCTCAACACGAACACACCCATTGGCAAGACAAACAGGTCGGACAAAGGTCTCAACGAGCCTCCATCAGTCACACCGAAGATTGAAACCATCGGCGAGACTCTTCAGTAAGCAAGACCTCATATCGAAGAAAAAACATTCGGCTAGGAGTCTTACCGATATCCATATACCCTTTCGGCGAGACCACCATGAGTTGTCGAGACATTACCCTGAAGTCCCCATCTTTCGGCAAGACCATCCTCAGTCAATGAGACATAACACCGAGACCATTTCGTTTCGACGAGACTCCAGGGAGTCGACCAGACTTCTCCTCGAGCTCAAAATATTACACCGAAGGCACAATCCTTCAACGAGACCACGATCATTCAGCGAGACATCATGCCAAACCCTTCATCTTTCGACGAGCTCGGACCATTTCGGGGAGACCACCTTCGGTCGGCAAGACTTCACACCGACGCTAACCTCTCTCGGCGAGACTCCCACTGGTCGGGAAGACATCACACCGAATCCCCTTCTGTCGGCAAGACCACGATCGTTCGGCCAGACATCTCCCCAAGCGCAGATTATTTCCCCGACACTAACCTTGTGAACAAGGGTCGGCGAGACCTCTCAAGTGGGGAGATATATAAAAACTCATGGCAACCAAAATGTCTTGGTGACCTAGGTATCTCAAATGAATATAACACAACAACCAGTCAGCAAGACATCCGGCTGGTCTCAACGACTTTATTCTTTGAGGAGTTTTGTGCCAAAACTGATCGAGGCATACTTTCCAACAGACTTCCTTGTGAAATAGCATCAGATGAAGACCTTCCCAATGAAAACCGAACACCTGCACGCTGGGCTCAACCCTTATGGGAGCCACATTTAATCCACGTGCCGAATTTAAAACATAATTTCCCCTGATTGAGCCTGCAAGTGAAAATCGGGTAACAGTGCTCTTAGTGAGAACCAAAAAGATTGGCAAATAATTTAGTTTACTTTCTTTAAGCATCATCAGTGAAGAGGAAGCTTCTGCTCCTAATTCGAAGAGCAATTTATCTATGCATAGCTATCTATTTTTAATCCGCATTCCAGAGGTGCGAATTGAAACGCCAACAATTTTATCATTTATATATATATATGAAATATTCCAAGCCAAATTTTTTTTGTTTTTCAATTGCAAGTTACAAACAATACGCACCCGTTAAGGTTAGCTCTAAACCAAAACGATGCGGAAAGCAACTCTACCCAGAATGTACACCAGGATCCCAATGTGGGCAAGGTGTGAGCATTGGTCAGAGGATCTCAAAGAAATGTTGATACAAAGAACTCTAACCAAGAATGCGCCGGCGAACGACAAGCATGTGGTCAGAGGATCCCTACCAACTAATAAGCTGAAATAACTCGACGTCAAGAATGTGCTTTCCAAACCGAGATGGAATGGGAGCTACCTGTTGGTGTACGTTTTATCATCCACCGAACACACAGAATAAAATGTCCAAAGACACTCTATCCTCTCTTGAAAAACCACCGTGTATGCTAAGATTGCGAGAAGATCATATGGCGATTCCAAGGTTTCTTTAGTCGGGTCTCGACGTGTGGATAAGCTCAATGGTCGTTGTGATATGCTGGTAATAAACAAGGGGACTTACGCAGAAAGTCTTCACAAGTTCAGGACTTAGGAAATTTATCTTTAAAGGCTCTCAATTAGGACTTTCAATTGTGGATCTCAAAAAAAATGGCAAAAAGATAGGGTTTAGGAGAATCTAGTCTAATCCTAAGAACTCAAGAGACAGTAAGGACTCGGTGAAGAGAAATAAACCACACTTTGTTTCGCCTCCTGTTGGACAACATACGCAAAATGGGTGCAATCTTCAAGGGGTTTGTGAGAATAATTTTCAAACCTCGAACGAGGCTGAAGTTAAGTTTCCACAATTAAGAGCTCAGGCTAACTTTACGCATCGAATGCAAATCATCCATTCGAAGAAAGTATGAGCTACACTTCACCATCGAATCAATACGATCAATCTTTCATTCAATTAACCAACTTTCAAAGCAAATTCTACCTAATCTAACTTTAACTCTAATCTATGGCGGAAGATAATATGCAACCTCGCTTACTATTCAACAATAAGAAGTTATTCAAGGCAAATCATGCTCAAGAGCTTTTATCATTCAAAATAGTCTCAATGCGACAATACACATATTCTATCTCCACACACTTTTACAAATGAGGGGCGAGCTCAATTTATAGGCTCCCCAATTACAATTCAATGGCCAAGATTGATTTCAAATCAACGGCCGAGATTACAAAATAAAACCCTAATTAGGGTTTGTCACTTTCGACCAATGAGAAAATTTCATTTGAGGACACTTGTCCTTTTTGCTAAATATAAACCAACAATAAAATAGAATGTTGTTGCATGTTGATTTGGAACAATTTGATTGGTTGGAAGATGACGAGGCGCCACCTCAGCGTGCTGGATGTCTTCCCTGGTTGCTTCATTTTCCTTCCACATGCTTGCCTTAGAATATTTTTCCTGCTGATGACCCTGTCCGTTGTGCTTGTTCCTTCCTAGCTTTGATCTTGGATTCCTTTTGAGACTTTGATTTCTTCTTCTTACCTGTACTGGAATCTTTGAGGTCTGGAAGTCTCCCCTTGGAGCAGGTGTCTGGACTTGAAGTTGGTTGCTTTGAAATTCCTCCTGCTTGAACTGGGTTGATGTTATTCCTTGGAATTTCCTCTCTGAATTCTCCAATTTGTGTCGAGAAATTGTCTAAGTATGGAGATCTGTTTGGAACACTCTTCTTGTCACCATCTGATTTTGATTGGAAGCTTGTCTTTAACTCTTCAGGAGATGAAACCCTCAAAAAGTTGTCCGGATTGCTTCAATAGGTCTGGGATTGTAGATGAAATCCTTCCAAGATGTCTGGATATCCGTTCAAGTGTCTTGAATTTGGAGAAGAATGACCCTGTGCTTTAGCCATGATAGAGGAAATTGGAATTTTCTCTGTGAAGTATTTCCCATACTTAGCCAAATTTTGGCTATTCAAGTTCATTTTGTACCACCTTCACACGGACTATTCAACATTTAGCCAAGGTTTTGGATGAACTTTGCCTGTGGATTTTTCTTCAATTTGGATTTGGCTTGTGCTGTGTAGGACAAATTCCATCCTTGGACAAGGATTTTATCCACTTCCTCTTTATTTTCCTCTTCATCCTTCCTGTTTTCTGTCCAACACTTAGTGAATTCTTCTCATCCTCTCCTTGGGCGGACTTCACATGAGCTTGGACGTTTTCTCTCTTAGCCTAAGTCGGACTTCAAGCCACTTTGGACAAACATGTCTAGGGAGAAGTCGAACTTTATCATGCTTGTGCCATTTCTCAGTTGAGCAAAGTCGGATTTGCTAGTGGTTTCACCATCTTATCTTTATGCTTGGCGAACCTTCTCAACACTTTGACATTTCTTTTCTTGGTCTAGGTCAGACTTTGCATCATGTTTGCCATTGTACTTGGCGGATCTTATGGATGTCTAAACATACCTTCTCCAAGCAAAGTCGGACCTTGTAAAGGTTTGGACATGCTCTGCTTAGGCAAGGTTGGACTTTCTCATGCCTGTCATCTTTTTCCCTCACTCTATTTGGCTTGAAGCAGACTTGTCTCCATTCCATGCCTTTGCTTCTTCTTTGAAGGTTCGCCTCGCATCGTCATCCACCTGCAAGAAGTAAAATAAACAAATTCATATTTTCTCTCTCCTAAATTTTTACCACTCTCTCCCCTGAAGCCATGGTGAATCTAATTTTGCCCTTCAGATTTTATCTCTGGCCAGCACAAATTATTTTCCTCCAAAACATCTCTGGCAAACTTCATTTTGTCCAAAGTATTTTAAATTTCCAAGCAGTTGAGAATAAATTATTAAAATATTAAAAAATATTTTGATTTATTCCAACCCGTTCGTTTTGGACCCATGGCTATTTCGATTTTCCTTTCATTTTTCTTGGCTAAGAGTGTATTTTCCAATTTTATCCTCAATTTCGTCTAGCCAAGTCAAAACTTAAGCCATTCCGTCGAAAATTTTATTGCCAGATCCCTATTTTTCTTTGCCATAGCCAACTTTTCTCTTGCACTGAGCCTATTTTGTTCTGCCAAAATCAAATTTTCTCTTGCTTAGTCGAATTTTTCTAGGCAAAATCCTTGTCTGGGTGTCCTCATCGGGTGAATTTCTTTGACTCTTGATAAATTCTTCCTCCTTCTAGCCAAGGACGATCCTTCCTTTCTCTTTGCCTTGTGCATTTTTCTTTGGCCAAAGTTGACAATTTCTTCGCATTTTCTCCATACTTAGGCAAATTTAATTTCTTTTCCATCTTTGCGTTAGGCACATTCCGTTTAGTTCTTTGCCAAATCCTAACTTCCTCTAGCATGTGTCCCATCAAACTTGGCACTTATCCTCTTGAAGGTGTCGTGATACTTGGTCAAAAATCTCAACTTTTCATCTTTTAGCCTCTATACTTAGGCAAATATTCGAACTTTTCTCTTGGACTTGCCATTAACACTTAGCCAAAAATCATTCTTTTATCCTCTTCATGTGCTTAGGCGGACTCCATAAGTCTTTTGGATAAACATGGCGGACCTTGTCTTAGCTTTGGACAAGTATTTTGGATGTCTTTGATACCTTGCTAACCTCCTCCAAGTGCATGGCGGACTTCATAATCATTTTGGACAATCCTCTTGGATGTCCCTCTTTTCTAGGGCGGATTTCCTTAATACTTTAGCATTTGTCTCCAAGAAAAATCAGTTTTCCACCCCTTTAAGCTTTCATACTTAGCAAATTTCGAAATTTCCTCCTTGGTAGGCATTGACACTTAGTAAAAATTTTGATTTTCCTTCACTTTACATGCCTAGGCGGACTTTCAATGTCTTCAGCCAAGTCCCACCTTTCAAGGGCGGACTTTAGAGCTTCTCTGGACGAGTCTCCAAGTCAAGGCGGACTTTAGGGGCCTTTAGGATATAGATGGCGGACTTTGGAACCTTTTTGGACCTCCTTTCTAGTGGATGGCGGACTTTGAATGATGCAAGGATGAGGATGGCGGACTTTGGAAGATGCTTGGATATCAAGGGCGGACTTCAAGACTTCTTAGCACATGCATGGGCGGACTTTGGAAGTGGCCAGGATGAGCTTGCCTAGTGCATGGCGGACTTTGGAAGATCCAAGGACATTGCCTCAAGATGCATGGCGGACTTTAAAGAAGTCAAGGATGTCATGGGCGGACTTTGAAGCTCTTTAGCACATGCAGGGCGGACTTTGAAGGATGCAAGGATGTTAAGGGCGGACTTCAAGACCTCTTAGGATATGCATCTTGAGTGCTGGGCAGACTTTCCTTCCTCTTTGGACATCCTTGGCGGACTTTGGAAGGTCCTTGGCATTGCCTCTTGCTGCTGGGCGGACTTTAGAGGATCCTAGGATGTGCTTCCTTAGTGCTGGGCGGACTTCACCGGCTTCTTGACATTCATACCTCTCTCCCTTGACATTCTCCTTCTTGGAAATGGCGAATTTTCCAGACTTAACCAGATTTTCCAAGAACTTCATCTTTTTTGAGCTGATTTTTGATGATTTCAACCTCAAATCTGACTGGTTTTGACCTGATTTTTCCAGATTTCAATGTTTTGGTCTGATTTTTCATGCTTTTTGACTTTTTTTCCAGATTTTTCAATAATTTTTCAAATTTTCATTTTGATTTTCTGAGAGTTCTATCAAGTTTTTCGAACTTCTGAGTGCGTTTTCAGAACTCGGGACCTTTCCAAAAATAGAAACTTTCTAAAAATAGAAAAAGCAAACCCTAAAAAATAGGGAACCTTGTTTGGTCCGAAAATGCCAAAAATGAAAAATCGAAAAAGCAACTTTTCCTAAAAAATAGGAAGTCTCAGAATTGGCCGAATTCACAGTCGATCTTCGTTTCTCAGGCCTTCTGAGCGCTTCCATGACATCTACGCACTGATTCAAGCATGAATTATGGACTTGGCTCGGGTAACTCTCGGCTAACTGACCTGAAACTCTTAGCAAAGCGATGACCTCATTGTAAAAAGACAAGCGATAAGCAGTTGCAACACCGAGGCAAAAAGCGAAAACAGGGGGTCCCCATTTGCAATGGGGCGATGTGTGAAAAGGTCACAACACTACCATATGACGGAGATGCTAAGAATTACAATGCAATTAAGGAAAATAAGCGAGAATGCTGAAAGTAACTCGACACCCAGAATGTGCTTTCTAACCCGGAGTGGGAAAGGAGCTACCATAGGGCGGAGATGTAAGATATTACAAAGCAACTACAGAATGTAAGATAAGCATTAAAAATCAGAGATTAAGCAAGATTAAAGAACTGCTAATAGTACTACTGTACAGCTTACAACATGATAAAGAATTCGCCTGCCAAGAGCATAGAGTTAGAACAATTCAACGAGCATTTAAAAAGAGAATTCTCCTTGCTTAATGGAAATACCAAGACTGATTTCTTCTCTCAAAAACCAGATTTAAGATTCTGATTTATTCAGATCTGCACCTTTAAATGTAAAACCAGCAACCTATCAACTTGCTTAAATGATCATATCTCTTTCACGACTCATCCAATTGACATGAAACGAAGTGCAATAGACCTTAATGATGAAGGCGACCAAGATGGAGCACTAAAAACTGATCAAAAGTCCCCATTTATTTAATGCACGAATCCCAAGACAGATCTAGATGGTACGGCCCAGCAAGAGGTCGATTTGCATTTAAAAATTCAAGACACTATTAAAAATTCTACAAATTTGAGGAAAGGGTCGCCCCTTACAGACAAAGAGAATAAGACAATACCTAGAAGCACTCTTTTTGTATTTTTTGACTTATGATTAAAAACAACAATCTGCTACAATGAATATGCAACTCCAGAAACTCACTAATATGCATGAAACTGATTTACAAAACCACACAAAGACTAAAATGCAGAAATCTCACAATGAATCACTCAAATTGCACTATCTCACCACTAGTCGCTATCTTTCAAGCGAGAAGCAATGCCAAGCTAGGAGGCTTACATTCCTCGAAGCAATCCCAAAGCCAATCCGACAACATAACATTCCTGTAGACAAAAGATGATCCAAATGAGAACCAATGGCTTCCTTTTATAATTTCCCGTTGACCCTTCACGAAACCCTAATCTTCATTTTCGAACCAAACCCTAATCCTCCAATAGATGGCGTCCCACTTTTCCAAGCAAAACTTTGACTTTTAATTAACACTTTATTTCCTCCTTGAAGTTGGCGTCCATTTATGCTTTGATTAAACTTTTCTTTATAAGAAATATAATTAATTTCTTTCAATGAGGTGCCCACCCATAAAGAACATCTTTTGAAACAACTTAAAGTGAAGTAGCTAGGCCAAGGGGAGTCAATGTTAAAATATAACATTAAAACATGACTTAATTAAAATAATCCCAACTTATCTCTCCAATTGTACCCCGAAGCCAAAAATGAATAAGTCAACTAATCAGTCTGAAGTAAGAAGCCAACCGTGCCGAAACCGACAGGACCACTGCCAGAAATAGAATTTACTAAAAATAGTAAATTCCTGAAGATGCTCAGAATGCCAAGAAAAACATATCACTGCGAAGCTCTCTGAAAACCCAGAAAGAATCCGCCATTAAATCAACCGCTTGCCAAAGAATTTAGAGTGCCAAAACGTGATGAATGATGAAGCACCGATATAAACTGCATGCTGGAAAAGGAACTCGACGCCAAGTATGTGCTACCCAATCCAGTGAGGGGCGACCATATGACGGAGTGAATACAAACAATGCGAAAGAAAGATGCTGATAATTGAAACTACTCAACACCCAGCATAACCCGCGACCATAGGGCGGAGATCTCACTATTACAATAACTTGAATGGAAATGAGAACACAATCTGATTTAAGCAATAATGGATTAACTGCCAGTACTACTGTCAGTTTTACAATTAAGGAACCTTTGCCTGCCAATGTCTTATGGAATTAAATGATCAGCATTACATCATAGAAAACCCACTTCAATCTTGAATGGCAATATCATACCACAATGCTATCAAGGAACATGATACAGATTTCTGTTTTTCTGATTACAATTCTGCTCAATAAAGACATAAACAGCAGTCTATAGAATGTCTAAACTGCTCATAACCTTCACGTATGAACTCCAAATGACATATAACAAAGTGCAAGTTGCTCTAAGATAGATAACGCCTAGGAAAGGACACAAACCCTGACTTAAAATGCAACTATCAAATATTGCACAATTCCCAAGAATGCAGAAAGGTACGGCCTGCTGAGAAAAGGCGATTTTCTTTTTAAAAATAATGCAAGCACTAAAAAATCTAGAAACTGGAGAATCTATTCGCCCTTGCCAAACACAGAGAATGAGAAGATACCCAGAAGAATATTTTTTGTCTTTTACAAGATATGAATAACACATGCAATCTGCTGTATAAAATGAAGCTAAAAGGCTGCAACACTAAAATGCCAAAACAGATTTAACTATGCAAAACCGAACACAAATGAAATAGCTAAGATGCACTCACAAGTAGACTAATAATCATCACTAGTCGTTGTCTTTCAAACGAGAAGAGATGCCCAAACTAGGAGGTCTTCATCCCTCGAAGCAATCCAGAATCAATCCGGCAGCATAACGATGTATTTTCCAAGATGACCAAAATGATGCACAAGACTCCTTTTTATAATCTTCGCTTGACTTCACGAAACCCTAGAATCTGATTTTAGGTCAAAATCCCCTCTCCTTAATGATGGGCGTACTTTTGCCTTCAAGCTCTTGATTTGATATTTCATTTAAATATTCAACTTTGAAATATGCGCCTATCATAATCTTGCTTGGACTTAGGGAATATTAAAATATTCTTTTAATGAGGGCGCCACCCTCAATGACCACCTTTTTAAAACAACATTAAGTCATTAAGTCTAAGCCAAGGGTCAACATTAAAATATAACATTTTAACGTGACTTTTTAATTTAAATGACTTAACTCATTTCTCTGAAAATACCCTGAAGCCAATACTGATGAAGTCAACTGATCAATCTGAAACCGGAAGTCAACCAATCTGAGCTCATCTGGAAACTGCCAAAAATAGAATTTACTAAAAATAGTAAATTCCAAAAAGTACTCTGAATGCTGAGACGAACATATCACTGCGAAGCCCTCGAAAACCCAGAAGGAATCCGCCATTAAAACTATCATCTCCGAGCAATGACCTCCTCAAAATTAGGAAACCCTAATTTTAACTTCCGACTAGCCTCCGGGTTCCCAAGGGAAAGGCTAACGGTCACTGAAAATGTCAGGCTTGAAAAGGGGACATTACAGTCCGCCCTCCCCAAGATTGCTTGTCCTCAAGCAATCGCAAACTAGGATGCTGCAATATCTCATCACTTTCCCAAGTTGCATCCTCCATAGGCAGGTTCTTCCACTTTACCAAACATTCTCTGATAGTTCTATTCCTCAAGGAACGTTCTCTGACATCAAGTATCTCCTCGGGAACTAGAACCAACTGTCCTTCTTCATCCAACGGTGGCAACTGTGAAGAAGCAACCACATTGTGTCCAAGTGCCTTCTTGAGGCGAGACACGTGGAAGACGTTATGCACTCTGCTATCTGAATGTAGCTCTAATTCATAAGCTACTGCCCCTACCTTTGATGATGATGACCCTATAGCGGCCCTTAAAGGGGGTGGGTTTTGAGCTTCCGGCTCGCGCTGCTTCCTCTTCTTGAGTTGATGACTGTGCAATAAGGTTGGCGGAGATAGACCGTCCCCAAAGAAAGAAAAACCTCAAAAACGCTCTACGCCTACGGTCGACGCCCGCAACTTCGCTTCGGTTGCGGCCTGGCTACCAAATTACCATCCTTCAAGGATCTCATTATGTCACGACTATGCACAACAAATCCTTACATTTCAATGGTGCTTTGCTGTCACCAAACACCAAATCTGCAAAGCTGGGTGCTTCATACCCATAAAGTGCCAAGAAAGGAGCCATTTTGATTGACATATGGAAGGTAGAGTTGTAGCAGTACTCGCCTATATGCAGCCACTTAACCCAAGCTTTCTGCTGTTCGGACACATAATTTCTCAAGTAGCCTTCCAACCACTTGTTCACCACTTCTGTTTGCCCATCAGTTTGAGGATGATAACTCGTGCTTGGAGTGAGCACAGTACCACTCATTCTGAAAACTTCCTGCCAAAAGGTACTTAGGAACTTGCTGTCCCTATCACTTACAATATTCTTTGGCAACCCATGCAGCCTAAACACTTCTCGAAAAAACAAATCTGCAACTTGGGCTGCAGAAAAAGTGCTGGTAATGGCAAAGAAATGAGCAAACTTGGTTAATCTGTCAACTACCACGTAAATGCAATCCTTCCCTTGAGCCTTGGGCAACCCAGTGATGAAATCCATTGAAATGCTTTCCCATTTTTGATTGGGAATTGGAAGTGGTTGCAGCAAACCGGCTGGCAATGTATGCTCATTTTTATTTGCTTGACAAACAGGACATTCCTGAATGTAGCGTTGAACCTCCCTCTTCAAACCTTTCCAAGAAAACCTTTCTCGGATCTGCCTATAGGTCTTAAAAAAACCTTGGTGACCAGCAACCGGAATGTCATGAAAGTTCAAAAGAATCTTCTTCTTGAGCTTAGAATCAGCCACCAGAAAGATTCTTCCCTTATACTGAATCAATCCCTCAACCACCTGGTACTTTTCATCATGGAAAGTACCTTCCAGAATGCTGGTTGCAAACTGATTTTGGCATAATCAGCAAGCAACATGTCTCTCCAATCTGCAGTAAGCTCACACAATGAGCTAAGATGAGGCCTTCTGGAAAGAGCATCAGCCACGACATTATTTTTCCCTTTGACATATTCAATGTCAAAGTCGTAAGCTTGAAGCTTACTCACCCATTTCTGTTGCCTCTCATTTAGGTCTTTCTGGTGCATGAAATGCTTGAGGCTATTGTGGTCCGTCTTAACCACGAACTTGTTCCCCACCAAGTACTGCCTGAACTTGGCTAATGCATGCATAATGGCAAGCATTTCTTTGTCATAGATTGAATATGTCCTTTCAACACCCCGTAATTTTCTGCTCTCAAACACGATAGGGTGTTTGTCTTACATCAGGACAGCCCCACTCCTTCACCGTGCATCACATTCACGGCTTTCGAATGGCTTGAATGAGGAATGGCCAAAAGCTGGAGCCGCAGAGAGCTCATGATCTTCTTAAATTTGTCAAAACAACGAGGCACCACGACCAAACAAAGGCTCCCTTTGGGTGAATCGGTAAGGGGGGAGCAACGTGCGTGAATACCTTAGCGAACCTCAGGTAGAGAACCTACAGACCGAAACCCTTCCGATTGAGTCAAAGGTACCGGTGCGAGGTGTGGCCAATCCAACCCTTTGCTTTGATCTTCTGGATCACCTTCACTCCCCTGACCCAGCGATTATGCATGGCCAAGGTACCAATAACTCCCACCATTCAAATTCACATTTTGGAAACTTTAGCGAACAAACTCACCGATTCCATGATACTAGCACCTCCAAGTGCTTGAGGTGATCTTCCCAAGTCTTGCTGTAGATCAGAATATCATCAAAAAATATCAGCACAAACCTTCGTAACTGTTTCTGAAAGACCCGGTTCATGCAAGACTGAAAGGTTGCCGGAGCGTTAGTCAACCCAAATGGCATGACTAAGAATTCAAAATGGCCATAGTGACATCTGAAGGCTATTTTTTCCACATCTGATCCCCTCATTCGGATCTGATGGTAACCCGATCTCAAATCTATCTTCGAAAAGAACTTAGCCCCATGTAGCTCATCAATGAGCTCATCTATTCTGGGAATGGGGTATCTGTTCTTGATGGTGCTTTGGTTCAAAGCACGATAGTCCACGCACATGCGCATGGTACCATCCTTCTTTTTCACAAGAACCACTGCAGAAGCAAATGGGCTCTTGCTTGGGCGTATGAAACCCATCTCCAAAAGTTCCCGAATATTCTTCTCAATCTCATCCTTTTGTCTCTTCGGATACCGATATGGAGTTGTGATTACCGGTTTGGCTCCTTCTTTGAGCTCTATGATGTGTTCTGAACCCCGTTCAGGAGGTG
The DNA here is from genome assembly GCA_007258455.2 of Sequoia sempervirens. Taxonomy (NCBI): domain Eukaryota; kingdom Viridiplantae; phylum Streptophyta; class Pinopsida; order Cupressales; family Cupressaceae; genus Sequoia; species Sequoia sempervirens. The sequence goes on along the minus strand of VDFB02271358.1, from coordinate 1,007,717,557 downwards.
GTCCAGGAGGCAAATCTGCGAAGACTTTGCTCTTCTTCGTGAGTAGTGACTGGATATCAGGGGGTTGGTCATGCTTAGTCTCAACAGGACTAGCAGGAAGTATCATGCATTCGGCAACCCACTCAGCTTGATCGTGACGGATCAGCCTTGCCATTCTTTTGAATGACACTACTCGAGGACCCCCATTGGACATGCCTCTCAAAACTATCTTCTTCCCATCTGATTGAAACTTCAACTCCATAGTTTGCAGATTCAAAGAGATCTCTCCAAGAGATCGCAGCCATTGAATGCCTAGAACGGCATCAGTATCCCCAATATGAACTACATAGAAGTCATCCTTGACTTCGTAGTTGCCCACCTGCATGGTCATGTTAGATATTTTCTTGGTGCAAGTAATATGAAATCCATCGGCAACCATGACCTTGAATCCTTCGAACTCCTCTGTTTGCAGCCCCTTCTTGGCTACCACAACTTCATCAATGAAGTTATGAGTTGCTCCAGTATCGATCAAAGCAACGATTCGCTGCCCTTTGACCATCCCACGAACCTTAAAAGATTCATTTCTTTGAAAACTGGAGAGTTGAGCTAAAACTCCACCACTTCCCTTCTCATCTCCGGATTCTTCTGGAGCTCTATCTTCTTCATTTCCTTCAAAATCAGATTGCTGGTCGGAAAAATCAGAACTACTTTCCCCAGCAGAATAGTACTCAATCTGATTGAACTTGACCCCTTTAGGGCAAACATGGTCTTGAGACCATTTTTCCTGACACCGAAAACACAACCCCTTTCTTCTGAGTTCGTTCAAGGTTTCTTGATCCAACCTGGTGACATGGGGATTGCGATTCTTGAACTCCTTGTTCTGAGGTCTCAAATTATTTTTATACTGAGGCCTTTTTCCTTTATCCCTTTTCTGAAAAGGGGCATTTGACTGAAATTTCGCCTTAGGAGCAGCCCACTCCATGTTTCTGGCCTTTTTCATGGCCTCTTGCAGTGTTGGAGGATCAAAGGCTTTAATCCAGCCTTTGAGGGGTTCTGTCAACCCTTCACTAAAAAGAATCACCAATCTCCTTTCTGTGATTCCAGTCACCATGACTGAGAGTCTCTGAAACTCCGCGATGTAGGCTTCAACGGTGCCATACTGTCTCAATTGAGCAAGCTCTCTGAAATGGATTTCAGGATCCTTTTTCTCAAACCTTTCGATGAGCCTAGTGGTGAACTCATCATATGTTGTGATAGACCGATGGCCTAGAGTGACGAGGCCATGGTACCACCACTCGTGCGCCACCCCATCAAGGTGTAGCGTAGCGAACTTAATCGCTTCATCTTCCGCCATTGGTCTGAGAGCTAGATAATTATCCAGTTTTTGAATCCAAGCTCGGCCTGAACTTGTATCACTCCCATCAAAATGAGGAAGTATAACTTTGTTGACAGCTTGGTACAAGTCTCCTTGATTTGATGGTCTTCTTTGATCAAAGTTCCTTCCTTGCCCTCTGTTCTTCCTCTTATGATCCATGAAATCATTGAAGGACATGTCCATCCTGCTGTCGACAGGTAGAGAGTCATACTCAGTACGGCCAACTCTCAACTGCTCCACCCATGAAGCATTCTCTTCAGGTTCGGGCTGATTGACTACGGGAACTAAAAAAGTGGGCTTGAATGGTCTGGAAGAGATGTAAGTGTTGTTTGACACTGTCCGGGCTGCATGCTCATCATGCTGGTTGGAAGCACTATGCTCCCCTCTGTGGCCTGAGTTGTTCTGTGGAACAGTATTCTGCCCCATTCTCCCCATCATGAGAGATACCATGTCCATCAAGGCATCCATCTTTTTCCCAAACTCCTTCCCGGGACTCGTAGATCTCTCTCTTCCTTTTCCACTGTCATCTCTGTTGCCAGAATTTCTTTCACCGCCACCAAGAATCCTTTCATTATCCCCCATTGCTGTTTCTTGTGAAGGTTCCCAATTTGCCCTCAAAATCCCTGAAGCTGTTTGACCCTCTGGGGCTTGATGCAACTGTGTCTGAACTGTACCTTTCTTGTAAACTCTTGCCAAGTACCTCTGTTCTCTGTCACTCATAGAAATCTGATTTCACAGGATGGCAGGATGCGTGGCTCTGATACCACTGAAATATACCGAGCCAAATTTTTTCGTTTTTTCGATTTACAATTAACAACATTACAGAGCAGTGCACTCGTTAAGGTTAGATGAGAAAACCAAAACGTGCAAGAAAGCAACTCTAACCAGAATGGCACCGATGATGGTGAGCATTGGTCAGAGGATCTAAAATAAACTGCTTATGCTGGACAAGGAACTCGACGCCAAGTATGTGCTACCCAATCCAGAGCGGAGTGAGGGGCGACCATATGACAGAGTGAATACAAACAATGCTTGAAAGAAAGATGCTGATAATTGAAACTACTCTACACCCAGCATGTGCTTGCTAACCCGGAATGGGATAGTAGCGACCATAGGGCGGAGATCTCACTATTGCAATAACTTGAATGGAAATGAGAACACAATCTGATTTAAGCAATAATGGATTAACTGTCAGTACTACTGTCAGTTTTACAATTAAGGAACCTTTGCCTGCCAATGTCTTATGGAATTAAATGATCAGCATTACATCATAGAAAACCCACTTCAATCTTGAGTGGCAATATCATACCACAATGCTATCAAGGAACATGATACAGATTTCTGTTTTTCTGATTACAATTCTGCTCAATAAAGACATAAACAGCAGTCTATAGAACTAATACAAAGCGCTCATAACCTTCACGTATGAACTCCAAATGACATATAACAAAGTGCAAGTTGCTCTAAGATAGATAACGCCTAGGAAAGGACACAAACCCTGACTTAAAATGCAACTATCAAATATTGCACAATTCCCAAGAATGCAGAAAGGTACGGCCTGATGAGAAAAGGCGATTTTCTTTTTAAAAATAATGCAAGCACTAAAAAATCTAGAAACTGGAGAATCTATTCGCCCTTGCCAAACACAGAGAATGAGAAGATACCCAGAAGAATATTTTTTGTCTTTTACAAGATATGAATAACACATGCAATCTGCTGTATAAAAAGAAGCTAAAAGGCTGCAACACTAAAATGCCAAAACAGATTTAACTATGCAAAACCGAACACAAATGAAATAGCTAAGATGCACTCACAAGTAGACTAATAATCATCACTAGTCGTTGTCTTTCAAACGAGAAGAGATGCCCAAACTAGGAGGTCTTCATCCCTCGAAGCAATCCAGAATCAATCCGGCAGCATAACGGTGTATTTTCCAAGATAACCAAAATGATGCACAAGACTCCTTTTTATAATCTTCGCTTGACTTCACGAAACCCTAGAATCTGATTTTAGGTCAAAATCCCCTCTCCTTAATGATGGGCGTACTTTTGCCTTCAAGCTCTTGATTTGATATTTCATTTAAATATTCAACTTTGAAATATGCGCCTATCATAATCTTGCTTGGACTTAGGGAATATTAAAATATTCTTTTAATGAGGGCGCCACCCTCAATGACCACCTTTTTAAAACAACATTAAGTCATTAAGTCTAAGCCAAGGGTCAACATTAAAATATAACATTTTAACGTGACTTTTTAATTTAAATGACTTAACTCATTTCTCTGAAAATGCCCTGAAGCCAATACTGATGAAGTCAACTGATCAATCTGAAACCGGAAGTCAACCAATCTGAGCTCATCTGGAAACTGCCAAAAATAGAATTTACTAAAAATAGTAAATTCCAAAAAGTACTCTGAATGCTGAGACGAGCATATCACTGCGAAGCCCTCTGAAAACCCAGAATGCGCCATTAAAACTTCTCCAGCAGCTGACCTCCTCAAAATTAGGAAACCTAATTTTGTCCGACTAACCTCGGGTTCCCAAGGAGAAGGCTAGCGATTCGCGAAAATGTCGAGGGATTGAAAGGGGGACGTGCAACCTCGAGCAAGAGCATCCTTCAAAACATGAAACCCTAATTTCACCTTTCGAATAGCCTACGGGTCTCCGGAATAGGCCAACGGTCACTGGAAAGATCATGCTCAAGAAGGGGACATTACAATATATTAATTACTTGTGTTAAAAAACACCTTTTGGGGTTAGTTGTCCCTTAGGTCGGCTAGAAAATCATAGGGACATGACAGGATGACCAAGATATTTTATCTAGGGAATGCCATCAATGCTCAATGAATTCAAGTAGATCAAGAAAAGATACAAGCACTCATAGATTGGCCACCCCTGAAAAACATTGACTTAGTTGAGAAGATTCTTTAGCCTCTGTAGCTATTACAAGAGGTTGGTTAGAGGGTTTTCATAGTTGAAAACACCCTTAACAAATATAACAAAGAAAAGAGCCTTTGCATGGACTAGTGCAACTCAGAGAGCTCAAGGAAGTAATGATTTCATGCCCTTTTCTAGTTGTTCTTAATTCCTCACTTTCCTTGTGCTACAAAGTGATGCTTCAAGAGAGGGGATTGGAGCAATGTTGATGCAAAATAAGCATCCAATAGCATTTGTGTGATGTCCCGATGCGGGCCCCTATCGGAAGGTGACGTAGGTCTGTTCGAGCGGTTTGCCCAGCCACGTGTCCAGGGTCTTCGGCGGGAGTACCTATCCTGGGGATGC